>JAWNZC010000265.1:1700000-2900000 GCA_035771165.1 Paragorgia papillata
TGGTGGTAAACTAAAAATGCGAATAAAGCTATTACAGTTTTTCATTTCATATATATTACTTTGTACTACAGTTTGTTGCGAAGTTCGTTGGGATGTCCTGAAGTTCATTAGGAACTTGGAAACTACGTAAACATGCAAGGTTGTCAATTATCCAATCAAACTGCGAGCTGGGAATTCAAACTAGCTCATTTTGATTGGATAACTGCAACCTTGTTTACATAGTCGGTAGTTCCCAACTTTGGAAATTCCCAAAGAACTTCGCAACACATGCACGGCGGTAAAGTAATATGAAATATTGCCGAATTATCTTATAGATTTATAAAAATATAAAAAAATTGCCGAATTATCTTATTGATTTATTCACTAAATGTGAAAATAACAACTACAATTTACGAAGCAATAATATCAAGCTGTCTTTACCTAAACCAAAAAAAAATCTTCTTAAAAGAAGTTTCTCATACAGAGCTACAAAGGCGTGGAATGAACTACCAAATGAAATTACCGATAGTTTCGAAAATTTGTCGATTCTGTCTAAAGTGAGTGCGCAAAGATAGATCTAGCTATAACCGTCAAAGATTATGTAATAAATTAATTAATGTAAATAACATGTATATAGTTTAGCATAGGATATAGTAATTATTTTCATTGTTTTATATTTTATCGTAGATACACGGCCCTTTGAAAATCAGTTTTACTGAATAGGCTACCGTGTAAAAATAAATTTAATTAAAGATTAAAGATTAAATCAACTGTAAAACACAATGCTATATTTGTATTAATTAGAATGAACAGTTATTCTAATCAGTGAGGGGACTATAGTATTTCAAACAAATTATGACGTATAAATAGTAGTATTATTTTAATCGAGTGCGAGTGTTTTACCATCGATTATAAAACATGCAAGTGTTTGTCAGTTTGCCACCTTTGTAAAACACGAGACGTGACGAGTTTATAAAATAGTTTCTCAATTATCTGTTGTCTGAATAGATTATGAAGAATTTGTTGCTCTCTTAATTCAAACGATTGAAATTTCAATCTATTCCATTAAATTTTCAATCATTTTCGGTTCCACTTTCATAATTATGTGCTGTTTCACTATTCTCAAACGCACGTAAATTATTTCCCCCTTTTAATACTGGAAATCAAGAATGACAACTGAGTATTTTGGATGCTCAGCATTCCCAACCAGGGATTACAAAGTAAACGCTAACATGGTAATACTTTATCGCGAAAAAGCTGATTACCGCTATAATCAGACTTGAACGTCAGTTTACGAAGGTTTGTATATACTTGACCTTGAATTCTTTCCTTTTCTTCTCCGCTGCATTCTTGAGCTTTCTTAATCCTTTTCCGCTTTCTGAATTTGATGCGCGATTGTCGAACTCATATTCTTGAACTACTGCCCAATCATCCTTGGTCCTATATATCTTATGAGTTTCTGCCGCTTTTTGATAACCTGTTGTCCTTCATCAACCAATCAGTGTTTTCTCCAATATCAGAGAGCATGTTGTCATGTTGTGCATTAACTTGAATTTTTATACTTGAATATAGTTGATTTGCTTCTTTGTCTATCATTGATTTATTCGGCCAACTGCTTCCCTTTCGCCTAACAGGCAATCAGACATTTTTGTCCCTACTTATATATTTTACTCTGGCTAACGCCCAACGATTTTACTTGTCAAATGGAGTACTTCTTGCAGAAATTCAGGTCTGTTAAAAGGTTAAGGAAGCTTTTGAACAGCAGGTTCAACAGGAACGACTGACCCCTAACTGATGGACTAAGGTTAACGTTTAAACCAGGTGAATCTTGAACAGCAAAACTACTTGCTCTACCACTTCTGTTTTCTGCGATTGGGTTGGCTCTATAAAAGCTCTTCTAAATTTTCTTGTCAACTCGGTATCTTACATATCTGTAGTGCATGATTCATTTAAGAAATAGAAGGTTTCACCATAGATAATGAATGGAAGGGGAACTATAGAAAACTTACGAAACCGGAAATGATGTTTGCAAACTTGCTATGGTAATTATACATTCAAGTGCCTAATACACTTAACGGGTCACATGCTAACACCCGACACCGCTGATCCTTGGCCATGTGTGATCCGTTGGGTGCATTAGCTGCTTATAAGTGTATAATTACCATAGCAAGCTGTCGTAACCTCCAACATTATGTATGGTTAGCGGCCACGGTGCATTTTTCAAGTTGGGCAAACACAACTCCCCATTCCCCATGGGTATACCTTTTTTTTTCACTCACGTGATCGATGCCTTGTTGGAAAACACGAAATGTTTGAATAAGAATATATAGCTAAATTCTCATAGGATAAAGATGGTGCACCAATATGGCCGCCGTGACGTCAGGTGCATCCAAGAATAAGTACGTTATTAGTGTTTTCAGCTCCTAAGTTAAACTAACGTAGTAGTTTTTCTCTGAGTTTACCTTACGACAGCTTGTACAGCAAAAACATACGAAAGACAAGAATAAGTGTTTATCATTGTGTTTGCCCTACTAGTGTAAAATGGCGACCGCTGTATCATTGTACGTTGACCTGGCAACGTTTTTTAAGAACTTAAAAAGCTTTTTGCTGACAGAGCTGACAGAAATGGCCATGCCGACCAAAACTGGTTAGACTGATAAATGTTTTATATAGACAAATATGATTGACAAATAAGTTATGAGATATGAAACAGAAATAATTTCTGTCATTCACTTCCGACAATTGAGTCACTTGAGTGGTTTTATGCATCAGCTGTTTAGAAGTCTTCGCGGCTAAACTTTGAAATGAAACAACAAAGGTGCGGCAAATGATACATTTATATATACGCGCTCATAATCGACGGATATAAGTAGAAAACGAAAACATAAATATTCCGCTAGGGATGTTTTTCAAAGGAGAAAGAAGTTCTGGTAGAGCTTTGTATAGACCACTTGCACATGACGCCAGAACGGTCATCTGCATGGAGGACAACTTCAAAGTTCCGATGATCAACAGAGCGAATAATTAACATACTAAACATTCTTCCTCCATCATGCAGGGGAATAAGTGCAAGTGGTCTTTTGGCAGAGCTTTGTATTCATGACAGAGGAAAATTTTCTTCAATTGACTAATTTCAGTAGAATCTGTCAAAAATTACAATGCATATTACGTACACCACTTTCATAACAGCGATTAATTTGCATATTCTTTTATGTGTATCTCTGATCTCGTTTGTATGTCTGCAATACAGAACAATCTTTGCTTCATAACGAGGCCAAAAAGCCTCATTTAGGCCCCGTTTACACTACAGTGTGTATCAAAAAAATTCGAACCCTTAGAAAATGAATTAGCATTCTTTTCAAACAACCTATTGTAGTAGTTTGAAAGCCCTAAAAGCGCTGCGTTATAAATTAATCAGCACATAAGTTAAACGAAGCGAAAAAGCTTTTAAATACTTTCACCATGCATACACTTCAAGTTATCTTAATTTCTCAGGTGTATAAGACCGTGTGTTTTACGCATCTGTGGGTTCAGCGAAGTGCTTAGGGCTTTCAAACTACTACAATAGGTTGTTTGAAAAGAATGCTAATTCATTTTCTAAGGGTTCGAATTTTTTTGATACACACTGTAGAGCAAAAGTATCCGGATTCACATTGTTTTTCATCCTCATGCATGGGAATAAAAAACAATGTGAATCCGGATACTTTTGCTCTACTGTAGTATAAATCGCCCACGGGTCCTTAGATACACATAAAAGAATATTTAAATTAAGTGAAGGCTTTATGAAAGTGGTCTATTTTAACAGCGTAAAGCCGTAAACAAATATTTTAAAATTTTGATTCCTCTGTTTCTTCAGATTGCCGAACTGGTTATACATTCGAAAATCGCTGAAATAGAACCTGAATATATCTCTGTGAACGTGTTGTGGCAATATTTTTTCAGTCTAGAATTCATCATGTGAACTGATGAGGAATATATCTTAGGGCTAACTTAAATCTTTGCTATATGGGCGAGAAAATGGATATGAAAACATCGCACCCGTTTTAATCGGAATCCTTTTTTAAAATCAGAGAAATCAGAGTGGTTTAGAACTATATATCAGAGCTCCAAGCTCCGTAAAAATAGATTGATCATAATTTGTGAGCCAATAAGAAAGCTGGGTGTTCAAGCCAAATATTAAAGAGGGTCTTTTGTGCGGGAAAGAGAGGAGGGGAGACTCATTGAAAGCGCAAGTGAAGAGCATGCAAAAGGTTGTCTGCGTCTTAAGAATAGTATATTTCTCTGAGAAGCAGAAGAAAGTCCACCAAAATGTTCTTTAATCAACTTTAGGAACATGCATGCAGAACAGGCTGCATACATTATGCAAAAGATCACAAAGCATAGAGGAAAAACATTGACAGAAACTGAGTATACTTAGATAGCGATGAATCGACTAGATTAGAAATTTGCGGGCTTAACTCTTTGACTCCCAAGCACGCATGTGGACGCGTTTAGTATATTTTACTCTGGCTAACGCCAGGCGATTTTATTGGTTTAAGACTTTTGCACATGCAATACTGTATATCAGTACGTTCATTTGTTCAGAAAATATACCAATCTACTAATATATATATATATTACTAAAGACTTTTGTTGAATTTTAAAACCTGTTTACGTATATAAATACCTTCTTTGATGGTCCGATACAATCGAGTGACTGCCATTCACTATATCCCTTCTTCCATTTAGAAAAGTTTTGTCAGTTCTATCAATATTATCCGTTGGTTTCGTTGTTGCAGTTAACAACATGCACGATTCTCAACTAGTTTCAACTGGTTTCAACAGATGGCAACATCCGATAAATAATTATTCCCACTTTTTTAAAGCATACGTTATCAATTTATCATTATCTGTCGCTGAGTTTTTGAGCGGTCGTCACTGACAGTACGTCGAGTACAACCTAATTTGACTCAGCATAAATTATATATTTTTTATTTTTGGAACCACACTTTCAGTATACGAGTATTCGCTTTAAAGGGCATATGACTCGAAAATTAAGTTTGTCTTATTGAAAAGAACATTTAAAATGATAAAATAACATCTTTTGCAGTTTTTGGTTTCCTTGCTTCGTTTTTGAGATATTCCAGCTTGTTTGATATGCAAATGCACAACTTTTTACGTCACATGTGCATAATGAGTTATCAGAAAAGGTTACATATCTTTGATATTATGAAAACATGGGCTTAACTCAAAGGAAGCATGTGCGTGTTTCTATCCACACCACCAAACTTGTAGAATTCCAAGTGATTTCGTTTCACAATTGCAAAGATATGTAAGCTTTTCTCGGTAACTCATAATACTCATTATGCACATGTGACGTAGAAAGTTGTGTCATTTGCATATCAAACAAACTGGAATATCTCAAAAACGAAGCAAGGAAACCAAAAACTGCAAAAGATGTCATTTTAACATTTTAAGACAAGGAAAAAAATTTTTAATTTTCGAGTCATATGCCCTTTAAGTATTCTTTTTTAAGCCGCAGGTGCCAATAAGTACACAAATATGGCGGCCATAAAACCGGTTGAAGTTTCCAGACCCTCGAAATTTTAGGATAACCCAATAATTATCCCTTATTTTAACGCTAATTCTAACCCTAATCCTAACCCTAGCTATAACTTTTTTAAATGCTTTCTGTTAAAAATATACCTGATTTTAAATTCGTGTTTTAGTCCTAACAGTTTGTCAGTGTGTGACATCATTTTGGGACCTTATATGAAACTTCACCCAAAAAACGAACGCTTAGTTTCTATATATAGATTATAGTTTCATTTCAGAATCTTCAAATCGCTCATCAGATAGGATTAGACATCAGCAGTTATAAATAACATCAGTAATAAAATAATTTAAAACTCTGTAAGTCAGATTTCCAGGAAATCTCCTAGAATTGATTTACAAAATATATAAGAATAACTAGCAATAAGTTTTATAATTTGTATTTTAGAATTTTGTGACGTCAGAGTGAAAACCAACTATATTTTTTGTGTTCCTGTATTATGCGCATGCAGGTCAGTGGTACTTGAACAGTCTAGTCATATACCATTTGTTTTACTATTTACTGATGTGGTACCAAGAGAAAGTCGTGCTAAAATCTCTTATTCAATTAATGAAATTTATTCATTCAGTCCCTCATTTATTCATTTATCCATTCAATCCCCATTCAATCCCTCATTCAATTTATGAAAATTTTTTTTTAAATGAACAGTGTTTAAACAGGTCTTGTAAATCGGGTACAAATTTGTCTTCATTTACGTAAACTTCGAGCGATTTTATCCACTGACCTATTATATATTAGGTAATTTATATACAGGTCAGTGATTTTATCCCTTTAAACAGCTTATGTCGATGATAAATATGAACCATTAGATGTGTGTCAGTGAATTGCATAAGTCGTATGCCATACAACTCTGCCAATCATATTGTTTATATTACTTCAAAAAATCTTAATAATTCATGAGAAAACAGAAAGAAAATCAGTACCATGTCCGTGGTTTTAAGTATCTGATAAAGAATCCTCCTAGTTGAGATAAATGTTAGGTTTGATTTTCTGGACTTAGACACGTTATTTTTCAAAATTACTACGCCACTGAATTTACCAAATGGGTCGTTTTTGAAGCTATTTAAAATATTCGCAGTGTTTATGAAACGAAAATTAAGTTTGTCTTACCTGTATTTGAAAGTACTTTTAAAATGACAGAGAAACAACTTTTGCAGTTTTTTCGGTTTCCTTGCTTCGTTGTTGAGATATTTCAGTTTGTTTGATATGTGAAATTAACCAGTGACATCACAACGTGCATAATGACTTACTGGGAAAGGTTATATGCTACTATTAAACGGAATCAGTTGAAAATGTATATTTTTGTTGTTCTAAGGGAAAAACACACATACACACATAATTGCTTCGAAGTGATTCCGTCTGATAATAGCAAAGATATATAACCTTTCCCAGTAAGTCATTATGCGCGTTGTGATGTCACTGGTTAGTTTCGCTTATAAAACAAACTGTGATATCTTAAAAACAAAGCAAGGAAACAAAAAACTGCAAAAGATGTTACTTTGCCATTTTAGAAGTACTTTCAAATTAGACAAACATAATTTTCGTTTCATAAGCACTTTAAATCTGATAAAACACTGCTGCTTCATGTTTTAGAAGTTGCATAAAAGGTATATACTACATAGTGAACACTAACAACCCTAATAATATACATGAAAAAATATAGTCGACTGTGATTGGTTGATTCCAGTGCAGTTAATCCCAAACAACAGTGCAGAATTGTGTTATCACAGTGCAAAAATCTGTTATATCACAGTGCAAAAATTTGTAATCACAGTGCAAAAATCTGTAATCACAGTGCAAAAATCTGTAATCACAGTGCAAAAATCTGTTATCACTAAGAACCAATCAAATTGATTGTACAGCGGATTTTTCCCGACACAAAACAAACAAAGATGGCGGCCAAGATTCGGCGGTTTTGGGGATAATTTGTTCAAATTTGAAGCTAGTTATGCTTTAATATTGCCAAGTGAAGTACCTACAAGAAGACCAGAAGCTTCTTTATGCCTCAAGTAAACTTTTTCAAGTAGTAAAGGAAGCGAAGCGTTTTTTAACAAATAAATATGCGAGGAGTGGACGGCTAAACACGTACGTTAAAATATTAGTACAGTTGTTTTGAACATTTTTCATGTATATTATTAATAAGTAATAGCATGGTTTCTCGTGCAATTTGGAAAAACATGCACTCGTGAGTTTTTCAAATACTTCAAATAGCACTCGTCCTTCGGACTCGTGCTATTTTGACAGTATTTGAAAAACTCACTCGTGCATGTTTTTTTCCAAATTGCAGTTAGTATGTGGGTGTCCTAACCCACTGTTAACTATATGGGCTATGAGTTCACCACCTATTCTTACATGCGCGCGCAATAGAAGATATTTTGTCTTTCTGTTCTGGAGAAAATTATATAACGTAATCATCTGTATAACGAAATAACATAAGGCCAGATATACACACAAAAAATGTTACCAGTTATAAATATTTAATTGAAGATATATAACTTAACACTAATACATGTATTTAAATAAGTAGATCTGACGCAGTCACGTGACAATTATCGTTACCCGTTAGTTCTATAACAGTTCAGCATCAGAGCCCCTTTCCGACTTACGCAAGCTTCGTGAAAAAGTTAGCCTGCGTGCAGACGCTTGTATTTCCGGAGCTTGGGTAATTGGATCCCTTGGGTAATTGAATCCCTATAAGCTTATAGGAATTCAATTACCCAAGCTCCGGAAATACAAGCTTCTGCACGCAGGCTAGCAAAAAGTGGGCTCTGTCAACAAACTCGATCTTCGCCCCAAGTTTGGGGCGAGTCAGTCAGGTTTTAAACTGGTCAAACAAGTTCTAGTTTATGAACACGCGCATGCAGGAAAATAGCAAGTAACGCGTTAGAGCCTGGGCCCAAAATAGTATCTTGGCAACCGTTGAACCGTTCACTCATGCTCAAAAAGAAATATTAAGTTTGTTGGCAGAGCCCACTTTCCCCCGAAGCCTGCGTAGGTCGAAAAGGACCACTGACTCGCAGGGTACTTCAGTCATAGATAAACTCTTGGTCACAATTCTGTCAATGTTATACTATACTAATTCTTTACAATGTTAAAGTAATAATTATGGCTCGAGGACTTCATAGTCATGAAAGCTCAGTAATAAAATTGAATTAAAAAGATGGTAATTAAAATGGTAATTAAAAAGATAATATAGGAGCAAAAAGATAATAGAGAAGCAAAAAGATATAATTATTTAACAAAAGATTCAATTTTACCGTTGTCTGTTCAGTTATAAATACACAGAAGATGTCACAACGCAGTGAGAACAAAAACGTGACCCACTAGCTGCCGAGGTCACTGATGTTCTTACCACATTGTGACGTCATCTGTGCATCCATAACTAAACAGACAAGATAAAAGAGAAAGAAAGGGAACTGTTTGTTTTATACGATAAGCAGATTTTCGAAAAATAAGCTATAAAGATAACGAACATGCCATGTAACAATAATTAAAATGAAAATATTATAAAAAACTGATCCTCGAGTCGTTATGTACGAATGACAGTTAAACTTGGCCCTATATATATATGTATATATATATATATGATTCGAAATATAGTAAGGTTTGAGTACTGCCGAAAATATTGAACGTAGCCCTAACGTTTCGAGCGAAGGCCCTTCGTCAGAGAGAAACGTGAAAAAGTGAAGGGCCTTCGCTTGAAACGTTTGAAACTACGTTCAATAATTACGGCAGTACTCAAACCTTACTATATTTCGACTTGTATTTCAACACTGCCTAGCAGCACACTACTTTATATTTCCTGAGTCCGTTTCGTCAGCAAAAGAAACTGAACTTGAATTTGTTGCGGTCTAATTGTTAAATAAGTTTTGTTAAATATCGTTACAACTCACAACAAATAATGGGTATTGGAAACACATGCACACATTGTGTATGTGTTGTGGTATGTACACTAGACTGTTACTGTACTTTCGGATAGTCCAATGATATGATCCATGATTTCACCGTAAAAGGACAGGTTACACCGTTACACCATATACTTGAGAGGTAGAAGAGGTGATCTCTTAATATACACGAAGTATTTCGTTTAGATCTGAAACGTTTTCCTAGCTATGTTGTTTAACTGCTTACAGTATTATTTCGTTCTAACATGGTAAACATGCGCATTGTGTCGCTGACAGAATATCATGATCGCTCAGTCCGTCGCTACACCACAAGGGAACTCTCACTATTTTTGTTGCTACGGTTTTGCAACAATTACACTTTGATTTCATCGAGACACCTTTTGAAGCGGGAATGCTATACGATAAACATTTTCCAGAACATCTGTCCACAGTGATTGTTCGTCGTTGACAATTTGGGACACTAACAACCAGGGTTATCTGTTCTGTTGTACATTCGGCTGTACTCCGTTTCAGTGGTTGTGACCTCCTCATGATCGTCTTTGTTTCGACCAAAGAGCAAGCGACCAGCGCGAAGAGAAGAAAGTGTGCTGTATTCACTCCGTTTATATTCATTGTAAAAATTATCCAGCTATCAAGAATAAAATAAAAGCAAGATTAAAATATTGAATCAGGTAGTGATATAGTAAAATTGGACATAAGTCATAAGCAACCAAAATTCTGATCAGGAAGTAACTAGGAAAATTATTCAGAGTACAGTTCAATATCTATATAAAAATCTATATACGGTTAATATAGATTATTAGCCTATATATATATATATATATATATTTCTAAAGTTCATTAATAATTCATGAGGAAAACACAAAGAAAAATCATGAGCGTATCGGATCTATATATGTGATATAGACTCGTTCTAAATTTCTCGCTGGTTTTTAACGGCTGAGATAAGCTTAATTTTCAAAATTACTACGCCAATGAACGTATGAAGTGATTCTTTTTAGAAGCCATTTAAAAACCTTGCAGTACGGGCTTTATCGGCTCTAAAACGCTCGGCTATCGCCTCGTGTTTTATATCCGATAAAGCCCTCCTGCGCGGTTTATAAATATTACTTTTATATATATATATATATATATATATATATATATATAATATATATAGTTAATAACGTTTTACAGTAAAAATAATGAGAGGGGGGATTTGGGGTTGAGGACGCAAAGAGAAATTGTGGTTTGTATTTTTCTACGGGTGCATTATGGGAATGATCAAATGCCGTCCCATCAGGCACTGCAAAACTAGACAATTGTGTACAAGTCAGGTCTGCGTTCTGGTCAATAGACCTTTCAGCTTGAAGTGAATGGATCACGTCATCTTTCTTTTTGACAAATCTGATTGGCTAATGTCCACAGTTGTCCGAAGTTTTGGATGTTCGAAGTTTTGCGAGAGCCAATCAAATCTCTCAACGCGTTACCCATGCGCACTTCGTGCGGAAAGGTCTGCATGCCTAAACCCCGGTACTTCATGTAGGCCTGTCCCTAACACAAGCCCTAATCCCAACCCAAGACAAACATGTATGAAGTAGAATTCCATATTCCCCAGTTTAGATTTCGAAGATACCATATCTCCCCGCGACCGCATGTATTATTGTCTATATATTTCTGAACTTTTTTAGCGGTTGCCTCCCATGGTATAGGGACAACATTTTTATGGTAAGTTCTACTTATCGTTTATTCATCACGCCTTCTTCAATTCTACCGTCGGCCTCAGTATAATTAATTTTATGACATATAAACATATAAAAGGCGTTTGTTTCCCATAATTTGTTTCCTATAATTTCTTCGCAATTCTTCATTTAGGCCCCGCGTTTACACTATTACGGTACGGTCAGTCTTTCGCGGACCACCGTATGTGTAAACGTGGGCTTAGGTATTTCAAAAACAGGAAGAACTATAGATATTCTGATTTTAGATCCTATTTTTAGTTAATGGAAACAGTTGGCGAGTGATGAAAGGAATTCGGATTGTACTGAGTGACATGCGTAAGCAACAGACGGAATGCCGGCTGAGTTGATGTTTGTTGGACTGATCAATCACCATGGCTGCATAAAAAATCCCTAGTCTAATCACTGCAAGCCTGCAACCAGTTGTTACAACCATATCTTTGTTTTCTAAAAAGCTTACATTTAATATAATAAGTATTTATTGAGTGTTTCTAGCAAGCAATATTTACTAGAGAAATTGATTTGGTAACAGAAGAATCTAGTGCGTTGTTCCGGAGCGATGAGAAAGTAAATTCATCAGGCCATGCATTCATGGTTCTGACAGCTCTGTTTTCTGGAACTTAAAAACAACCTTGGACAGTTATATAAAAACCAGGCACTGCATAACCGTTTTTTTATTCCAAGAGTATTAATCAGAGAACCTCCTGAAAACCAAAGATAATATAGTCTGATAGGGATTCAACTGAATATGACTGATAAAAGACAGGTTGGGTTCGACCACTCTATATACGCGCCGTCTGAATAACAATAAATAACAAATATCTTAACAAACACGCAAGATATTTATCATGTATGATCACTATCATGCTACAAAGAAAGAGGATGAAATAACGTATACTAATACTTTCCAACATTACTGTCCTAAACTAACGTATATAATATGTAATTTAACAACGGAGTCAGTGTATAACTATAACTATAACGATTATTTAATATTTAGGGAACTCATTAGTGAATGATTACACAACACATATATGATATTTAGAGAAGCAATGAAACTTATGAAAGAAAACATAACGTCTATTTAGTGTTTATAACACTGTATCTCCTGGACGGCGAATAAACATCGCGGCCATCGCAATTATCCGTACGTATAGTTCATGGCCGCTGAAGCTAAACGTTTTCTAACAGTCGATTGATTTCTCGACTAGACAATGAATGCATACATGAAAACCATTAATTGTAAGGTGATATTGGCGATATCTTCTTCTTTGTTCTTTGTGGAACGGGTCATAAAGAACCGCTACCATGCACCCCATTTCATGCAGCAGTATATAAGGAATACTATATTACTATTACAATAAGCGAAACAAACAGATTTCAAACTTATTTATCACCGCTCTATCAGAACTCAGAAGCAACATCGAAAGCACTATAATCAACCGTAAAAGGTCACATAGCTTAAAAACATTTACACATCTGGTATATAAATGCCACCATAGCGGCACCACAACACAAACTATTTATTCGGAATTATATATTTATAACTCACCAAACTCCTTGCTTTGCTTGAACGACTTGAAGGAAGTTTTCAACTTTTTGCAATCAACTGTGGCCGTACTGCCAAGAGACTAACTTAAATCAAAGGACTTTTGCGTGGGTGGGGACGTGACGTGTGATAATACGATGACAAATGTTGATTATACACCCATGTTAAGGTTGCCCTGCCCACTGCGTATAACATATCATCTTGCCTCGCAATACTTAGAACTTCGAACCTTCGTCATTAATCGACTGAACCAGAATGTTATTTGCAGATAATCTTCATAATGACATAATGTTATAGTATCTTAAAAACAACACAAATTTATTTTATTGCAAAGCCTCGGTCTCGCCAATAATGCGGAAATTCAAAGTAAGTCATTCCGATGAAACTGAAAGTACATTTTTAAGATTTCTTCCTTGGCAAGATCATATATCGCACTTATCGATTCTTTCTTGATGGAAATCTTCTAGTTTTAAACGTGAATACATTTCTAACGATAAGAGCCCAGTTCAAATTTCTTAAGTCAGTTTATAAGGCCAGACGGCACGACGGCACTGCAGACGAAGATAGATCAAGGAGAACTATAATTTAAATGAATTATATAAGCCAACACTGCAACACAGTGGCAGCAATCGCAATATATAACGGATATATGCATATAGTATAATATTAGTACGTGGCTTTATATGGTTCACTATCATATGGTTCTCTATCAAGAGAACCCATATAAAGCACCAACACGGCTCTGCGGTCAGTGCGGTACCGTGGTACTTTATGCATAACATTTCTTATCTGACTCAGATCTTTTCTCTAGTTCCTGTGTCACGAAAGCTTCTTCAACTAAAATTTTGTACATTTATTGCACTTTATGACCAAAATATATAATGTATAGTACGACATTCGACAGTGCGTTTACTTGGTGTATATCAGTATATTATATAGGTAGTTGTTTATTTCAAAGTTTTAACAAGTATTTATTATTCATCAAATTTTAAATAAACAGGAATTCACACTTAATCAAGCCTGCGTGGTGCCACTTAATAGAGTGCCTTGCTTGAATTTATGAATATCTGATAGTAATGTTGCAAGATGTGAATTAACTTGTGGTTTAAACAATTATGAACTACTAAGTTATGGCAATAATGTATTTACAATTTGACAGGCGACCAGTTATCATACCCTAGTCAGTTGACTCATTCAACTACTGTATTTACCGCCCTTATGCACATGACTGACTCCCACAATATTTACCCGACCCACCTGCGTGACGGTGTTTACCGGCGTCTAGCTTCACCGCCTTATAGACCACTTTCATAATAGCAACTGCACATGATGAATATTCTTTTATGTGCGTCTTAATAAGCCTTTCTGGCCTCGTTTATGAGTCTACAATTCAAAACAATCTTTGCTTCATAACGAGACCAGAAAGGCTCATTAAGATGCACATAAAACAATATTTAAACTGGTGGCCATTATGAAAGTGGTCTATACCCTAATCCTGACGACTGACCTACTTACTATTGATGCTAACATGATCTACTAGATGTAACTCGAGCCAACTTTGACTGAAACTACGACTGATCAATAGCCGTCGTGCAGTTTTGAAAAATCAAATATTCTTTTTCTTGCTTTATTTCAAAATTTGATATTCAAAGGGTTGCGATCAATGCCCTGAGATTTAGAGGAAAAAGACACAGACACAGCGGCCATGTTGATTGTAGGTACAATAGTAGCAATTTAGATGATATAATTCTGCCATTTTAAACCAATGTTTTATGTTTTAAACCAATATTCGAGCTAGCAAGCTAAGTTACCATCAGTTTTCTCGCAAAATCTACTGATCAGTACAATGCATAGTTTTCACTCAAGTATATCAGAGCTGGCCAGGCATATTGGGTTTCTGAAATCTGAAACAATAGAAAATGTTTGAAAATTACTTACACATTCATTTTGGGCACATGATTTGGGACACCAACTGTCGCCATTTCGTTGTTTCAAGACAGGAATATGACCGCCGTGACGTCAGATGACTTAATTGTCACTAGGGATAAACTACTTTTTCCCCCGCAAAAAAATTTCCTGCTGTAGGCGAAAATCGTGCGCGTTTTCCCGAGTCATCGTCTTCCTGCAGAGATTAGGAGATTAAACTGCACAAGAACGTCCTGGAAACAGGAAATACTGAAGCACCATGCATGTTTAAGTCCCAAATAAGAACATCAGCATATCTGATTATCTGGCAAATTTGGAGATATTATTTCCAACTGATAACAAACGGGAACGCTTACGTGGTCCTAATGCGTGACACAGGGACAAACCAAAATCATTATATCAGGTTATCTCAAATTAATTTATAGGAAGTCACGATATTTTTAACTTATTAATATTTTAATGTTTTGAAGCTTCGCACGGCAATGTGTTAAATGATAAAACAGTCGGTGCGTAACCGAAAAGAACTTTCTTTTATAATTATTTATTTACACAAGATGTTTCTAATGAGCTATGCTACTGGACTGCAAGCTGTCGAGTTAACGTGTTGGTTTGATAATGTAGGAAATTTTATTACTGTTACTATACATTGAAAGAAAATACTTTAATAGACATAATACACGCTGTTGTTTAAAAATGTAATTATATATATTCAAACTTCGCAACTAATTTGCGGTTTACAGTAAATACACATGGTCGGATAAAGTTTAATTTAAAGTCCATTAACAAACCACTTTGAATTTACACATGCAGTTTTGTGAACACTGGGCAGGAAGTTCCTATGTGAGAAATGTGAATTGAATTTCCTGGAGTTGTTGCCAAGTTTTTATTAAAATGTTACTATTTTGTTTACTATACAACATATCACACAATCAAAGGAAGTTAAAGAATCCTACAAGCAAGTCTACAAACCAATATATTAACATGGATGAGATTTAGTGTAAGAAAAATACTCAAAACTTCCACATGTTGCCGTTTGGGGAGAGCGTGGAAAGAGTCAGAAAATAAAGCGGGAGAAATACGAAACCGGAGGTTGACTATTAGTAAAATGGAAGTTTGGTGAGAAATTACATGACTAGTGTGATGCAAGCCAACTCATTGAGTTATAATTGCTGGAAGCACCTTGAAGGACGACACTACTTCCGTTAAAGACTTTTTAATTTAGAACAACAAGGCAACGTTTGTGCATGTTTGTGGTTGCGACAGGTGGTTGCAGCTTGACGTTACTGTAGTTTATTAACGCATCAAAGTGTTCCGGCGTTATTTGTGGGTCAAATATATATATATATATATATACACGTTCGATATTTTCCACGCCATGTTTACCATGCACCAGCCTACGTTGAAGACATTTGATGTGCTTTTGAACCTGCATAGTTGACCATAGTTGACTACGTACGACCGCAAAGCAGAAACGCAGCCAGGATTTTGAAAGGGGGGGGGAGCCGAAATCAAAATTTTCCCGGGCTCCCCGGGAAATTTTGAAATCGAGAGACGCTGAAATGCCATTTCCTGGCTTTTGGAGGAAGATTTGACAGAATCTAAAGGTTAATAAACGTCATATAAAATACTCAAAACACGCAAACGTCACATAGATACTCAAAATGCATACGCTCAGTAGATTGAATACACTGTTTACAGTTTATCTCCTGACATAATTCACATTGCATCAGTTTTGTAGTTACATCACGCAAAGCATAATGGTTATTTTGAAAACTTTAGACTACTGTTGGTCGAATAAAAAAAATCGTGTCTCAACTAACATTCTCATTTTGTAGTTCAGATATGATTACGCTGATCATCATGCGCTATTTTATTTTTACATCACGATTTTAGAAAGTTGATCTACAAGCCTTCAAAGTTGACCATTTGGACTAATTTTTGTCCGTCGCGCGGCCAAATTGGTTTTGTGACGTCACTGGTTGTACACATGCACGCTTACGTATATGTGTAGACCAGACTCAGAACTCACTCAGAGCTCACTGGTAAAAATGGAATTTTTTGAAAAGTACTGTATTGCTAGTGGCCCAAACGATATGAGTTGAAAGAACAACTTTAAGATTCAAGGATTGTCCTTAAACTGTTTTCCTAGTGATAATTTTATTTCCCAAAATGGACAAAAATTGATGGCTTTACAACCGCACCTTTGGCTAGGGCTATTAATGAAAGCCGTCAAACTGTTCGGTACTTTGCTCCCCGCGTTACTGAATTATTGTTTGTAAACAACGGCTTGACTCTAAATTGAAAGAGCCAGGGAAATTTACAACAAGGATTTTGTTAAAGAAGGGAGTAATGAAACCCCGGTTTAGATTGCGTTAGGCTACAGTCGCAAAGAAAGGAAATCTCAACCCGCGAAGGTAGACAGGACATCAATTTACTCATCAACAACTGCCCATTAAACCATGTCGAATGTTTTAAGTATCTTGGTGTAACGTTAGCCAGTCATTATCTTGGTCAAATCATATTGAAATACTTTCGGTTACATGAGCCGGGCTAGCCCGGTCAACTGGGCTCACGCGATTGATTAGGATCTCACTCACTGTGGTTTTCAAACTCGCATAAACTAAATGTACAAAGAAGAATTGGTTTAGTTTAGATGTAAACGAATCCTAACGTTGATTAAAATATCCTTTTGTGGCCGATGAAAAAATTTCGTGACACGAGTCAGCCCGGTTAGCCGGGCGGCTCATGTAATCGGCCCCTAAGAAAACCTACCAACGCCTTGGCGTCATCGGAAGAGTTAAACACCTTCTATCTCTCGAATCCCGCCTTACTTTAGTAAACAGTCTAGTCAATTCTGTCTGGGGTGATAAAAAAATTTCTGTCCTCATGGACCATCTTCAAGTCCTTCACAACAACTTTCGTTAGCCACTAGCCTGCATACTTGCAGGCGTTTCACGCCCCCACTATCGAAACGCCTGCAATGCAGGCTGGCAACCGCTATCAGTGCGCAGGCTCTTTCTCCGTTGCCTTTGATGCATTTTAATTTCAAACACACTGCTGATATCCACAGTTACAACACCCGAAACAAACATAAATTACACTTACAACGAGTCAACAAGAACTGGGGGGAACAGTCATTCACCTACCACGGTGCTCAAGACTGGAACACTTTACCGGTAGAACGTCGGAACATTGAACTTCATTATTTAAACTTAAATAGGTATTGGCAATAAAAATTAAATTTGACCCATTTGAAAGAACTCGTCAAATGGTATAAGAAGACCTTTTGTAATTTTTCTGTATCTTTCTTGTGTTTTGAAATATTTCGACTAAAGACAGCGTGCTGTCCGCCATCTTGTTGTAATATTGGGTCTAATTAACTAGGAAATTGGTGACGTCACAAGCAGGGTAAACCCGATGAAAAAACTACTCCGTGGGTGACCAAATTTCCACGGAAGGCTTTTTAAATGTTGTGGGTCAATTTAAAATGGAAATAGCGCAACAAAATCGAGTTTCTAGCTCATAATGTCATAAGGTCGTCAAGATCAAAATTTCACTTTACCTTGCTTATCTCATCACATGCATAATTTTGCATATCGAAAATAATTCCAAGATGGCGGACAGCACGCTGTCTTTGGTCGAAATATTTCCAAAACCAAAACAGATACGGAAAAATTGTAAAAGGTCTTCTTATACCATTTGACGAGTTATTTCAAATGAGATAAACTTAATTTAAGAAACATTTAAAACTTTAGTTTTTAGTTTTGTAATTTTTCATTTATATTGTATTACCGTATCTGTTATACCGTACCGTTTCTGCTATATCTGTTATATATAAATATGGATGTATATGTTTTACCTATACAGAGCTCCACTGAAAATCACTTTTGTGAGTGGACTTCCTGAATAAATATTGTTACTAACTAACTAACTAGATAAAACTATATAAAACAGCTAAGATCAAGACATGTGTACAACCAGTGACGTCACAAGCCGTTTTCCTTCGGGTCCAGACCCTGGACAAAAACAAGTCCAAAATAACTAAGCACTTTCAAACTCCCAAAAAAGCATTTTCTAAAATCGTAGTGCAAAAATAAAATAGCGCACGATAATCAGCGTAGTTTAAACTACAAAATAGGTGCACTTTTCGAGGAACGATTTTTTCGTTTCATAAACACTTTAAAGCTTTGCATGGAGTCAATTGAATTAATCAAGTATAAAAATTGTGGATATTTTCATGTTGAAAAATTGTTAAGCTTTATCTCGTTAGCCGGGGATGTCTCAGAGCTTTATTACAAAAACGTTAATGTTTTACTAGCCATGTTTCTACTGGAGAAGTTCATCAGTAAAGCAAAAATATAGAGGTTTTCAGTGGGAACCAAAACGAAAACAGTTTGTTTTGTAAGCTCTGAAGACGTCCCGAACTAACGGCACAAAAACGTAACAATAATAAAAATTTGAAGCATGAAAATATTGAATTTTATGAGTTTTAATGCGTAATTCTGCCACAAAATAAACTAATACATAGGTATACTTATAAATAATTATACTACTAAGAGGAAGTCTACTAAAAAAGAAACCAAGAGGCTTATAAAATTTACACTATACCTCCAGGAGTGATATTATAGTACAATATAGAGCTACAATCCTGGTAAAATCACTCGGATACGTTGCCTTAAAGTGCTTATGAAACGAAAATTATACTAAAGTTTGTCTTATTTGAAAGTACTTTTGAAATGACAAAGTAACATCTTTTGCAGTTTTTCGTTTCCTTGCTTCGTTTTTGAGATATTTCAGTTTGTTTTGTATATGAAACTAACCAGTGACATCACATGTACAACGTGCATAATGACTTACTGGGAAAGGTTATATATCTTTGCTATTACTAAAGGGGATCAGTTGAAAATGTATATTTTTGTTGTTGTAAGGGAAAAACACACACACAATTCAGGCTTTGAAGTGATTCCGTCTGATAATAGCAAAGATATATAACCTTTCCCAGTAAGTCATTATGCACGTTGTGATGTCACTGGTTAGTTTCGCTTATAAAACAAACTGAAATATCTCAAAAACGAAGCAAGGAAACAAAAAACAGCAAAAGATGTTACTTTGTCATTTTAAAAGTACTTTCAAATAAGACAAACTTAATTTTCGTTTCATAAGCACTTTAAATCACATCTGATATCAAATTTCCTTCTGAAAATCATTCTCCCCGTTCCCCCATTCAATAAGTGGGGAGCACGGGTGGCGTGTGCTGTTAGGGCGCTGCCTCTCACCAATAGTTAAGCCCGGTCGGACGGGGTTAGTACTTGGATGGGTGACCGTTTGGGAATAGCCCCGTTCTCCACCAGCTCGGGACTTATGTGAGTAGAGTTTAGTTGGTCTCTCCTGTGCTTCGAGGGTTTTTCGCCGGGTTCTCCGGTTTTCCTCCCTCCGTAAAATCAACACCTAAGTCTTAGTTGTCTACACATAGGAGTTTGGTGTCAATTGGGACGAAAGTTCTGTTCCCCTCTCCTGCCACACGTTAAGTGGCAAATTTAATAAATTCTAATAAATTCAAATAAATTCAAATGTTGATAAAAATTTGCACTGAACATACTTTGCATTTCATTTTCAAACCAACATTGAACGGGGGGAGTGGGGACGATGTTTTTTAGGATTGTAGCATGTAATACAGTAAAGCAAAGAAAGAAAGTATAAGAAATAGATAAGAGCTAACAATGCAGACAAACTGCAGACATGTTTCCACTAATTCAGAACACAGGGCCTACAGTAATTGGTAATAACTGTTGTGATTACCCAGCCTACTTTCATTATTGTTGATATGTTTATTTTTTTTCTCTCTTTGTAAGTGTAGGCAAAGTTTAATAAAAAATAAAAAATAAAAAAATAAAATAGAACACAGGTATTTTTTTTATTTTAGATGTAAATAAAGAGAAAGAAGTCATGTTTATAACTTCGTCTGGCAGAAAATTAAAAAATTTTGAACCTTATAGAACTGTCTTAATTTAGTCCTACAAATGGCACTTGTAGGGTTCTAGTTTCTTGTATTCACAATTTTTATGATTATTAACTAAACTAGTGTTGTTGGCTAATTAATTTCTGTCTAATAGTCATTAGTCAGAATAAATAATGCTTAATGGAGATAAATTGTTTTTTTTTTGCATAATAGACTGCATTGATCGAAAGCCGTTAATCTTATGACAGCTTGACTGTTTTCCCAAGCTGCAAACGCATGTGCATCTCAAGTTGTACTCTCAATATTTGGGTAACACGCATGCGCAGACATTTCCCCCAGCCGTTTATTTGAGTTGTTTCTATATTTGTTGTAAAACGTAAGTTTCCTTATTTAATTTACAGAACTATATAAGTTAAATTACGGCAACATTTTTCAAGTTATGACAATTCTCATACTGTCATACAAATCCTTACTGGTTACGTACACGTGTTTTAGTTCTACTTGCAGGTTAAGTTAGCGTCAAGTTGACGGCGGCCTGTGTTAGATACAATGAATATCTGCTTTATAACACTGTAAATGATAAAATAATATAAAGATAAACTCACCCAAAAAATAGCTGATGTCTTTGTTGTTCTTGGTATAATAATATATTCAAATGCAGAAAATTTAGTGCAGTAGTCACTAGTCAGGCAGCTAGCGCGGGTGAGCCGTGCAGGTTACTGATTGTGGCACATTGCATGGGGATTAAACATTGAAAATGGTTGAAATATACATGTTGTTGCGTAAATATGGCAATTTAACGCAATTAATCACTACTATATTCAGGACCAAGCTGTACCTAAATTAATGTTGATGAAATAATTCTAATTTTGTTGGAAAAGCAGTGTGAAATACAGAAATAATCGAATTCGATCGGACTGTAGGTGAATCATTACAGCTGGGAAATTAGCCAATGAGAAGGCTGCGTTCGTGGACGAACACATTTTTTATTTGAATAGCATGGCGGCAAGCGCTTCTTTAGCTCACCTCTCCACTCCCATGCACTACCGAAACGCTTGCACTGTAGGCTATCGAAAACAGATCCACTGGAACGGAACGTGCGATTGGAACAATGATTTCAGAATAAATATAAGCCAGTTCTGCGTCGGGATAAAACTTACATAACAGCAGGCTAACGCCGCTAGATTCATTTGCATTTCATTTACACTTGATCGGTTTTCTTTGATGTACCGCGGTTGTTTATTTATAATTACTCCCAAACACGCATAAATGGCAAGTTAATTGCCTCGGGCTAATATATATTAGCCCGTGCAATTAACTTGATTTATGCGGTCACGAATAATGTGATAAAGGATTTATCATCGTGACCGAAGTGTTTTTGGACAACCCGTTAGCTTATTCAATCCAATTCCCCCAGTCTCCCCCGCGATCTCCTACTGACAAAAAGCGTGGAGACTCGGCACGAGATTGGAAAACATAGAAATTAATGCGCCAGCAAAATCAACATGTAGGACAGAGGTCCCGATAGGGAAAAAGCATAACTACTTGATGTAAAGTCCACATAATTGTTTCACGTTGTGCGTTGATCAATCAGAACTCAACCGGGTATAATACGCAAAGCCTTAGAATGTTGATAAAATACTGTTTAATTAAGCATTTCAACAGTTGTTTGCGGTTGTCGCAACAGGAGAAAACTAAACTAATAAAACACTATAATATGTTCACAGTCTTTCAGGGAGTGACTATGTTACAACAAATAACTGAACAATATATATGCAGTTTAGAACCCGGGAGCCAGGGCGATAGGTCCAGCCAGGATTTCACCAAGGAGGGGGGCGTTTTTAGGAGGGTCCGGGGGCATGCAACCCCGTGCAATTGTGAAATTGTCTTTAGAGTCTCTAAAATGCAATTTCCTGCATTTTGGGGAAGGGTTTTACCAAACTGTTCTGAGTTCTAGAAAATGCCATATTTAA
The DNA here is from genome assembly GCA_035771165.1 of Paragorgia papillata. Classification (NCBI taxonomy): domain Eukaryota; kingdom Metazoa; phylum Cnidaria; class Anthozoa; order Scleralcyonacea; family Coralliidae; genus Paragorgia; species Paragorgia papillata. Next base: position 1,722,603 of record JAWNZC010000265.1, read on the forward strand.
TACTCAAAAACAACATTTTTTAAAATATTGAGTATATCTATTGTCTATTTTACGTACTATATATTTCCTTTTGCGGGTGAAGTGACTCAGGCTTCCAGGCGGGCAAATGACGCAATGTTACAACACTATATGTGATAGAAGAAGAATTTCAAATGAAGTCGAATTACTGCTGGGGAATCGAACCCAAGGTCTCTGGTTTAACGTACCACCGCTCTACCACTGAGCTATTGGGACTCCCGGCTGAGGCAGTCAGAAATATCCATATATTAAATATCGGACACATTACCGTAGCTCATCGGGGGATATCTAATCCACCTAAACGAAGAGTTAGGTATCTTTCTCCATGACGAAGTCGACTTGACCCAAGCCACCGTAAATTATAAACATTCAGTTGTCCTTCAGCAGCGTTTATGTGCGATATTTAATATATGGATATTTCTGACTACCTCAGCCGGGGGTCCCAATAGCTCAGTGGTAGAGCGGTGGTACGTTAAACCAGAGACCTTGGGTTCGATTCCCGGTTGGGGCAGCCAGAAAACTTTTCTCTACAGCAGTGATTCGACTTCATTTGAAATTATTCTTCTATCACATATATACGCTGCTGAAGGACAACTGAATGTTTATTACAACACTATATTTGATTATTTGACACCCGATTTTGCAGTTTGTCGCTATTTTTACTAAATTTTACAAACAAGTGCTTCCAAAAAATGTTTTTGCACACTCTGAGGGGGAGCATGGCACCATGCCCCACTATAAATGCGTCACTGTATCTAGCGTTGTTGTCAACAAGTAACATTGGTTAACCAGCCACATGCATCCAGGATACGGCAATAACACAATTTTAACAAAATTAGAGACAGACTATGCCAACACAAAGCCAAGATAGGGCCAACTCCGACGTGGGGAAAAGGAAATGTATCAGTACTCGGCAGGGAAGTAGTCTACGTTACGCCTACATAGGCCCTAGGTGCGTCGTAGGAAGCTAGAAGTAGTCAATGACGGAAACGCCACGTACGGATTGACGGAACTTCCGACAACATCAACGTCAGCAGATCACGCGCCACTCACGTCCTCTTGCATGATTTATTTATTATAGCTGAGCTCGCTTTCTGCGTGGAATCCTAAATAATAAAACACAACGTCTACGACTAACGTGGCAACCTTTAACACTCCTTTAACCTTGAATTCCCTTTATTTCCATTAGTATTTTACTCTGGCTAACGCCAAACAATCTTATTCGTCATTGGGAGGCCACTAGGGTTGAGAGGTAAAGAATAGAATTTGATGTTAATTTGCGAATAAAGAGATATAGCCTCAGCATGTAAAGAAGACGTTGTAATGCGTGGAATTCCTATGCATGCTATGGCGCACCTATATAGGATTATAGGTAGGTGTAAAGTGGAATATTTCGGTATTTCCCTATTGTCTATACTTCCTTTTCCCCACTACTGGAATTAAATTTACCGAAATACTTCCTGACTGTGGGAGTTGACTGTGGCGGCCTCTACTATAGTCGTTAAATTGTATTGGCATGTATCCCATTTGGATGGTTGAAAAAACGCACGCTTATTTTACAGTTATGAATCATACCGTATGATGCATGCAGCTATTGCATATCATATGTCAGAACTGTCTACAGTCGTTGGCACCTATATTAAAGCGTGTACACCGCCCGTCAAAACATGTTTAATGTCAAGGTCAAAGTAAAATGTTTACCTTGCAAACGTATTAGGTTTTCATTCGATAGATTCGAACCAATGCATTATTGTCACATGAATGTGCCTATAGGTGTATATATACATGGTCAAATATTATGTAATAAAACGAGGCGATAGCCGAGTTTTTTAACATACTTCGGGGTGTTTTTAAATCAGATGATAAACGGCTTTCGAGTGTATGGTATAGCTTCTCAAACGAATCAGTATTTAAAGAGAAATTAGACGTCAAAGTTATCTTCGTTTATTACCACATTTACAAACAACATCTCGGTAAGTGATCTCCATTGTGTTTTCCTTATGAATTATCAATGAGTTTGAGAAATTAATATATATACTTACTTATCTTAATGATTTCTCTGATGTTGCGCTGTACGTAATGAAACGTTAGCAATTAAAATTTTATATAATCTTTGAAGTTGTCATGTCTTGTCTACGTTTCCGGCCTGATATATATCCATTGCAACAATATAAGATAAAACTATAACATTTGTATACCTAGGCACATAATTACTACCATTGTACACTGTCTGAAGAAAAATTTGAAACAAAGTCTGAAAATCGCAATTTCGTAGTAGTACCTCTTGCAATGGCTGATATCTTGAGTTTTCAGGATGGCACTATTTTTTGGAATGTTTCCTTATACCTTTTCTGGGATAAAACCGCGATAACATCGCTATATCCGAGGTTTGTTATAAACGAAGTCCCACTATAATGAAGCTCCTGACAAAACATCCAAAACTTCGTTATATTGGGCCTTAATACAACTTATAATACAACAAAGTAGCTAGGTGTTTGATGAAGTTAATGTGCTGGGTGCTGGATTCACTTATTGCCCTAGGTTATTTTCATAAAGGAATCGTAAAAATTACTAGTAAGTGTCTTGAAGATACTGAATTGTAAAAGTGGTAACAGCACTTGATATCATACCCGTCCTGCGTGACTCACACGCACATATAAAAAATTAAAAAAACAAAACTGATGCAAAATACAAAATAAAACTATTATAAAATATTGTAAAACATTACGTTTATTACGTCATGAATAATTTATACATGTGGAGCAACCTGATTGGCTGATAAGAAAAAGACGGCTGTTTTCATTGGTTTTGGGGACTTCGTTAAGTCAATTGTTGTAGTGACATACAGGTCTTAGCCAGAGAGCTTATTTTACTCAGGCGCATGCGCTAAAGGGGTAGTAATTGGTTTGTCTGTTTGAGTCCGCTGTCCGAGTGAACGTAGAAATGTCAATTATTTCAATATTTATTAATATAAATGCTACAAAATCAAAAAAGAAAAATTACTAATTGTATAATCCAATATAAAATGTTTTATCCGTTCTTTTTTTCCTTGTACCTTGAGAAAACCCACACTTGTGATGCACCTCCATTGCAAGGATTTACAACAGGGTTCTTGAAATCAGATTGACCACGATCAAGACACTGGCCACTTACTTCATGTTTTATCGTGCCCTATTAAAAAAAAATTATCATATTGCTCATATTAAACAACGGTATCCAATTTTACAAACGTTAAAGTTAATGGAACAACAGAATAGAGACAAGTGTTTAAATTAACCATGATGCATTTTTTCTACTACAACGTAGCGGTGCGTTACGTGTATCATAGTCAATCGAGATATGGTCTGGAAACTCAGCTAAAGTCTTTGGTCTATCTTTTTGTTCGCCTTTATGCATTTTTGTGCACGGTGTACGGTCACTGAACACATTGTATTTTAGTATAATGAACGAATTGTCCAATAGCAACGTTTCAGTTCAATCACTCAACCGTGCTATTTAAATATTAATAAACCTAAAACAAAGGATGTGCACGGTATAAGGGTACGGTTCAACATAAAATCACAGCTCATTATAGGCGCTTTGAAGTTTGCCGAGTTCCCAGACCATATCTCGATTGACTATGCATGTATGAATAACGAGTTGATCTGTGGATCGTTTTCACTCACGTGATCGGTGGTCCCGTTGGGGTGGTGAAACAATACGAAATGTTTGAATAAGAATAGAGTTAAATTCCCATAAGATAAAGATTGTGCACCAATATAGCCGCCATTTCATTGTTTCTGTGCACCAATATGGCCGCCATGACGTCAGATGAAAACCAAGAATACTTAAAGTGTTTATGAAATAAAATTGTTGCAATTTGTTTTCAATTATACAATAAAAAATAGAAATTGCTGATATTGTTACGTTTACTCCCAAAGTTGCCAAATTGGAGCATCTTTAAGTCGTAACATAGAAAAACGTAACAGTCCAAACCAGCCTTAAATCAATGTACTTCACACTAAACAATGTTTAACAATAATCAGAAGGACGACAACCAACTATATATTTGAGCAGCCTATATTACAAAATACATACAGATTTTCTATCATGAATCCACTTTTGGTTCCCTCCCAGACCATGACAAGGAAGAAGGTCGACGGAGCCACCAGGATTGTACTTGGAGTTATCTACGCAATTTTCACTTTCCCACAAGATCTCATCATGTGACGATAACACAAAGTACTACAAAAAAACCCACATCGATCACTTACTTACTTAAGAAATAGAAAATAACGTCACGTGTTGGTGCAAACACGCGAGAGAGATCGCTATAAGAAATATTCCATGACGTTACAGCCTGCGTGCAAGCGTTTTCTGCGGGTTTGCGGGAACGCCTGCTACGCAGCCTAATGATGTCATAGCATTGGCCTAGCCTCATGCATGTTAGCCTGGTACCCTGGCCCAATCAAAGAATATGGGCCAGGTAACCACTAAAGACTTCTGTTTTCCTATTGGTTGAAATTTCGCGCGTTTTTAGTGGCTATGAGAAAACTGCAATCGTCATAAGTGGATTTAGCCCTGATGACGCGAGAATGAGATTAGTAGTTACCTGGCCCATATTCTTTGATTGGGCCAGGGTACCAGGCTACATGCATGTAAGCAGGGTAACTGTCAAATCACAGCGTGCGAAAAACGCAAGTCACGATTTTAAAAATAGCTTGTGACCTTTTGAAAAAACGTTTTTAAACATTTTGCGTTAGGGTTCTGTTTCTGTAATTTTTGTTTAGCGCTGTTGTTCTCAGATGCAACTTTATCTTCGAAAAAACAATGATTCAAACAAGATTCTTCCCCTTGTCAAAAATATGCGTTAAGCTGTTGCGAGAAGATCTCATGCATTTCAATTGGACAAAACTTGTCTCCAAACTCTTTAGCCTCAACGGCTCAACAGATAGAGTGACGGCCAAGAAGGTCCCAAAGGTGCGAGTTTAAATCATGCTCAAGTCAACATTTCTCAGTTGACTTCGGCAGTGTAAGAAATAAGGAAATTCTCTTCTCACGACGTTGTTTTGTTTTGTTTTGTTTTTGTTTTTAATATCATATCCAGTTTTCTTAACAACTTGACAGCTTTCTTGTTTAGCAGAACAAAATATTGTACCTGATTATTTCCTTGACCGTGACAGGTGTACAAGCCTAATTTGTTTCCAGATTTCATTCCAAGCGAATCCAGACACATACTACTTTCAGGATTGCGAATCTAAACGGATTAAGAAATTTAATTCTTTGAATGTTTGCATTATGACAAATTGTAATAGAAGCAAGAATTTTTGTTGTGGTAACACCACGTCAAGTTTATTATTTATTGCTGAGCTTTTGATCTGTTGACTCACACCAAAGCAAAGTTTTGCTCAGATGAAGGTTTCAGTTGAAAGTTCAGCAATATATAGTTGTTTTACCACGCTTATATTACGAATTAAGAAAGGCAATAAGAATAAATAAAGAGATTAACTTCGATGAACGACCTCTGTTTACGTTAGAATTCCGTTGAATTATTTTGTAATGATGGATGTGTGGCAGCCTAGTCCCAAGCTCCTCTCTTCGCTGTTTTAATATTCGCTAGCATGGGCGTGGTGACGTCAGATCTAGGGACCAATCGCATCGTATACGAGCGTGCTTCAGAACGACGGGACTAGGCTGGATGAGTGGTTGGTAGACTCACTGCGCGAATATATAGTTAAGCCTTAGGTGGTGTATAATCTCTAAACCATGACAAATTTCACCCCTACCTCACTCCCTCCTCCACAGTAACTCGTTTCACAGCGCAAACGTCAGCTTCATCTGAGTAATGAAAAGTTTTACACCTCAAAGTTTTCCTGAAAAATCTTTGCTCCAATAAACTCAAATCTTTGTTCCAATTTATAAGCTCAAACTCAATTCGCAAAAAATTCTAGCCCAAATATTTCCTGAACAATAATGAGCATTTACTAACCCTTTCTGAATGTTTATCTGTTCTCAATTTTAATTAGAAATTCTTACCTCTCCTTGAGCGGGTGGATGAAGTTCAGGCATTCTAATATCTGGATAAACATTATCCAAATACCATTTAAAAGATTTGCATTTTAATCTCTCGCGAAGTTTTTTACGGTTTGTTATGTCACCGTAATCTCGGTTACGATTCTGAGGTTTCTTGTTGTAATATAACTCTTTATAATCATCCATCCATACTTCAGCAAGTCGGTTAAAATTCTTGCTCAACGTTTTGTCAACTCCGTCTGGAAACTTGTAAGGACTTGTTACTTTACGGAACACATGACCAACTCGGGAACAAGGAATAATTTCCAGTCTCCCTCCACACATCCAGACCTGGAAAACACAATATAACATAGACGTAATACAACGGCGTTTCTGATTGGCTACCGCGCGTGCTCCACAACTCGATGGAGCACAGCAATTTTAAAGGTAATGAGAAACTCATTTTTAATCAGCGAAATATATATTGTTTTCCGCTGTTTTTGTGTTGATTCTCTGTTATAAAAAAAAATGTTCAGCACTTGGCTATCGTCTCGAGTAACGCTTACGCTTTTTTCGTGCTCTCTCAACTTCCCGCGTGCATCCATAACTCGATGGAGCATGACACACCACGAACCATTTCTTAAGTAGTGAACAGCCAAGGTTTTGTAAAAAGTTAACATCAATGCAGAGAGATTATCTTGCAGAAAGCAAGCAACCTCATTTTGAACATCCTGTACTTGGTGTACTCACCCTGAAAGAGAGTTCTAAATTCTCTCCTCCCCAGATATCCATTTCTTCGTCATAAGAGCCAATGCCAAAAAAGTACTTTCTATCAGCAGCGAATAATCCTCCCGCCATGGTCGGAGTTCTGTTAAATAAATGGTATAAATGGTATATCTGGTATATAAGGTATATCTGTGGGTAAATTTTTACAAAAGGTAAAATAAAGGTGGTCTTTTTCGAATATTAGTCATCTTCTGCTCAAAATTGTTGGTTCGGTCACAACACCCTGTATAAATCACCACGATTCTTAAATAAATTAATACCAAAGGTTATACGAAAATAAATATTGGAAGCGGCTACTTTTGGGGGGGGGGCGGCGGCTACTTTCGGATTTGACTTTTATTGAATTTTCCAATTGAATTGGGTTTCCATAGTAAGTGTTAAAAAGGCGTCTACTTTCAGGGGGGAGGTAACTTTTGGGGGGGCGGGGCGGTTACTTTCGAGACTCTGCGGAATGCCTGTAGCAATTAACCGATACCGGAAAAACACTATTGTTAACAGAATAAACAACAGTCTTTAAACATTGTTCTTTATTCTTACCGTATGGGATCAGTTTCATCTTTCCTCAACTTTTGTTCTTCAGGAGGAATGCCTTTCCATTTAAAAAACAAGTCCCAGTTAAATCCTCCTCTTTGTTCAGCATTTGTAGAAGCTTGATAAGCAAACGTGTCAGCATTAAGTACTTCTATAGCAGGACATACTATGTTTGATTTATCTTGAGCAATACGAGCTAATAATGGTTCAGCCCAGCCTGGAGTTGCTTCACAATGAGAGTCGAGAAACGTAAGTACATCTCCTTTGGCAATACGAGCTCCTCGTAACCGCGCTCTCACCAGTCCTTCACGTTTGGTATTCCTCATCACTATTACTTTGCTCATTTTTGCAATATGATCATCCAAAGGAGCAGCAAGTCTTGCTGAAAACAAAAGATAGAAATAAAACAGATATATGTACCTATAGAAGATGCAAATACTACCATCTTAAACTATATGTCAGAAATACTTTTTTTCTCAAAGTCTTTGGCTAGTATAGTACTGAGGTGCTGGAATGCATCGGTCAGCACAATCAGTCTTGCGTCTTGCACGAGGAAATATAGCAAGTAAAAAGTGCAAAAATGTAAAACCGCGACACCCAAAAAAAGTAATAGATAAATCACGATGTATATCGCATACATCCAGACGTTCGAGGGATTTATCTGACTTAATTTATTATTGAGGAGGTTTTCCAACAAAGTTTTGTCTTTTTCTTCCACCTTGGACAAAGATTTTCCTTGTTTTATTCAAGGGCTTTATGCGATATAAAGACCTCGGAAGAACAAAGAAAACCGACTCAATAATAAATTAAGGGGAAATAAAACCCGAGAACGAGGGATGTATGCTATATAAAGGGATGTATGCTATATTTTTTCCACCTTGGACAAAGATTTTCCTTGTTTTTTTCTTCATTTCGTATCTAATTATTATTCAAGGTCTTTATGCTATATAAAGCCCTCGCAAGAACAAAGAAAACCGACTCGATAATAAATTAAGGGGAAATAAAACCCGAGCCGAAACCTAGACTCGGCCTAGCACAGATAGCCCGAGTAATAAGAAAACGAACTGAAAGACTATTTTCCACTCAGGAAAATCTTCCGCAGGATATAAGAACGGACAGGAAAGTTTCCTTTGTGATAAAGTAAGTATTTCCAACCGAGCTGAGAGCTGACAAGACAAAAACAAAACAAATTTTCCTGTCCGTTCGTATCCTGCGGATGATTTTCCTGAGTGAAAACTAGCCTTAAAAGCCATATAATAAATGGTGTATTAGCCTCGTTTGTTCGTTCTGTACTAGAAAGTATTTGCCTCCGGTATTTTTGTACAAGCCTCGCTCCTTTGTCGCTCGGTCTGTACGAAAAGCTCAGGCAAATACATTTCCGTACATACCTCACACTGGCTTAATAAGTCAGGGGGGGGGGGGTTCGGGTGCTGCAGCCCTCTGAAATTCTGATACACGTGTGATGGCTCAAAAAACATCCAATCTTTCTTTTTTCGGACTCCAAGGCGTGCGTTAACTGAAGAAGGTAAATTTAAATTTTCTGTTGAGTGGTACTATGTGTTTAATTCCTGCTAAAATAGTACGGAACCGCGAGCGATTCAAATTCGTTCATTGTTCTATCTATTGTGTGATTATATATTGTAATTATTTATATTCCCGCTGTGATGCTGCCATAAATATTCAGTTGCATATCAAGTGTAGTACTGCTGTATGGTCTTGACGTGACAATAATATCGGATAAGGATTAAGGAGGGGAATTTTGGTAAGTACCAGGGCCCCCGCACGTATGGGGGTCCTTCGCGTTTAGGAGGCCTCGTATTTTTTGGTTTGTTATTGGCGATCGAGAGCCCTTTTTAGAGCAAATTAGATGTATAATTAATTGGTATTTTGTAATCTTCAGAAATCTCCTAAATCTCCTCTCAAAATGCAGGAAATGCCATTTCAGAGGATTCTAAAATCCGGACCACCCGCCCGCCTAACCCAAAATATCTTCCTACGCCTCTGTAAGTCTTTATAATTATAATTTATAAGTGTTGACTATATCAGAATACTGTACAAACCAATCGAAGGAAGATAATAATAAACGTTCGGTATAATCTTCTAAAAAGTGATGTCTTTTAAATATTTTACACGACGTAACGATCTGACATTTAGAATTCTGTAAAATCGTCTTCCAAATTGCCCTCCCCTGTAAAGATTCTGCATGCCCACCTCTAGCATGCATTTGTACTATTGTTCCCAGTAGACCGCGAACACCCTGTTTTAAAATAGCCACCAGAAGAAGGCAGTTGGTTAGTTTGAAGCTTTCAGAAAACCGTCACGTGATCACACTGTTGTGTCTTCTCATGTGAAAACACAACGGCTCTGGCTAAGCGGCCCAACAGTCAAGGACAGTCAAAATGAGTCGCTTCAGGTATTTAAGCGAAGAACAACTTCGATTACAGTATCTGGATGACGAAAACACTTTTGTTCGTCTTTTGGAAGACGCATGAGCTTTCGTTGAGATGTTTCGATGCTCTGCTCGTGTCGAGACGGTTGAGAGTAAACGAATAACAATCAAGGTGCGACCACTTCATCTCAAATTTCAAACATGAGAAAATCGTATCACGTGATCAATTTAAGAAATGGTTGTTTCGCGGTTTACTGGGAACAATAGTATAGTAATGTCAAAACTTGTTACCCGGGTATCTAATGGTGGCACCACCACCGACTGCCCCATCTATTAATTGAAAATGGATGGCACCGCACTGCCACGGGAAACTTCCTTATCTCTCTGCATGGAGTGATCAAAATCGAAGGGCAAATCACTCTCTGAAAAGTGTTCGAAACTTTTGAACTTTCAAAAATCCTTGGAATTTCGGATTTTTAAAGGATTTTTTGTGGATTTTCGCGGTATCTTGTGAAAATAATTGTGGATTTTCAAAGGATTTTATGGATTTTCCAGGAATTTTATGGATTTCCAAAGGATTTTATGGATTTTCAAGAATTCTCATGGATTTTCGGATTTTTCGGCAAAGTGTACGAGATTTTTGAAGTGATTTGCCCCAGGATCAAAATCATTTAGTACATGTTATGATAGCCAAAATAGAACTTAAAAACTCTTTGAATAAAAAGGACTTATGCAAGAGACCTTACACTAACAGTAGGTGTGATTACAAGTTAGAAAATGTTGCAAAGTAACATTTTTTTGTGAGATATGCACAAAGAAAATCCATGTTTAATGAGGGTCTATATATGTGATATAGATTCCTCTTGATTTACATAAACTTTAGCTTTGATTTTCTCGACTTAGACAATGTTTTTTTTATAGAAAAATTACTACGCCAATGAACTTACCAAATAGATCGTTTTAGAAGTAATTTACAGAATTCGTGTCCGTTCTGTATACCCTGAAACAGAACGGCCACTCATTCTGTAAATAGTACATAAACAACAAGAATACCAAAACAACCATACAAATGTAATACCAATACTGTACAAATAATAAATAGTACAAATCCCCAACAATACAAATGTAATCTGCAATTTATTAGAACTTTTATAATATCTGGGTTTCACTGCATCACAATAAAATTTATAAAATAAAGTTTATAAACCAAATGGTTTTTATATGTTTAGCAAGTAATTAAATTCAAATATCTTACCATCTTCACTAAAGTCATCAACAACAATAACTTCAGCCAATAGCTCAGGGGGAGTTCGGTTTATGACACTGTGAATTGTACGTAGTAATACTGAAAGTCGTTCTTTGTGAAAGCATATAATCACACTTGTTGTTGGCAGTTTTTCTGGATATGTGTGATGTTTTGCTATGCACCTAAAAATCAAAAGATTTAAATTTGGCTGTTTGTAAATCACTTTGTGCAGTCTTCCACATGTCTACTACAACAACAGCCAAATGTGTATTAAACCAGCTGTATTTAATATGAACCATAACCCTTTCACTCCCATTGGTGCCATTTGGCACTTTTTATTTTCACTCTGTCTAACGCCAGACAATTTTACTCGTCAAGGGAAGACCTCCTGACATGGTGGGAGTGAAAGGGTTAATCCTTACAATATCTACACGGAGATTGGCAATTGTAGTTATTGGACGGTGGGTGTCAAGCCACAATGGGGAAATGCACCAGTCACACAGTGAAAGCAGTGGAAATGTATACTTACCTTGCAGTCTATTTTAGGTGTGGGTGGGTGGTTCAACACAAAGGTAAGAGCATGAACTCACAATGTATCCATAGCGTGACAAACCAGTCAAGCTCAGACCACGCTAATAAGACCATGAAAAAGACTGAGATCCCACACATATTTTAAAGAAGTGGCTGCTATTAGCGGTGTCACCTTTTTTACCTCACCTAAATTAATTTACAGTAGCCACATTTAACTCTATCAGGTATCAGCAGATGCTGGAAGTAACCTTGCACTAAAATAAATCATGATACAGTACATGATTAACTACAGTATCTGCAATTTCCAAAACCCAGCCACTGATATATTATTTTCCAATGTTATTTTCCAATATATGATTGTATATATTCATATGTGAACTTTACAATATACCACTGACAGAAAGCAGTGAATTACCGTAACTGTAAAAACACTCTCATGAAGGATAGCAGATACAGTACTGAAGATCACCTTTTAAAAAGTAAAATAATAATATATACAGTATACATCGGTAATCAGCCGATTATTTTGAATAATCGGCAAAATAATTGGTGCATGTCTCAAATAAAGCTTTTCATGAACGACGCAAACACACACACCATAAGTCCGTAACTGCATAAGCCCAAACACAATAGTCCTTATTTCACAATGATTACAGAGCATTTCACATAACTTTTGACGGAAGAGTTCCGAAGTAAGACGTTTGCCACAAAATTACGAACTCTGCAAATTCGTTACGTATAGCAGCCGATCAAATGGCGAGCATCAAAACAAAGTTGCAATGTTTGTCACCAACTTCGGAAACAATGAACCGGAACTTCAGAACTCTAGTCTGTCAAACAATTTGTGAAATGCTTTTAAAAGTTTAAATTTTAAAACCAACACGAGAAAATGCCAAAGGATGTAGTCACGACCAAGAACATCTCAACTCAGGAAAAGAGCTGCAGCACTGAACCTCATCAAGACCTATGGTCTTGCTTCAACGAGATTGTTGGATCAACTGGCAGCACTTCCAACACCAGCCACAAAGTTGAAGAAGAGATCGATGCCTTTGTCGCCCTTCCGCTACAGCCATTGCATGAAGCATGCCCTTATGTTTGGTGGCAAGCAAAGAAACTTGTTTATCCCAAGTTGTTTAAAGTTGTGCTGAAGTATCTGGGCCTCCCAATTCAAGTGTTTATTCAGAGCGTGTGTTTAGCGAGGCAGGGAACATTTCCACGGACAAACGAAACAGGGTAGCACCACATAAAGCAGATAATATTTTGTTTTTACATCACAATTTGCCAAATACTAATAGCGTAGCGCATAACGATTTATAAAACTGAAAGTCAGACAAAAATGAAATTGATTCTCAAAACATGCAAAACTAATCATCACGAAACATTTCTGTTATATTTCACAAATCTTGTTGCAATTTAGCAATCCCTACAACATTGCAAAACTGCGCAGGGACTATAGTAAGCAACAACGTAGCACTAATCGGCATATGCCGATTAATCGGCCGATTATTTGTATTAATTTAAAGTTATTTCCCAGATTACTAGATTATAAAGTTATTTCCCAGATTACTTTCTAGAATACAAATCAAAATAAAATGGGTTGAGTACTGCTAAAAATATTGAACATAGTTTCTAATGTTTAAAGTGAAGGCCCTTCGTCAGAGAGAAACGTAAAGAGTGGGCCTGACGAAGCGTCTTCGCTTGAAACGTTACAAACTATGTTCAATATTTTCAGCAGTACTCAAACCGTACTATATTTCGATTTGTATTTCAACGCTGCCTACACAGCACACTACTTTTATTTTACTTTCTAGAATGTTTTTTTTTAAACTTGCATGTAAGTGGAAGTGGACCCCATGCATGCCAAGATTAGCACCTCCACTACTAAAATACAGTACCGCTCGCGTATATCTTAACACATTTTTGCGTATGATACGCGTATGCATGATACGCGTATGACACTTGTATGATACGCGTATGACACTTGTACAGTGAACTCTATATAAAGACTGGAACGATACCTCCATAAGGTCGGCCCTATGATTGGATGAAGCCAAACTTCCGGCTGCTGGGGGCAACACATGAACGTCTGACCAACGTCCAAGGAGCGGTAGAAAACAGACAATGGCCCAGCGAGAATGTTTTATTTTTTTGTAGTTGAACTTCATTTGAATTGATATAACGAAGCTAGTATGTATTAGAATCATTGTCTTTTCTGTCTGAGGTATGTTTGCTGGCAAAAATAGATTGAAGCAGGAAATATATTGTCAAACGAAAGCAAAATTTTGCTTGGATTGATGGAAACTCCTGACGAAAATTCAGGTTATATTTAGTATTTATTCGTCTTTATTTTATGAATTCTTCTTGCAACCCTGTCAAGCTGTGCCTTTGCTCTTATGAATAGTCTCCTCATACCTTTTGAATCATTGTAAGACCACATATATTTTGATCTTTGATGCCTTTAAAACACTGTCGGTTCGTATTTCTGTGTTTTGTTCGATTTTTTGACTGTTCAGAAAATTTAATATTTATGGTTTTTATTGATCATGTCAACATCCATATGCTCGACAGATTATAGCCACTAGATTTCAGTAGGCCTTAGCCCTGATTAATGCTATCTTTATTTGATTCAAGATAGTTTATAGACTTTTTTCTGGACTTTTGATACCTCAACTGGCTCAACACTTGGAGCTGCCCTACAAAAAATCAAGAGATCCGCGCGGTTTCGGACTCAAAATGTGTTTTTTTGTCAAATATTCAAGCTACGTTTTTGCTGCTAAAAGCCTTTAGAAGAAGTATATATTACTGTAGCATGTTTGCATTTCTTTGTAATTGGTTCATAACAAAATATAACTTAAAAAATAAAGATTTTCTTGCATATAAAGAGGACTGGGGCCGCCCTGCATGTCAGCCTCCATGACGGCTTCAAAATTTGGTTTGTAGGTATCGTTCCAGTCCTTATATAGAGTTCACTGCACTTGTATGATACGCGTATATGACACGCGTATGACACTTGTATGACACGCGTATGACACGCGTATGATACGTGCGTATATGACACTTGTATGATACGCTGGTATGATACGCGTATATAAAACGTATGCAGATCGTATTTACATCTCCACTTCTTTCCACTTGTCCTGCATCTCTCGTGCACGTATTCCTCCTTATGCTAGAGAACACATTATGCTATTGTCTAAGAAAGGAAAAACGTTTTCCGACATTTCAAGAGAGTTGGAGCTTTCTGGACGTCCAGTGAGTAGACAGTCAATCTCGCGTTTTATGAAGCGATCAAAGAGTGACCAAATGGCGCGTTCGTCTGTTAAAAAATGCGGTGCCAAAAGATCCGCTTGGTGTTCAAAGCTAATGACGGACGGATTTTGTTCGAAAAACGAAAATATAAATGCGGGTGATTACTTTCGAATTTAAATCAGCACGTGCGTGCTGATTCGTCATTTTAGATTTACTTACCAAAACGGTAAAAGTCGCGTTCATTGCCGTTCAACACTTTCAAAATTAATGTAATCAGTTTCACCATGGTTTAACACTCATAGGATCATTGGGCCACCGACTTGAAACGATTTAGGAGATATTTGAAAGGTTGTATATCAAAGAGAAAGACTCAGTTGTTAAAACACATATCGCCTTGAACTCCAGCATTGGAGTTGTTTTAACCCCAAATAATACACGAGTTATTTTAACTATAGCCATGCAAGAGTTATTTTAACTCTCCCGAAAAATAACTCTATTACTCTCTCAATGGAGTTATAATATAAGAGTTATTTTAACTCCAAATAATGCAGGAGTTATTTTAACTCTATGTCAGGACAGTTGGTTTAACTCCTTTTGAAGGAGTTACTTTAACTCCGGCTCTTTGGAGTTAAAATAACCCAATATCATAGAGTTATTTTAACCCATATGGGAGTTGTTTTAACTCCAGTTCAAAAACTCATTAATATTCATGAACCAAATTGTCCACTAATTGCACGTATTTGATCATGTGCAAGTCTTTTATACCTGATAAAACTACTATGAATATTAACTAACGTGAAATTTTATATAAAGAATACTAATGAACGTGAAATTTTATATAAAATGTCATCCTAATTAGCAATTCTATTGTCGGAGTTTTTGAAGCTATTCAAAACACTCGTAGTCGCATTTTATCAGATCTAAAACACTAGTGCTACGCGCTCGTGTTTTAAATCTGATAAAACGCTCCTACTTGTGTTTTAAATATTATGTAATACAAGAGTTAATTATTTTAACTCAGTGAGTGGGAGTTATTTTAACTCGGCTTTTGGAGTTAAACAAACTCTTGGACATGAAGGAGTTATATTAACTTGACGAAGGAGTTATATTAACTCCAATATTGGAGTTAAAATAACTCTAACACAATAACTCCACCCGAAGGAGTCAATTTAACTCCGCAGACCGAGTTATTTTAACTCCCGGAAAATAACAGTGTATATATTATTACACGCATTTGACAACCCGCAACACTAGCGTCTAATACATGTATCAATACACGTATCAATACACGTATGATATGTGTATGATATGCGTATCGTATACATATGATACGCGTATCATACACGTATGATACGCGTATGATACGAGTATGATACGCATATCATGTGTTAAGATATATGCGAGCGGTACTGTACATGTTGTCTGTACATGCATATCAAGGAGGCTAAAACAATCCTACTTTGGTGGCATTTAGAATACATTTGCATGTACAGTACAATAATGAAACAACTTTTTAATACATATCTTTTAAAATAATTAGTCAAGCCAACATTAGTTTTTGATTTATTGGCAGACCAGTACTGTCAGTATCATATTAAAGTTTCAAATAGCTTTAACATGAATGTACTGCAGGTTGCCACACAATTAATGTCACCTGTCAGCTAAAAAAACATGCAGTAAATGTAAGAATAAACACAGAAGTTGAAAGGTAAACAAAAGCTATTAATGCCCTAGCCAAACATTTTCCAGCCCTGACAACCCCGTCAGACCACAGCAACAAATTGCTGCAACATTGTTGTGTTGCAAGTTGGAAAGCATATGTTGCATGTAATGCCACGTATTATCACCCAACTTAAACATTGTCACACAACAAATGCAGCAAGTAGAGCTGGAGTTTACTTTTTTCAACAAATCTTTTCAGCTTGCAACAAAATCATTGTTGCATGGCAATGTTTAATTAAGTGGCAACAAAGTTGCATTGCATGTTGAAGAAAAATGTTGCCTGTATTACCTCACCTTAACTCGAGACAAGCAATTTATAAAACATTCTCTTTGATACAAGCGTGGGTTACATTGCATGTGCTGTATTTATACAGTGGACAGCATTCTCTGATAAAACAGACAGCATAAAGAACCGGTCCGGACTGTGGACACATATCCGAAATAGGAAACAAAATACTGACAAGCAAAAGATACAGTAGGATTTGGCTAAATGTAGATAGAAATGTTGCTAGTAAAACATAGAGAAAACCCTAGAAAAGCTTTTATTCAGAAAGCTAGCGTTGCAGGTTTTATTTCTAGCAGGTTATAATAATAAATTGAATAAACATTTCGACATGTTTTCTCTACTTACTTTGCACCACGATAATCATCGAGCGTTCTGTCAAGTGATATTTGATCACTTAATACCCAGTTAAATGAGTGGTCAGAAAAGTGTTGTTCAGCTAACTTTTTATCCTCATCTGAAGTAAGGTAGGCAGCTTTTCCAAGAGCTCCCAAAGCATATTCATCTGACTCTTTTATTTTACTAATATCGTAAACTATACGATGGTTTCCGCTAATCAATTTTCCTACTTTCTTCGATAAACTGGCCAGATAACCAGAGTTTTTCTTGTAACTATTTGATTTATTCGTTTCTGTTTGCCATGGATATTTTATATCGTGATTAATCGGTTTTAGTGGTTCAACTCCAACATTGTGCATGAATTTGTGGTCATCATTTTGGAGTAGCGGCGCATTAAGCATTTCTAGAGAATTTCGCGTAAAATCATCATGAGACATGAATAATAAAACTGTCGCTGAAAACCAGAACAACGTTGTTAAACCAATGTATTTAAGTGACTGTTTCAGCATCATAATGTCGAAGAAGGTTCCGTTAGAGGTATAAAAAGCCAAAGACAAGAACACTGAATCACTGCGTCAAACAACCAGCCGAAGTACAGTTGATTCGGCACGAATCTGTCTTAACTCCAGGCTTCAAAAAGATCCATCAAGAACACAATGATAACATTTGTTGTTAGTATTTTCAGTGTATACGATGAACCATCCCAACCAGGCGTCGTAAACTAAGATTTATAATTTTACTACAACCGTTGCGGTTCCGTCTCGTTCTTGTTTGACGGAATAATATTTTTGACGGAATGAAGCATTGAGGCGTCTTGTTGCGAAACACATTCCATATTGAGCCAATATTGAACCAATAAACTTCCTCTAGCCCAGCGGTCTATTGCTACACATTACAGGGGGGTGTAAACATTGAAATAGGAATTCCTTGCAAAAACAATACATTTATTTTTCACTGTACTTTTAAAAGACTTTAGTTAGTGCGATATAGAAGCAAAAATACTATAATTTGAAGCAAATTTAGAGATATACTACATTGCGTTTGGTTCCTAAAACTCCGAAAAATCTCCATGTCAACAAAGCACCCCCCCCCTATTCGTCGTAGACTCGACGGCTCGTAGCACGTGGAGAAAGATGGCGTCTCGTGCAGTGTTTGATGGCAGTCAACTGTTTTCTCCTTTCAGGGCGCTTGGTTATGTGTCCAATGGCGTACCATTCGCTTTACAAGCACTGGGAAGTGAACATTTTGTGGCCACCGTGGTTGGAAGATCATTTCATCTCTACAATGTTAGAAGAGTTGTTTTTTTATATCTCATTCTAGTGACATGTTTGCAGGAAAATGTTACATTATATAGATTCTCTCAATTCACCGTTAGCTATACTAGAGAGAAGTTATTTGCTAGAAGCAGAGATATCAAAATATAAGAGGACAAACTTAATTTTGAAACACAAAGAGGAAAATTAATATTTGCTGGAAATATTTTTGTTTATATAATTATTATTTTAATATTTTACAAAATTTTCAAACCAAGATTGGTGATTGGTTAAACGTTGTGTACTCTAAAGCCCAGCATTTGCTGGGCTTAAGGTCAGGGTCAAGTAATGTACTTTAATACATGGGTACTTGAACTAAATTTGGTTCAGGCTTGTCAGTTGTGTGGGTTAATAGGCAGTGTTCAAACTGAGTGCCCAATGCTCAAGTGAAAAACCAGGCATGGTGTCCAAGCATGGGCACTACCTCAAGAGGTAGTACCTGGGCACTGCTGCATGAGCACCAATCTGAACAGGATGTTTACAGTGCCCAACCCTTTTTATCCCATGTAATGTGGTTTGTCTGTCTGTCTTCTGCACAATGGTCTGTCATTAACGATCCATCATCAGCCATATTACAAGCAAATCTTGGACATGACTGTCCAATAATTGCTCTGCACAGACATTTTGGGTCCAACTCTGGGTCTGGATGCAAGGTGCATGGGGTATATGCTTTACAAAGCACTTTTTGTTTCAGAATGGAATGGGAAATATTTTTAGTTCTCATAATAGCAGAAACACTCGTTAAATTTTCAGAGAACTCAATCAAAATGGTTGTGAAAATACTTTTCAAATTTCTCAGAGCAACACCTTATGCGAGCAACCACTTTGCAATTTCCAATCTGATTCCTTAGTCAATGCAAAAACTGTTATTAAAATAATAAAAAGCTCTTTTTTTGGGCTGGCTTAAGCTGACCCTCTCCTTACAGTAGGTAGCCTCCTATTGGACAGTCTGTATAGAGGTGTGAGTGGGCTGTGACTGTGCTAATAAGGAGGTTCAACTATAGTTGCTAGCAATTACATGCAGTAGCATAATACAGTAATGTAGGATTAGTTATGATAAAGCTTGCAATCTCAGGAAGAGTACATGTATAACAATGGCAGTTTAAAATGGAAGTTTGTGTTACTTTAAAGCACTGACCTGAATGACATTTTATAGGTTGTGGTATCTTTTTTTGAAATTTCCATGATCAGGGTTCTGCCGGGGCATTTTCACGCCGCTAGCCGGCTAGTGTATACATTTTATAATATAGCGTAAGCATATGACGTAGCGACGTCTATAGTAAATGAGATTCTTTTTTGAATACAAGCTTATTAACTAAAACAATTCCTATAGCTATTTCCTTTAGCTTATTAACTAAAACAATTCACTTAGCCGGTACCATAAATGTACATATGCAAGACAGCCTACAAAAATATCTAAATCCAAAATATTTATTTTGAACCCTGAATGATTGTTTTCTTTTTTTTTTAGTGCAAAAAGTTGAACTTACTGTTTGTTGGTAGGTAACTTTTCTACTTTCTACTATGTATTCAACATGTGTAGTTTGCTTTTGTTTAACTGCAGTACCTTATATCTCTTAAGGAACGACACAAAGTGAAGCTATAAATTGTATTGTAACTCACAGTGAACTTGTCATCACAGCTGCTGGGAATGCTGTCAGAGCATGGAAAAGAGGCAAACAGGTATGGATATCAAGATGGTTCTGGCTGACAATAATAAATAATCATGGTGAAATTAATTACAGTAGGTTGCAGCTGATTATAAAATAATTAATCACGAGTCACTCTGATATTAAATTACTGGCACCAAATCTATTAAATATTACATGACAATACTATTAATTCTAAATTTATATTTTCGTCTTCCTGCATGCATGCAGTACAGTAGTCTGTAGAGTGAGTGGTACACTGTAATACCAGTACACCGTACATGTCTCAGTGCTTTCAATGAATAAAATACGCCAGCGCGATGGATTGCGCTCGCCAGAGCAGATTTCACAACTGGGCAGTGCGATTTGGTTTTTCTTGAAAAACAGCGCCGGTTTATGTTGATGACTTCCTGTTACATTTCCTGGGTCAATTTTAACAGTCTATTATCATAAAAATGAACTTCAAACCAATGTTTTAAGTGTCATTTGTGGTTTTCATCTGCACAACTAGCATAAAGTTTGAGATTTTGTAGTGTTTATCCCGATATTGCTGCGCCGGAACATGCAGCGGACGTCCCCGTGAGCAAACGAACGCTATTTTGAATTTTTGCCGATTTCGGCTAGTCTTTTAATAATACGAATATCAATTAAACAATATGCAGCAAGACAATACAGTACGTCACTGGAGAGTGCAGTTAGCCTGCCACTAGAAACAAACTAAAAATATTTAATATCTAAACCCGTTAATTTAATAAAACCAAGAACAATTTATCTCCCTGTGATGCCATAATTCGTAAATATGCATGCATAAAGTTGTTCAAAACCACGCCGCCGGTTTATTGATTTGTTTTTATAAGCTAGACTGTATACTCCTGCACAGAGTAAACAAGAGATATTCCATTATTTTCATATTATATACAACTGAGCATTTATTTACTCCATTTCTAGGCAGTGGAAGATAATCTGCGAGCGCATTTTATGACAAATTACTTACAGAACGAACTTGGGAGCGTGTGGGCGAGCGCGATCGCACTCGCCTCATTGAAAGCACTGATGTCTGGTCAACAATGGTACTTGCATTGTTTACAGAGCTACTGAATGTACAATACAATAAAATACTTTGTATATAGCAGCATTTTTACTACAGGGACATACTGTAACAATATATTTATATATTGAAAGTTGAGCTGATACAGCTTCATTTACATTAAAGTTTATCTCCTGCCTATAGAAAGTTTCTCCTGCCTATCGAAAGTTTCTCCTTTATCATTGTTTCCCTTGCTGTACCTGGAGATGACACTCGAAGAGGTGTTTAAATTTATCGAGGCCAAAGAGGCTATGGACGTCTCTTAGAGACCTAGGACACTGAAGCTGCTCGCAGTCACTCAATACCACCGCAAGAAACAGGAGGATAATAAAACTCGCAAATCTGACAATAAAAATGAACTGTGCTCCTATTGCGTCAAGTGCGGCTATGGCCAGAACTCTCCACGTAAGGCTGGGAAGTGTGTCTGCCCTGCCTATGGCAAGACATGAACCATTGCGGCCGAGTGAACCACCTAGAGGGAGTATGCTGCAGCAATGACAGGACAAGAACACAGCAGCCTAACTTTAACACTCTTTGCCTTTTGACCTCGACCAGGGTGTCCTCAAGCCAGTACCAGTCGGAAAACACGTAACATGGTGTCACCATATGGTGGTATATGTATGTGCAAAGAAATATGACATGCTTCATCGCACAGTGGACTTTCAAGCACTCAACCGCCTACATGCCACATGTAAAACACACCACACAGAGCGCATTTCATCAAGCACGCTCTATACCCAGTGACAAAAACATTACCGTTTCTGATTGCTGGAATGGCTACCACATGCAGCGTCCCTCTCCACACAGATGGCCACCACCCACTGCCACCACCTCACAACATTCCTAATACCATGGAGGTGATATTGGTACAATACTGCACTCCAGGGTTATATAGCATTGGGTGATGGTTATATTCAAGGCGATTTGACGAGATTGTCTCTTACATTCCTGACAAGACAAAGTGCATCGATAAGATGCTTCCCTGTGCAGATAACCTCAGAACTCAACCAAGCTTTTCAAAGAATTCAAGTCAGTGATAATCAGCTACAGATCGAAGAAGATGCCTGCATATTCGACAAATCCAAACCCACTTGCCTGACCACAAAGGCAGATGGGATAGGGTCAAGTTGGTGACAAGAAGCCAGCAATACAATTGACCCAGCTGGTCTCCATTATCGAGTCAGGATTCCCTAAGCTTTGACACCAGCACTTCAAGAGTACCACCAGTTCCGTGAATACCTACAGTACAGTATACACAGTGGATGACATGATCAAGTCCTCTACAAGGACCACATTCTCATACCACCTGACTGACAACATATTATTCTGATCATACTCCACTCAATATACCACATCGTGACCTCCATGACTGGCCATCATCACATTTCCACATTCAAACTGCAGAGCAGAGGTTGGAGTGAAAACTGTCAAATGACTCACCAACAATTAACACTTGCTCAAACAACAGCCTTAACACAGATGCACTACAACATGCTATTCTCCAGTACCCAGTACCGGTACCGCAACACCCCCGACCCTACCATGAAGCCCTGTGTGTATTTGGAAGACCGATCAAGGACTTCATGCTCATTCTGCTTGGCCGCAACAAGCCCCACCCGACCTGGAGCGACACTCTAGTTGCTAGAGAGGAAGCGCTAAGGAACATGCAGGCACATGAAGGCAGCTGAGAGGTGGATGGACAAAGAGACTCTCGCCACTAGCAGTTGGTAATCATGTCTGGACTCCGGATCCAGAATCAAATTGGTCCACACTTCACCAAATGGGACAAAACATGTATTGTCATCAAGGTCTGTCAGTTCGACCAGTACGTCGTGCGTGTCTCTTTGTAACTGCAAGTTATTGAAAAGAACATATCCTTGTATAAATGCAGGCACCCCAACGACGACCTCCGACACATCACCATGCTGCCATTCAAGCCCAGTATCACCCTACTTTACTGCCCAAACAGGCAAGCATACCAGCTTCGACTTCCCCAATCCCCACAATATATTCAGCCACCCACCATGCAGGGCCATCAAACCCAACATCGTTCTGCCTTGGAAGCTCGATTACCACCTACCCCAGCCATACAACCTCCGGCTTTTGCAATTCCTCCACGACTTGTTCTCGAGACTCCACCTAAAAAGCCATCATTAGCTCTAAGGAGACTAATGGATCATAACAAGAAAGGCATTCTGGAACAGTAATCGCCAAACAATTTGAAACAATTAACAAGACAATGACCAATCATCTGGTTCAGTTGTTTTTTATTTAAGTCAGTCTTTGTTGGCCTTTTTTTCTGAAACTCAAACATCACGTAAATAAGGAACACTAAGGACTTGGGGGAGAGAGAGTGTAATGGGTTAATTATGCTGTCTATACTAGGATGTACCCCAACTCAAAGATAAGGACCTGTGTACAAGGTTATGCTTTGGTCATCATTCTGATACAAGAATTGATTTATGTTTTAAAAGGTTAAATAAACACTTGTCTTCGTGAAGGGCATGATGAACTTCTATCTAGAGACTGCATACACAGCACTCTTGACTAATAGTTCTATTCAATAATATTTTATATGTACTGTAGTTTGTGTGTAATAGAAAATATTCCACAGGTTGCTTCTTTCACTGAGTTAGATTACCTCATTTGTTTTAGGTTTATGAATATATTGGTCACAAGAGTGAAGTGCATCTACTGCTGCCATTTGCCAACCACTTGTTGTCAGTTGATAAAAACAATTGTTTAAAAATTTGGGAGATAAAATCCACAGGTAGTTTAAATCTTGCTCTCCTTTGCTGTAGAATTATTTGCTGGGTAATTATCTTTATTACCAAACTATTTACTGTATGATTTTTATTATTGTATATTAAACTGTATGCAGATATTGTTGCTAATTTTTCTAATGTTTAGATTTATACTTGGAATTGGAGTTTGATTCATCAACTTTTCATATGACTGCGATCATGCATCCAAGCACTTATCTAAATAAAATTATTTTGGGAAGTAAACAAGGAACCATGCAGCTATGGAATATTAAAACTAGGTGTGCCTCGAATACACTGAATGTATAAACATTAAATACTTTCCAAATCGATTTCTTGGTGTACTGTATGTATAGTACAGTATATGACATGACATGTGCAAGTGCACATATAGTTAGAGATTTATTTAATATTTATGTTGTGTGTTTTTTTTATAGTAAAATGATCTACACATTTTCAGGATGGTCAGAACCAATCACAGTAATTGAGCAGGTTTGTGCAAATGAGTAAGAGTTAGATACCACCGAGATGGGGGTAACTTAGTATTCTAGACGTTAAGTTACACAAACCTATATATTAACCGCAGCATATTACATTTCCCAAATTAAACATTTACTTTCTCCCCAGGCACCAGCTGTTGATGTAGTTGCTGTAGGATTACAAAGTGGTACAATTGTTCTGCATAATTTAAAATTTGATGAAACTGTGATGACCTTTCTCCAAGACTGGGGCCCAGTGACCTCTATTAGCTTTAGAACAGGTTTGTGTTGTTCTTTCCTTTATAATGATTCATGATTTTACACACCAACATGGTCACAAAAAATCTATCTTCAAATTGTGCAAGCATTTTCGGCCTATGATATTTCTTCACACAACATTTTGCATCAGATTTGCATGTGATATGAAAAGGTGATTTGATTTGATAACTGTTGTTGATACATATATGTTATTTACCGGCTGGGAGGTCCGTATAGAAAAATATTTGCCCGAGGTCTTAAAAAAGGCCCGAGGCCGCAGGCCGAGGGATATTTTTGAGACCGAGGGCAAATATTTTTCTATACGGACCGACCAAAACGGTAAATAACGTATTTATTTTTTTGTAATAATTAGATAAATTAACATAATTGAATTAAGTTGCGTAATTGAGATGACGTTCACGTGATATTCAAAAGTCCAAAGTTTATCGTTCGAGAGAAAACAACTGCCGACATGCAGTCTGACTGTTGACAGGGAAGCTTGGAACCTTTTTTGTGATAAAAAAACGTTCATAACTTGAAGATCTAGTTACGAAGGGAAGTCAAAATTATGCAGTCCAAGTGTTTTTAAAGTTTAGTTGATAAAGATTCTTTGTCGTTCTTCTTCGTCGCTTGCTCGTTTTTGGCTGCTCGCTTGGAAAGTCGCTTTCAATATTTGACTGACTGCATGAAAATTGAAAGTGTGGTCCTCGAGTTTGAAGACGAAAATGCTTGTCAGTAAGCCATTTGTAATTTCAAGTTTCAAGGACATGAGACGATGAGGTTGGCATGTGGAAAATGTTTGGCTAAAAGGTAAAAGACTTGTAGCGGTTTTGTTGAGTATAGCGGTTGGCGGATAACAGAAGAAAGACAGTTTAGTGTCAAAAGGTTTCACTGAGCTTTTCTATCTTAATCTCGTGGTATGATTTTTTATATATATTTCTATATAGTTTCATTTAGTGATTCAAAATACTGTGTTCACAAGCTTATGTATGTTTTTCCTACCGTTTTAAACTGTTTTCTTTATAAATGTCAACTCGTAAATGTTGCTTTGTCACAGTTTTCCCAGCGTTTCTTTTAAAATTCGCTGTTTACACATGAAGTTGTCAAAACCATTTGGATAATAAGACTCATTTGCATCCCCGTAGCTCTCTGTTGAATTTATTTTTTCTGTGGCAAGCGAAATAGTTATGAAAATCGGTCAATTTTAAATGAATTTTAAAATTAAATTTAGGATTCCGTGACCGTGGTCAGATATCGTAAAAAACTGCCCGCTCACGCAGCCAATCAAATTGCAGCATTACGTAGGATTCCGCCCGCTCACGATTGATAAAAAAATAAATGTAATTATACTCGCAACTGCTACAGAGAGGCACACTTTACGTGTCTCACCGTGACTACTGCCACTGCTAGTGCCGATCATTTGTTGATTAGGTAATGGTTTGCTACACATTGACCTTTTTTTAACTGCTTTTTCTGCCCAGGCGTTTACTAATCATTTAAGAAATGATCCATGGTTTGAAGCACGCGCGGTAGCCAATCAGAAACGCCGTTGTATTACATCTATGTTATAAAAAATTATGGACTCTGTTTTATGTGGTGTTTAACGTGTTTCCACTTTGAACTTTCCCTGGCGAGCGTCGAAAGCGCGAGAACTCTCTAGGGGGGTCAGGGGGCATGGCACCCCTTTTTGATTTTCTCACTCTCTGAAACGCGATTTCCTGCATTTTGAGGTCAGTTTTAAAACAAAATATTATGATCATAAAAAACATAATTTTTAGGGGGGCTCAGCCCCATGCTTCTGGCTGGTGGGGGCGCGCCGGCCTCGCGTGCCCTGCTTCCTACTTCCTGCTTCCTACAAACCCCCGTAACCTGAATCATCTTCTTACGTCCCTTCTTCACCTGCAGTCTCCTTCCTCACGTATGGTAACCGCACGCTACATTTGACTTTTAAATGTAAAAGGATTTTTTACATGATTGAACAAACACTCACACAGTAAATAACTTGTACATAGTTTTTATCACACCAGCCCAAACAGGATCGATGTTTTTTTTCCTGTTCTATGTAGATCGTCAACCAATCATGGCAACTGGTAGTCCTCTTGGTCACATTGCTCTTTGGAATTTAGAAGAACGTTGTTTGGCCAGTACATTACGTTATGCCCACGATGGCTGTGTCAGCGGTGTACGTTTTCTGCAATCACAACCATTACTGGTTTCTACCAGTCCGGATAATTCATTGAAGGTAAGTTTAAGAAGGGTTCATGATTGCAATGGTACATGTTTTGTAATATATTTCAACACGGTCTTATTTTCAGTGGTTCATATTTATTGCCACAAACTGCACAAAGGCTGAAGGTTTTATAGGCAGCACGGGTTATACATGTAGCTTGCTTGCGAAAGTATGATCACATCAGTCCAACTTTAAGAAATCTACACTGGTTGCCAGTTCAAGAAAGAATCGTTTTTAAGATGAATTTAATGTGTTTCAAAATAGTAAATAACATTGCTCCTAAATATTTACAAGAACTTGTATGCCTTTATGAACCAACAAGAAAACTTCGATCGTCAGCAGATAAATGGCGTCTTACAGAACAACCATACAAACTTAAAACCTATGGATATCGGGCATTTTCGGTAGCTGGACCAAAACTATGGAACACACTGCCAGTGGATATCAGATCTATAACTGACATTAATACTTTTAAATCCAAATTAAAGACTCACCTTTTTAAATTAGCTTACGACATATGACTTATAATTATAAGACGAATTTTATTATTAATATTTTTATTAGTTTTAAATAATACATAGATATAGAACTTGTAACGGATGAATTTTAACACCATATACATAAAAATGTGTAAAATACTGTATACTTAATTTCACAATGTAAAGCGCATAGAACAGCAATGTATATGCGCTATAGAAATTTTATTATTATTATTATTAAGGTTTTCATCCCATTTGAGGCAGCACTTCACTTGCGATAGTAACTTC
Source organism: Paragorgia papillata (assembly GCA_035771165.1). Taxonomy (NCBI): domain Eukaryota; kingdom Metazoa; phylum Cnidaria; class Anthozoa; order Scleralcyonacea; family Coralliidae; genus Paragorgia; species Paragorgia papillata. The sequence continues at coordinate 1,750,233 of JAWNZC010000265.1, forward strand.
TAGTTATTGCCATGTTTTTAATATTGATTTTAGTGGTAGGAAAATTTGTTTTCTTCATGTATTAACTGCATAACTTTTCTTAAAATATTTTAAATTGTATATTTCTACATGTTAGAATTGTCTATACTTTATACAATGTTTAATGAAGGATTTTAATAATTGGTTTGCCTTGGTTTTTCTTTGATTTATTTTACTGTAGATTTGGATCTTTGATCAACCTGATGGCAGTGGACGTCTTTTGAAGTCTAGGTCTGGTCACAGTGCTCCTCCGTCAAGAATACGTTACCATGGTGCAAAGGGGCACATCATATTAAGCGCAGGTATTATAACAACCGAAGAGGGAAAAAAAAATGCTTGATGATGCCGTACCAAGATCAACTCGCGCTGCGACGTCTTCTGTGCATCGAGAACTGAAAGACCGATGGAATTTATTTATTTTATACTATAAAACTTAAAAAGTTTTATTAAACTTTTGAAATATTTAGGGGCATAGTAAAAGACAGTAAAAAATAGGTACGCAATGCGTACATGCGTCTATTTAGTATTGTAACAAGGCACGTTGCTTGAGATAGCAAATGAAGACTGAAGAATACCCGTATACGTCTACTTTAAGGTGTTCCCGGTTGGGCTTGTTAGTACAAGTTCAATATTCAAGTCAAATTTCCCAGAATTGGTCTAACAGAATACGCATAGAGACCAAGTTATTTAGTATAATACTACTTATTTTGTGATGAATCTGGTTTAAGGACGCCATTATAAGTTGTCATTTTTGTAGACTATTTGTTCGTATTTCGTTATTCTTAATTGTATTATTTTTTTATCAGGACAAGACCGGGCCTTTAGGATGACGTCAACTATTCGTGATGCTCAAAGCTGTGAATTATCTCAAGGTATGTTCGTTTGTTTTTGCTCTTTACTCAACTTTTGAATAATATTTCAGTTTTTGTGGCCTAGAATATGTGTATTTTATTACAGGATCTTTTACCAAGAAATCTAAGAATCTCGGGATAAAAATTGAGGAACTGAAGTTACCAAATGTTGTCGACTTTGTTGCAGGTAAAACTAACACATTACATCTAGTTTTTTGTTTTTACCGTGCAGTACATGCATGTAAACTGCGTGGATTGATGCCTGTGAGACAAAAGTCCATGAAAAATACAAACCCAACAATTTTCCACTGTGTGCCTGCAATGAAATTGCCAGTTCGTGAGTGTCTCAGTCCTCAAATAACCCAGGACGTCCGTGTTTTCGATGTCAAGAGACGGATGAGGGCGAAAAATGTGATTACGTCAAGTGGGGAGATAAAAAAGGTGAAAACGATGAACTTGAAAATAATTAAGAAAGAGAAAAAAGAAGCAAAGCCAAAAACGAAGAAACTGCGCCGCGTAAAACCACTGCATGGAATCATCTGATGAAGAAAAGTAAGAAACAATTCATAAACACTATTTGATAGAACTTCTGATGAATGTATGAAAAAATACATTAACATTTATAGTTTAAATTACATTCTCTTCAGGCGTGATTGTTCAATAAAGCTATTTTAAGCACTTTTTGTGAATTGCATGCTTTAATATGACATGCGGAGTTTTGTACTCTGTCGGCAGTATAAGAAGACACGCCCTGTGATTTACATTGTGATCGACTTTCTTAGTTCGCTCTTGTTTTTTATTATCAAAATGAAGCCTGAAAGTGAGATGACTTCGCGAATGGAACGTTTTAGACTTAGAGCCATTCGTAAGAACAAGAAACCCGGACGATTGTTGAAAAGAATGGACAATGACTTGACTAAGAGAAAGACTACTAATTTGCAAAAGGTTTTAACTTGGAAAAAGAAGGCGGCCAAACTGTTGACACAAGCTTCCGAGCAAATGAGAAAAACGCGAAGACGAGCGAGAGAAGATAAAGCAGATAAAAGTAACAAAACCAATTGTGTCGGAGACCGAAGCCAACTCTGTGTTAGAAAAAAATTCTCAACGTTAAAAAATACGGCGCAAACAGTTGTTATAGAGCGCATCTCGAAGTCAACGGTGATCTCGAAAATGTGAAAATTGGAACTATATTGAGTGAAGTTTCAGAGTTGTTCGACAACGTTGTCGCTAACGTGAAAGACCAGTGTGAACTAAATCATCCTGTCGAAGACAAAGTGCGTGTGTAATGATAACATCGAGTGCCCTAGTCTCCGATAAGTACAAAAGTTATACCATCGGGCGACATGTCTGCCCAGAAAATCCTTTCACAGGTTACGGCAACGAAGAGATTCCTCTCGACCGATCATTTAAGATCGACGTTGTGGCTCTGAAACAGCCAATAGGCTCTGGCAAATCTCTCAAAGTGTTAGACTATAGTAAAGACTGTAAGTTTAAACATTCCATCATTACTACAGGGTGTCCCAAAAAAATGCCCCCCATCCGTTTTTGTACTGCATCTTCTTTAATTTGGGTACAAGAAGTAAATTTTTATATCACGCCGAAAGCCCATCACTCCTTCTTTGTTGTCTGAAATTTTCAGAGCTAAATAGTTATCAAAATCCCTTGAGTCATTTAAAGAGGCAACATCAAAATTTGAACTTGTTCAAATTATCTATGCTACCTACAGATTTGGAAAAATAAAGGGTGTCCCAAACGAATGTCGCCCATCCCGTTTTTGACCACAGCTTTGTTTGAGTGCGGAATACAAGTTTGAATACAACATATGCATGTGAAAACTGACCACAGGGGAATAAAGTTTGATTCCAAATGAAGCAATGCGGCATCAAATCATGTGGGGTTCCTTGGGGTAATAGCAATGCTCATGAGAGTTCCATGCACATGTTTGCCACGTAGGCAGAAGTGCACTTTACTTCATCCGTCTTACGATGGTTGGACAACAATTCACTCCCGAGGAAGGAGCATTCATGGTACTTTCCTATCATGAAACAAGAAGCCCAACAAGGACAAGGGAAGCCTTTAGGAGAAGATTTCCAAATCTTGACGTACGTAGCATACATAATTTGGACAAGTTCAAATTTTGATGTTGCCTCTTTAAATGACTACAGGAAGCGAGTAGATAACTACTTAGCTCTGAAAATTTCAGACAACAAAGAAGGAGGGATGGGCTTTCGGCGTGATATAAAAATTTACTTCTTGTACCATAATTAAAGAAGGTGCACCTCATAAATGGATGGGGGCATTTTTTGGGGGACACCCTGTATATTAGAGATACTTTATGTTGTACGCTATTGCTGTAGGTTTAGCTATGGCACAAGGACATCCTAAACTAAAACAAATTAAATAAGGTTAAAATATGCAAAACGATTAGCTGTGGAATTGTGCAGAAAACAAATGTCGTGTTTGGTCCTTGTGGGTTGGGTGATATTTCACGATTTCAAGGTATTCTCGGTGAATACCAAATCGTTGTCATTGATTTTCACGCTAGAAACGGTGTTATCTAAATGAAGGCCCTAGCACGAGTAGGAAGATCGTTCTCTACAAGAACGGAGACCATTATGATGTGGTTCATCCCGACAAAATGCCAGCCTTGTTTGCCAAACGTTTCTTTTTGTGTGATAAATGGCATAACTGCTTTTTCCACACTACGAAAAAGTCCTCCTAAACCATATCCCATTTGTCCATGTCCAATTTGCCATGGACTACCCATAAAAACAGGCATTCCATTTCCTTGTTGTTGATCGAGATAATAACGAACGAACCGATCAACGTGACTCATTTTTACATAAAGTAGGATGAATTTTGCAGTCTACAGTGAAGTGTCGTCAACACCTTACCACGTTCAAATGGCATAGCGAGGCCAGTGTCACCTCTTAAACGTATCTAAATGTCTTCAAACGTTTTTGTTTGGACTGGTACATATTGTATATTATTGTACGTTCTCGTAATCACTTCGCCAATTTTTCCTTCGACAGGAACAGATCTGAGCGATTTTGCGTTGGTCAATTTTGCGTTGGCATTAATGTCACTGACGTAAGGGATCACGGCTGTCTTGACAAGCTTTACTTCCTTTCCACCGAATCCAAGCAGAATTGACATTTTACCTTTCATAGCCAACATGTGTCCATTTTTCAATGTGCACATTGATTGAACTCAGTGAAATTCTGAGACCACATGCATGAACTACTGTATACCTCCCGAAACATTTAGAGATGTACCGCGCTTGGGGTTTGCCTATTGACGTGGATTATACACTGTACGTTCATTCTGATAACAAGAGCTATTTCTTCCTTTTGCTTGTTTCCAACGCGTTATTTTGTTAAGGAAATAGGAAACATTTTCTAGTTATTATGTTCTATCGACAATTGCTGAAAGGTTGTGAGAACTCGGAATGGCTGCTAAAATATCGCAGTGTTCTACTCCAGGCTTGTTATTCTACTACCACTTGTACTAACTTTCATTGTTTTTCTATAACTCAGTGGAAATATGGAAAATGTTAACTACTTATTGACCAAGCGTACGTGAGGTCTGTACTAGTGAAATATCGGACCAACGTTTTTTTATACAATGATATTTCACTAGTACAGACCGAACAAGCGAGGTCAATAAGTAGTTTATTATATGGCCGTAAATGTTGTGAACGTTCTGTGAAAACTCGACCCATCTTTCTTGCGAACTAAACGAAAATGGACATTTTCCCATTTTTAAAGTACTTTCCGTTGAGCTAGAATCCTGAACTTTCTACCCCAGATAGTAATTTTCAATTGCTTTTGTTTGACATATTGCTCAAGATCGTACGTTAAGTAGTTGAATAAAAAATCATCTGAAATTCTAATACTTGTGAGAGAAGTAAATGTTATATTATTACGAACAATGTTACGAACGTTTTGGACATTTTAAAAACTTTCACAAAACGTGGAAACTCGAACAATACATCAAATGAAAGCTTATAAAATTTCTAACAACATACCTGCCCGATACATTTCAACAATGGGTAGTTCTGAAATTATAATCCATCTTGTTGCATATACCGACATGACTGCCATTTTGTTTATAAAACTTACGGTCCCGAACGGCAGATTCCTCTCTGAGCGGGCGGATACGGGAAATATCCGACCGCTTATGAACCAATCAAATTACAGGATTTCCGTATTCGGACCTCTTAGCGCTGCTGCCATATAATAATTTCTTTTATTTGATTGAGGTCCTATAAGTCAGGTATTGTGGCTTTAAAATATAGTTAAACATTGATAAAGTTATCAAGGATACGTTTGTATTTTTCTGACAGAGGAAACTCGACAAAGAGATTGGGATGGCATTGTGACATGTCACCGTGGCTGCTCTGAAGTACGCACTTGGAATTTCCAGAACAAATGCATTGGGAAACATGTTTTAAAACCGAAAAATGAAATTAAGGGAAATGTTTCTCAGGTGGGTTATTAGTATCGAAAAGGTTGGTTAATGGTATACTGCTGAAATGATCGTAAAGAAGGCCTAACTTTCCGAGAAAAGACCCTTCATCATACGTTTTTCTCTCACGAAAAACCTTTATACATGGGCGAACACTTTTGGCACATGTCTTATTGCAAGCATGATCCACATATAATCGCGTCAAACCCAAACATGAATGCCAGCAGACCAACAACATCACGTCTTCCTTAAATCCTCTAAGAGCGTCTGATACCTTCTTTAAATTTGCCTGACTTTTAAAATCATTTACCAGATTTAAAAAGTCTTTGCCCTGATGAATTTCACGCAAAATGGCTTCTGGGAAAAAGTCCACTTTTACACGTTTCGATTTCGATGCCATTTTGATTTGCAGCTAATCTATAGCTTATGCGCGTGGTTCTGTACCAGACTTCCGACGGGCACTACGCAACTACGCGTAGTGGGATCGTAGTTGCCAAAATATCGTTCATGAAATTCGCCTCATGAAAACCTTTGCTGGCAACATTAAATACCTTCTTTAAGGTGAGGTAATACGGCAACATTGTTCTTCAACTTGCAACGCAACTTTGTTGCGTTACAAGTTAAAAAGCGTTGTTGGACGTATTACCACCCACCTTAAACATTGTCACGCAACAATGATTTTGTTGCAAGTTGAAAAAAGTTGTTGAAAAAAGTATACTCCAGTTCTACTTGCTGCAACATGTTGATTCAACTTAAAACAAAATCATTGTTGTGTGACAATCTATAACCTTGGTTTCAACTTAATTGCAACGCAACGATGTTTGTTGCAGCAATTTTTGCTCGTATTACTTCACCTTCACGAGCATTTCGGCAGTTCACCACCTACGCAGCGCACTATTTTTTTACATCCTTATTTATTCATTTTACCTGATATGCTTAGAATATAAAGTTGGTTTGACATTAGCAAGCTCATCTTACTACGAAGGTATTTTTTACCTCGTGTTCATGGCTAAAAAGAAGAGAGAAATTTTAGTTTGTGCCACTTAGATTGGTCATTTGTATAACCAACGTTCTTTGTTGTTAAACAGAAGCATGTATCTACAGTATGAGCATTGAAAAATATGTTAACGAAAATTTTACAAGCTTTCCCTGTCGGTATCCTGCATACATTAAATAAGGTATCCCACACATCTTATTCCAAAATGGCCGCCGAATTAGAATTATTTTATGTGCATATAAATTAGCCCTTATGCATGACGTCGTTTTAAAGTAAAAATTCCTTTGAATTTCCCACATGAAGACGAGTTCATAAGGGTTAATTTATATGTATATAAAATAATTTTAATTTGGTGGCCATTTTGGAATAAGGTCTATGCTCTTCAAAGAATTAGTCAACATTGCAACATTCGTTCTATCTGTTTGTTGTTTCTGTAGTGTGTCACTATAAGTTCATGTGGAAATTTTTCTGTTGTTGGTCAATCATCTGGTCACGTGGATATTTACAATATTCAGTCAGGACTACACCGCGGTTCGTTAGGAAAGGAAAAAGGTATTTTCGTTTTTTGCTGTCTTTTTTTTTTCTGACGTGGAAAAATTCATTGGTTTGAATAAACTTAAAATTTATAATATATAAAAACCCCTTCTCACTCTACTTTACTCTTCTTCATTACTTATACTGTGCATCTAAACTGTAAATCGGCTGAATTAACCGCAGTGTATAAACGTATAGCTCTATATATCAAGTTGCTATCGGATCTGACGAATGGATGTACAATCAGATTAGCAAAACCTATTTTGGGTGACCTCTTAGTTCGTTACGTGAGATGCTGTATAGAAATCTTTTTATATTTACTGATTTTCTTTCCATCTTTTTAATTTTAGCTCACGATGGAAATATTCGCGGGGTTTTAATAGATGGACTAAACCAACAAATAATAACAGGTTCTTCTGATAAAACTGTCAAGGTACAGATCTATTTCTATTCTGTGATACAGTAAATCTCGAAAGTAAACGTTGCTGTATAAATATAATTATAAGTAATAACATGACTTGAGGGAAATTAGCGATTAAATTTCCCCGCCGCCGAGGGAAGATTTGTGAAAGTCCGAAGCCGGCCGCAGGCCCGAGGACTTTTACAAATCTTCCCGAGGCAAAGGGGAAATTTAATCGCTAATTTCCCGAAAAGTCATGTTATTAGTTTGTAATATTATGATTGCCGAGGAAAACTTTGAGAATCTTACCAACATGAAATTTACACGGTTGATCAGAGAAGTTGCATCTAATTTTCCCGTGCATGTTAATTGATGAGGGAAAATATATGCAAGCGGGAAATTTAGAAGAAGACAAAAGATTTCTTTGTCTTCTAATTTTCCCTCATCGATCTCAACACGCACGGGAAAATTAGAAGAAGACAAAGGATTTCTTTGTCTTCTAATTTTCCCGCATCAACATGCACGGGAAAATTAGAAGACAAAGGATAAATTTCCCTCTTGCATGAGCAATGAGGGAAATACGAGGTTTACATTCCCTCGGAGAACAAAAGAATCCGAGGCGATCATGGTATTATTAAATAAATATTATGTTAAATCGTTTCAAGTTTTTTTTATCTACTACTTTTTAGTTTTGGCATTTTAAATCCAAAACGCTTTTAGCAACGTTGCATCTTGATGTACCAGTTTCACAAATTATTCTTCACAGAGAAAGGTAACACAGATATTGTACTGTTCTTTTATTTCATATACATGTACGTGCAAATTCTATTGTAGTGCCTATATGCAACGAAATTTCACCCCAGTTGTTTATGATTGCATTCGAAAGAACACTTAAAATGACAAAGTAACATTTTTCGTAGAATTTCGTTTCCTTCCTTCAATCTTGAGATATTCAGGTTTGTTTGATATGCAAATGTCATACTTATGACATCACACTGCATAATAACTTTTTAGAAAAGTATGATTTTCTACGAGAGTACTTATCGAAAGTACTTGATAAAAATTTGCACTTGTATGTATGTAGCCATGACTGGTCACTAAACGTGTGTAGCTGCATGTGTGTAAAATATTTGGACCCTCCTAACATTGATGCTCTTTCAAAAAGTTATTATGCAGTGTGATGTCATAAGTATGACATTTGCATATCAAACAAACCTGAATATCTCAAGAATGAAGCAAGGAAACGAATGATCGTTGTATAAATTAAATGAGGTGTCTGAGGGCGAGAAGAATATGTACAACACTGATTTCTGGTTTTGAAGATTTAAGAAATGGTTCATGGTTTGGCGTACTCCATCGAGTTATGGATGCACGCGGGAAGTTCAGAGAGCACGAAAAAGCGTAAGAGTTGGTCGAGGCGTATCTAGATTTTTGCGTGCTCTCCAACTTCCCAAGTGCATCCATAACTCAATGGAGCACGCCAAACCATGAACCATTTCTTTTATAACAGAGAATCAGACACAAAACAACGGAAAACAATATTTATTTCGCTGAGTAAAAATGAGTTTCTCATTACGTTTGAAATTACCGTGCTCCATCGAGTTATGGAGCACGCACGGTAGCCAATCAAAAACACCGTTGAATTACATTTATGTTATAAAATTATTTATTACGTATGCCTTCTGATATTGTTTCTAAATATTGTGTGTTGTGCACGCAAAGGGTGTTGATAAAGTGTACTTGCACAACGCTGTCCATTTTCCTAGTACATTGGACTGGGACAAAATATAAAATACGTGTAGATTTAGACATCCTATCACGATGTTGATTACATTTTTAACCTTAAACATTTATTTTATTTTGAACGCGTATTGTTTTTTTGTTATTTTTAGTGCATTGATGGCTGTTGTATTGGATGATTTTACTATCAAAATTGTAGACATCGACATTAAAAGAATCGTCCGAAAATTTTCTGGTCATCGTAACAGAATAACCGATATGGTGAGATCATGGTTTTTTGAAGAATTATAAATTACAAACTAAAGAAGTTTGTTAGTGAATTTCGTGTGTGTTGTGTTGTGTAATTTTTGTATGTGGTGTTAGTGAGTGTGTGTTGTGTTGTGTTGTGTTGTGTTGTGTTGTGTTGTGTTGTGTTGTGTTGTGTTGTGTTGTGTTGTGTTGTGTTGTGTTGTGTTGTGTTGTGTTGTGCTGTGCTGTGCTGTGCTGTGCTGTGCTGTGCTGTGCTGTGCTGTGTTGTGTTGTGCTATTGTGTTGTGTTGTGTTGTGTTGTGTTGTGTCGTGTGTTGTTGTGTTGTGTTGTGTTGTGTTGTGTTGTGTTGTGTTGTGTTGTGTTGTGTTGGGTTGTGTTGTGTTGTGCTGTGCTGTGCTGTGTGTAGTGTTAAGGTTTTATCGTCCAATTTTATCAATTTCCATTGTTGAATCCATAGTTGACATGCATGATCACGTTGTGTGTGTGTCTGTATCGGTGTGTTATAAAGGGTTTCTTGTAAAAAGGACAGCTCGAAGAATATCTGCACAACATTTATATGTACTATATACCATTTGTGTGTGTAGACATTCAGTTCTGATGCCAGGTGGTTAATAACATGTTCTTTGGATTCAAGCATTCGTACTTGGGATTTGCCATCTGGACGGTAAGTAAGTAAGATTCTACACTTACAAGATTTTACTTTGTCTTTTTTCAGGATTTTTATTTTCGTGATGCCATTTTTATGTGACTACAAAATGTAATGGTGGAATTTTATAAATCAGAAACGGCAAGAATTAGTTAGACTTCGAAGGAAATCAATATTAAGTGTCTCGCGCGGACATTAAGTGCAACAATTGTTGCCCGTTCGTAGCTACAAAACTTTGGTGAAAGAAAATTCAGCCAATCGACTGTCCATGTTTCCCTTGATTTAGGGATGCCGAGACTCCAGAGAAAACAAAACTGTTCCCTTTGGAATCAAGCATATATTACCTTCTGCCTGTTATTTATTGTTTTTTCCCTATTATTCTAGACTTTTGGATTGTTTCTTGGTCGAATCACCAGCTACAAGTTTAGCATTATCACCTGTTGGAAATTTTCTTGCAACAACTCACGTAGATGACGTTGGCATATATTTATGGTAAGGATCTATGGTGCATGGGGAACTATTTGATTTTCTGCTATGTGTATTGATAAAAAAAGATATGGCGTACTGTGTTACGAAAAGCTAGTTATTTATACAAATTTATACAAAATTTATACAAAATTTATACAATTGGTATAGTTGGAATGTCATTCCTACCAACGAAAATGACGCTCTTTCTATATCTCGGCGCTAATATGATTTCAAGGATTCGGGTACTTTTTGTTTGGCAATTTCAAGCAGTATTAATGTGAAATGTTCAAGCAGAATTTTTAACTACGAGTTAATAATGCCACTTTAAAGTCAATATTCCTGGTTCTTTATCTGTTTTTTTGAAGAAAAAACCCCAAACATCTTGCTTCACCAAATCGAATTATGACAAAGGGCCTGTTTATATGGAGGCGTGTTACTCGGCACATGACGAGTTCCCGGTCGGTAGAGCAAACACTATTTTTCCCACCGCAGCGTTGATATGAGACAGACGGGTAACTCGCCTTGGCGAGAACTCGGCACATGACGTGTTCCTTGGCCAGCCGAGTTACCCGGCCAGGCGAGTTCCTCGGCACATGGTGAGTTCCCAGTCGGTAGAACAAACACTGTTTTTCCCACCGCAGTGTTTATACTGAGACAGACGAGTAACTCGCCCTGGCGAGAACTCAGCACTGGCAGCTGGGATCTCGGCAAGATGGGGTAAACATTTCCCCATATAAACACTTTCACCCGGGTAACTCGGCATAGCGGGATGAATTTTCTATATTCGTTACTTCATGTCACTTTCGTTGATGAGAATCATCTCAATATTACAACCCTCCCGGAAAACCGGGTAACTCGGCTGACCGAGTAACTCTCCTCCATATAAACAGGCCCCAAATTTTAAGCCCAATACGGAATTGTCCGCCTAAACGCACTTAGTTCGGTTTTTAATATATCACTTTTTTTTGTTTATTGAAAAATTTGCTTTTAATTTAAGTTATAGTTCCTCATGTCCGTTATCAGCCGGGATAAAATAATCTAACCTTAAACATTTTCTAAAGAGCTAGACAGACTAAAGTTATTCTCTACTTCTAATCATATTTAGGGCGAACAAAACGCTGTATTCAACAGTTTCCTTTGTTCCTCTTCCTGCGGATTATCAACCTTTGCTCGTTGATCTGCCATCATCGAGAATCGCTGACGAAGAAGATAGTAAGTCGAAGTAAAAAATATACAATAAAAAGTAAATAGTAAGTGGAATAAGGAAATACAAATTACAACGGCTAATTAGAAATCCAGAAATTGTCACTTTCTATTTGTCACTTTAGACCCCGTTTACACGGTACCGGACGAATTCGGAACCGCGGTCTCGAATTAGTACGGTTTCGCCTGTTTACACAGCAGAAAAATTCGGAACCGGTCTCGAATTAGTACGGTTCCGCCTGTTTATACGGCGAAATAGGACGAATTCGAGACCGGTCTCGAATTAGTACGGTTCCGCCTGTTTATACGGCGAAATAGGACGAATTCGAGACCGGTCTCGAATTAGTACGGTTCCGCCTGTTTATCCACGGCGAAATAGGTCTCGCCGAATTCGTCCGGTACCGTGTAAACGTAGTCTTAGAAGTGGGCGTGGTTTGACCCCACCCTGGATGCAGCTATATCCAAGCCTACCGTTACCCAAGCGTCCTGACAACTTCTAATAATTCTTACAAAAAAGGAATGTTTATAACAATTTATTCTAGGCTATTTAGTGTATGTGTACTTATGATTTACTCTAGTCTTTTTTATTTGTTTAATATTCGAAGATTTCTTCGAAGTTTATACCATTAAGATTAAACACTGTTTTGTAGCACTCAACTAGAGATAGATTACAAATTAGGGACGCAAGAAATGGGGATGGGGACAGGAAGGGTACCTCCTCCTTGGCTTTTGTTAGTGGGTGCAAGGGTAGGAAAAAGTACAGTACCATTTAAATAAAAAAGGAAACCAACTAGTTAATTAGCTATACTGGAAAAAGACTTCTTCCGTATATCACTTTTGTCAGCTTTTACAAATATCTTTTAGTTTTACGGTTCTTTTAATTTAAAAAGGATTTCTGGGGCAATCACTATCATGGTAAATACGTATTTCAAAACAGTATTTTTTTGTTAACTATTCAATGTTGTTTGTAGACATGGAAAGTGATGTGGTGTGTGACGAGAAAATTGATGGCGATGACGGAATAACAACAGATCAAGAATTCAAGTCACCAGATCAAATTTCTAACGAACTTGTAACACTTTCATTACTTCCTGAGTCGCGATGGAGAAGTTTGGTCAACTTGGAAATAATTAAGGTATATTATAAATATGTTCCACGACAAGAGTAGCTATATCTGTAGTTTACAGATGTGTTTTCAGCTAGAGATGAGCCGATTAATCGGTTAACTCGATTAATCGGCCGATAATCGGCCTTTTTTCAATAATCGATAATTGGCCGATTATTAACGCATAATCGGCTTTTTGCCAATTATGTAGGAGTTTTTCTTTCATCTTACGAAAATACTTGAAACCAGCGCTGTCTTGTCGTTTCTTCGCTGTCTTCTTCAGTTCATGGATTTGGAAGCATGTGAGTCGCACATAGCGTTACTATTTACCGACATAGCGATTTATTACACGACACCGGGAAAAAAACTCGGCAATATTCATTGACAAAAATAGCTAACGCATCGCAATGGCGCTCGTAGCCAAGGAAGAGTGTCCCTTCAAGTGGTGGTCTGCGCAAAAATCTGCCTTTCCAAACATTTACAATGTCGCCAAGAAAGTTCTCAGTGCACCCTGTTCAAGCGTTTACTGAGAACGCATATTCAGTGAAGCTGGTAACATCTTGCATGAAAAAAAAAAAGAAGTCGGCTCCGTCACTGAAATCACTGAAATCACTGAAAAAGTGAAAGCCTTTTGTTCCTGCACCATAATTTGCCAAGACTAAAGTTTGGTTACTAAGTTTATTGCAATAATTTCAATAATCTTGACATGCTAGACTTGATAGAATACTTACATATGAGTGGCATAATTTTATTGTTAATGTTCTGTTATTATTTGCAACGTTTGCGTTAAAACTATTGTCGTTGAATATTGTTTCGTGTGTAACATCGCCTTTAACGAGCTAAGAGTAAGGACCTAACTTCAAAATAATTGATTGTTTTATAAGTTTTAAAAGTTTGAAACAAAATGTTTATAAGTATAAACAAGTAATAATAGAGAGAACCGAATTTTGTCTGATGCATTTTTATTTCTGCGTATATAGCCGAAATTTGAGAGAAGTGTCCTAACGCGTGAATTAAATAACATATTTTCACGCAAATCGGCAAAACCCAGAGTCAAGCGACAGAAAAGTACTACCAAAGTACGAATGTCAGCGAATTCCTCAGCGACGTCTTTGTAATTAACAACACGAAATTAATCTTTGGCCGATTATGTGCCGTGATCGGCCGATTATGTACCGTGATCGGCCGCCGATTAATCGAATCGGCTATCGGCACTTTTTAGCGATCAGCTCATCTCTATTTTCAGCAGGCCTTATTGAATCTCATGGTTGCCTTATATTACCGAAATCTACAGAAATGGTTGTTGACTCGGTGCTGCAGGGGCGGATCCAGAATTTTTTTAACCTTAGTCAAACCATACCTAGGGGGGTCCGGGGGCATGCCCCCCCGGAAAATTGAAATTTGGACCTCTGAAATGGCATTTCCTGCATTCTGACGGTACTTTGAAGAAAGATTTAAAAGTTTTAAATCGTGTTTTCAATAGCGCATTTTATCAAACCTGGAAGGTGTCAAATAAATTTAGAGATAAAGTGGACGTTTTATTATGGATTTTATTAGGGATATCACAAGGAAGCTAGACATTAGAAATGTGATTGACATTTTCAATGAAAAGCCACGTCGCATCCCACTGCAGCAAGGCACTAATTGAGTAATTGGCACCCCCCGCACCCCCCCTGTAAATCCATCACTGAGAAAAGACACAGAAGTGAATTTAATGCTCAGCCCTATCACAGGTAGCCCAGGTAATAAAATAGACATCTTCGTGATTCTCTGAAGATTACTCTGAAATATTTATTTCTTCGAGCATTTTTCAAAAAGGCTCCACCCTTTTGTCTTTTTCCGTAGCGACGCAACAAACCTAAAGAACCACCGAAAGCTCCAAAATCTGCACCATTCTTCCTGCCTACAGTTCCTGGAGTCGAGTTGAAATTCGATATGGATCAAGAAGATACGGAAACTAAGGTATAGAATAAATCTTTTGCTGTAGTAGTGATATGCTGACATTATTCAAACGAAATAGCTTTGACATTTTGCCAACTTTTCTATATTTTGACATACCAGAATACCAGCAAGTCTAAAGTTAGTAATCTTGTTAATTTTGGGGATTACTCAGATTTTCAAAAGCTTTTGGTGGAATGTACTTCAACGCGCGATTGTAAGTATACTACTTTACCGCTCGTATGTCGCGACGACGCTTTTTGCCAAAAGACTTCTAGCACGTCAGTATGACGAAGAATAAATATATCTTTCATACAGTTTTTTTAGTTTGGTGCAGGAGTTTAATTACTTTAACGGATTTCTGATTTTTGAAGTGTACCTGCACGCGCGGCATACACTATAAAGTTTTCGATACAAAATATTTTAGTGTATGTATGTTGAAAGTTTCCATGATTAGAGCACTGTTCTATCTTGCAAAACAAGTTTTGGAGACTTTTTCAGAAATTGTATTTTGGAAACTTTGTTCCAGTGTATGCAAGGCTTTAGAATTTAAAAGTGAAAAGGTACTTCTGGTAAACTGCCGATCGAGAATAGTTTTTATAACCAAATACTGACGTTTCGAGCGGAGCCCTTTGTCAGAGTAAAACATTTTAGCTTTAAAAACTATTCTCGGCAGTTTAGCACCTTTTTTACTGTTTAATAAACGAGCAGGAGTGTTTTATCTCGCCTCGTGTCTTTATATCTGATAAAACACGAACTGCGAGTTTATTGAACGGCTTCAAAAACGAACCACTTGGTAAGTTCATTGGCGTAGTAAGTTTGAAAAATAACCTTGTCTAAGCCGAGAAAATCAAAGCTAAAGTTTATGTAAATCAGGAGGTATCTCACATATAAAGACACGGATTAAACTTTAATTTCTTTTGAATTTTCCTCATGAATTATTAATGAGTTTTTCAACGGCTTTTAATACCAACTGTGTAATTTAAAGTATATACTGCTGTATCTCTTTATATAGATGATCCATTCTCGAGCAAGCTAAAGAGCTTTGGTCCTTCTACAATAGACGCTGAGTTTCGTTGTCTCGCTCCA
The DNA here is from genome assembly GCA_035771165.1 of Paragorgia papillata. Classification (NCBI taxonomy): domain Eukaryota; kingdom Metazoa; phylum Cnidaria; class Anthozoa; order Scleralcyonacea; family Coralliidae; genus Paragorgia; species Paragorgia papillata. The sequence continues at coordinate 1,765,939 of JAWNZC010000265.1, forward strand.
GATGCTGGAGGCGATATCATATTAATGCAAAATATGATGGAATTTTTAATCAGACAGTTGGAGTCTCGAAAAGATTTTGAATTAACTCAGGGATATATGGCACTGTTTCTTAAGGTAATGTTTAAATCGTCAGTGTATGTATAGCAATATTCCAACCCTGAAAAACTTGTTTCAATAAAGAAATATTGTGCTTGTTTTAAGTTTTCCTTCCCCCGTCTGATCTCTCAAGGCCTACAATTCTGGACAAACGTTTTGGGACACCTACAGCTATTTTTTAGAAAATGTCTTTGTTAACATTATCTCCCCCCTTCCCCCCATACAATGTTGAAGATTTTGTTTCTTGATGCAACATTGATCGGGGGATGGGTTGGGATTTCGAGCCTGTATATGGCGCTTGGTAGTCAGGGCGTGTATCAAAGGCTTGAAATTGTGGGGGTGTCCCAAGGGCTTTTGGCAAGGATTGTAGGTTGTCTTGACAACATATGACGAAAGTGGAGGAAGGACTATACTTCAAAAACTCATTAATAATTCGTGAGGAAAACGTAAAGGAAATCAGCACCATATCATAATTTATGTTATTGATTAATGTCGTTTCAAATTTCTTTAGCGATAACGTTTATTCATTTCTAAACATTTTTAGCTTCATGGAGAAATAATTGCGTCGGACTCTACCTTGGCGGAATCTGTCGAAAGACTTCAAAAGAAACATGAAGAATGCTGGTCCAATCTACAAGATTTGATTTGCCAGAACCTTTGTCTTGTAGCGTATTTCAAGAGTGCCACGATCTAACTGCGGATTAGATTGCTCGTGTATGGTGAGGGTTTCAACCTGGACATGATAAACCTTCTAAGGCGCTATGCACAAACTAACGGCAAACTGGCTTGCACGGAGAGGTTTCCTGCTTGGTAGAGTATATACAGAAACTAACCTTCGACAGATACTAGCCTGTGTGCATATATGGTGAAGTCTACACATGAACTAACGACAGACTGTTGCGTGCATGACGACGTTCTTAAGTGTGACCACAAAGATTAAAGGAAGAATATCACTTGGATGCTTGTTGAAGCTTTTTTATGGTGTTTTTGTGACGTACAAACATTGACAGAAGAATATCACTTCCTTGTTGAAGCAGAGTCAATCACGATATGGTCTCGAAACTCGGCAAACTCAAAGCGCCTATAATAAGCTGTGGTTTTGACGGTCCTTGGCATGCAGAAACCTTTTGTTTTTTGCTCTGTTTTGGCAGTATATCTAACCTAAGTTACTATATTTCGATTGTTGTTTCAACACTGCCTACGCAGCACGCTACTTTTATTTCACTATCATACTGCTATTGGATGATTGCTCATTTATACCAAAAATAATTGTCCACACCGTGCAGAACAAAGACTTTAGCTGAGTTTCCAGACCATCTCTCAATAGACTATGGTTAAAGTTACTATATACCTAGTGGGGACGGGGGGGTGTGACACACAACGATCAACGGAAGAATATCATTAGGTTCGTGTGCGGTATGACCTGCATACAGCAAAATTCACTTCTTCTTACAAGTTACACAACAATTAACGCAAGTGCAAAAACTGCATGGTTTCTGGAATGTTAGTACTTCGTCAAAAATAATGTAAACTTTAGTATAAAGGAAACAATGTTAGTTAAGAGGCGGGACAACCACTGATTTCAAACGGTCCAATTTAAGTTATTTAAGGGTTAGGTTTCGAGCTATATAATTATTGAGTTAGAGTTAGTAGACGGGGCAACCACCATAAGATTCCAATTCGAAATTATTTTTGGAAAAAGTCAAGAATTTATTTTTTAAATTATTCGAATTGCATCGTGTCGTATTATTAGTATAGGTAATAGCATGGTTTTGAGTGCAATTTGGAAAAAAATGCACGAGTGAGAGTTTCAAATTCCACGAAAAACCTATATATTTACTTAAAAAACTCATTAATAATTCATGAGGAAAACACAAAGAAAAATCATAACCGTATCGTGGTTTTATATGTGATAAAACATTCTCCTGATTTTCGTAAACTTTAGCTTTGATTTTCTCGCCTTAGACAACGTTATTTTTCAAAATTACTACGCCAACGAACTTACCAAATGGTGATCGTTTTTTAAGCCATTCAAAACACTCGCAGAACGTGTTTTATCAGATCTAAAACACTCGGCTTCGCCTCTTGTTTTATACTCGGCTTCGCCTCGTGTTTTATATCTGATAAAACACTCCTGCTCGTGTTTTAAATAGTACTTATTAATAATATACATGAAAAAATGCCCAAGTCAACTGTACTTACATAAGTTACATTTACTTACAGTGCCCTTTCGGCAGTGCCCACTCCTCGTATATTTGGTTGTTTAAAAACGCTTTGTTTCTTCTATCACTACTCGAGAAAGTTTACTAACTAAAAATCTTCTAGTTTTCTTGCAGATACTTTACTTGACAACAATAAGGAGTAATTAGCTTCAAATTTTAACGAATTGTTCTTCTCCGTCGCCATATTTGTTTATTATGTGCAGAAAGAGCCTGGTCACGAGGTTGGAAAATGCCATCCGTACTTGTAGAACGTAATTTTCACTGTAAATTCATCAAAAAAATTTGCACTGTATTTCCTTAAAACTGCACTGCTATTAGCCAATCAAAATTGAGAAATTTTTTCATGTATATATATGATTACATTAGAAAGCTCTCGTCCAGCGACCAATTTGAATACATTTTCTAAATTGACTTTTTGGGGTAGTATTTCATTGGTGGAAGTATATTTCGCGAGCTGGGCCAAGAAAGAATGTGCATGTATTAAGCGACTCTCACTAGTGACGACCGGTATAGAGCTCACTGGAACAGCCTCGTTGCCCAAGGGTGCTTGGGAAAGAAGGTAAGAAGTTGTAGTGGATACTTTCTAGTCCCATAAGCACAATTTATGAATATTTATTTAATAAATAGATTTTATAAACATATTCATATAGTATCAACATAATTTTCACTTTATATCTTTCGAGTCGGCATGTCAACGAATAAAATATTTTACTTGGAGGTAGAAAAATTGTCAATGCGGGCATTGGTTCCAACCCAATCAGTGGAAACACAAGAAAAGTATCCTTTGCTACTTGTATTCTGCAGTAGATTACACGCACTTCTGCAGTAGATTACACGCACTTCAGCAGTAGATTACACGCATTTCACCGAAAACCAGCAAAAACAACTCTTTATACGTCTGACATGATTTGCTAATTTTCAATATTCAAAAAACTTTGCTTTGTTTTTTGAATAGTAAAACGTCTGAATTGACTTGCATTGTATGATTTCTAATTTTCTTGTAAGACATTATCCACTTCGTTCCAGTCAATATCTCCAACTTCACTTGTTCCTGAAAAGTCGTCACCAACAGCAGCCTTGGCTTCAGCCTAGAGGAGAAGAACACAGCTCCTGAACATGCGTTATACACCGTATTCATAAAGATTAGCTCCAATATATAATTCTTTGTCGAACCTCGTTCTTGTGTTTATATTTGAAAATAACTTTTACGCAGGAACGAGGCTAGAAAAGCTAGTTTAAATGCATATAATATAATATAAATTGCAGCCATCTTTATGAATACTGTGTATATCATTATGAAGATCTCATTGACAATCATCCATATTAAATAATCATGTATAATCAGCGACAAGTGTACCCTGGATTACCAGAGAGACCGTAGGTTTGTGACTCTGGTTTTGCCAATGGTGAAAAATCACACAATCTCAGCGACGCACACATGCGGGCATTGTTGTTGTGGGAATTTTCTTTTACTTTTTCCAACGCTAGAAGGTGACGCCTCGGCAAGCCACGCATGAAAGGGATTAACACGTTGAGGCCTGGCGTTAGCCACAATAAACCTTAAAGGGTATTGGCAATAAAAATTAAGTTTATCTCATTTGAAAGAACTCGTCAAATGGCATAAGAAGACCTTTTACAATTTTGCCGTATCTGTTTTGGAAATATTTCGACCAAACTCAGCGTGCTGTCCGCCATGTTGGAATTATTTTCGATATGCAAAATTATGCATGTGACGACATAAGCAGGGTAAAGTGAAATTTTTATCTTGCCAACCTTATGACATTATGAGCTAGAAACTCGATTTTTTGTTGCGCTATTTCCATTTTAAATTGACCCACATTTAAAAAGCCTTCCGTGGAAATTTGGGCACTCACGGAATAGTTTCATCAGGTTTACCCTGCTTGTGACGTCACCAATTTCCTGGTTAATTAGACCCAATATTACAACAAGATGGCGGACAGCACGCTGTCTTTGGTCGAAATATTTCAAAACACAAGAAAGATACAGAAAAATTACAAAAGGTCTTATACCATTTGGCGAGTTCTTTCAAATGAGACAAACTTAATTTTTATTGCCAATACCCTTTAAAGACTCGTCGTCAGGCTTCAAAGTGTTAATACATACCAAAAGTGCAGCAACTTCGTCTGACATTTCCAGGTTATCCACATCATTCCAGTTGTTTGCTGTTTGAAAAAGAAATGTTCAGTTTTTGCTCTTAGAAGTTGCAGGTCAAAATAATTCAACTACACATGTATATACAATTAGTCGTCAATACATATAATTGTTACATCAAGGCCACAATGGAGTATAATTAATCAAGATAAAATGGTAGTGGTACAATAATCCATTTATCTTAACGACAGCGAAATAACAGTCTCTCTTATAATTAGACATTGTGAGCGAAAAGCAAGGTGATATACTCTGATTTGATTTACTGCTAAAAGAGCTTCCTGTGAATTTTTACGAGATTTTGATTATGGTCACAATAAGTGGGAGAAAATTGTCATTTTTTGTTTAGAACGTTAGTCAAGGACAGAATAATTTACGTTAAAATGACCCAACAAGACGAAGAACCCCCCCCCCAAATACTCTTGTAATTCATGCAAAGTGTTTTTGTTTTGCTCTTACAAAGAGTGGAGTTATGTGACTGACTTTTACTACTCTAGTTCTTCTATAAACGATAAAAAGGTACGAAAAATATAACTTTTCTCTTGGCATCAGTAAAAAATCTCATTCCGGAGGGATCATTTGGCACTACAATCTGAGGAAAACCTTACAATGCCGAAAACCTTGAATATATATCTCATAAAATGTTTCACTTACCAGATTCAGTGTCTGGTGGTAAATTTACTGCAGAGTACTTAGTTCGTTGGTTTTGATCATGTGATGCTACTCTAAAAGTCCCAAACATCGTTCCCTTTCTGCCAACCTGGTGCCCAGTTTCCAATCTGTTCTCGCTATTTCCAGCAATCCCATTGGACAAAACTCTAGAGTTTATGGAAATTACGTCATCATTTCTGGTTAGCAGATCGTGATATGGTTTGTCTCTTTCTATAATTACATCATTCAAAAGTTCTCGTAATTCACTGTCTCCACTGAGAAGACTATCCAAGTGATCTAGTTTCCTTTCGTCAAGTGTTTCAGCCAATGAAACATCATCTAATAATTCATCAACACGTGAATCAAAAGAATGTTTAACATCAAACATATTATTTCCTCCAAACGATATACTTCGCTCGAAATCGTAACTTCCTGACATTTTATTTTGATATTTTTCGTAGCTTTTCCGTGTTATAAAATGTCGACCAGAATCCTCAATATCATAATCGTAAACAGGAGCATTTCTAGTTTGATCCAAATCACGTTGACTCTTCACTAAACTGTTTAAACCACTCAAACTAGTTTCTTTAGTTTTCATTCTCTGGGTGTCAAATCTGTCGAAATTCACGTCTCCAATATTTGTTTTTCTAGCTTTCCTCTTTGTTCTTGGTTGTTTACCGCTGACCCTTCGACTGTCTTTATATCGATTGTTGGCTTTCCCGCCATTTTTACGACGTGCAGTTTGTGTAGGATCATGGGTAATAATTGGTGCTTTTGGCACAGGTTCTGTTATCATTTCGTTGATGAGATCATAAGCGGACATCAATCGTTCATCTACATCTTCCTTCTTCTGAGCTCTATAACAACAAGAACAATCTTGGTTTAAAGGGTATATTAAATGAAAAAGTTTGTCTTATTTTGACATAAAGTAACATATTTTGCAGTTTTTCTATCTCTCACTCCGTTCTTGAGAAAATAAGGTTTGTTTGATATGCAAATAGTCCACTGCATACGCCACACAGCACGAGTTCTATTGTAAAATCACCAGAGTGATGTACATGTATGCGGTGGGTTATTTGCGTATCAAACAAACCTTATTTTCTTAATGATTTAAAGAGTTCTTCGACATAAGACAAATTTAATTTTCGCTTCATAGACCCTTTAAAGTGCATATAAACCTTACACAGTTTTGAATTCCATGTTTAGAGGGCGGAAAAACAGTTGTAAAGTTATTTTACAGTTTTTGATTTGGTCGTTTTGTTTCCGAGATATATCTCTTTGAACATTGGCAAAAAGTCCTATTCGCTGGAAATTGCCGCAAATGCTATTTGGTCAATATTGGACTGGAACTACTTGATGTGACGTCATTTCCTCATTAATTCCATTGTCGACAGGGAACTAAAAACTGTGTAGGGTTTATATGCACTTTAAGTAAGGGATAAATTAAATTAATGTTATCATAATCAATCTTAAGGTGGCTCATTGCGGTTCTTTTCATAAGAAATGAAAGTATAGTGTGTCGCGTAAGCAGGAGAGAAATACAGAAACCAAAATAATCCAGGTTGCATGGTGTACTGCGAAATACTGATTGTAGATGGGCTAACGTTTAGTATTTTCTCCAACGAAGGGCCTTCCCTCGATTGAGTGAATTAATGATGCAAATAGTTTTCTTCACAAAGAGTACCTTCGGTTGTCTTTACGCTCTTTTTCAACCCTCTTTATTTTCTTCGACGACACGACGGCCTAAAAAATAAACAATATAACTAATGTATAAGGGGTGTAGGTGTTCGTGTGGTTATTTGAACGAGAAATTGTTAACACTCATGGCTGGAAGTACCCTGCGAGCAGAGCCTTCTTTTCCTTATTTCTTCGCTGAGAGAGAAGAAGAAAAGAAGGCTCTGCTCGGCTCCGCTGTATTCGTGTTTGGCTTCGTCCAAGATTTATGATGTTTTCTGCTTTGATTTGGGCCGGGTCCGAGATTGTAACCAAGCAACTGACATGCATGCGCAATGGACACCTGTCACGAATACAGCAGAGCCTTCTTTTCTTCCCCTCTCTCAGCAAAGAAGGCTCTGCTCAGACTGGCATGTATATTGAGGTAGACCTTGCATAGAATCCTCCATTTTGTGTCATGCAAAAATGATTTATTTTACCCACCCTCTATTTACAGAAATTGATATATTTATTCTTACTTCTTCGGCTTGTGATTTGCTTTGAAATGGGTTGTGTTCAGCTTGTCTTTGTTCATTTAATTTGTCTGTCCATTCCCTATGACGGGTTTTTCGTTTCTTTGTCATCCATTCTTTTAATTCTTGCTGTTTCTGAGGCGTTTTATCTCGAACTCTGATGAGAAAACAGATATCATTAAATTCATTCTCTATGATCTAAAACTACACCATAGCTATACATAATACAAACTCATTTACAACTAACTTGAAAGATTTTTAAAAGCTTTCCGATATACAGTATAACCGAATATTACTTTAATTAGAAAAGATACACCCACCGTAGAATAAGTAACTACCGGTAACACTTAACTGGTATAAAAAATAATCGTGTACGAGAATAATTCGGTATCGGTTAACTGGGGCCTAAAACAAGTTCTAAATGTAAATTTACGTTATAATCTTTCAATTGACAACATGGTTGATAACATAAAGCGACGGTATGGCACCACAGTAGCATGGTAAACCACGACATGGTAAGTGACAAGGTAAACTGCAACATGGCATATTGGTATGGTACCACGGTAGCAAGGTAAGCCACGACATAGTAAGTAGCATGCTAAACCGCAACATCGTATGGTACTACAGTACAGGTAACCCAGTATGGTACCACAGTAACATATTAAACCGTACTATACATGGTATGGTACCACAGTAACATATTAAACCGTACTATATATGGTATGGTACCACAGTAACATATTAAACCGTACTATGGTATGGTACCACAGTAACATATTAAACCGTACTATGGTATGGTACTACAGTGACATCGTAAACCGAAACATTGAATGGTATTACAGTAGCATGCTAAACCGCAACATAGCGTCATAGTGGGATGGTAGGCCACAAAATGATGTACTACTACATTAGCATGAAGCAAAATACAAAAAACCTCAAATCTGCAACGGCGGAAGTTGTCGAAGTCGCCAAAAGTTCTTTTAATTTCTCTCGTGAACGGTTGAGAATATCTGGTGCAACAACTGATGACAAACCCCTAACGAAAAATGAAAAAAACAAAACATAATTCAATAATTTTTTAACATTTTAGTAGGTGACATTTTTAAAAATATAATTTTAAAATATACGACACTAAAGTGACAGTTTTAATTGAAAGAAACGTAAAAATTGTTTTTATCATCCATTTCATTCTGTCTTATTATTACTAGAATCATTAAAAGCTAAACCCATCTAAACTACGCCCACCTCAACTAGAAGCACCCCAACGACAATGATTAGTAACTACATCCATCTTAGGCACACACATCCCAAATTCATCTATCCCAACTACACGACCTAACTACAGATACCTAAACTACACCACTCCAACTGCACTCATGCAGTCATCCCAACTACACGACCTAACTACAGATACCTAAACTACACCACTCCAACTGCACGACCTAACTACAGATACCTAAACTACACCACTCTAACTGCACCCATGCAGTCATCCCAACTACACGACCTAACTACAGATACCTAAACTACACCACTCCAACTGCACTCATGCAGCCATCCCAACTGCACGACCTAACTACAGATACCTAAACTACACCACTCTAACTGCACTCATGCAGCCATCCCAACTACACGACCTAACAACAGATACCTAAACTACACCACTCTAACTGCACTCATGCAGCCATCTCAACTACACGACCTAACTACAGATACCTAAACTACACCACTCTAACTGCACGACCTAACTACAGATACCTAAACTACACCACTCCAACTGCACTCATGCAGTCATCCCAACTGCACACAACCAAACTGCACCCAACCCCAACTGCACTCCAAACTACACCAATGTAGGCCACACCAACCCCAAATACACCGATCTCAACCAGACGATCCAACTACAAGCAATTACAAGATCCAATTACACTTCTTCCAACTGCACCCATAGAAACTGTACGCATCCCAACAGCACACAACCAAACTAAACGCATTCCAGATGCACAAATACCACCCCAGGTCATTCTATCCGTTCATCTAGCTGGTAATTTTTACCTTGAAGAACTTGTATCGTATCTTGGAGTTGTAGACTTAGGAAGTTCAGTATCCTCCCTTGGTCTCGGTTCCGACGGAATATTCGATATACTACTTCTCCTACTTTCCCTGTTTGATTCAGACTCCTGTCCTGTATCGCTTCTTGTGTCCTTGGTGTCCTCAATATGATCCATATTCTCCACTTCACTGTCATCAACACTTTTAGCTTCGAATGAATCAAGTTTCTTTATCTCTGTTAATGAATAAATAAATAAATAAATAAATAAATAAATAAATGAATAAATAAATAAATAAATAAATAAATAAATAAATAAATAAATAAATAAATAAATGAACGAACGAACGAACGAACGAACGAACGAACGAACGAACGAACGAACGAACGAACGAACGAACGAACGAACGAACGAACGAATGAAGGAACGAATGAATGGAAAGAAAATGGAGGGTTGACACCAGTAACACAACGCGAAGCAATTGTAAATATATAGAGAATAATAATACATGGATGTGCGGAAATATGAAATTTATTTCGAGTGTTGACCAGGATATCTCACGAGTGAGCGAAGCGAACGAGTGACATATCCTGGTCAACACGAGAAATAAATTTCATATTTCCAAGCATCCATGTATTGTTCTGTTTATTATATAAAAAATTGTCCTATAGCCTTGCAAAACTTGCATTAAACTATAATGCTGATTCAGCGATAATCGTCACATGTGCGATTATCATAAATAATCGCACATGTGAGATTATCACTTTTACTAGTGGCGGGAAAATCAATAAAACACTCTATTTTATATAATAAAAAATCGTAAACTTTACGTAAATGTCAAATATATCTAGTTCCTAGATCTAATTGGGCAATAGAGTTGATTTTATGAAGGAGGTAACTCTGAAGAGACCCTTCTAAGCACAGAAAAGAACCAACGCCGCTACTAATATGCACACGAGTCTCAGGTGGTTCCCACCCCCCGACCTGGCTTATCTTTGGTAACAGACATCAACGGTGAGAGACAACGTGCCACCCGTGTTTCCCAAAAGGAACGAGCATATTTGTCAAATGTTGTCATTAGCGTCGTGCAAGAGCCGCGAAAGGAAAAGCTGCTAAATATGGAAACCAAATTTATAGCTCTCGTTGATCCTGGAAAATAACTTTGTCTAGTTCTTTTCAAAAAAACGTTAAAACAACGCATCGCAGAATTATTTCTGACTAATAACGCAATGTATAATAATATGTTAACATACCTGCATTTTCGTTATCAACTAATTCTGTCAGTTTCTCTATCGGTTTATTGGTCCACGGAGGATTTTGCCATACAGGCTTTCTTTCGTTTTTGAACACATCACGTTGATTAACGATGTTGGGTACGTGTGTTTGTTTTTCTTCTGAAGTAACATGTTCTGTCACTTTAGTTAAGTTGTCAATCGTTCGTAATAACTAAAATAAAAACAGAAGAAATAGGTGTCGTATGACTGTTTTTAAACATGACCGTTTCATTGTTGAAAATAAAACATAGTAATCATGAGTTAACTTGATTTGCATACAACAAATATACTGCATTTAAAATAAGTTTATTACACAAACCAAGATCAATTTTATACCTCACCACACAACAACACATCATATACTATCACAACACAACATACCACACTATACCTTGCCAACCATACCATACCACACCATACCACTATACTATACTATACTACACCACACCATACCACATACACAACACAATACCATAGTATACCATACATACACCATACCATATTACAACATATAATACCATACAGTATTACCCAACTGGATTATAAAATTTTAAAAAATTGCAAATGTTAATACATCACAATTCGTTTTATAATTTACTATGATTTACTATAATTTAATTACCATAAGATAATCTATGTTACACGCAGGATACATGGACAATATGTCTAAAACACACAGTATATACCATATTAGAACGCTGCAAGTCTCTGTCCATGTTGCTTGTGAGACGGTCAATGACATCAAATTGTTCGTTCATTTCTTGCAGTCTTTGTGAAAGTCTTTCCTTCGAGAATTTTTGGGCTTGCTTCTCAGTACTGACTCGAAAAGCAACGGGGTACACACTTTACCAAACAAAGAAATGAAAGAAAGAAAATCCAACAACATCATTCTATGACAGTCATATAATCTATGTTCTTTAACTGTATCGACACGGCAAAATCACTGTATTTTAATAATTATTGTTGATACAAACCCAGATGACTGTAAATCCAATGAAGAAAACGCGTCAACTGTTGTCGGATCTCCTTTATAAACATCTTCATGAGGTTGCAAGATCTCAGAGTCGGGGTAAACTGACACTCTGGGACTTACAATGTTTGCTTCATGACCTACAAATTAAATAACATACTTTAGCACTTGAGTCGCCGCTGATAAAGAACATCATTTTGGCTTCCCAATACCTAAATTGTAAGAAATTTTCTGCAGTTTTTACTTTATATAACACCTTTCTTTAAGGGGGGTGGTCAAGCTATATAAAGGAAACGGTAAGGGTTGCTCCCTCCTTACTCCTCGAAGATTGAACTATGGTAGTAGTATCAGTAAACTGAGTTCTGTTTGAAAACGAGTCACCAATCAAATATCAGTTGTTTGAATCCCGTATCTTTTAACACTGAGCCGATCACAGAATTTTGTCTAAAAACTTTTTACTAATCCAGAATTAAATGTTAATGTATTGTTTCAGTTCAGTGGCTTTTAGTTAACAAGTTTAGTTCCTAGAAACTGATTTCGTCACTACAGTTCACATTAGGGCCTTTTATACGAGAGCTGATAAGCGAAGGCTCATGACCCGCCTTACATAAGACGCAAAACACTCGTATAAAAGGTACAAAGACCTGTTTGCTTGCGTCTTACACAAGCCGTGGCTTGCTCAAAAACACCGTATAAATGTTTCAGATCGCTCTTATGCATGTCCTTATATATACGAGTGGTTTGCGCGGTCTTGTGTAAGGTGCGTCCTGTGTAAGCCACGTCTTATAGGCTCTCGTCTAAACGGCTCTAATCTACACCAACCTTTTAAGTTCTGTTCAGCTTCACTCTCAACATGTTTCTTCTTTTCAACATTATCACTTCTTAATGCCACACTTTGTTCTTGTATCTGTCTTCTCACGGCGTCTTGACCGATATCTGCAACACTAATAAACATCCTTGGACTTTCCTCCCTCGCTTCTTCCGTTGTGTTTTTATCCCCACTGCTGGATGGTAAATTTCGTTCCCTTGCATCGCTACCAACATCAAGATTTAGGAATACATCTGGAGGAAGACGTGGGAAGACACTTTTCTCCTGAAACGAAATATTTTAATTGTCGACTTAATTAATATAAACCCGATCTGCACATATCTTGATTTACATAAACATTAGCCTTGACTTTCTCGGCTTAGACAACGTTATTTTTCTAAATTACTATATACGCCAATGAACTTCCCAAATGAGTCGTTTTTGAGGCTATTCAAAACATTCACATACAGTATATACATGTAAAGCACTGCTGCTCATGCTTTTTCTATTACATCAAGCATACCATACTTCACCTGTACCTCACCACTTTTCTTCCTATCACATCGGACTTCGCCAATTCTCACTTCAAGCCATCTACCCAACCTATACTTCATCTTAACGTACTAGCGGTCCCACCCTACCTTCATCGCCGTACTTCATTTCATCAAATCTCATCTCACCTCACCAGAGTGCTTTATCTCATTCATTTCGACCTTATCAAGCGCTGCACCTAATTCAATCCGACTTGCTTCTCTACCCTTAGGCTAACAATTGGTCAGGACCGAATGAGACTTGTGCAACACGCGGCTGCGAAGAAGTCTATATTCAACTGTACGTGAGGTGTATCAAACATTCAAACTGCAATTCACCGCACCTCACGCCAAGCCACATCACCTCCACTACGCTCCACTACACCACAATGCTTCACTTCATGAAAACATAGTTAACTCTTTACTGGTCCACTTAACAAGTAAAATCGTCTGGCGTTAGACAGAGCACAATGGTCCGGTGTTGCACTGTAACTTACAGTAAAATAAGTTGCCATTTAAACAACTGTCAAATAACGTATCCGCACTCCTTCACTGTTAACAAAACGAGTTGAAGACTGGGAAGAGAAAGCAGTGCTACGATATTTGGGATCGTCTGGAAAGACAAATGTCAAGCATGGAAAAACAAACCCAATGAAGCTGCCTTCCAAACGATCCCAAGAATACTAGCGATCTTGTCTCGTCACCAGTCTTCAAGTCGTTTTATTAAGATCAAATAAGCTTGAACCTACATACATGTATAGCTTATTTCAACATGAGAAACATTACTTACAGGCTGGTCTTGTTTGATCACAGAAGTATTGTTGGTGTTAGTTCCAGCATCACATACGTTAGAGCGACTGTCTTCTCTTCTTACTTCATTCAAATCTGTTTGGACACTGAGTTCTTTTGTTTTTAGAGGCCTAGGGCTCTGTGGTAAGTCATTAAAAGTGTGGGCATGTGGTTGATGTGCTTGTACAACAGCATCTGTTTGAATAGAAACTGGCAACCGAAGAATATTTACTGTACCAACTTTAGCGTCAGAAGTCGACGGTTCCTCGGGAACAGTCGTCGGAATCTCGGAGTGAATATCACGAGCGGAAACTGCAGAAGGCTTGTAAAGACCGGAAATAGTTGAAGGTTTAGGATCAACGTGGCTAAATTCCTTGTCAGTTATTTTAACTGTACTTTCAAGAGTTTCTTTCCTGCTTCTATATTTGCTATTTACTGCAGTTTTATCTCTCGTTACAAGTTTTGATTTCTTTTCGAAATTCTCGTATTTAATTTCTTGGCTCAGCAGGTCAGATACTTCTGATAAAACTAAATCACTTTCATCACTTATATCACGTTCAAGATCCCGGATGATGTTATTTAATTCACGTAACTTATCACGTCTTTTCGACGACGACTTTTTCTTCTTCGTTGCGTCCTTCGTCAAAGCAGAGTTCTGAACAGGCTGTACTGTTATAACTGTGCCACGAGGCTCTACTCCTGATGACTGACTTTCACTGGAAGTTTGTTTTGGCAAAGATGATTTTCTTTCTTGGTTTGACTTTACATTTGATTGTCTAAACACGGCACTGTCTTTAGCAAGATGCCGTCTTCTTGCCCTAAGAAAATATAATATCAACATTAGGTGCAGCCACTAGAAAAAGAGCGACTTCAGTTTAAAAATCTTGTATAATAATAATACAATAATTTCTGTTTAGTTTAGTCTGTAGCCACAGGCAAAGTTTCAAGTATAATTTCGCTCAATAATCATAAAAATATACACGATTTTCCAATATGTGTTATGACATACCTGGCATTCATTGTTTCATTTCTCGTTTCCATAAACATTGTTTCTGCTGCTTTCTTGTCACTTGGCTTGGATTTCTTTTTTGATGTAGTTCGTTTATCTTTTTCCACGAAGACACTTGCTGACAGCCTCAACGCGTGTTTCTCTGATTCTGGAAGGTAGAGTAAAGGAAATTCCAAGTTTTGGTTCAACGGCACTTCTAGGAAACGAAAATTTCTTAAATTCGGGCCTCCCTCGTTTGAAGTCGACAAATTGAGAAGCGGGAAACTTTCGACGTTTCTAACATTCGTTACTGGAGGTGGAAAAGGTACAAAGTTTTTGGTTTCAGATCGTTCTTTCAAATCATCAAGCTGTAGCAATGGCATTTCTGAGGGTTGCTCAATTGTATTTGTCTCAACGGTTTTATCTGGCCAAGCAATTTTGAACGGTAACACCGAAGAAGTGGGGCTACTGACTTCTGGGGGAATTTTAAGAATAGGAATGGTGAATTCGCCAAAATGATCTCCATTTTTTATTTCTTGAAAATATTGACCAGATAATTTTTCCTGGAAAACACCGGGCGCATGCGTTGTCGCATCTCTGGAATTCCCTGATTGCTGAACTTCTTTGAAAGCGTTTGTCGCATTTGTCGTTTGCCGCACGATATTGGAAGAAAGTTGTTCTTCGAAGACGTCTTTTTCTTTTCTTATTTCTTGTACGCTACCCCTAAAAGGTAAGAGAAACATTTCTTTTATGACATATTTTACTACGAAATTGAACACAACTCAGAGTTCGCGTCATCCTCGTTCCCAGGGCCATTTTGAAATTGGGAGGGCGGGAAAAGGCCCCTGGCACGATCGGAAATTGCGGCTGTCGAGGCTCGCGAAATACGGGCTGGCCCGTATTAGCTACGCATGCGTAGAACGAATAGCTTGCGTGTAAACGTCATCAATACACGGCCGACAACTCACTTGAGCCAGCACGCACATGGACTGCGAACTGCCCCATGAAAGTGGGCGATTTTCTATGCGATTTCCGATCGTGCATCGGCTGAAGGACTCTGCGTTTTCATTGGTTGATTGCTTTTCTTAAACATTCCTCGAGAAACATAATTATACATAGTTTTGTGACAGTTAATGATCAAATAACCTCAACAGGACCGCCATTACAATGAACTTCTCCCACGGGACTGCCATTACTCAGAATGATTTTGCATACTAAAATTGCTAACTTATTACACTCAGTATTTCTGCTGTGATCAGCCGATGCAAGGGCTTTTTCCCGCCCTCCCAATTTCAAAAAGGCCCTGGGAACGAGGTTGAGTTCGCGTGTATATTAACCGTAAAATAAGTTTTTAAATATTAACGTTTTGAAATACATCCCAAATTAATACTGACAAGAAATTGATCTATAGCCACTGATGTATAATGAAGGCCCATCTGAGCAATTATTGAGCTAGAATAAGCTAGAGGTTTTCACAAATATTCATACATACTTCAAGAATTGTTTTATTGCTCATTCAAAATTTTGCTATTTTCCCGCTATAGACCTTATTCAAAAATGGCCGCCAAATTTGAATTATTTTATGTGCATATATAAATTAGCCTTTATGACCTCCTTTTAAAGTAAAAATTATTTTGAATTTCCCACATGAAAACGAGTTCATAAGGGCTAACTTATATGTATATAAAAGAACTTTAATTAGCCAGCTATTTTTGAATAAGGTCTATTTTATATCGATATTGAGAAAAATCTCCTCTGATCGCTACAACTATTTCCTCGGCTTTCAGTAGTGCGTGTTTAGACCATTGACGTCATTTGTCCATTTTTGTTTTCTTTCGACAATCACCAAATACGGTTAGGCTTACCTTTTTTTTCAAAACTAACCAGAGAACTTTAGTCAGTCAAAAGCGAAAATAAATTTCGAAAGATAGGTAATAATACCTATAGTTGTCGTGTTGTGACTCTTACATGGTATGTGTATATTTCAGGATACTACATACCTAGCATCCTTATCTTGGTTGTATTTGTCTGGTGGAAGTAATGGCGCTTGCTCGTCATGAGTAAATTCCTTCCCAGGATTATCTTTGGGTATTTCATCTTGGCTATCATTGTGCGTATCTGTTTGTACAGCAACATGATTAACTGTATCTTTAATGTCTTCTTTTTGCGTGTCGGGTACTTCCACCACAACGTCCATTGTTTCTTTAACATTCTTGTTTTCACTCTCCACTTCCTGTGTGTCACTCGCTAGCTCATGATTGTCTTGCCCATGTAAGACCGCTGACCTTTCAGTACAAACTTGAATTCCTTTATCATCGCTCATCTTGGATGCAGCGGTGTTTGGCCACAGCCACGGAGGAACAACTGGGAAAGGAGCCTGGTACCAAAATGGCCATCCATTCATAGGAGTTGTAGGAATTTGATGTTCATGGACCATCGGCTGAGCAGGATAGCTTGAGGGATGGTCACTTACAATGTGGTTTGCCCTGTCATCCTTAGCAAGCAACGGCTTTCGCGAAGACTCACTACAACTGCCATTCTGTTCCTCTGGTCTGTCTCTCATATTTGTTTTATCTCCTGATAAACTACTGTCATTTGCTTCTTGTGGTCTGCTCCTCGTATTAGATGTGTCACGTGATAAACTGCTACCACTCCGTACTTCTGGCTTATTTCTCGTACTAGTTTTGCGTCGTGATGAGCTGCTGGGACGATGTAAGCGATTCCGAGCTTTCTTTCTGTCTGCTATTCTTTCGTTCTGCTTCTTTTTTATTAATAATGAAGACTTTTCGTCCTTAATGTTCATAAAAAACACTATGTCAAACTAGAGAATGTTCCATCTACTCAAACTTAAGTAAGGTAGCACAGCCCCATAGTGTTACACGCCTGAGTATTGAAAAATACTAGACAGTCCACATTGTTCGGAAAAGAGAAATCATACTACGGTTCCGGTTTGAGCGTGGACAGGCGTAATTTGACGACACACGTTTCACACGGGAAACTAACATGTTGCTAAGCGGAAACTGTAACGTTACTAAGGCCAAACGATATTGTTTCAATTTGAAACGAGCGCCAAATTTTCAAAGCAAATGTTGTCATGTTTATAACTCATCTTTATACACCATTAAATCTTCGTCAAGTGAAGCTAAGAAGCCCAGTTCTTTTCCGATCGGCCATTTCGCTGACAAACCCCACAACGCGATGTGTTCGCGAAGAAACAATGCCGTTTGGCCTTAGTAACTTCGCAGTTTCCGCTTAGCAACATGTTAGTTTCCCGCGTGAAACGTGTGTTGTCAAATTACGCGTGTCCACGCTCAAACCAGAACCGTAGTATTGGACAAGGGCTATGCATTCCACTAGAATGAGGCACAAATATTTTAAAGCGTTCATAGCGTTTTCCTATCCAGGCACCTTAATTAAAGATATGAACGTTGTTTAAACAACAATGAGTCATTGCGTGCTCTGATTCGTTCTTCTACTAGTAAACTAGGGCAATGGAGGAAACATGATTGAACATTTGAAGTAAATAAGATAAAAATCGAGAATTTGCTTGTATTATTGGGTCTAATAAAACAATAATACCATTCGTTCTCCTCGTATACAAATGAAAGCTTAACTTTAAACTCATTCTAGACTCGAATTCATTGTATTTTTGTTTGCTTACTGCTGTTGATAATTAAGTCAAACAAAATCACTTTCAGTTACGATGAGACACCCAAATCAAGGTTCCAGGCCATTCACTGTTTAAAGCCGAAAGTGTCCTATAATTGTTTTAGCACATATTCACTACATTTGCTCCACAATATTTATCTTTTCTGGAATACAATCAACAAAAATGATATCGATTTAGCACAAGATACTCACCCTAGACAATGTCTCACTTAAAATGTCGTCTTCCGTTGTTTCCACTGTAAAAATCAAACAGAAATAAGAAAACCGATCAAATATCTCTTTTTATAATAAGCTAGTGATGTATTAAACTTCTTACCTGCTGAAGATTGTGACCTAAGTTGAGCTTGCTGAGACTAGAAGAAAACAAAAAAATTAAAAAAACACTTTAACATTAACTGTATAAAAACTAAATAAAGGAATCAACCATAGTATGAGTACAGTAGCTAACTAACTAGCCTACTAACCAAACAACCGACAAACCAATCTAACAACAAACAAACTAACCATCCATCCATCCATCCATCCATCCATCCATCCATCCATCCATCCATCCATCCATCCATCCATCCATCCATCCATCCAACCAACCCAACCATCCATCCATCCATCCATCCAATCCAACCCAACCAACCAACCAACCAACCAACCAACCAACCAATCAACCAACCAACCAACCAACCAACCAATCAACCAACTCACTGGTCACCAATGAACTCGCCAACCCACCAACCAGCCAACCCACTTAACTATGACCAGCCAGACAACCAATTACTAACTCACCTACCAATAAACTAACGAATTCACCTACAGCCAACCTGTCGACCAATACACTGACTGACCACCAATGAACTTGCCAACCCACCTACCAACCAAGCATGCATCAACAAACTAAAATATAGACATATAAAGCATGTGTGTTTACAAAAATTATTAAGAATACGCACCTTAATAAATTTTCTCATTTCAGACCTGATTACTCTTTTCAGAAAACTAGCGTGAAGTTTGTCAGACGGTTCACAGCTGCTGCTTTCTTGAGGTACACTCCTTTTGTCTGGTTTCTTGCTGTTAATATCTTGTTTTCGTTTGTCTTGTTTAGTTTCAATTGATGATGTTGAGTTTACAACATGAATAGGTTCAAGCAGACCAACAAAGTCGCTTCTTACTTGGCCAATACTAAAAAATAAATTCAACCAGTTTCAAAAATAAACCTAATTCCAAATCACAGAGTAATTTGCCTAAATTCTTGAAGTTAGAGCATTCTTACAAAATAACACACTTTTTGGTGACCGGTCTTAACGCAGTTTTTCTGCAATCTGATTGATTTCCGAGCGGTAAACCGGTAAAGACCGATCATTAAAAAACTGGAGTTTGAAAGAAATCGTGATAAAATTGGGAAAAAATAGAGATTGAAATTAAAGCAAACAAAATTACTTCCTCGACATAAATAAATTTGGGCGAAGCGTTAGAGGATTTGACGATGTTGGCTGTTTTAGTGGAGTTCCGTCAAGTGTTTTAAATAAAAGTCAGTACTTGCATGCTGTCAATTTAATGAAATTTCCTTCTATAAGGCCTTGAAGTGCCTGTGAAGTGAAAATTCACAGTATTTGTAGACAGTAGACTGTATTTGGGAGAGCTCCAATTACATAAACATCGACAACTCAAGAAAAGAATAAGATAAAGTCATGTAAAAGCCACTTTTCATTATTTAAGTGAAATTTGTAAGCCAATTCTTGGTTTTCACCGGACGTCACGGCAGTCATGTTGGTACACAGAAACAATGAAATGGCGGCCATATTGGTGCACAATCTTTATCCTATGGGAATTTAACTCTATTCTTATTCAAACATTTCGTAGTTTCGCCACCCCAACGGGGCCACCGATCACGTGAGTGAAAACGATCCATTCATGTATTGAATTTGAAAATCAAACCTCAACGATTCTGAACTAAGTGATTCTTTCTCATCAGTGAAGTGCAGTTGATGACCGACCAAAACTCCACTTTCACTATCCAAGTCAGTACTTGGAATCATCTCACGCGAACTACGGGGAAAACTTTGTGAAGAATTGTTGCTGACACCTTTACCGTCAGATACCTACAAATAACCATGAACAGAAAAATCAATTAACACACGTCTCATCATTCTCATGTGCTCAAAACAGCGCGTGCACCTATATAAGGAGTTGTTTTCACAATTCGGACTAGTCCGGTTAACCGGGCTGATTATTTGGTTAATATCGTACTGTGGTTTTGAAACTCGCATAAACTAAATTTGAAAGAATTGGTTTAGTTAATAGATTCAAACTAATCTTAACATTGATTCAAATCTTTTCTTGGGACCGAGGAAAGAATTTCGTAACACGAGTTAGCCCAGCTCATGCAAACAGCTTCATAGCTACACTTTACCAAGGTGAATTTCAAATAAAAAATTCCAATTGGCCACTTGTTACAAACATTTCATAAAATGAAGTATCCGCAACGCACACTGTGATTAATGGCATTCCGTATTAAGGAGCTTCGAGTAAAGGCCCTGGGTACGAGATTCCGTATATATTTACAAGAGTTCGATGGTCGACAAACTTTTACAAATATCAAACTTAATTTGTCCATGAAGACAAAATATTAGAACGTCAAGGTATAATACAATTTTGCTCAAGAAAACAAAAAAATTACGAATATGTAAAATCTCCACAAGGTGAGATCCAGTAGGCACTTTAATATAATTATGAGACAAGGCAAAAGTTTCAAAATGCGTTCCCTTTTAAAAAGTTAAATAAGACCTCAAGATTGTCAAATAAACTAAAAACGTTTGTGTTTTTAAACTTTCAATAAAGAATTTTTAATCTTTTACCTTGTTTTATGATTATATGATTTTAGCAAGATGTCAGATTAATATAATAACAATAATAACTAACCAGTGGCGAATAGCTTGACGGAGAAAATGTTAACAAAGACAGTTCCTCCTTAATCGATCCTGAACCTTTCCATTTGCTATCAACTGACGACGACGAGGGAAATAAGTTCTTCTTGATTTTTAATGTGGTAGGAACGTCTTCAAGAGCATCACCGCTATCAAAATCTTGAACAATTATTGATGGTTGGTCTTGTTTCTCGTTAAAAACGGGTCTAGCAAAATTTGTATTTATTCTTTTCTGTGGTGACATTCTCGGATTCTTCTTACGTTTATAATGTCTCTTCAATGATTTATGTTGAACCACTTGATTATTTTCAAAAACATTACTTGCTAATGATCCGTCGACTGCTTCTTCTCCTACACCTCGGTGCTCTGCTCCTGCTTCTTCAGCTGCTGTTACCGTTGCTCCAGCTGCAGTTCCCGCTGATCTTATAGCTCTTGTTTCTGCTGCTCCAGATGATGCTCCTTCTGCTTTTCCAGACACCCCCGTTGTTGCCGCTGTTGCCGATTCTGCTGCTGCCGCTTCTCCAAGCACCCCCTCTGCTCCTGCCGTTGCTGCCTCTGTTTCTGCTGATCTGCATGGTGATGCGGCTTCTCCAGTTACCCACACTGCTGCTACCCTTTCTGCTCCTTCAGTTACACCTGCTCCAGGTGATGGTGCTCCTCCTTCTTTTCCAAACGATGCTCGTCCTGACCTACTTCTGCTTCCTGCTCCCATTTTTGCTGTTGCTGCTGCTCCTACTGCTTCGTCGTCGTCTGCTGCTGCTGCAACTTTCTTGTGAGATTTCTTAGCATTTTCACTCTTCTTTCCTCTCCGCCTCTTCACACGGAAACCATTAGTTTTCGCACATCTGCCTTTAGCATTGACGAAATCTTTGTAGTAATTTTCAATAAGCCAAAGAGTGTTGACTAGCATCCTTAGAGGAACCTGAACTCTGATTGCAGCTTGAGAGGTAGTAACATTTAACAATGAGACGCTTCTATTACCCCCTTGGTTCCCTTTGTGTCCCTCCTCCACAGAACACCATCTTTTCAGCCATATTAATCTTGGTAATAAGGTCTGAAGTTCATCACTTAACTTGCTCTTCTGATATCTTCTGACATCAGTTAGACTGTTACTACGATGAATTGGTCTTCTGTCGTTCTGGTCAGCGCCATCTGGTGAAAGCAAAAGTGTACGTGGCTTCCTTCTTACATCTTGGAAACTTAGACTTCGCTGAATCCCGACAGTCGAGTGACTTGAAGGTTTCGATGTGCTAGCAATCTTTTCTTTCTGGTCTTCGTTGGTTGAAATTTCTAAAAGTTCTGGCCATTTGTTGTAAGGTGAGATTAATGGAACCTCTTCATGGTCTCCTTCAATAATGTTCTTAGAAACAGTGATTAACAAAAATGTGTCCAGGAAACGTAAATAGGCCGAATCTTTCTGATAAGCCAGTGTGTTACAGAATTCAAAGACTTGTTCTAAATGCAATGCACCATCTTGCACAGGACTTCTCAGAGTGTCTTGGCACTCCTTCCGCCGTCCTTCACATTTTTCCTGAAAAAGAACCGACAATGATTCGCCGTTTCCCATTCCCATCAGTCCACTGAAATTCCTCAGTTTTCTAGTCAGCCTCTTCAGTTTCTCAGTCGTT
The DNA here is from genome assembly GCA_035771165.1 of Paragorgia papillata. Taxonomy (NCBI): domain Eukaryota; kingdom Metazoa; phylum Cnidaria; class Anthozoa; order Scleralcyonacea; family Coralliidae; genus Paragorgia; species Paragorgia papillata. Next base: position 1,788,888 of record JAWNZC010000265.1, read on the forward strand.
GATAAACTTAACGACGGTGGGGTGGTATGAAAGTACTGAGCCAGCAGATTAACAGTTTCATTGGTCAGTGGTAGCTCAGCAAGCAAAGTAAGTATGCCATCAAGGATATGATGTGTCGCGCCCAAGAAATCTGAAAACGGCAAGAGCCTCCTTAACCATACAAGAGCTTCTTCACACTTCAGAATAACAACCTGTTTATGTTCCTCGCCTTGGTCCTTATGAAAAATAAGAAAACGTTTTAACATTTGTACGTTAGTATTGTACTTTCAGCTTGGATTTAGTAATGTATATCTACAAACTGGTTAGATGCAAAACTCGGAAAACTCTGAGCTAGAATACGGAAGGAATTGGGTTCGAGTTCCGAGTATTTTCTTTATTTAGTATCTTATTTTCTGGAGGGCTTACATATTTTCGGAAGCGAAGGCTTATCAAAAGGTAAAGCAATGGATGTGCTTTCCTATTTGGAATAATTGCAAAAAGCTAAAGGACAAAAGGTAGTCTTTACTTACTGAGCAATTTGATTATTCGTTCTCTATTTCTATTTCCACAAGATGATACTTGGTTCGGGCTTGGCCTCACAAAAATCTTAAGGTCGTGATATCTAGTGTTAAAGATAAATAAAAGTATCATGTTTCTTACCACATACAAAGTTTGCTTGACTTTACTGTACGCTCGGGAGGTCAACGCAACTTCGTCCCTTGCGTGAAGGAACCACATCAAACCACAAAATTCTTGGAAACATCGAAGAACTCTCATAACAGATTCAGGGTAATTTGGCGTAAAGCGGCATGAAGATTCTATTAAGAAAAAACATCGGTAAGTAAGCAAGCAAGGAAGGATGGATGGAAGGAAGGAAAGAAGGAAAGAAGGAAGGAAGGAGGAAAGGAAGAAGGAAGGAAGGAAGGAGGGAAGGAAGGAAGGAAGGAAGGAAGGAAGGAAGGAGGGAAGGAGGGAAGGAGGGAAGGAGGGAAGGAGAGGAGGGAAGGAGAGGAGGAAGGAGAGGAGGAAAGCAAGCAAGCAAGCAAGCAAGCAAGCAAGCAAGCAAGCAAGCAAGCAAGCAAGCAAGCAAGCAAGCAAGCAAGCAAGCAAGCAAGCAAGCAAGCAAGCAAGCAAGCAAGCAAGCAAGCAAGCAAGCAAGCAAGCAAGCAAGCAAGCAAGCAAGCAAGCAAGCAAGCAAGCAAGCAAGCAAGCAAGCAAGCAAGCAAGCAAGCAAGCAAGCAAGCAAGAAAGAAAGAAAGAAAGAAAGAAAGAAAGAAAGAAAGAAAGAAAGAAAGAAAGAAAGAAAGAAAGAAAGAAAGAAAGAAAGAAAGAAAGAAAGAAAGAAAGAAAGAAAGAAAGAAAGAAAGAAAGAAAGAAAAGGAAGCAAGGAAAGAAAGCAAGGAAAGAACGAAACAGGAAAGGAAGGAAACGAGAAAGGAAAGATGGAAGGAACAAAGAAAGAAAGATAGGAGGAAAGAAGAAAAAAGGAAGGACGGGAGTTACTACCATGGAAATACATGTTTCACCTACCTGCATTCTCGCCATCATCCACACTCGTATGATCATGAAGAGTGTCTGATGCTATGAGTTCTTCGATAACTGTCGGCAAGGCATCAACTTCGTTGTTGTTCAAATGTGCGACCAAATGTTTGCAATACTCTTGAGCACACAACAGAAAACAAGTTGAAGCTCTGTAAATAGCAAGAATCTTCTGAACAACATCAGCAATCTCGTCTCTTAGCTTGGTTTCTTTAAGCATTTCTTCACCGAGGATTTCCTATACAACAGCATTGATAAAGTGAATAAAAGAGAAAGCAAAAAAACACACACACAATGATTGGAATGCTTCGAGACAAAACATATTGCCAGCAAAGCTAAAAAAAACCTAGTTCCGGTCTGACGGAATAAAGATCTTGATACTATCACATGTAAATGCTAATATTTTTTGTTTGTTCGGTCTTTACACCGAACGGTCGAGGTTATTAAGTAGTTTATTATATGACACTTTTTATTACAAAATCAATCTTGTATTTATTTTCGCCGTTTTGCAGCAATTTATTAGGATTTTTTGTTTGTTTCCAATCGTAGGGCATAAACAATTTTTATAATGCATCAGCAACCAATCACAGCGCGTTGATTTTACCCGACGTAATTCGTGCCATATAATATTAATATTTAGTATATGAAGTAGGGTATTTTACTAGCAACTAAAACACTCGTAGAATCCATATTTCACTACAACCGGGAACCGAGTGACGTATTTCTCGTATGTAACGCTCGCGAGTGACATATCGACAAGTAAAAATTTACGCCCTTTGCCGTAAGTTTCGATTCAAGTAAATTTGAGCCAGTATAACTTCTCTTAATTTAGTTTTTCACGTAAAATGACATATTCGAAGAAGCTGTTGTATTTTTCATTTGTATTTTCTAAAAGTTTTAGGTCAAACGGTTGTAGTTTTTGCATTACTGAACTCAGTTTATCAACATCATCTTCCACGCATCATTTCATTGTCCATGCATATAATAAATAGAACATTACACGGTTGCTCAAAGATATGGATTTTATGTTATCGTGGCAAGAGCAATATCTCACTCGTTCGCTGCGCTCACTCGTGGGATATTTAACTTGCCATCCATATCTTCTCGCCACCGTGTAATATCCCCTTTATACAATATGAGCGGCCAAACTGTATGGGCATTTATGGGAAAGTTTATGTAAATCAATCTGGGCCATAGCCACCCAGTCCTCCCTTGCTGACGGCACTTGGGGTAAGAGGAAATTATTTTGGCGCCTACACGAATATTGATAACGAATGTTACAAAAAATGATCTCGTAGACATACCTCTTCATTTCTTGTTGGCTGAGGACAATATAATGGAGGCGCTGGTAAGTAGAAATCTTGAACTACGATCCATTCAAGTTTAGAAATTTTCTGTCGTAACGTAGTAACCAAAGACTCCACGACAACTGGAACAAGATCTAATCCTGCTACCACGCTGGCTTCCAGGGCATTATGCAGACTAACAACAACATTTTCATCATTGATAGAGCCTTGATCACTACGAACATCACAAACCTAAAAAACAATTTGAACAACATTTCATTACCAGAAATTTGGGACAAGATGGCGTCGCGCGGGCGCATATAGGCCATTAAACATGACGGCCAAATCGTATAAGGAATAATACAGTAAAATCGTAAATTTTAAAATTTATCCTACTAGGGACATAGACTTCTCAGTTGCGGAGCTCGATTCCTGTTAAGAGTTAAGTAAGGAAACGTTATAACAAAAAATGTTCGCTTACCGAAATACACAGCCGGTTCCCAACATCGATTTATTTACGCTGCTTATTTGACTCATTCTGTTATGTAAGCCATAGTAATCCTGCTAAACATGCGATACAAATCTGCCAAATACACCACTTTCCTTGCGAACGATGCAAAGTGCGGAGCTTGCTATGTATTTAGCAATGTTCGAACTGCTAATATAACTCGTAAATATCGCCGTATCTAACAACATTGCGGTTCCCAAAGCCTTTGAACTTTCTTGGTTTTACAGTGTGTTTGAGCAATACACCAAATCGTAGTTTTATTTAGGCCCACGTGCAAATTAGTTTCCTTTTCAATTTGGGCCCCTATGCAAATTACATCGTGTCTATTAAAGCATAACGGGAAGATAACATAGGCTGGGACTATTTTTTCATGTTTTGAGTTCATTATTTTTAGACACTACGTTTAGGATTATTGTCAAGGATAATTGAGAAGCAAATTTTATCCTTATAGAATACCTAAGCATTAAAAGGTTTCTGAAATCAGAAAAGTTATGTTTACTGCGGCTGCTTCAGCCTCATGTTATAAACGAACTACGTTTTATCCCGACTCAGATTGTATACACAGTCGAAACTCCGATTTCGTCTATCAGCAGGAGGCCGTTATGTCTAAATGTGGAGTTGAGCTGCGAGAAGGACAAACGACGAAGCCACGGAGGTCTCTTCTCTTTCGAGCAGCCTGCAGCCATGTTTGTTTACCTTGAAAGCAGAGGCGATCTTTGTTCTTAGCAGCCGTTTGCATTTTCGCAAAATATTTACTGTATATTATTATCATGGGAGTAACCACTGGCTACGAACGTGGCCGCAAAATGTCCCAAATTTCTGGTAATGTAAAAAAACTGATACCAGCTTTTGCTGACGATGATGATGATGATGATGATGATGATGATGATGATGATGATGATGATGATGATGATGATGATGATGATGATGATGATGACGGCGACGACGATAAAACAAAATAACATGACACTATATAGCTATATATTTAAGACCCAACCAAAAACTGCAACGTCAAAAATTTCCGATTAGAAATTGAACTCGTATCCCTAGAAGACTACATTAGCGGTCCCACATCTGACTGAGTTATGGAAGTCGTTGCTAGGAGCTTGTTCACGAGTTCTATATCTACGATGGTGATAATGCCAGTAAAATGAACAGGTGCATTACTTTGACTAGTTGGTATTTACACTCCATTTGATGAGATAAAACGTTGAAGTCGATGAAAGTAAACTGCAAGTGATAAATTTATATTTTACCAACATGCATACAGAAAGTCTTCAAGTTGTATTACAGTAAACAAACGCTATTAACAATATACATCGAGTGAAATGCCAAATATTACTTGTAATATCCCGCAATTCTACTCTCGGCATTACCACGTTATATATACACAACTTGTGGTCGAGCTCTTGGCAACGGCTTCCGTAGCTCAGTGGTCAGAGCACTGCACTAGCATCGCAAGGTCGCGGGTTCAATTCCTAGCTGGAAGGCCTTGATGTTGCATTTTTTGCAACTGGTCCAGGTTTGGTCTTATAATGTATATAATCTACACTCGAAATTTTCCTTCACCAAACTTTCCTTTTCCTAGTATATCCAGTTTAATCGAGTGAAATATCAAATATTACTTGTAAATAAAATATACATTTTATTAAGCCGGTTTCCCATTTTATTAAGGCGATTTTTTTCGAGCGAATCGATTTTCTTTTGTTAGAATTGAATAGATTTCTAATTAGTTCCAGTCCAGAGCTTATAAGACAAAAGACAACGTCGCTTCGCGCGAAAAAATTCGCCTAGTAGAAAACCGCCTTTAACAAAAAGAACGTTGATAATATTTCCCACATTTCGTGTTAGATAAAACAGAGCTACGACTCACGCAACCTACCAAGTTATCTTCAAGGTGCAAAATCATCTTTATCTTCGTCAACATTAATAGTTTCGGTTGAGATACTTCAATGGCTGGTGGAAAATACGAATGAGCACGAGGTAATTTGTACAAATCTGGTTGAGTCTTTCTGTGTATATCATTTGTTACAGAGAGCAAAAATGCAATCTTCCAGTCTCCTAAACGGTTAGCAAACCAAGCTGCTTCACCAAGAAGGCCAGATACAACCAATAGTTCCATAGTATGATCAGCAGTCCAAAATGCTTCAAGTTTCTGTTGAGCAATTGCATCAGTCACTCTTTGTTGGGACAAATGTTTCACGTCAGTGGTCTCACCTAATTATAAGAAAATATATTAGAGCAAAAGAATCGTCTCTGCAACTGTTTTTGTTTCAATGCCAAAATGACAAGGCCTGAAATTTACGTCGGTCATCGCCCGCAAAATATATTTCCAAGAATATTGTCAATCTTACCAGAGAACTTCGTTAACATACATCACCAGCTAGGAGAATAAGTTAGGTTACTACGGCCTTAAGGTCCGTTTACACAAGTTTTGCTGCAATTTTTCTCATCCTGACGCATGGGATCGAATGGACGACTCGTGAATGTATTGAAGCATAAAGCTTTGTACAAATGGTCTAATATATTCGTATGTCAATCCAATCAATCGCATGTGTCACAAGGAGGAAACTCGCAGCAAAAGTCGCTTGTGCAAACGGTCTTAGGTATATTATATAAAGTTTGGTATTATCTATAGAAACCACAGGGAGCCTACACAAATAACGTTTTACAACTTTTTATAACTTACCTTTTCTTAGTTGGTCACTGCACGATGTTGGTTGGAATGGCACTGGTATTGTGAGAGGTAAGTTAGTAAAGTAACAGCTCATAAATCTTGCTAACTCTTGTACCAATGGTAGTGCACAATTATCTACTACCCAAGCCAAAGGATATTTCATTAACCTGGACAGCTGTAGTACAATTACGGATGACGATGAAGACGTAACTTTTCCTTCATGATCAACAGCTGGAAATATTGGCGAACTCTCTTCCAATCTTGCCTTAGTATTCAAAAGATCTTGCAAAATAACATGTCTGTTCGTGTTTATAAAGGAATACACCAAAGACAGAGCAGATTTAAGATCATAATTCTCTAAGTTGATATGTAGTATTGTCAACAAGGTGTCCGTACCTTCTGTTAACTTTGAGGACAAGTCCTGTTGAACAAAGGACACATCTACTCCTGACAAAGTACTTGTTTCCTTTACCACCATGCCTGGAGCAGTTATTCCCATACGAGGTTTTAGCGGACTTCTAAGTGAACGGGAAGCCGTGCTCTTGCCGCGGCCATCAAACGATTTCCTTAAGAGATTAACAGCGTGAGATGGTTTCCCTTCCAAGTACAACTTTTCACCTGCAAAGCAAGAACGAACTGTTAAGCCTGGTTTCCATACGATCTTCCCGGTTGTCCAAATTTCTCCAATCAGATTAGAGATATTTCGAATAGCCCAATCTGATTGGATGGATTCAGGCGATTGGGACAATCGAGACGATCTTATGGAAACCAGGGTTTAAGAGCTACATGTACCCTGTATACAATATTATGTTCCGGGGATGTTTAGAAAAGTCAAAATGTGCCCGAGGCTGAATAGACAACTCAGGACGTGTCCGGGCTTGTCTGGGTCTTTCTCCGCGTGTCTGAAAGTGTCTATAAATGCATCTGGCGTGTACATGGACATGTTTGGATATGTCTGGTTGGTGCCTGGGCCTGTTCAGACGTGTAGGTATCTATTTGGATGTGTATGGACATGTTGGAATCTGTCTAGACCAGTCTGGGCGTGTCTAAAGTTATCTTGGCTTGTCTGTACCTTCCCAAGCCTTTCTGTGCGTGTTGGTAGTTTTTGTTGGGTTGGGTATAGACCGCTTATATTCGACCCAATGTACAATCCAGTGAGGATGTGTCTGCAGGACGTGCCTGGACATGCCTGGAACTGTCTGAACGTATCTGCGCCTGTCTGACCATGTAGGAACTTATCTGGACTTGTCAAGATGGGTTTGGACCAGTTTTGGTCTCTCTGGTCCTTTCTAACATGTCTGGTTCTATCTGGGCATGCTCGGCCCTGAATACATTGGGACTTCCTGCAGGGTCTTTCTGGACAGATCAGACAAAAATTGTTCCACACAGGCGCAGACACGTTCGTACTTACTACAGGTGTAGCGTCATTTTACTTACCGAGGTCCAACGGGCTATGATAGTTATTAAATGCCACCAGATTCCTTGGAGAGTTTATTTCTTGCAGCTTCCTCTGAACAAAACAAAGACTTTTCACCAGCTGCTGGTCTGGAATTTGATCTTTACCCCTATCAACCTTAGGTCTCCCGTTCGATTCGTAAACCTTACAAATATAATTGTACAACATCATCCAAGAACGCTCTAACTTGCAGCCGAGGTTGTTGTTTGTTACCATGGTGACAGTTGGACGGTTTCCAGAGAACAGTGTACTTGTTGTTGGAATGGAAACTGCGTCAAATAAAGGTGAAAAAGTGTCACCTAAAAGATGCACTGTAGTCCTGTTACTAACGGGAAGCCAAGTGTAAGTTTGCTTTACACTGTCTTCAGCCATTCGAAGTAATCTTACGCAGACATCAATAATTTCCTGGTGACCAAACCACTTAGAATTGACTAAGGACTTCACTGTAGAACTTGCAAATTGGCTAAACCACGGAAGGCAATGTTGGTACGGCATATCCCAGTGGAACATCTCGAAAACAGAATGAACAAATTCGAAAATATTGCTGAATGGGCTGCTCTTGTCTGATAGCGTGGCAGAATTACTCTCATCTTCGAGTAAAAGCCAAAACAGTTTACTCCAAGTATGGATCACTAAATTCATAGTGACGGCCATGTTCTTTGACCAGTGTGAACCACACGATACTCCAATTCGCAAAGCTTGAAGAAGAAGATTCCTAGCTCGACCATGTTTCTGTTGTTCCGTCATCTTATCGACTTCAATATCACTTGTGGTTTTTCCCTTTGCTTCTCCAAACGTTACGATACCTGCTTCCATATTCTTTGCTAAACCAAAACCTGTACAGATACATTAATATCATTTACACGATGTCAACCACATAGTATCCTAAACAATTAAGTCGAGTGATGTGTAAGCAGTGTTTTACGTTTTTGATCAGTCTATTTGATAAGCTTATCATCTCCCCTAAACTCATCCCTTCAAGTTCTAGTAAACGATCGAAAAGTAGTCGAATAGACAATTCGGGACCGACGTTGAAAGACCGTTTTTCAGCCCCTGACTGGCACGACGTTGCGCTGCTCCAATCTTGAAAGAGGTGCATCTTATATCGGATACAGTGTAGCTTTTTGTGCCGTTCACACTATACTGGTAATTTTGGGGTATTTTTTTTTAAATGTTCGCTAAAAAGCTCCCCAGAATAGTGTGAAATAATGAACGTAGTGTTACCACAACTTCTCGCTTACTATTACGATTTATCACCACGCATATACATTCAAGAAAAAATAGCAAATGTTTAAAGATCATGGAACACAACAAATATACCTGAGGTAGATAAAGTACTGGCAGCTGAACTAATTTCACTCGATGTTCCCATTCTGGAAAGAAATGCAGCAGTCAAAGAAACATCTTGTGTTTTTTTCTTCAAATTGTCAGACATGATTGGTACCTCATGGTGATCATCAGATGTTGGAAGAAAGAGTGAAACTTCTTCAATCAAGTTAGTCATCATTTCAGCATGGTCAGGTTTACCATTAAACTGCAATAATGTCACACTATAACCATCAGAACAAAGCAATAATGGAAAGCTTGGATGAACAGCGACAGAAAATTTCTGATGAAACGCATCTCTTTCAGAACCAGAAGATATTTCAGAACTGTCAGGCGGAATGTTTTCCTGGAAAGACCTATACATATAATATAAGATATACACCTGTTATATATATAAGACCTATACATATAATATAAGATATACACCTGTGATTCATAATAGCAATCAATTAAAATACAGTAAAAACCCGCTAACAAGAACCTACTTATTACCGACCGACCGACCGACCGACCGACCGACCGCAATTCAAAAGAATATTTGTTTCTTAAGGGTACAAAGGCTACTCAGTCAAGGTGGACCGCGGTTATTTATTGAAGCAGAGGCTACATTTTTTAAATCGAATTTTCGCCATGAAAACGTAGGCAAATTTAGGTATCCAAAACAAAAAAATACTCAAATTGCAAAAATCTTTTTTTTGGCAAGTGAATAAAACGTTTAGACAAAAACGCAAATAGCTTCACGAAACGAAGATCATGTGAGCAGGTTTCATCACTTAGAAACACAATTGGTGCTAACATCAATTGTCCCATCATTTTTAACGTTGAACGATCATCACCAAATATATGGCCAGCGTTTGTTTGGTAGAGGCTACAGAAATACAGTAATTCGCAACGAACTACAGAAGAAGAAGTGGGAAGGTATTTCCATTTTCACTGTAATTTTGTTGACTTTTCTCGTTATTCTACTACATCAGCCTTGTTTATCAACAAAATCTCCTGCTTCAGTAAACAAAGCAAAACTGTCCGCCATAAATGATTTGGTTTTGCCCACAGGTGAATAGTGCAGGATATCCCAAGATTGAGCCGAGGAGCCAATCAGATTGCGTAAAAAGCACTATTCACCTGCGAGATATATGCTAAAAAAATAGACTTTGATAACTCACCGTATGGTAATACGTGGATGTATTGCCAGAAACAAACTGGGGCCCATTTCCATCATACAGCCTGATGTAACAAGATTTATGGGTTCTCCAAGCTTTGACGTAATAAACAAAGCACCATTGCGAGTGAGACCAATCAAAAGCAAGCTATCGTGTGTCCACGCAATATCACTTACCCACCATATTCTGAAACAAAAAGAAAAAGAATACAATACAATATAGTACAGTACAGTACAATACAGTGCAGTACAGTACGGTGCAGTGCAGTACAGTGCAGTACAATACAGTGCAGTATAGTACGGTGCAGTACAATACAGTGCAGTATAGTACGGTGCAGTACAATACAGTGCAGTATAGTACGGTGCAGTACAATACAGTGCAGTATAGTACGGTGCAGTACAATACAGTGCAGTATAGTACAGTGCAGTACAATACAGTGCAGTATAGTACGGTGCAGTACAATACAGTGCAGTATAGTACGGTGCAGTACAATACAGTGCAGTACGGTGCAGTGCAGTGCGGTACAGTAGCGGTACTACAATGCAGTGCAGTGCAGTGCAGTGCAGTGCAGTGCAGTGCAGTGCAGTGCATTGCAGTGTAGTGTAGTGCAGTGCAGTGCAGTGCAGTGCAGTGCAGTGCAGTGCAGTGCAGTGTAGTGCAGTACGGTGCGGTGCGGTGCAGTGCAGTGCAGTGCAGTGCAGTGCAGTGCAGTACAGTACAATACAGTGCAGTACGGTGCAGTGCAGTACGGTGCAGTAGCGGTACTACAATGCAGTACGGTGCAGTGCAGTGCGGTGCAGTAGCGGTACTACAATGCAGTGCAGTGCAGTACAGTACGGTGCAGTGCAGTGCGGTACAGTAGCGGTACTACTGTACAATCGTTCGCTGCATAATTATTTTTGAATAACCAGTCTTGTGAGGAATATTTAGTCAAACACAACTGTAATTTTTCTTCAGTTCATCTAGACAACGTATATTTTTCTTCTTCTTAAATTCCTTCCCACTATTCATTACACTAGTTGAGAAAGTCTAACATTTAGACAAGACGTGTTTCGCCATCTTTTAAAAAGTTAAAAAATTTCCTGGATGCGGGATTCCCCCCCCCCCTTATTTCTTCGCTGAGAGAGGGGAAGGAAAAGAAGGCTCTGCTCGCAGGGTACATAAACATGTAAGGAACTTGTGCATGTATTTAGGAAAAATCCAGTTCGTAAGAAACAATCGTGAGCAGGAGATATACAAGAGGTATTTTGACTAGATAGAAACAAACAAAACAACTCTTACCGTCCAGATGATTCTTCTGAGCCACCACAACACTTAAGATCCACAATGGTCGCTGTAGCATGGAGCGTTGAACAAAACATCAAGCGAGTATCCTTTGCAAACTTTTGATTAAGTACAATGGCAAGTATCTGGCCATCAGGTGAGTAACGACAGATATAGACAAACCTTCCCTTCACCACTCTTGTAGCAGGAGTTACGCCATAAAGAGGGCGACTAAGTGATCGCCATTTGATTGAACACTTCATGTTCTCAGTAACTGGTAAAACAATGGACAATGTCAATAGTTACGATATTTAGAAAAATATTTTCAAAAATCATTCAATCAAAAGGTCTTCTATCTGTTAGGCTCATTGTTGTCATGATAACAATCTTTCATAAGAAAATGTATTGGCGAAAATGTTTGTCTTATGAAGAATTTCACGAACATATACATCACAATAAACTACAATAAGTACATTAGTCCAATACAGTTAGGCATTAGTGAACCCGTAAGGAGTCACCTTAAATGTCGGTCTTCTACACGCGTAAAAACGCACAACTTGTTCACGGTTGTCAACAGGCGTGAACAATGTTGTGCTGCTCGCCGTGAACAAGTTGTCAACAAGTTGTTCACTTACGGTTCGAACAACTTGTTCACGGATAAATCAACAGTCATGAACAAGTTGTTCCAACAGCACATTTTTATAGGCAACAACGTTGTTCGCAGATGATACAACATGCTGTAACAGCATGACGAAATAACAACGATGAACAACAGTGTTACAACAATGGTGAACATGGTTGATGTATCAACACGTTCTTCGGTTGTTACAACATGCGTGAACAACGGTTGTTGTTTCATCAAGCTGTAACAACTTGTTGAAACACTGATGAACAATGTTGTTCATTTATCAATGTTGTTCACATATGTCAACAAGTTGTTACAGCATTGTTCAGGCAACAATGCTGTAACAACTTGCGAGATTTTTACGCGTGTAGCTGCATGACCACAAGTGATCGTAGACGAATGATAAAATTGAAGCCCAGCATAAAATACGAATGTAAGGCAGTTATCTCACCTCACTTTCTAAGGTGGTCCTCACATTCTCTCACTTCCTGCAAAACGCCAATATGTAAATAGCTAATACGCCAATATATATATTTCTATACCGTAATTATTAACACCTACATCATTCATTCTCTGATAATGTTGCGCGAAGCAACGAAACGTTAGAACCTTTAAAGGGTATTGGCAATAAAAATTAAGTTTGTTTCATTTGAAAGAACTCGTGAAATTGTAATAGAAGATCCTTTACAATTTTTTCGTATCTTTCTGCGTTTTCAAGATATTTCAATTTGTTTGATATGTAAATGAGATGGTCTCTGACGTCAGGAGTGGGGTAAAATATTTTCATACAGAGCAAAATCACTTACATATCTAACATGAAATGTTCAGCGTCGTAAGGAGTTTTTATGTGCACAGTTTCAAATGATTTCGCTGAACAAACTTAGAGATATAACTGGTTTTGCTACATGTGAAAATATTTTACCCCACACCTGACGTCAGAGACCATCTCATTTACATATCAAACAAATTGAAATATCTTGAAAACGAAGAGAGATACGAAAAAATTGTAAAGGATCTTCTATTACAATTTTATGAGTTCTTTCAAATTAGACAAACTTAATTTTTGTTGCCAATGTCCTTTAACAAATTTTATTATACTTATACAATGCCTTACATTCGTGTTTTATGATGGGCTTTAATTTTTATCATTCTATATTATCGATTCACGCCTGGCTCATCTGTTGCCCCTTATCTACTAATCGAGGATATACTACTGTATATAGTAGATATGTTCTTGTTCCGTGATGATATATATACGTCAGTCTCACCTTCGCGAGGAGCAATTTCGCCATCCTGATTGGGAAGATCGTGAGACAGATTTGTTACGCTCAGCTGATCAAGGTATTTAATAGTCAGGCCAGTGATAGTAAGATCTGTACCTTTATTAAACACGTACGATAATGCACCACAGCTACCCACAACCTAAAAATTATAAATTAAAGTCTTTGTATACCACTTTCTAGATCAGTTTTACTGTTTGTTAATACATCTCTTACACTCAAAATTTTCCTTTACCAAAAATTCTATCAAAATTCTTCTTCCCATGTCCATGCTCGCTGTTAAGATTGTCTATATATAAGTCGTAACATTGTAGAGGCGGTTTATTTCCTCCATATGCTTTCTATAGCATAAGACTAGTCTTTCTATAGCATAAGACTAGTCTTTCTATAGCATAAGACTAGACTTTCTATAGCATAAGACTAGTCTTTCTATAGCATAAGACTAGTCTTTCTATAGCATAAGACTAGTCTTTCTATAGCATAAGACTAGACTTTCTATAGCATAAGACTAGTCTTTCTATAGCATAAGACTAGACTTTCTATAGCATAAGATCTAGTGGTATACATGTTCCCCAAAGTTTGTCCTTGCTTAGTGTGGGGGTTTTAGTTGCCGAAACAGCGGGTTCGAACCAAGGTCAAACTCTTCAGATTTTGAACTTTCCCCCCCATTTTTTATAGTTGAATTATTATTTTTTTGACTAATAAACTAAGCCTGCTAATAGCGTTTCAGAAAAAAACCCAGTCCAGTATATACATCGCACTCAGTCAATAAATTAGTATTTGGTTAGAACCACATCTTACATCATCAGAGAAAAAGACACCATCAACTGACGTTTCTTTGTTTGATTGATCAGGTAAAGTATATTCACCATGGTGAATTTGGCTCCAAGCTCCACTTATATCTTGACCATCACCTAAAAATATTTCAAAAAAAATAGATAAATGGTTAGAATCTCTATAAGAAAAACAAAACAAAAACACAAAACCGAACAATGCTTACTACCAGAAAACAGCTTTTCATTTTTTTGCCACAAAAACAACTTTTTAAATCCCACCATCAGAAGCATCATTGTTCCACATGATGAAAGAAAAATCTTATTCTTTGTGTTGCCTAAAAAGAAGATAAAACTATAATTATATTGATGTGTGTATAATGCCATGTACAGCAATAAAATTAGAGAGTATTGCATTACTTTATATTCGATAAAATAATTAAGAAGAAGTTACACTAATTGACCGTACCGAAAAAGATGGCGACTTGTATATTTAACCACAATCCTTTGCGTGCAGTAAATATTGTTTCTTGCAGAATTATTGGACGATATGGTTTCAAAACGATCAACTACCGGTAGGAATGAAGTTCTTGCTTATTTAATCCATCTTAGCACGATAAACAATGTTTAGTTGTTATTTGAGCTGATTTTAGGTCGCAAAGCATTGTGGTTAAATGTACTGCCGCCATCTTTTTCGGTACCGTCAATTCCATTTCATTGAAGTCCCGTGGCAAGTACTGAACACATTATCTCATTATCTGTGAGCGTCGTGAGTAAAAAACATGTTCACTAATTAATTAATTTACTAATCATTACTACAGTATTTTCATAATTCACACTGTAATTAATGTACAGTAGACATATGTGTCATTATATTATGCATACCCGGATCAGTAACTGTGTTTACCGCTTATCTTATACGCTAAGTAACCGACCCACTAACGTGTTTATTGCCTAGCTTTATACGCTAACCTGACACAGTGATATGTGACTTGGGCACGGTAAAGTGTAAACTACCCTTCATCTCAATTTTGATTGGTCATTTCTACACATAATACCCTACTCGTGGCATAACCACAAAACATAAATTTAAACAAAAAAAAACAACTTTAGAAGTAAATTTTATCGTCACTTTGGATTTTTTTTATCACACTTTCGCCTTTATTTAAGCATTGAAACATTGTTGGCATTGTAAAACTTTATTCTGGGCACTTTTAACTGTCGTTTTGTTGTTTACGAACAAAAGATATTCTTTCTTGCACAAAGAGAAACCAAGCACTACTGTTTTAAGCTGTTGATTTTGGTGGCAGGCGACGCTGCTTCCTGGCATTGGAACATTTTGCCTCCACGTGGTAGAAGGAAAGGATGCGAAAGCATTTAACAAACCACAAAGTTCGTGATGTGAACACGTAAAATTAATTTATGCATACGTCAGACACGTTCTGTGGCTCACGCGTCCAGCCGTCTCTTTCGGGAGGGTAAGTATACCGGGGTCCGGGAGACAGCTCAGTGGAAATCGAGCATACCTGTGAGTTCGTTCGTTTGTCCGTGCGGAATCAATAGGCATGGCACCGCCGTTTATGATTGGGCCTGGTTGTAGGTATTCGGGAAATAATATATGGCGTAAAAGACATACTTCACTCGATTCATCGCCTTTATAACCTTTTGTAAATGCCGCCAAATTCTGCCTGTGAGTCCGCTCGTTCGTTCGTTCGTTGGGCCGTCCGTCCGTCCGCTCGTTCGTTCGTTGGTCCGTCCGTTCGTTCGTTCGTCCGCTCGTTCGTTTATTAATAAACACATTAAACAATATTTTGGAACAAAAAACGATAAAATTCAGAAAAAAGGGATTTGTTTACGTTTACGTTTTCGACTGGTCTGACCATAAAATCGCAAGACGAGCGAGTTTTTTTACTGTATGTCAACAGGAGCGCTGCTAGCCTGTGTCACAGCCCTGGCATGACTTGACTCGTAACAAGTACGAATAGGACTGTAACACAAGCTAGACTTGAGCATAGTTTGAATTGCCACTAGTCTTGGACCACTCTGGCCAAATATTCGATAAGCGTTCGCCCATACAGTAGTTCGTATAAAATTCAGCAGTCGTCGTCTAATATTCGAGAAGTGCTCACATTGTTCGCTGGGGTTATGATATTCGCAAATTACACATGTGATAATAAAGTTTCCAAAAATAAGTTGCGTTGTCAACAAGTTTTCTTTGCTTATCGGAAAGCTTTCTCTCACACATTTTCATGCCATGCTTGTCCATAACGCTAGACACATGCACGTATTACGTACCTATTTTTATTCATCATTAAAGTGTGTGAAAATATTTTTTTCACCTAGTTGCTACCAGCTGATTTGGCGAGTTAGATCTCACGATAAAGTGGCTAGCCTGCGAGCAGGCTGTGGCCTACACTTTTAACATTTTATCCTGCGATAAATGTTGCGCACTCTAGTTGTTGAACAACTTAGCTCCATAAAGAACAATGATGTTGATAAAGCTGTTGCCAAACACTTCAAAAGTGAATATTAAATATATTCCCAATGCAGCCAGGTGAAGAAATGAAGAATCCGACATAGTTTAACGCTACTCTGGTTTTCTCACACTGTGTCTTCATCACAAGTGATCATTGTAAAGGAAGGTCTCGTACTCTCAAAATCCAAATAATCATCACTTGTGATCATCGAAGCGTCAAAACATTGTGTCATAAACAGTAACTTTATAATTTACAGTACGTTGCATGTGTGCATGCATATAAAAAGTATTTGTATGCATGCAAATACCAAGTGCATCATGCATGCAGAAACCAAAAGCAATGCAAACCGTCTAATTTTCAAAACTATGGCTATTCACATTTCTCAAGGTTATTTAATTCACCTTTATTGCATCTTCATTTCGCTGATGGACATTTATCAATTATTGGACAAGTTTGAGCAAAATATCATGATTTGTCAGTGGTGTACTAGTTACAGTATTTGCCAATGCTGAAGGCAGAGGCAAATAACTGGTAGTGAGAATAACTACAGTAGTGCAAAAGAGAATAACTAGCGCTAAATAACTAGTGTGCATGCTCCGAAAATTATTTGCACTCAGTTATTTGCAGTTGAATTAACCAATCAGAATGTGGGATAGAAACCAAATGAATGATAATTAAAAATATAGCAAATACCGGTACTGTAACTTCTCATCTTGTAATTTATTATTATTATTATTATTATTTGATTAGCTTATTTTTGTCACATAATTGTTGCACCACACTGTATGTAGTATTAAACTTTACGTTTCTCTCAGATGAAGGACCTTCACCAAAAATGTTAGACCTCATTTACAAGTAATTTGGCAGTACCATACATCAAAAGTACACAAACATGTCAACGTTTGTATTCATTTTACAGTATTGACTATACAGCACACTACATTTTTTTATAATACTTATTACCAGATAGTTTTATTTACCAGATAGAGAAGATTTTTCAATTTATATTATTATTTGATTATCAACATACTGTACTGTACCTTTATCTGTATCATTGAATAGTTTGGGTAATCCTGAAATAAATTGAAGCTTGTCTTTATCTTTTTCCCAGATAAAAATCTTGCCATCACATAAAGCACCACAAAGATATTGACCTTAAAAAACATAATTGTTAAGACAAATTACACAAAGAACTCCTAAAACATATTACAATTGCATTTTCAGATATACAGTATAAAACATAATCCAAAAATGAATGTCTTAAAAAACCCAAGATACAGGTACAGTGTGCATGGATAAAAAACAAAACAAAAAGATGAAATGGTAATATTTTGACTTTATTCCAAAGTCATTATTAGACCAACTGACTAAAATAAAATACTCATACTGTAATATCCATATAAAGAGTTGGTTACCTGCTAGAGCTACATGGCTATATATACAGTACCTGACTACTTGACTATGCAGCTTCTTGTATTATTGGCTACATGTACCTGCTACATGATTATACCCTGGCTAGTCAACTACCTACATGTAGCCGTGTAGGTACCCACTTCTTGGCTATAGTTGGCTATACATGGTTATATATGGCTCCATGACTGCTTGGCTATGCAGCCACAATAGACTTAGTTAGTAAAACTACTGCATGAAATTGTGTGAAAGCTGATACCATAAATTATTCCTTTGACTGATTACTCAGTAGACAATCTGGCTTCTCAGGTGAGAAAACTCTTTAAGCTAGGACATAACCAGTGACAGTACATAGTGAAAAGAACACTACCTGTTACCAAACGTTTGCACATGCATTAATTAACTAGCCATGGCAACAACAAGCAAACAGTGAAGACTAAATATTAATAAGACTCAACCATTAAATAACTGACTCTTATTGGGACTCCCGGCTGAGGGAGTCAGCTCAGTTAATAGCTCAGTGGTAGAGCAGTTCTATGTTAAACCAGAGACCTTAGGTTTGATTGCCGGTTGGGGTGGTCAGAAAACTTTTCTCTACAGCAGTGATTCATCTTTATTTGAAATTCTTCTTCTTCACATATACATACTGTATGCTGCTGAAGGACAACTAAATGTTTATAACTCAACTATTCATTTGTGTTTTAAAAAAAAGAGCATGAAAATTACAAATAGGGCATTTCAGAATATGTTACAATATTGACAAAGAAGCCATGCACAAATTAACTACAGTACCTTAACGTTTTGGTGGTATGCTTCTAATTTTAACTTTTGTATAGGACTCTGACCAATCAGACTAAATATTTCAGTATTAATTTCCTGTGGATAAATGTGGTAAACTGCCAAGATTTTAAGCAACAGAATACTGATGACTTGAGCTTCTTCCCTTCTCTGGAGAACTCTACTATTTTATGCTAACTTTCTCAAGCAATTCAAGTATATGCCCCTACCCCCCCTCTACCCCCCCCCCCCCCTCCAAAAAAAAAAAGAAAAGAAAAAAAGTGGTCCATAGACTTTAAAAGCTTTTCTTTAAAAGCTTGGGGTGCTAAATTCAGCAAGATATAGTTCAATTTTTTGCAACACACCCTATTTTTCTTACTTCCAGTGTGTTGTTTTTTGAAGTTTTTGGCATGCATCTTTTTTTACCAGTTTTTATCTTCCATACGCACTTTGCAAAGAATGAAGTCTGGCCACTAACTGTTGGAGTCCAGTGTATACTTGATAATTAATCCAACTTTATAACCTATCACTTACCATTTTGTGACACATTCATAGCACAAACATCATTCATTAAATTGTGCAGTTTTGTAATTTTTTTCTTTGTCTTTCCAGAAGGAAGATAAAGCTGGCTGATTCTTCTCCCATCTAACAAATAAAGGTCATCTTGTTCCTACAGAAAAGGCAGCAGAAAAACTGACACAGAAAAACTGACACAGAAAAACTTGACACAAATACGTGTATGTATATAAACAATGCATGTAGAGCATAGTCAGCATACATACCAAATAAAATTCAACACAATACCTGTCCAAGCCAAGCCAGCTTCGGCCACGGTTTTTTTCTTTTAATATTGACAGAGGACACTACGTCAAGCAACAACTGCATCTCCACAATATTGTTGAAAAGAAAGTGATATAAACTTAAATATATACAAATTATCTGACCTCAGTCTGACCAAGTCGCACTGTTCAGCAACACTGTTTGTCGATAAAAACACATTTTAAAAACAATACAAAGTCTAGAGATTCCTTTGTACTTTCCATTGTTGCATATACTTCTCTGGAGTAATAATTTACAAACTCTGTAAGCAATACATACAATGTGATTGTTGTAATTTGACTATTTACTCCAACAGTCCTCCGTTTGCCGCCATCTTGCATTCCTGCGACACATCGGAGACCCTCGCGTGTCGCGTGGGCCATCAACACTTGTCGCAAACAAAATACATAGAGAATAATACATGGATGTGCGGAAATATGAAATTTATTTCGAGTGTTGACCAGGATATCTCACGAGTGAGCGAAGCGAACGAGTGACATATCCTGGTCAACACGAGAAATAAATTTCATATTTCCGCACATCCATGTATTATTCTCTATGTATTTATCTCTATGTATGTATATATATAAGATATATAACCGCCTGAAGATCGCCCAGCGTGAAACTGACAGTAGCGACCATCAACATTTGAGGTAAGCCCACTTATAGTATATATATATATATATATAAATAAAAAATAATGTTTCGTATCATATATTAATACGAGACATTCTCTGACTCCCACGCCCAGGAAGAGTACACGTATAAATGCTAATATAATTATACCTCAACTGTAAACCACCCGAATACCCCACCTCGTACCCAGGGTCTTTTCTCTCGCTGGAGTGAAAAACCCTGGGTACGAGGTTACCGAATACCCCCGAATAGTACGTTTTACGAGTGAATCAATGCTTCATGCACGCACGAAAACGGCCAAAACGAGAGCGTATCGCCTAAACATTCAGATATTGACAAGCAAATGGTTAGGTTACAATTGCAGAAAAAAAGAACTTGGAAAATAGAAAGAAAGCAACGAAGAAAGCATTTTAGGAATGACGAGGCTGCAGTAACATTCCCTTTTCACAGAATGCAGAATGTGAGACAAGCTGGACAAAAGTTAAGCTAAATTTTTAAAAATGTTTTAGCTTCTATATTCTGTAAAACTTTATGTTTCAGTATTAATATATCACTTATGAATCCTTGGCTCATGAAATTCGACGAAACATTACTTCTCGAGATGTTTAATCAAATATTTCCCTTCGCTCTAGGTTTAAAATAATATAATTGGTATAGTTTTATGCAATTCATGCGATTGAGCACGTATATCACTGTCAACTGACGATGTGACACTACTTTTTGCTTAAAGTATCCAGATTCACATTGTTTTTCATCCTCATGGGAATAAAAAACAATGTGAATCCGGAAACTTTTGCTCTAGTCTAAGGCTTGTTTATATGGAGCCGAGTTACCCGGCTAGGCGAGTTGAAAAAAGATGAGTGTTTATATGAGACGAGTTACTTGGCAAAGCCGCCCATGCATTATAATGGTTTCACATTCCATGAGTAGTTTCCTATTGTCTTCACAAGTGGCGCGTGCGCTGTTGTGACGAATTCAACTCGGCTATGGGAATATTTTCATCCCGGCATGCCGAGATCTCGGCTGTTTTGCCGGGATCTCGGCTAGCCGAGTTACCCGCCTGTCTCATATAAACCAAATAGTGAAAAAAAAGTAGCGTGCTGCGTAGGCAGTGTTGAAACAACAATCGAAATATAGTAACTTAGGTTAGATATACTGCCGAAACAGAGAACGTAGGAATCTAACGTTTCGAGCGAAGGCCCTACGTCAGAGAGAAACGTTAGATTCCTACGTTCTCTGTTTCGGCAGTATATCTAACCTAAGTTACTATATTTCGATTGTTGTCTCATATAAACACTGGGTAACTCGGCTCCATATAAACAGGCCCTTAGGGGCTGTTTACATGAGCCCGGCTGGACCGGTTAACTGGGCTCACGCGATTGATTAGGATCTCACTGTGGATTTGAAACTCGCGTAAACTAAATGTACAAAGATGAATTGGTTTAGTTTAGGTGTAAACGAATCCTAACGTTGATTAAAATCTCTTTTTGTGGCCGAGGAAAGAATTTCGTGACACGAGTCAGCCCCGGGCTAACGGGTTAGCCCGGCTCATGTAAACAGTCCCTTAATAAGAGCATGCAATTTAAATAGTTGAAATTGCATTATTGCAATACACGCCGATAATGACATGCATCGCATGTAAATATCTCTTATATATCGCAGTATAGGTTTACGAGACGTTCATTGGCTATCACCCGTTCATGAATCAAGCTAACCAATGAAATACTGTAACTTAGGTTAGATATACTGTCGAAACAGAGAACGTAGGAATCTAACGTTTCGAGCGAAGGCCCTTCGTCAGAGAGAAACGTAAAGAGTGTAAACAAACAATGAGCTTATATACGAAAGGTAATCATGTGACCAAAAATAAGCCAATCAGATAAAACTGACAATAACAAATTGATGAGATGCGAAAAATTAGCCAATCAAAGCAAAATAACAATAACAAATAGATAATGAGATGCGAAAGACATTTGCTATTCATATCGTCGATGAGTAAAAAGGAGGGGGTGTAAAGAGGATGAGCGAGAGTAAAAATAGATAAATTAATAAAGTGAAAACGCTGTTTATGTCCACCCTTGCTGAACAGAAACAACATCTTCAGAGGTGTTAAAAAAAGAAAAACGTTCGTTGAGTCCGTGAGGATGAATGGTACCAACAGTTTTGAAAATGAGACGCTTTTCTAGTCTTTTGCGGCTGACATTACCGCCAGAAATGGGTGAGATGGCACAAACTTTCATGTCTGAAATACAATGGTTGGTACTATTAAAATGTCGGGCAACAGGCTTGTCAACATCATTGTTCCTCACGGAACGAAGATGTTCAGCAAACCTGTCAGATAAACGTCTGCCAGTTTCACCGATGTAAAGCATGCAACATTTATTGCAAGAAATACAGTAAATGATGTTGGAAGAGATGCAAGTAAAATTATGCTGAATAACAAAATTAGATTTAGGTCCCGAAATACATGTAGCGGAGTTAAGAAAGGAACACGTGTAACAACGGGTACGGGAACAAGAAAAGGTACCCGCAGGTGCCAGTAGATTTTTCTAAGGGCACTACGCACTAAACCATCACGAATATTTTTATTACGCCGAAAAGAGATTAAAGGGTTATCGGTGAAAACAGCTGACGTTTCAGGATCATTCTTTAGGATATGAAAATTGCGGCTAATGATATCCTTAACTTTGTAGTTGAAAGGATGAAATGTGAGAACTAATGGTATTTTATTATCAGAAACTCTTTCTAAAGGTTGTTTTAAAGTGTCAGGACGAGGAATACTAGATGCTTTGTTGATAGCAGTGTCTAACAAGTGGGTGGGATAGCCACGCTGGACAAAAAAGGATCTCATTTCCAAACATTTGGTCTCAAAGTCTTTGTCATCACTGCATAGGCGGCGAAGTCGCAGAAATTGAGAGTATGGAATGGATTGTTTAGTGTGTTTGGGATGAGAGGATGAAAATAAAAGGTAACTATGTGAATCGGTCGGCTTGTAAGAGACAGAAGTCATGAGCGCATTATCTCTAATCGATACCAAGATATCCAGGAACGACACACAGGTTTCACTGATTTCCCATGTGAATTTGAGCGCTGGCCTGGAAATCATTAACATAATTAATAAATCTCCCTAAATTCACACGTGAGCACGATGCTGTTCCAAAACAATCATCTATGTATCTCTTAAAGAGATCAGGAAAGGGTCCAGTGTATCGTTCAAAGATTTGTTTTTCAACATAACCAACAAATAAGTTTGCATAGCTAGGGCCCATTTTGGTACCCATTGCTACTCCACTAATATGTTGGTAATGTTCACCATCAAATGAAAAATTGTTGAGGGTGAGTACAAGTTCTGCCAAGCGAAGTAATGTAGTGGTGGATGGTTCCAAAACGGTGCGTTGATCAAAGAAAAACTTCAAAGCTTCCAGACCATCGCGGTGAGGAATGACGGTGTAGAGAGACTTAACATCCATAGTGAAAATGAATTTACTGGAACCGCTGAAATGTATTTGGTCGAAAATCTGTAGAGCATGTTTTGTATCTTTGATATAAGAAGGCAACTTCTTTACCAAAGGTGACATAACATTGTCTAAAAAGCTGGAAATGAGTTCAGTAGGACAGCTGCAAGCAGAGACGATCGGCCTGCCAGGATTGTTGGGTTTATGAATTTTAGGTAAAAAATAGATAACTGGTGTTCTAGGAGTGGTGATTATCAGGTTGGAGGCAGAGGCAGAGGCAGGAAATTCACCGGCTTGAATAAGATTGTTAATGGTAGTTTTGACAGTTTTTTGGTGAGTAGGGGTGGAATCGGAATTTAACTTAGTGTAAAAGGAGGTATCGCTGAGTTGACGAAGAGCTTCTTGTCGGTACAAGTCAGATCTCCAGACAACAACGGCACCACCTTTGTCCGCAGGTTTGATGACAACGTCATTACGACCACGCAATGATTGAAAAGCTAGAAGTTCCTCTTTGTTGAGGTTAGAAGCCCTTTTGGGGCGTGAATGATTTAATCTGTCAATTTCATGGCGGCACTGTCGAACAAAAAGATCAAGAGACGAAAATTGGCCTTCAGGTGGAGACCAAGAAGACTTTTTAGGGTTGATTTCCTAAAGACTTTTTAGGGTTAATTTCCTTGAAGACTTTTTAGGGTTGATTTCCTGATGGATAAACACGTGAAACTGAAGCATAGTATAAACAAAACTCAAAGCTCAAAGGTTCGCCAACGATCAAGATCGGACAAATTTACCGGAAAGATTTGTCGGACTCATATGAAGGCTTTCTAATAACCGCAATAGTAAGTATGGAAACCTTAATTTACTTATGCATCGTGGTTATATAACAAAGCGTAATATAACAAGGTTATAACAACAATTTGAAAGAAAATCCAAGGACAAGGTGACTCAACTTATAAACAATGAAATTTTTTGACCGTATCCGCGCCTTCTTCTCTGAAACCTTTGGTTCATCTGGCAATAGACGGCATGAACCCACTCGTCCAACTAGAGCTGAAAATTCATTTTTTGATTTCGACCGACGACCTTACGAAGCAAGAGCGTCAGTAAATCGTTCCTCTCAAGCCAGTTACAGTCGATCTTCAGAGCAGCCTTCAGGTTTCAGACAGATGCCGACTCCCACGTCAACAAGAACAGAAAGAAGTTCCATGCACTCCGCGACGCCGCAGAGCTCTGGTTATGCAAGAACGACAACATATAGCTACAAATCCCCATCAACGAGAGACACATACTCAACTCCACAGTACTCCTTGAAAAATTTCACTTTGAAAGTAGAATCTTCAACAAAAGACAAAAGCTTTACACCTTTGAATAACGTCATGTATCATAACCAATGGACAACATGCAATGCATTGATTGTTGACAAATTCGGGAACCCAGTGAATACCGCCGATTACGCCGTCGAAGCTATAACAAGCAATTGCGCTAGTAGTATAGAATTTCGCAATGCCAAACTACAGAATGGTCGACTTCAGTTTAGTATGAAAGCAAGCGGCAATGCTGGAACTATGGTAACAATTAATATTAAAATACATAAGTATTCAGGAATAAGTAATTTTACTCTCACAGAGCATGTTAATGTGAGCTACAATCCTTGCTCAAACATTCTATCTGAAATAAGAATCAAGGAGATCGATGAACGACAGAATGATAAATGTATCTTTCAAGTGTCCATTGTTGATGTCTGGGGTTATCCAGCAGTTTGGAGCTCTCAGGGAAATTGCAAACTCGAAGCTGATGTCTTGCAATCTGAGAATTATGTCGAAATAGAGAAATGCTCTGAAGGTGGTCATCTTTGTTTTGATTTAAGTGTTACAGGTGAGCGGCCTTGGTCAGTGCAAGAGTTCGTAGTATTTCTTAATGGGAAAAAGATTTCGTCAGCTGAGACTAAATTTGAAGTGCCGAATGAAGAACGAGGTAAACTTCTAAAACAACGTCTTGAAGCTCTAAAGGACGAAGACTACGACTCCATTCCGAATTTCTTAATCTACGACCACAGCAACTCTCTAGTATTCATACCTGCATCTCCAAATCTTGATGACGGCCAGTTTATACCATACGATGATGAAATGTTAACGATGAAGTACCAGCCAGGAACCGGCAATGATCACTTGGTGTGTAAAAACGCAACAAAACATGATATCATGGGTGCTGACTTTGCCCACGTCAATAACATTAAACGGGTTCTTCAACAGAAGGATCGTCTACAAATCGAAGAAACTTCATCTCAGACAAGTATTATCTTAGACCATAGCAACTTCTCATCTCATCTTCTTCCTGCCTGTAAAAAGGTTGTTCTATATCTTCTTCGCGGTTTGTATTATCGCAAGAAAGCTTCGGAAGCTGCAAGAGTTCGTATGGATTGGAAGAAAAGAATAGATGATCTTGATGAAATATTGATCTCATCGTCGCGTAACTCGAGCCCGACATTAAAATTCTGCAAGTACTTTAAAGATTACTACGGTAACTTGATGAACAGATACAACCGTGAAGCTTGTGACGAACTGTTTTCGTTTTTTAATTTCGATCGGGATGAGAGCGAAGTGGATCTTCACGGCTTACTTGTTGCTAACGAAGAAAAGTTGGAGTTATTGAGATTGAATTTGTTAGCCGGGAATTTGAGTGATGACGAAATTCACAATATCATTCGAGAATGCAGACTGGAAGGCAACAAATACAGCGGCGGCAAACTGAAATCTTTGAAAAAAGATCTTCTTGCAGGACGTCTGTCACCTTATGATGTTCAGCAATTCATAGAAAGTTGTCATTCTCAATCAAGAGGTGTTAATGAAAGAATGCTGGACATTTTGGAACAAGACTTGTTAAGAAGATGCAACCGCAGCAACGAAGTTGAGCAGTTCATTGAAAGGTGCAGGACAGAGAGTGACGAAGCTATTCGAAAGCTAGAAGAAACCTTGGAAAACTTCAACCTTGAAAACGCAGCTGAGAAAAACTCGCCATGGATTGAGATCATAGTTGGAGCAGGTCATCATAGCAAGAGAAAAGAAAAGCAGAATATTCGACCAAAAGTTGAAAAGTTTCTGAAAGAAAGAGGGAATACGTTTACTCCAGTTAACAAGGGATCGCTCGTAGTTACTTTCGTCAAGTACAGTGGTCCACAGCCATGTTTTGGAGAATACTATTGCGAGCAGTGTGATCGATGTTGGAAAAGTAGCAAGAGTTACGCTGGTAAATATCAACAATGTTCTCGATGTCGTGTGAATTGCTGGCCAGTAAAACAACGAGAAAAAGAAAAAATCCTGAACTACCGTCGTGATGGCATGCAAGAAAAAAGAAAGTCCAGGCCTCATCAATCTGAACTTTGTCAAAGATGCAGAGAGCTAGGATACCCGTGCAATGAAGACGATTATTGAAGACGATTATTGAATACGTCTAGATCTACATTGACTGCATGCATGCATAATGAATTACAATAGCCTATATAATCATATCGAATTATAAAGAAGCCCAGCTCAAAATTCTTAAGTGTAAAAAACACAAAATCAAAACGTTTTAAAGTAAGTTTACTAACGTTTCGTTGCTATTCTTGCAACATCTTCAGAGTATACTTACCGGTAAGCCCTGTTTACATGAAGCGGATTGACATTCCAATCGGATCGAAAAACGCGAGTCATTAAGTCAATGAACATTGTTTTCGGTTTTGGAACACTATTTTCTGTGCTTCCCGCCTTCCCTCAATGTCTGCAGTTTAGCACGACACGCACCAACTTCACTCGTGCGTATCAAGCCATTTTCAAGTCAAACGTGTTTGGATGAATCAGATTGGAGACATTCAAGTCGATCCTTGCTGGAAAACTTTCAATCTTCTTCATGTAAACACAACAAGGAGAAAAAACATTGGAGATTTGACAAACAGGGCCTAATTTACATGCATGTGTCAAAATCTTTTTAATTAGAACGGGGAACCAACTAAAATAAGGTGAAATAGAAGTAGCGTGCTGCGTAGGCAGTGTAGAAACAACAATCGAAATATAGTAAACATCCAGAATAAAGCAGAATTAAAATAAGGGAAGAGGAACGGAGGAGAATAGGAGATGTTTTCATTCAAAGTAGGTCAACAGGAGGTGATTATAGAAAAATCAGAGTGTAGCGTTTTACCAGTATCAAAACATGCATTGATGTATATATTATCTTAAGGCCTGGCCAAACGCTTTCAACATTTCATTCAACATCGTTCAACATTGTTGAATTCAACCGTGATTCAACATGTTGAAAGCGTTTGGCCGCCCTGTTGAATGATGTTGAACGTTGTTGAATGGTGTTGAATGATGTTGAACGAAATTTGAACATGTTCAAAATTTCGTTCAACATGCGTTCAACAATATTGAACGATGTTGCATGAAATGTTGAAAGCGTTTGGCCAGGCCTTTAGTAGCGTATTCATCTCAAATCAGTTTTTGTTATTGTAATCACTTGAATTAGTAATCTTTGAAAGCTTAACTAAGTCTCGGATGATCTATATAACTGTGTGAAATAAATAGCTTTCCGCGACATTTGAAAATGATGTTGATCGGTCAGCTTTGACAAAATTTAAAACTTATGCAACTTTACTAGAAGGAATAGTCACGTAACAACTTGAGATCTTCAAAAAATGTAAAATTAAACCAGATTTATATATTTTATAATCTAGATTTTAGCCGGATAAAGTATAACGTCAGTATGAAAACGATGTATATACAAACATGTTTCTTGCAGTCGTCAGTTCTTTCTAGATCAAGTTATTGGCAATCGGAAGGTTTTGTTCATTATAATTATTTTTCATATTGATTGTTTTTTTTTCGATAGCTTATATAGCTAATATAACGTTATAAATAAGAGGATATATTCAAACTATGTAAAAATATAGCCTCCTCCAACTGCAACCCTTTTCTTCGCAACATCGAAGACAACATTTTCCAAAGCATGAGGTGTTGAAGGCAAAACATTCACACAAAAAGGGTTTCCGGATATTAACTCATCGTTAATGTAAAACAATGCTCTAAATTCCTCCTGAATGAATTCTTGTTACTCTTAAAAGTAGTTTTATGAGTCAAGCCAGAAAATATTGTTTCATTAACTAACTTAACAATAAGTCGGTACTTGGTTCGTTTGGGAAACGATTCACCATTTGTATCCTTCACAATAACCTTGAAATAAACGGGCATTCCTGCTTCAATAATACCGCTGGCGTTGTTCTCCGATGAGACAGTTTCTACCCAACTGTGTTGGGCTGAAGCTTCTGCATGGATCAGGTTATCGATGATGTTGAGTCGGACTTCGTTGCAGCAGGCACGTAACTAGACTAAGAAATCTAGGAGTGCAAGTTTTATTTTGGGGGGGCAAGTGAAAAGGTACAAAAGTTGAGTTATGTAGGACAACTGATGCAATCACGCTACCCCCCCCCCCCAAGTCTGTGACATGCTTTACGTTGCCATTAGACGCTTTTTAAGCCTGGTTTCCATATAATCGCTACGATCGCTCAAAAATTAGCTCGGCGATCGCAACGATCAACAATCATGTCGCTGTTTCCATATGATCGCTAAGGCGGAACTTAGGGATCGATGGTCCGTTGGGATGCATACTGATCGCCAAGATCGCTGACATTGCAAAATCACCGTTTCCATATAAACGCAACTGAGAGAACATTTTCCATCTCGGCGATCGCGATCACAGCGATCGTTGCGTCAGTGGTTTCCATATATGGTCGCTACGATCGCCAAGTTCATTTTTGAGCGATCGTAGCGAATATATGGAAACCAGGCTTTACGTTTATAGGCAAGTACGCGACAGCGTTCACACTTCAATTACTTATCCACTCACGCTGCAGATTTTTTTGGTCATGCAGTCTCTGGTTGGGGGGGGGGGGGCAAGAAAGAATGTTTGGGGGGCGGTGGCCCCCCTCGCCCCCCCCCCCCCCCCCCGTAGCTACGTGCCTGCGTTGCAGGTTCAGTCATATTCAGAAAGCGAAATAAAGCATTGACTCGGAAGGACTTGGTGGTATGGACTGTATTGTGAAACAGGTGACTTGTTGAGCTGAAGGCGAGAAACAACCTCGTTCCCAGATGGAAACCTTGCATGACACTCATCAGTGCTTATAGGTCAAGTTTAGAAAGTGGTGACCGCGGCGAGGAAATAGAAGGTGCATGTCGATCATATTTAACCGTAAAACTGATTTTATTTTGAGAAATTCTGTACTTCCATCCCAAATTTAATTTTACTTTCGTGACCTTTAAATGGGTAGGTGGTGAAAGATTCAGTGATGAATACATTAGACCTGTAGCGCGAAACACGAGATAAAAAACAATGACCAATATTTGATTTTTCTATTCTAGTATTTCTTGTGTAGAACTAGCTCATAGTCAAGATGAACACCTTCCAGTGTTCCACTTGTATCTTTGTTTTTTTAATTCCAGTGTACATAACAAAGTCTCCTTGCCTGGGTTAACAATCTTAGCTTTGTTAGAAATAATAACTTGTCTATGAGAAAGATATGGAAGGCAACACGCAGCAAACATGGTCACCATGCCATGCCAGCAGTCCATAAATCATTTGCAGATTTCGTACAACACTTTGAGTTTCACTGCGACAAACATGATTGAATACAGAACAAATGCTACCTAACTGTAATAGAAGACCAATTGTTTGGTCACTACGCATTCCTCAAGTGTCATCAGGATTTTTGTCAACCTGTTGTGTTTGTCCGGGAGGCATTATTAAGAAATAGTAGAATGTCACGAATTATCTTTGTTTAGGGGCTGTTTGCATGAGCACGCGATTGATTAGGATCTCACTGTGGATTTGAAACTCGCATAAACTAAATGTACGAAGAAGAATTGGCTTAGTTTAGATATAAACGAATCCTAACGTTGATTAAAATCTCCTTTTGTGGCCGAGGAAAGAATTGCGTGACACGAGTCAGACAGGTGCATGTGACGCGAAATTTATGACCCGCGAAATATAAAATGACTATAACGTTTGTGCGCACGCGCACAGAAGGCACCGTGCCGTTTAGCATAATTATGCATCAGTTTATCCTTCAGTCGGCGTTGTGGCTTCAAAAATCTCTTCGTTCCCGAATTAATAGTACTTTACGGTTAAAAATAACGTTAGGGATAGGTTTAAGGTTTTGCCTAGAATCTGCAAAATATTTGAACTGTTTTGACGAAACCTTCGTGGTAAATTGGTCAAATATATAAAATCATCTGATCCAAGTCAAGAAATGGAGAGCTCGAACACGTGTGCTAAATTTCTGAAGAAGGGCTAGCTGTGCCAGAAACGTCGAATTAATAAAGTTTTTTAAAGCGATCCTGTCTTGACTACTTTATAACATCCTTGGAACTACCTTTGGACTAAAGCTGGCTCAGATTTTGACTATATATACTATATATATATATATATATATATATTATATATATGTAATATTTATAAACCGCGCAGGAGGGCTTTATCGGATATAAAACACGAGGCGATAGCCGAGTGTTTTAGAGCCGATAAAGCCCGGACTGCAAGGTTTTTAAATGACTTCTAAAAAGAATCACTTCATACGTTCATTGGCGTAGTAATTTTGAAAATTAAGCTTATCTCAGCCGTTAAAAACCAGCGAGAAACTTAGAGCGAGTCTATATCACATATATAGATCCGATACGCTCATGATTTTTCTTTGTGTTTTCCTCATGAATTATTAATGAATTTTAGAAATATATATATATATATATATATATATATTTATTTTTTTATTTTTTACTTTAAGTCTTATTTGGAACATAGTGAACCAATTTTTAGAGACTTACAAATATTAGACATTTATAAAATTAATGATTATTTGACTAGTTTATTTATGTTTCGATACCATTATGTTAAAAATTTACCAGTTTTCACAAATTATTTTGTAACAAATACGTAATCAAATTCATCAACATAACACAAGAAATGCAGCACAACTTCATAAGTCTTATAAAAGAACGAATTATGTAAAACATACTCTTTCTAACAAAGGAGTCGATATTTGGAATGGTCTGGAACCTAACTTAAAAAAATATAAAATCCTATAACATCTTTAAAAAACAAACTAAAAAACATTTCTTACAAATGCAACATAATTAAACTGCACAATGTAATATATGAGACAGTTTCCTTAGTATCTATTTTCTATTTAAATATTTTTGTTTGTTCAAAGTCTAGCAACATAATATGCTTTAAATTGCAATTTGCATTGCCAGATTTTAGTACAGTAGGTCATTATATATATACAGTATGCTTCTTAATCTTCTTAACTTTCTTTTCTCACTTCTCTATCAATTGTAAATATAGATAAAATTTCCTTTACTCTTCACAATATGTACATAAATGTTTTTTGAGAATGATATTACGCGTGAGGGATTTCTCTTGCTGAGCCAGTTACTGAATATTGTTCATCAACATGTCGTCGTCTCAGAATAAAAGAATAATAATTTTTGGACATTCCAGCCACCTTCGCAGGCAACCTTGTTAGCTCTTTATATTGGGAAGAGGTGAAAAAAACTTGGGTGGAGTGGGCAATCTTGGGTGGAGTGGGAATCTTGGGTGGAGTGGGCAATCTTGGGTGGAGTGGGTAATCTTGGGTGGAGTGGGCAATCTCAGGTAGAGTGGGCAATCTCGGGTGGAGTGGGCAGTCTTGGGTGGAGTGGACAATCTCGGGTGGAGTGGGCGATCTTGGGTGGAGTTGGCAATCTTGGGTGGAGTGGCCAAGGGGGTGTCATATTGGCCAAAGACTACACAGAGTTGTCTGTGGAGTAGGCTAAAGGTTTTTGTCCCTTTTGAGGCAGCATTTCACTTGCGATAGTAATTTCTAGTTTTAAATAACTATATGACTGTAATTAGAAAATACCGGTGTAGATATAAATTAAACATATTGTTTAACTAGGGGTCTTAATTAAAAGTCTTTACAGATTTCTAGTAGGCCCCTAGCCTATACAATACTAAAAAAAAACCATGTAAAATAAATAAATATCATAATTATATATGGGCAAATATAGTAAAATAAATTTTAAAAACCCGGAATGGTATAAATTACGCTTCGGTTTATATACGATCTTTGTTAGTGACGTAACATGACAATATAGAAAACCGCTGACCAAAATAAGAGTTGAAAATCTCGACCATCGCTTACAGATCTATTTTTCTGCCCTCGTGGAGGCAACGAGGGTTCGCAAGCTATTTGTGGGCCTGTCCGGCCTGAATTGAGTTACTTCCACTCTTCCAGTATATTGTACTTTGTCTTATTTTATACTATGTTAAATTAATACTAATAGGTTAATTAAATTTCCCAAAATATGTTTATTTTGTTCAAATTATTCTGTAATTATGTACGAGTCCTATACTCCTATTAGCTTTCTGAAGCAAATGGTAGCATTTCTGTTAGACGTATTAAAGTTATGTTTATCTTTTGAAAATCCACTTAAATTCAACTCTGTTAAAGTCTTAAGAAATTAAAAGCTGATGAGACCATTTTACATGTATATTACTGGACGTGTCAACATTTTATTATAAAGTGTGAAGGAGGGCCGCCGAGAGAAATTTTGGGCCCCTGGCCAAAACATATTTGTGGGGCCCTACCCCTCTTCATGTTTGTCTTATTTAATCAAAGTGAAGTGCATTGACTATTCTCGACCACCGCTTGCTGATCTCGTCCAGCGCTTACTGTTCTCGACTATCGTTTACATCACTGTTCTCTATATTGCTTACAGTTCTCGACTATCGCTTACTGTTCTCAACTATCGCTTACTGTTCTCGACTATCGCTTATTGTTCTCGACTATCGCTTACTGTTCTCGACTATCGCTTACTGTTCTCGACTATCGCTTACTGTTCTCGACTATCGCTTACTGTTCTCGACTATCGCTTACTGTTCTCGACTATCGCTTACAGTTCTCGACTATCGCTTACTGTTCTCAACTATCGCTTACTGTTCTCGACTATCGCTTACTGTTCTCGACTATCGCTTACTGTTCTCGACTATCGCTTACTGTTCTCGACTATCGCTTACTGTTCTCGACTATTGCTTACTGTTCTCGACTATCGCTTACTGTTCTCGACTATCGCTTACTGTTCTCGACTATCGCTTACAGTTCTCGACTATCGCTTACTGTTCTCGACTATCGCTTACAGTTCTCGACTATCGCTTACTGTTCTCGACTATCGCTTACTGTTCTCGACTATCGCTTACTGTTCTCGACTATCGCTTACTGTTCTCGACTATTGCTTACTGTTCTCGACTATTGCTTACTGTTCTCGACTATCGCTTACTGTTCTCGACTATCGCTTACTGTTCTCGACTATCGCTTACTGTTCTCGACTATCGCTTACTGTTCTCGACTATTGCTTACTGTTCTCGACTATTGCTTACTGTTCTCGATTATCGCTTACTGTTCTCGACTATTGTTTACTGTTCTCGACTATCGCTTACTGTTCTCGACTATCGCTTACTGTTCTCGACTATCGCTTACTGTTCTCGACTATCGCTTACAGTTCTCGACTATCGCTTACTGTACTCGACTATCGCTTACTGTTCTCGATTATCGCTTACTGTTCTCGACTATTGCTTACTGTTCTCGATTATCGCTTACTGTTCTCGACTATCGCTTACTGTTCTCGACTATCGCTTACTGTTCTCGACTATCGCTTACAGTTCTCGACTATCGCTTACTGTACTCGACTATCGCTTACTGTTCTCGATTATCGCTTACTGTTCTCGACTATCGCTTACTGTTCTCGACTATCGCTTACTGTTCTCGACTATTGCTTACTGTTCTCGATTATCGCTTACTGTTCTCGACTATTGCTTACTGTTCTCGACTATCGCTTACTGTTCTCGACTATCGCTTACTGTTCTCGACTATTGTTTACTGTTCTCGACTATTGCTTACTGTTCTCGACCATCGCTTACTGTTCTCGACTATTGTTTACTGTTCTCGACTATTGCGGCTTACTGTTCTCGACTATTGCTTACTCTTCGGCGAATAATTGTTTACTGTTCTCGACTATCGCTTACTGTTCTCGACCATTGCTTACTGTTCTCGACTATCGCTTACTGTTCTCGACTATCCTGTTCTCGACTATCGCTTACTGTTCTCGACTATCGCTTAATCGCTTGCTGTTCTCGACTATCGCCGCTTACATCACTGTTCTCGACTATCGCTTACTGTTCTCGACTATCGTTTACATCACTGTTCTCTATATTGCTTACAGTTCTCGACTAGCGCTTACTGTTCTCGACTAGCGCTTACATCACTGTCGTTTGCAACTCTCAACTATCGCTTATACTATTCTCGATACACTTTTGTCCAGTTTGGCTTGCCATATCAATTCAAGCACGGAAGCATGTATTAAAAGCCATTTTTCATTATTTAAAATTATTCTTCTAAATAGAATCTTTATAAATAAAAAACTGAATTTTCGTTGACTGACACTTTAAGGGGCCGTTTACATGGACTAAAAGTTGACTCGGGTAAGAGGGACACCCTACCCCCCCGAGACAACGTTGCCGTTTGTTTACACATGAGGAATTAGATTATGACTTCTGAATCGGTTTAAGCCTGGAGGACTGGGTATAGTTTAATGCATCTAATTTAAGATGGCCGATCGTCGGGAAGAAACTGTAACTGTACTGTTAGAATTAAACGGTAGAATTAAACTCACAGAAGCTTTTATACTTCTTCAGGCCAATTATCAGGTTTTCAACTATTGTTGGAGACCAAGACCATTTCTTTCGCTTCGTATTTGCTGCTCTATCAATTGTTTCACTTTCTGCCGCCATTTTGTTTCGC
The DNA here is from genome assembly GCA_035771165.1 of Paragorgia papillata. NCBI lineage: Eukaryota > Metazoa > Cnidaria > Anthozoa > Scleralcyonacea > Coralliidae > Paragorgia > Paragorgia papillata. The sequence goes on from JAWNZC010000265.1 coordinate 1,824,191, forward strand.
AGTTTTGCCTCGGGTACGCGAGTCAGCTTTATCTCGCCCCCTACTCCAGGGTGATCCTACTATACCCGAGACAAGTATGAAATTCCCCATGTAAACGCTCGCTGTCGAGACTAAGTAAAATGAACACAAAGTTAGCTCCCCCAGGGTAGCTCGGGCGGCAGGGTGACCCTTCTACTGCAGGGACAACGTTTGTCCATGTAAACGGCCCCTAATAAGTCAGGTAACAACAAGGTAGGCAAGCATGGAGTGATTGGAGATTTGTTTGCCACAGATGGTACGTGCACGAGATAGACCGGACACGGTGGATAAACCTAAAGTTATTACGTTAGCGGTTGAGGGTTGCCAAGTCGAGGGTCGAGGGTCGAGGGTCGAGGGTCCTGATTGAAATACACTAAAATTATTTTTGAAATATAATAAATATGAATTAGTTACTTTTTGTTCCAAATAAAAAGCTCTTGTCGCGGCATCTATGCAAAGTGAATGATGCTTCAATGTTTTGGAAAACTTCTCAAGAAGGACTGTCATCTGTTACCCTCTATTAAGCCGGTTTTCCACTAGGCGGAATTTTGCGCGCGGAACAGATTTTTTCTTTGTCTTTTCTAATTAGTTCCAGCCCGAGAAATCACAAGACAAAGAAAATTTCCGCTCCGCGCGCAAAATTCCGCCTCGTGGAAAACAGCCTTAAATAAAGTTATTATTATTATAAGGTCCGATTCAACCTTTCCTGCATGACCAGTAAAAGTTCTTTTGGACAGGATTTTTGTAGACAAATCTACTAAATATTACCTGTTAGTCAGTGCCGAGTAAACACCTTGCCGCGCGCATGAAATGTCCAATATATATATATATATATATATATATATATATATATATATATACTGTAGAAGATGTTGTAAAAACCTTTGGCAGAGTGCTCGATGGGAATCCAGAGCATATTATAGTTAAAGTTCAAAGATTCAACAGGTTTGATTAGACATTTTATTACTATTAGTAATAATAGTAATAAAATGTCTAATCAAACCTGTTGAGTCTTTGAATTTTAACTATATATATATATATATATATATCTTCCGCCTAAATTTTATTTGTGCCGCTAGAAGGAAATTATGTGCGTCAATTTTAGCGTATTTACGACCCTCGACTTGCAACCCTCGACACTTTACCCTCGACCAAAACCCAAACCCGTGCGTTCTGGTGAACATATACATTGGAATTCTTCATCAGCTCAATGTCAAAATCTATAAGTTGGTTGACGCACTTAAAAATAGTGATATAAAAATAGTGGCAGATCAGAGATAGTGGTTTTTGCCACAGTTGCAGATCGGAAGGGTGGTTGGGAAAGTCGAGTTATGAAGTCTGCAAGGCGGCTTTATCTTATAAATCCTTATCTTATATAGATGGTCAATGAGTGGAATTTTCTTGTCTCCCCAAATAATATTGCTGTGGACTGTAGTTGAATAGAGGGAGGATATTAAGGCCGCTATATAAATGACTATTATAAAGAGTGAGGGCCTGTTTATATGGAGGCGAATTACTCGGCACCTGGCGAGTTCCCGGTCGGTAGAACAAACACTGTTTTTCCCACCGCAGTGTTTATATGAGGCAGACGCGGCACTGGCAGTCGGGATCTCGGCAAAGCGGGATAAACATTTCCCCATATAAACACTTTTCCCCGGGTAACTCGGCATAGCGGGATGAATTTTCTATATTCGTTGTTTATGTCACTTTTGTTGATGCTAATCATCTCAGATATTACAACTTGCCAGGTATCTCGCTTCCATATAAACAGAACGTAAAGTTTATCTCAGCAAACCGGGTAACTCGGCTGACTGGGTAACTTGGCTCCATATACCCTTGAGGTAATAAGTTCTAATCCACACCACGGGTTAAGCCATAGGCGTTGGTAGACGTTTTTGATTATCTGACTAGCACATGTTTTGTCTGATTATTATTCCTAAGTATTTAAATCAAGTGGACAGCCATGAATCTTAGAGAAACACGTCCGATTCCGAAGTTCGAACGTTTACTAGCACAGTCATAGATAAAAAATTTGAATATATTTCAGTAATTTAAGAAAGTTAGCGTTAAAATAAACCCTCTAGGTAAGTGGCTGAGGTCAGAGTTAACTTTTCTTCAAGATTGTAAGCATTGCATGGAATAAGAGATAACTGTATTATCGGCGTATATAGGAATATCTTACATTAACACAGGTTCATAGGGCATTCCGCGCAGTCATGGTCGATCGCCTGTTTGTCTGACACTCCATAGCCTCAATGCTTGGCATTGCTTGCAGGCTTTCTACAACTTTCCTTGCTTGTTTGTCACTCATCACCGGAATTTCAGTGGAGCGATCAGACAGTTGGATTGGACTGTCTTAATACTAAAATCTCGCAATGCGAACATTCAAGGATTTCCGCCATCATCAGCAGGGAAATACTTTTCGACAACGACCACGCCAAACGGAGCCAACAAGATCTGCACGCAAACAACGAATCCACTTGAATGGTTAATCCCGTCAAAGTACGATACTTGTTTTATCTTCTTGATGCAATACATTGTCGAAAAATAACTTAAGAAGTTTTTAACTTTACTAAATTTGTGCGCAACAAAACCAGAACCCTCAGAGCCTATTGAACAATATAATAATTTGGAGCCTATTGAACAATATTATGACCGGAAAACGGAAGCCATGATGCAGGAATCGTTCTTCAAGTTAGACAAACTGTGCACCTGTATAATTAACAGACATTATGGTTTAATTTGTGAGAAATTTAAGTGTTGCTTGTTTCGAATGCTTCCTCGCTTAACATGTAATTACGTCTGTCAACACTCATTCAGATAGAAATGCAATCCGTAGATAAATATGTGATGTCTTATTTGTTCAACTGCAGTAGAAACGAAACAATCTATTCCGCATCTTGTATTCTTTTTCAACAAACGCAGCAATGTTTGATATAAACGTATGACAAATTAGCTATAACAACTCTGATAATACACACTGCCTCAGAGAAATTCAGAGCAGAGGTTAAACTCCCCCAAAATAAGGAATGCTTTAGGTTTAATAACGAAGAAGCCATGACCTTGATCAGGTATAACTAATGGCCAGTATCCTAGCGTTGACACTAACCCTCAATAAATCTCAGCAAGAGAGAATTTATCACGCAATAAAATGTCTTTTAACTCAGCAGTGACAAGCTGAGAGAAATAACTCACGACTTGAGCAAAACGACAAGAAAACATAAAATCATATTTTAGACCGGCATTCTGTTTTTCTCATTAGCGTACTAGACCAACTGGCGTACTTCAAAACGCCGACTCAAATTCCCTGGTTTATGAAGTGCATGCCAAAAAGCATAAGGAACTGTTATCACTTGTGAGATATGAAATAACTCTCATTGTAACGACACCCACTTCCCAGCCCTATATAACCCGCGGGGATACAAAGGAGAATATAAGTGGCCTGTAACTTTCGACATAAGCATCACATCTTGCAAGTGAAGCACGGCTTATAATCTACTGTTGGAACCATGAAGTACTCCCTGATATTTTCAATATTCTTCGTGTTGATTTTCTTCATTAAAGAAAACGAAGCGCAGATAAGAACAACAGAAGATGATTTTCAAGGTACAAATAATGTCGAAGAAGATTACATTAAAGAGAAAACAAATGGCACGAGTGCTGTTTCATCGGGAGATGGGATCAGTAAGTCCACCTGGATATGGCAGCCAAAGGGAAATCAAAAAAACAAAGTTAAGTTTGAGTCAGTTGTCGGTCATGATTTCGAGGACAACGAAGAGTCGTCTGGTCTTAATGGAGAACAAACGATTGACGACGAAGACATTGGAACTCCAAGTGGAAACTGGAGCAATTGGGAATCCATTAAAGTAAAAAATACAGCAGAAACACCTAAAGACAAAAAACAAAGCATTGACGAGAAAAGGCATCTAACCTACGAGAAACATCTGCAGAAAACAAATTGGTGCTTTAAAGAGAATGAAAAAGTCTATCAACATCACAAGTTTAAGGTAGGAATTCACGTTACGAGTGTGTTTATTTAGCTTTATTTGCTGTTATACTCATTACTATAGCACGCGTCACGACGTACAAAGCGTGAAAATTTACTGGTGTTACTTTACAGTACACATGCATACTATATAGACTGCGTTTATAAGCAAAAGTATCCGGATTCACATTGTTTTTCATCCTCATGGGAATAAAAAACAATGTGAATCCGGATATTTTTGCTCTAGTGTAAACGTAGTCATAGTTAACTTGGTCATATTTCTAACATAATTCAATTGTTTATCGACTTGGACCCGGGGTTCATTTCACGATTAACACCGAGAAATCAATGGATGGAGCAATAAGAGTCTTAATGGCCCCCCTTTGATATTGCGGAAATCCAGTTAAGAAGTACACGAGGGATGTTTTTTTTAGGATTACTTCTCAGTGTCGAGTATATACACGACGTGAAACCCCTTATATAGTTGATTTTAGAAAGCGTAATTCCATTCACTATTTTCTACATCAATGCCTTTAATAGTTACAGAATTTGATTTTCTCTAACCATATTTACTCCGGAACTGGGTTAACAGACTATTGGAAATTAATACAGTATACACGATGTTAAATTTTAGTTTCCTGTGACAATGTAAATGCAGCCGGCAGTTGTGTCAAACGAAGATAACAATGTTCATAAACAAATAACTCAATGAAGCAACCAATAACGCCGGAATACACCACCACCTGAATTAATGTCAGTCAGTGATTTGATGTTGTATACTGTATTTGTCTCTTATTCCTGTAGGCTCTGTTTCAAGCCTCGTTGAACGCGAATGTTTTCGTAACACGAGAATTTTATGACGTGATGACAAACTCGTCACCTTTGTTTTGTATGAGGTTCCCTTGTTCTGCCGTCTAATCAGAATTATTTCAATGTGACAACAGCAAGAGCTATAAATTACAGCTTTGTTTCTGCATCTTTTGCGGCGTCATATATACGAACCCAGAGGGCGACCTTCTGGCTGTTGACAATGTGGCAATATTAATTTTATGTAATTTTTTTTCATTCTTGTTTAGAAAACAAACATGTGTTGTCGTAAAAGAAAACAATGCCGAACAACAAGACATGTAAAGAGAGGAATATACCAGTGCTCTTGCGACGTTGATTTCTATGTGTGTTTGAATAAAGCAAACACGAAGATGTCGAATAGCATAAAAGAATTGTACTTCAACCGCAACAAGGTTGCTTGCTATAGGAAGGTGATTCGTAAACCTTGCACAACATTATCCTGCAACGTCCAATACAAATGGAAAATTATTGAACAATTTTCTTAGTGAAAACTTTGTACCCTATTTCACTTTGTACCCTATTTCCGTCATGGTCATTTTGTGGTCAATGAAGATAAAAAATCGGGTGCAAGACATTAAGTTATTGAATGCTAGAACTGACTGACGATCGTCTTCTCGAGATCGGCAACTGATCAAAGCAGAACAATGACGATTTGGCAGACTCTAATATCGGTTTACTTATTATTCGGAAATTGATGCTTTTAGATTTTGTTTTTATCCTCCTCAAAAATAGACCGAGGATAGTAAAAATGAGAAGTTTAAAAATAATAAATAGATCCAGTACCTAATTTAAGTTAAAAATATTTCAATTACACATATATATGCATGGTCATTAAAAATACGATTACAGACAGGGAACAAGCTCAAGAATTTAAAAACTTTAAAAAAACCAACTCGAAATAATCTCGAGTTTCTATTCTGTGGCCTGATATATATTTGATATATTTTTAGGCTATATTTGTCGTAATCATGCACATTGCATGTATTGCAGTGGAAATTTCTATTTGACAAATTGGGCAATTCTTTGCAAGAGTAATTTTATTTTGTGAGTATTATGTTATACACTTGTATGTAAACAACTATATGTTTTTAATATAATAACAATAGAACAATTTGTTTTGCATGTAATGTATATATAACTGAAAAAATAAAATATAACAAAGCATTGTTTCTCGTATAATTTGATTCAGGCCAGATGTTGTGAATCTGACTTAATTTCTTCACCATATTTCTTGTATCATAACATTGTTAATTGGATTATTTATTAAGGTGCAAAATTAAGTTTACCGCAAAATTATGTGCGATAATTAAGTGCAAATTTATCATTTAGCAAAATAGTTGCCATATTTTCCATATATAGATGTAAATGCATGATTGAAAAAGACAACCCAGTTATTTATAAATAAATAAAAAATTAAACAAAGTTGATTATTTAAAAATAATTAATTTTCTCAAGTTAGATTTTTATATTTAAAGTTACAATATTTCTATTTTACTACATTATAGAAATTCATTATATATATAATTATCAAATTCATTAAAAATTCATGAAGAAAATTCAAAAGAAATGAATATTTAATCAATATCTGTAAATCGCATACAGATTCGTCCTGATTTACATCAACATTTTCCTCAATTTACTTCGCTAAAATCACTCAAACTTGAAAAATAGTTTGAAAACATGGCTATTTAGATGCGTCCATTTGATAAGTACGATATTATATTATAACTACAGCTCGCTTGCAGCTTGCCTTGTAAATCAGATACAGATCGCTGCTCATGCTTTATCTATTACATAATGAGACCATTTTTGAAGCTATTCAAAACATTTGGAGTACGTGTTTTATCAGATCTAAAACACTCCGCTATCGCCTCGTGCTTCAAAACTAATAAAACACTGCTACTCGTGTTTTAAAAATATTACATTTTATTACATCTGACAAATTAATTATTTGTAAAGAATCAACGCTGCATGTTCAAGTTTATTATTCATAAATAAATGTTTCTAATTTTCAATCATTTCACCAGTATATATAATGAAAAATAGTGAATATCACGCGACAACTGTTTTGCTAATTAATAAATTTACACTTGGCACCCATGCATATATATAAACCATTACGGTGTAATTAGTTTGCAGAAAACGTTTATGAGCTGTAGTGATAGATAACAAACGCATGACTTAATTAAAAAGTGTGACTTGTGTCCCTTAGTAGTTCTTCATGCAGAATTAAATACAAAAAGCGATCGGAGATTAGAATAACTATTGTGATTAGCAAAAATGAAATCCACGCCGTTCGGGATGCAACTCAAGAAGACCGCGCAGGTTCTCTAATCAGAATATTAGTTGCGCAATTATTCAAAGACGTTTGCACAGCTTTTACGCTTTTTCGGTTTCCCTTTTCTCGCAGGAAATAACGTGAGCTATTAAATACACCAATTCAATACTGAAAAAACAACGAACTAGGACATTAACCTAAAAAGCTTGGGGCAAAATTATCCAGAGAAGAAAATCTGGCATTTCCAGTTTGACTACACTCCAAATATATTTTTCTTTAACTTATCTTAGAAAACTTGCACGCGGGTGGCGTATGCTGTAAGCGTGCTGCCTCTCATCGCTCAGATTGGTAGTTAAGCCAGATCAATGGTAGCTAACGCCTTGGAATGGCCGTGTTGATTCAAAGATTTTTCACTGGATTGTCCGATTTTTCTGAGCTCCCTTCATAAAATAGTGAATAAAACACTTAGAATGTACTTAACTCGAAGCCTATAGCTATTGCACTGTCCTCACCTGTGTTATAATTTCAGGTGGAAGTTTAATACATTAAATCCCGTTTATCCCGCTGTCTTGCATGCACGACCAAATTTTGACCAAGTGCCTTCCAGCTGTTTTTAGTATCGTGTTTTCCCCCTCCTGGATGACACTTATTGATGTAAAAGTTGTTGTTGTAAGTACAATTATGATCAGTTGAGATACTGATGAATTATTGATGTCATCGGCCGCTGAAAAGCTCCATATATCCCACCTATATCTTCGTTTATTTTTATGATTATTTTAGTATATATATTTGTAAGTTTGTTTAATTTTGTCAGTTCTTCACTTTGACGACGTTTAATAAAATAATACGGTTGGAGAAAGTATTTGACAATGTTTTGTCCTAGGACTATATGCCGTCAAACCGGCAAGTTAAATTGAAGTATGGTCATTGACGGCAGACACTGCAGTAATTTTCGCTGTTTCGGATCCGTCCTACCAAACAGACCATATGACGGATACAGTTTTAAGTGCTTATTCTTAATTTTTAATTAATTATTTGATTCTTCGATTCTGTTAATTCAATTGTCCTTTGTGAAACAGTGAAAGTATTCGAAACATAGTTATGTAATTGACCCGTACCGAAAACAATGGCGACTTGTACATTTAACCACAATCTTTTGCGTGCGGTAAATATTGTTTCTTGCAGAATTATTGGAAGATATGGTTTTAAAAACTTTCGTAGGAATGAAGTTCTTGTTTACTGGCACCTTAGCATGATAAACAATGTTTAGTCGTTATTTGAGCTGATTTGAGGTCGCAAAGCATTGTCGTTAAATGTACCGCCGCCATATTTTTCGGTACCGTCAAATGGGTTAAGACCACCAGGTTTATAGAAACTTACTGCACAGATAAAGAAATAAGAACATACATGCATGTAAAAATCCTAACTAAAGTGGACTTTAGTTTTGTCCTCATGCAAATTACTTAATTATTTACTAATCTTTAAGTAATGAAGACCATCTGCCAGAATATACTTCGTCCGCAAACATGTTTATACATTTCACTAAATAAAGTTTATTACTATCTTAATGCTTATTACTATTACAGGTACAGTACAAACTGCAGCCTCCAACTTGAAAACATACAAAACGACATCTTGTCATGCAATCATTAATAATTCATGAAGAAAATTCAAAAGAATTTGTTTAATCAGCTGTTGTGAACCAGCTAGAACAAATTCGTCCTGGTATAAACTTTTCGATCGATTTTCTCTGCTTAAACAGCTTATATTTTAAAGATTGTTGATAGATGTCTGATTTGGATTGTAAGTCCCATACATGAGTTCAGACGCGGATATTATTATTAATACTTAAAACCAAGACATGAATTAAAGTCAAGCCTGATACGTTATATCTTGACATTAACTCTTATCTCAAGATGTTCATTTTAAATCGTGTTTTTTTTTTGTATACGGAAATAAGTACATCTGTTTTTGTGCCTATTAACTGACAGGTTTCTTGTAAACTTCACACAATAATTTACTAAATTCAATTAGCACCACAGCATTTCGTCCAAAGCAAAGAAGGTGTGTGTATATGTGTATGCTGGTAGCAGGGATGGTTAATACCATTCACTGTTCGATAAAAAAATTGAAATGTATAGGAAGAATGACGTGAGACTGTGTACACTGGGGTGGAGAGGTGGAGAACAAAGTTAGAGGTATTACTCCGAGTGACGAAGCATACCGCACAAATAGAGAAAAACTACGAGGTCAAGTCATAGAAGCGAGTCGTGGGATGATAAGAAAATCTTTACAAAACAAAACAAAAACTGATTTTGTTCTCTTTCGGCGTAATGACATTATAGTAAAGTGCTTGACCTTATTAACTCCTGCTGAATCTAGCTTACAGTCTATAAAGGTGTTTCCATTCAGTATGGATTACAAGTTTTTTCAAAGAAAATATTTTACTGTTCAATATTCATTTAGGAGTCCTGTATTGTACAACAATTACTTTAGAGATTCTTAAACGTCGCTGGCTCGCTCCACTGCCCATATTCCAACCTTGTTGCTATAGATAAGAAACAGCGCTCGGTCACTCAGGATGGTCCAACAGAGTGGGTGGTATGACGTCAATAGTCTTGAGTGATTTCAAACGACTTTTAGCCAAAGATCTTAAAGACGAGTAAAATATTAAGAGAGAGAATTATAAAACTATTTCTAAAACTCATTAATAATGCATGAGGAAAACACAAAGAAAAACATGTTTAATGAGTGTCTGTATAGCCTGTATATGTGATACAGATTCCTCTTGATTTACATAAACTTTAGCTTTGATTTTCTCGACTAGAAAAATTACTACACAATGAACTTACGAAATAGATCGTTTTAGAAGTCATCAGTTACAGAATTCGTCTCCGTTCTGTATCGGGGATACAGGCACTCGGCTTCGCCTCGTGTCTGTATACCCCGATACAGAACGGCCACTCATTCTGTAAATAGTACTTATAATACTGTTTATATATCAGAAAACTACATATTGCTAATGCTTGCTTCACGTGTAAATAAAAAATTAAAAAACAAAATTTCTTTCTTGAACATTCTTATCAAAACAAGTCGGTCATTGTTATGCCTATCAGTAACTCTAGTCAACCAAATAAAACATATTTCCGGTTTCCTTTTGCGGAAATTGAAAGTTGATGCAGCGGAACATAAACAGCCGAACATCTGAGAAAGAAAATTAAAACATCACCATGGCATTTGGCAGCTGAGATAAAAAGGAAATGAGATATTAAAAAAGCTAATCGTGATTTAGTCTTTCACCAACTAGATTAGCTAGGAAGCCCTCGTGGCAACCAGATAAGAATGTCTGAACGTGCAAACTTGGCCATCTTAAGTAGAGTATAATTATTGGCTGTTAAACTGAAGAGCAGAATAAGCATTGGAGAAAATTGAGTTATAAGTAGCATTTTTGGATTACAATTGGATTATTTATACAAAAAGATAACAGGAAAGAAGAAGAACCTGCCTTGATGACTATCATCTTCAACGACGAGCCATTTAAAAGAAAAGAAACTTATTGGGACTTATTGCAAAAACACCAAAGACCATTATTAGTGCCCTATGTGGCTCAGCAGGGATTTAAACGAACAGGATCTCTCCATTATTGGTGCGAGACGAAATCTACCGCAGATTGAAGTTTGAATTACCGTTATGCATGGGCTAACACTAAAAAGCGATACACGATACACGATACAGCGATACAGCGATACGACGATACAAAATCCGGGGGGATTACACATTCCTGTAAAAAAATCAGGGGGACTTACACTGGTAAAAAAATTAAGCCGGGGGGGAATGGGTTGTAAATGTTGTAGCGAATGTCTTGAATCCCTGACAGCCATCTAAATTGCGCTCGCGCATTTTCAAATTACTAGATTTATTAACTTTATTGCCTATAGTAACTGGTGGTCAAACAGAGCGAAATGCCCCAATTGAACATGACTACCATGATGTAAGTGCTGGTTTTGCGGAGGGAGGAAAACCGGAGAACCCTCGAAGCACAGGAGAGATTAGCCTGGTACCCAATTTCAAAAGAAATATGGGCCAGGTAACCACTAATCTCATTCTCGCGTCATCAGGGCTAAATCCACTTATGACGATTGCAGTTTTACTCAGCCACTAAAAACGCGCCAAATTTCAACCAATAGGAAAGCAGAAGTCTTTAGTGGTTACCTGGCCCATATTCTTTGATTGGGCCAGGGTACCAGGCTAAGGAGAGATCAACTACAACTCTACTCACATTGAAATCAGGACTGCTTGGTGAGTTGTTTTTTGTTTGATAATTATATCAAGATATTTTGAGGTTTTATCCTCTAAAATGCGACGTTTTGTGAACGATCAACATACACTTCTCGGTAAATTCAGCATGAAGTACTAAAGCGCATTTGTAAAGCATGTAAGCGCATTTAGTTGTGAAATATTTCTAAAATGTTGCATTTAAGTGAGTTAACAGTGGTATCACACCAGGCTTACCTCATTAAACCAATACGTTGGCGTTGATATATCCAAAGACATTTGATCGTTCGCAAAAACGTCGCATTTTAGAGGATAAAACCTCAAAATATCTTGATATAATTATCAAACAAAAAACAACTCGCCAAGCAGTCCTGGGCTACCTATGGTTGTATTAACCCCGTGACTACCAGAGGTCTTTCCCTTGACGGGTAAAATCGTCTGGCGTTAGCCAGAGTAAAAATACTAAAGGTGCGTCTACATGCTCGCTTAAGAGTCAAGGGGTTAAGCAGTATATCTAGCCAGAGTAACATCATAGCGGTTAACAATGAGCTACAATTTAGGTTGAGGGTGACAAATAAGGTGCACAATCTTTTGTTTTACGTTCATTAATATTTATAAAGCAACGATGCTATTGGTTGATTGCTTCATTATACCAAAAATACAATGTGTTCAGCAAGCGTTAAGGTGAAATAAGGTGTACAAACGTGAACAAAAACCTAGAACAAAGACTTTGGCCGCGTTTCCAGACAATTTATTTCTAGCGACTAAAAAACAGGAAAAAAAAAAGAAAAAAAAGTAAAGAAGATAAAAAAAATATGGATCGGACCTCCCCTGGTCAAATGACCAAGGGAATGCCGTAAATCTATCTCAAAACCATGATGAGCATTTATATAATCCGACGGGAATTAAGCGATATAAGCTGTGAGTAAGCTTAGACTTAAAACACCTGGAACATTTCAGACTAATAAGGAAATCTTAAAGGTGATGAACGGTGGATGAATTAGTGATCAGTTCAAGCCAAAGTTCTTACGAGTTACTCCGATACTGAATGGCTTTGGCTTAAAAGGTCAGGTTATTTAAAAGCAGTTTATACACCATCATAAACATTTTTATACAGCACTGCCTACGCAGCACTTTACTTCTATATTATTCAAAAAAAAATCATAAGTTGTTCCATATTTAAGTTCTATAAGAAAATACGACTTTTGAAAACAGTTCTGTTTCAAAAATATTTGTTATTTATTTATTATAGTTACTACGACTAAAATTACGTGCATCAAGGACATGCAGCATCTGATGATGTATAATAAATTCATATACTAGAAATTACTATCGCAAGTGAAATGCTGCCTCAAATGGGACAAAAACCTTTAGTCTACTCCACAGGCAACTCTATGTAGTCTGTGGCCAATGTGACACCTCCCTTGCCTGAGATTGTCCACTCCACCTAAGATAATGCCCACTCCACCCGAGAATACCCATTCCACCCGAGATTATCCACTCCACCCGAAATAATATATATATATATATGGCCAAACTGGCAATCTGGCCGCTCTGGCAGAAACAGACAAGTATATGTTACTCTGGCCAAACTGGCACTCTGGCAGAAAGGAACAAGTAGCTATAGAGCGTTTTCACTCACGTGATCGGTGGCCCCATTGGGGTGGTGAAACAATACGAAATATTTGAATAAGGAAGAGCTAATTCCCATACCGTACACCAATATGGCCGCCATTTCATTGTTTTGGTACACCAATATAAGCTCTCAAAATGTCAATTGGGGCGATAGTCCTGTTTTTCTCCCAGCCACTATGTTACTTGTTGTATTCATGTGATATAATGTTGTGGCAAAGCAAATAAATAAATAAATAAATATGGCCGCCGTAACGCCAGATGAAAACGCTCTATAGTCATTCTGAAGCATGCAATATATGCTATTTTGAATGACTATTGAAATCAACAACTGATTATCTGTGACGTACTTTGTGCTCTGCTACACGGTAAAACAACCCCAAATTCGAACGTGCATGCAATTCCATCAAGAGCAAATCCTTCTGGTGTACGTGATGTAAGTTGTGGGAAGAAACTTCCTACGTCACAAAACGTCATAAAACGGTCAACATTTTTATTTAATTAAAACATCTCAAAATCGAGAGCTCGTTGACTATACATAGCTCGGCAGAGGTCTGGACACGAGACACTGATGTTGTAAATTAATTCCTGAGAGAATCACAATTTTTTTTTAGAAGAGATCCTGAAGAAAGCTACAACGGAACAGTATTGAAAAAACCCAAAACGTTCGCGTTGTTTCGCGCCCGCTTTTTTAAAGATAATTGCAATTCAATCGGTCATATTACACATGGTAATTTCGAAAGCTCAAAAATTCCATAGAAAGATGATTGCTGTAACTTACAAGAACGAATGCAGCACAGGTTAGCTGAGACAAAGATTTAGAGCTCCGTTCTGTAAATATTTTTCTGCAGACGAGTACTGTGTGGGGGTGATAGAATATAATTGAGCTTTATCGCGATCAGTAAAACGGAAGATTGGTAGGGCTGTCGATAAATTGGACTTTTATGTAGCATACATTTTGTACGATACATTAAAAGTTCATATATATATTTAAATCATGCATGACTGTACACATTGACAAACATTTGGACGGTAAACAGAAACTAAGGGTCTGTTTACAAGGAGGCCGGGTTACCCTGGCACCCGGGTCAAAGTTAGCCCAGGTTACCCTGACACCCTCAAGTTAGCCCAGGTTTGCTGCCTGGGTCAACTTTATTAGACGTGATCACCAAGCACTTATAACAAGAAGCCTGGAACTAGTAAAAAGTTGCCCTGGGTAGGCGAGTTCTCCCTACCAAACGCTTTACAAGGACAAAACATAACCCAGCTACTACTGTATGGTAACTCTAGTGGCGTGATAGGGTTACCCTAGCATCAGGGTTACCCTAGTGAACACGGCAAACAAAAAAAACAAAAAAAATGTACGAGAGCTAACCCTACCTCCTTGTAAACAGAGACTAACCATCCCCTCCCTCTACGGTTAGGGCACGTCACACACTCATGGTATTCTATTCCAAGACTGACCTTATGAGCGACGTTAAGTTTATGGTGGTTTCCAGGCTTCTGGTTCGTAGCTCTCTTCCTTATTCTCTTCACTAGTTTGCGGTGTCTTTATCTGTTTATCCCATACTCCCGGTTGAAATTGATTTCCTCTTGTCTGTGGTCTTGACGACTCCTTGGTATGACCATAAATCCGAGATGATGCATGACCCAAGGGTCTGGACACTAGTCCATCTAAATAGTAAATACAATAGAAACAAAGAGTTTCGTAGTCAATTCATCAAACTAGAGTATGTTTAATAGTTAAATACGAGAATAAATAGTAAATATATATAGTTCACACAACGCTTTTTGCAAAAACTAACCCCCCCCCCCCCCACATACATCACTATTCCATCTGAATTTTCAGGGCGGGGCCCCCTGACACCCCCCCCCCCCCAAAGGCCCGAGTCCTGGGGCCCAACGCCTTCTAGAAAGAAAGTGCAGAACAAAAAAATTGCGTAACAAGAAAGCGCTGGGCCCCCCGAAAGCACGGGGCCCGCGGCATGCCGCTTTTGCCATATGGTTAATCCGATACTGACAATATCTGGCATAACATAGTAAAATTTGTTCTTTCTTTTTTGAAAAGATTTTAATAGTAAAATTTACTACAATACAATTATAGTATGATGTCAGTTATTTGAATACATTTAGAAGGTAAACAGCAGCAAATTCTCGTCGGGCATGTCGTAGATGTCACCATATCTAATACTCATTTTTCGCACGTGTACCGTTGCGCGGATAATAAATCAATGCTGCACTAAGCTCATTAAGATAAGTGCTATACTCAAGCTTTAATAAACATATAGAAATGCAAAATGCACGTCGTTTGATCTAATTCCGCGGATTTGTCGCCAACGCGCGAGACAAATGCATCAAGTGCTGTCATCGCAGTAAGCATCTTGATCCATAAGTGTTCAATTAACTAGTTTAGCACTCAATAGCAATGCAAAATGCAATGAACCGTTTTAGTTTTTGACAAGAGAGTTGGACAAAATATAGAAAAAAAGTCGAGTACAGGTTTGGCAAAGAAAACAACATTCGTGTGCATGGCCACACGGAAGATTGTAAATATTACATACTCTCTATAGAGGCGTAAATAATGATACAGTACAAT
The DNA here is from genome assembly GCA_035771165.1 of Paragorgia papillata. Taxonomy (NCBI): domain Eukaryota; kingdom Metazoa; phylum Cnidaria; class Anthozoa; order Scleralcyonacea; family Coralliidae; genus Paragorgia; species Paragorgia papillata. The sequence goes on from JAWNZC010000265.1 coordinate 1,839,824, forward strand.
GTGTCCGTAATACGTATCTCCGTATATGAAACCAAGCCACAGTACGATTTATATCTCAATACAGTGAAAACAACATGCGTGTAGTAATGAATAATTAACCAACAGACTACATGTACATAACAAGTAAAATACATGACTGTGTTTTTACTGCATATAGTGCATTTCTTTAATTAGTTAAGTCTTATCTGGTTTACAATGACAATGTCTAAATTTTACATTTTCATGTAAAATACGAAGAAAAACTAGCATGTACACCGCCCAATCTCGTTTCTGGGTACGAGATTGGTACACCGCCCGTCAAAACATGTACTAAATTTAAGCCAAAGTTAACCCTTTTGAAATCAACACCGTGGGATTGGCGAGACGTGATTGGCTAAGGACACATTCATGTGACAATAATGCATTGGTTCGAATGTATTGGATGAAAACCTAATACTGCCTCCTCCGCAAGCGTCTCTTCAGGATTTATTATATAAACGCATTTATACAGGCAAATATTAGTTAAAACGCATCAAACGACGCGCGCGCGCGAAAGAATAGAAGCACTGGAAACTAATGCAAGGAAAAGGGCGCAGGGGATTGTGGCGTAAGCCTGGGACTCCCTGCGCAGGATGCTGAGAACTCGCGAAAAGAAAAATATAACGGAGACGTCTGGGTAACATTTAACTTTGACGTTGACATAAAACATGTTTTGACGGGCGGTGTACACGCTTAGGTGCCAACGACTGTATATTAAGAAAAATGGAAACTATGTACTGTACTGCACTGTACTGTACTGCGTTGTACTGTACTGCACTGTACTGTACTGCGCTGCACTGTACTACGTACTGCACTACATTGTACTGCACTGCGTTGTACTGTACTGCACTGTACTGTACTGTACTACGTATTGCACTACATTGTACTGCACTGCGTTGTACTGCACTGTACTGTAATGTACTGTACTGTACTACGTACTGCACTACATTGTACTGCGCTGTACTGTACTGTACTGTACTGTAATACGTATTGCACTACATTGTACTGCACTGTACTGTACTGTTCTGTACTACGTACTGCACTACATTGTACTGCACTGCGTTGTACTGCACTGTACTGTAATGTAATGTACTGTACTGTACTACGTACTGCACTACATTGTACTGCGCTGTACTGTACTGTAATACGTATTGCACTACATTGTACTGCACTGCGTTGTACTGCACTGCACTGCACTGTACTGTAATGTAATGTACTGTACTACGTACTGCACTACATTGTACTGTACTGCGCTGTACTGCGCTGTACTGTACTGTACTGTACTGTACTGTACTGTACTGTAATGTACTGTAATGTACTGTACTCTACTGTACTGTACTGCACTACGTACTGCACTACATTGTACTGTACTGTACTGTACTGTACTGCGCTGTACTGCGCTGTACTGCGCTGTACTGTACTACGTATTGCACTACATTGTACTGCACTGCGTTGTTTTGCACTGCATTGTACTGTACTGTACTGTACTGTAATGTACTGTACTCTACTACGTACTGTACTGTACTGTACTGTACTGTACTGTACTGTACTGTACTGTACTGTACTGTACTGTACTGTACTGTACTGTACTGTACTGCGCTGTACTGTACTGCGCTGTACTGTACTGTACTACATTGTACTGTGATGTACTGTACTGTACTATATTGTACTATACTGTACTGTACTGTACTGTACTGTACTGTACTGTACTGTACTGTACTGTACTGTACTGTACTGTACTGTACTGTACTGTACTGTACTGTACAGGCAGGTCTCAGAGGTCGGACGTATGTCAGAGAGCTCCGAGTAATTTTCATAAATCCAATAAATTTCATTGAAGAATAAAGTTCAAGTCACCTAGCTTCGTGTTCGAAGAGTCTTGTCTGGAGTTTAACAACACGATATGGCCACACTGGGTGGACAAAAGCTGGACCAACTTCGTGTTGTCGAGCTACGGGCTGAACTTGAAGAACGAGGGTTGAACAAGTCGGGGCTGAAAGGCGCTTTGATTGAACGTTTGGAAAAGTCATTACTTAGAGAATCTAAGGCGTTAGACAAGTTAAGCAAGGGATGCATTGCCAAGAGGATTGATGAACAGTACGTTATTAACCCCGAAGCCAAAGACGATGATAACGACAACATCGAAGCCGATGGTATTCCGTATGTCTATCCATAGAAATGGCCGAGGTTAAATTGGATATTGAAATATTACGGGTGACGATAAATCAACACTGAAATTCTTCAAGGACAATCGAAGGAAACCGGCCAATAGCAATTACATCAACGAGGGAGATCGCCACACAAACTCCATCCAACACGGACAGTATCTTAAAATCTAGTGAAATCTTTGCTAGCAAACCTGATTTGCCCTGTGGTTCTCCTTCAGGTCTATTTTCTCAAGTATCAGAAGTCTTCTCTATTCCGGACACCTGCGAGCAAGTTCACGAAGATGGCGAATATAGGGAGCTGCAACTAGAGCTTCCCGAAGCCAATGAGCGATGTAATCTGCTGGAGAAGGAAGAACGAAAAGCTGAAATCAACGAGCTCAACAAAATGATAATTTTCTTGGGGGACAAGGTGGAAAAAGTTCAAGAAAAACGCGATTCTTTGCAATTAGCATTACAATTAATTACAAACGAGAAAGCTGACATGAATTTGAATAATCATGCAAGCCTGACCACAGATCTATCTTCTTCAGAGGTTTGGGAAAAGCCCAAGAGACCGATTGGAAAGAAAGAGGTAACTAACAATAATGATCAACAAATCTTTCTAAAAGGCAGGAGCGAAATAGATTTTCTGTCTTAGGGCCTGTTCACATGAGACCGGGTTATCTCGGGGGGTAGGGTTATCCCTATCCCCCAAGATAACTCGGTGTTAGTTTATTTCCATGTTAAAAAAGTAAACCGTTCACACGAGACCGAGATATAACTCGGGGGATTTTATCATGTGAAATAGGGTCAACTTTGACCCTAGCCCCCGAGTTATCCCTACCCCCCAAGATAACCCGGTCTCATGTGAACAGCCCCTTAGAAGTAGAAGACTACGAGTCAACGAATCAACGTTTTCACTACCAACAAGAAGCGGATGAAGATGAAGAGCTCGAATACGAATGCCCTAACAAAAGCACAAGCAACACATTTAAAGATCAGATTTCTAGTTATCGAGAAATACACAAGTCTAGGTACAACATGATTAATAAATCTAATCAAAGCTTTTGTTCCAAACTCAGTCTCCTGGCTGGGCGAGGTCCCTACCAAAGGCGAAAGGCCAAGCCTTCCAAGTCAAAAAACGAGGAGTCGTCTAAAACACTCAGCAAGATGATGACCAGGCTGATCGACTATTATTGGTCGGTGATTCGATGATTAAGAATATCCAGCAAGAAAAAATCGAAAGGGCATACCGTGGAAAGGCAGATTATCAATCTTACGGTGGAGCGGCTGTCATGAGCGTCCTAAATAATAAGATTAAGAGCAAAATCGCCAATAAGGGATATAACACAATGGTGTTACACATTGCATGGTACAAACGATTTTTTGTTTCGTTGCAAGTAGATTGGAAAATCTCATTCAAGATATAAAGCCTTACACAAATACACTAGCAATATCCAGTGTATATCAACCTTTAACGAACTTACTAAAGAACTGTGTACAAAGCTAAAAGTCCACTACATTGACAACCAAAACATAAATGGAACTCACCTAAACGGATCTAAATTACACCTAAACAGAAATGGGGATAAGATGCTCGGCAAAAGCATATGTATCTATCTAAGATCCATAAGACACAACAAGTTTGACACTGAGCGCCATTACAACGATGAAAGAAATGTTCTGAGGAGATTCACGAATCATGCCCCACTCGAAACTATGTATATGAGAAGAAGTCAAACCAACAACTGGAGAAGATACCTCGAGTATGTACACCAGGTAACAACAACGATGTAATTGATGTGAACACTTCAGAAAGGTATACAACTTTCGAAAGAACTTATGAGGGAAATAATAGCTGTAACCTGAATAGTGATGTTAATAAAGGTATACAAGGTAAGGCTAATTCTAATTATGATCATGGTACCTCATCCGTAAATTTGATCCTTGAAAGTACACCAGATTATAACTCTACCCACTCAATAACATTAGAAAAATTAAAAGGATTTAGACTCGCCCACCTCAACATATAGCTTCTTTACCAAAACATCTGGATGAGTTAAAATTGCTAATTAAAAGCAACCCAATTGATGTATTAAGTATAAATGAAACCAGACTTGACAACACAAGACCATGAGGAGATAAACATTCCTGGCTACGAGTCCTTCAGAAAGGACTTAGCTAGAAATGGAGGTGGTGTGGCACTTTATGTGAGGAGTGTTTTTAACGTGATTAATAAAACACATTTAACTCCGGATGGTTTAGAAGCTGTGTGTGTTGAAATTATAAAACCAAAATCAAAACCCATACAAATTATTTCAGTTTACCGCCCTCCAAATGCTGGACCTGAATATCTGGATAAACTAGAGTGTTTTTTAAATGAGCTAGATAATGATAATAAAGAGATTATTCTAACCGGCGATCTAAACTGCGATATATCCCTAAGCGTCCGTCATGCTCGTACAAACAAATTAATTGACCTTCTAAACATTCACCAGTTGGAACAAGTGATTACTGATCCCACTAGAGTTACCTGTAGCCATCAATCTCTTATTGATATCATAGCTACAAACCGACCAGAAAAACTATTAAAATCTGGCGTACTACATATTGGAATCAGTGATCACAGCCGTGTTTTGCCTGTTTTAAAATAGCAGTACCAAAAGAAAATCCTAAATTTTAAGAAATACAATGAAGAAAACTTCAGAAGGGATTTACTCGATGCTCTTAATAAGTGTGATTGGCATTCTACAGATCCTAACAAGTTATGGGATTTATTTAAATGCTCATTTGTTCTAATTTCTGAGATGCATGCTCCTTTGAAAACCAGAAAGGTGAGAAGTGCATATGCACCATGGATTACTCCAAATATTATAAGGGAGATGAACCATCGTGATTATTTAAAAAGAAAGGTTGTTGCCTCTAAATGTGAGAACAACTGCGTAGCTTATAAGCGACAACGAAACCGTGTCAACAATTTGAATAGAACTGCCAAAAGAAAATTTTGTCTAGATACTATAGACGGTAACAGAATAACCCAAAGGAAATGTGGAAGAACATAAATTTGGTATTAGGACGTCATGGCCGCAGCTCTAAAACAACACTCATATCATCAATTAAAGTAGATGATACAATATTTACAAATGAAGATCAGATGAAATTTCCGAGACTTTAAATATGCACTTTAACGACGTAGGTGAAAATCTTTCCACTAGATTAGGTGGAACTAATAGGGTATTTTCTGAATATGTAACACCTATTCAAAATGAATTAAAATTCTCAACTATAACTGACGATCTCGTTGCAAAGCTCATTAACGAGATGAAGCAAGTCACCAAGTAAGGCAGCGGGTCTGGACAAAATACCAGCAAGACTGTTGAAAGACTCTTCGCTTGTAATAGTTCCTTTTCTAACTGGCATTTTTAACCTATCAATTACTCAAGGTATTTTCCCAGATGACTTTAAACAAGCACGCATTTCACCAATATTTAAATCTGGCAATAAGGATGATTGCAATAACTATCGACCAATTTCAGTTATATCAGTTGTTTCTAAGACCCTGTTTACACTATTACGATACGGTCAGTCTTTCGTTGAAAAATTACTACGTTTCTTTGTCGTGTTTACACTATTCTGGAGTGGTTTTCCGTAGCGTAGTCACTACGCTTAGCACTCCGGCTGGAAATCACTACGCTATGGTAAATTTACCGTACCGTCATAGTGTAAACAGACGATTGTTTTGTTACGGAACGCTCACACACCAATCCGGACCACCACCGTACCGTAATAGTGTAAACGGGGCCTAAATTATTTGAGAAATTGGTTTACGGGCAACTAAATACATACCTAATGCAAAATGATGTTCTGACACGTTGCCAATCAGGGTTTCGTAAGTACAACTGATACTTGGTTCGTTAATATTGATCGTGGTCTTATAAATGGTGTCTTATTTCTTGATTTAAAAAAGTCGATCATAATATATTATTAAAAACGTTAGAGCTGTGTGGTGTTAGAGGTACTGCGCTACAATGGTTCATTTCCTATCTAAGTAACCGTGGTAAAGTCTGTAAGGTGGGAAGAGCATTGTCTTCTATGAAGTATATGAAAACTGGTGTGCCTCAAGGGTCAAATTTAGGTCCTTTATTGTTTTTAATTTATATAAATACCTGCCTAGTTGTTTGAAAAATTCCACTCCAGCTATATTTGCCGATGATACTAATATAACTGTAACCGGTAGTTCAGGGCAAGACATCGAAACAAAATTAAACGAAGAATTTAATAGTAATATATACAACATGAGCGGCCGTGTTGTATCGGATATACAAGCTCGAGCCGAAGGCGAGAGATACAACCTGTGCTACGGTATTGATTTCTTTTGTGTTTTCTTCATGAATTATTAATGAGTATTTTAAGATAATTTACAGGACTGGCTATTAGCAAATAAACTTTCATTACACATTAGCAAAACTGAATACATGATAATTGGATCCAGGCAAAGATTATCACAAATCGAAACGGATCCGCATATTTTCATCGAAAATCAAACTATTAAACGAGTAGGTAGCACCAAAACTCTTGAAGTTTTCACTGATGAAAAACTAACATGGAAAACCAATATTGATAATATTTCTAAAAAAATATCTAAAGGGATAGGGGTTCTGCGAAGAGCTAAAGACGTTATCAATAAAGAAAGTTTAGAAAGACTATATAAAGCTTTGGTGCTACCTCACTTCGACTATTGTTCCCTTGGCTTCTAACGTAAAGAAAGTTCAGTCGATTCAGAACTTTGCATGCAAGATCGTTACAAAGTCCAGAAAATATGACCACGTCAGTTCGCTGCTACGTCAATTAAACTGGCTACCAGTTGATAAACTGCTGTACTTCAGAGACGCTGTTATGACCTACAAGTGCATAAATAACCTCGCACCCGACTATCTGTGTAGTAAATTGAAGAAAAGGTCATCAATCCACAACCGCAGTACTCGTAAATGTGACTCTCTACAGATACCATTCAATAAAATTGCAACTGGCCAGCGATCGTTTGCCTATAGAGCTGTCAATATCTGGAACAACTTAGATAAAGACCTAAAAGATAGCTCTTCCCTTCAAATATTTAAGACAGCACTTAAGAAACTCTTGGTTGCCAAAGAAAACTTTTAACACGTCACCATTTAAAGTGCCTATCTCATGGTTGGGGATTTTACATATTTAGGATATTTTGAACATTTTAAGAAGATTTGTAATATATCTTCTTTTCCTAAAATTTCATCTTCATGGACTTTTTTGCTGTTAAAGTTGGCGATTTTGACGATGGCCGTGAAAATTTTTTACTGGGTTCTAGTCGCCGGAAGTGACGTAGAAGCAGGGAGACCCTCTCAGACAGTAACAGTGTTTACATCGGGAGTTTACGGTTCACCTTGGATTTTCTTGGCTTTATTCAGGTTATTTTGTCGGAAATTCTTTTAAAAACTATGCCAAACAGGTGCGTAGTGTTTTTACTCTCGAATGAACCCAATTGATATGCTAGAATAGCGCTGTATGCCATTTCTTTTTTTGCGACAATAACGATGTACAATCCCGACTCACGGGAGGCGAATAAAAGAAGGATAGCTTCGGGTGAAAGGAACGCCGAATTGTCAAGGATAAAGGTGTGAAATGAACGCCGACATCTACTTCTGTGACCTGTTCGTCGTTCGAAGTAGTTTCAACGGGAATATTTGGTACTAAGACGATTCACAGCAGTTTATCACGAGGAAAACCCGTCGGTGTGGCGATTACAAAATGACAACAATAGAGCGTGGCGAGAGCGTGGGAAAGTAACAAGAACTTGTGCATGTCATCAGTCTCATATTTCTTTTTATCGAAGTATTGTTTGCGTTCGATCTTTGATCAAGAATATATCGAAATATACTTGACTTGGTAATGTTGTCTACCTCTGGTTCTAACACTGATAGCTAAAATGACTAGCCTAGCTGATTTAAACATTCCGGGATACGTAATCGAGATCGAAGACGAAGTAAAACTGTCTTCCAGTGCAGTGCGGCCATACCTGAAGACGAATCATCTGAATGCATTGTCAAGCCGTATGAAGACGAAAGAGTCGGTTGCCGATGAAATTTGGATCGTAAATCATAATGAGCAAATGCGACTTGAAAAAGGTCTTTAGTACGACGACTACAAATTCGCTTTTGAGGGGCACGATAAGGTAAATGATTGGTAAGTTTAATTGAAAGGTATCAGTGAATTTATGTTTACGTTTTATCTGCAATGTTGTTTTCACGCATTTCCTAAAACAAAATTGTATGCTGTCAAAGCCATATGCATGATTCGCATGTTTAATTCTATTGATATTACTCTGACACTGAACTGCTTTAATGCGAATGCGAAGGAATGTCAGTAAATCAAAGCTTGCATTGAAATGGTTTATAATAACAGTGATCAAGTTCTTTACACTTGTTTGCCTGGAAATCTAGTCACTGCGTCTAGCGGGATACTTACATAAAAAAATTGACAAGATAAAGTATCAAATAAAAGATCAGTACAGAAAACAGGTAGGAACTGTCTGTTGATTAGTTAATGGAATACAGAGTCAATTTCTTCAAGTTTGAAGATGAAATCGCACAATTGTTGTTGTTTATCGAATTGGACGAGCACTGAATTGTGGCAATTTTGAAGAACGAAGCAATTCTGTTAGCCTAGGTGAATTGTGCGCAGCTGGCTTATTCGCAAGTGGAAATCGGAAAGCGAACGGGTATTCTATTAATCAATACTGACAGTATCTACCTGCTTTCTACATCTTCTATTTTATACTTTGCCTCGTCAATTCTTCGATATTTGCAGCCCGCTAGACGCAGTGACCAGATATATAACAAATATATAAACATGCGAATCATTTGGTTTTGACAGCATACAATTTTGTTTTAGCGAATATGGCCAATTGCAAATATGGCATGCCAGCCAGTATACAACATTCGATAAAACGTAAACATAAATTAAATTCACTGATAAAGCAAACTTTCATAACTTACAAATCGTTCAGCTTATTGTGCCCCGCAAAGCGAATTTATAGCCATCGTAGAAGATATTTTTCAAGTCGCATTTGATCCTAAGCTCGTCTTCATACGGCTTGACAATGCATTCTGATGATTCGTCTTCAGGTATAAATGGCCTAGACAGTAATACTTCGTCTTCGATCTCGATCATTTTGGCTATCAGCATTAGAACCAGAGGTAGACGACATTACCAAGTCAAGTATATTTCGATATATTCTAGATCGAATTCGATAAAAAGAAATACGAGACTGATGACATGCACAAGTTCTTGTCACTTTCCGGAAAAACACGCTCTATTGTTGTCGTCTTGTAATCGCCACACCGAAGGGTTTTCCTCGTGATAAACTGCTGTGAATCGTCTTAGTACCAAACTACTTCGAACAACGAACAGGTCATAGAAGTAGATGTCGGCGTTCATTTCACACCTTTATCCTTGACAAATCGGCGTTTCCCGAAGCTATCCTTTTATTCGCCTCCAGTGAGTCGGGAATCGGGATTGTACATCGTTATTGTCGCAAAAAAAGAAATGGCATACAGCGCTATTCTAGCATATCAATTGGGTTCATTCGAGAGTAAAAACACTACGCACCTGTTTGGCATAGTTTTTAAAAGAATTTCCGACAAAATAACCTGAATAAAGCCAAGAAAATCCAAGGTGAACCGTAAACTCCCGATGTAAACACTGTTACTGTCTGAGAGGGTCTCCCTGCTTCTACGTCACTTCCGGCGACTAGAACCCAGTAAAAAATTTTCACGGCCATCGTCAAAATCGCCAACTTTAACAGCAAAAAAGTCCATGAAGATGAAATTTTAGGAAAAGAAGATATATTACAAATCTTCTTAAAATGTTCAAAATATCCTAAATATGTAAAATCCCCAACCATGAGATAGGCACTTTAACTTAATGTTTGTACTGTACATTGTCAAAAATAGCTTTGTAACTTACTTGTTTCTTTTTGTTATCTTAATTTGTAAACACTACATAGTTTCAAATTTTAAAATTTGTAAATAATTTCTGAAAAGCCCCTTTTAGGGGAGAAATTTATTAAATATCTATCTATCTATCTATCTATCTTGTCTGGGACAATTGTTCATGCGAATTAAAAGGAAGACTGCAAAAATTACAGAATAAAGCCGGTCGCGTAATTACTGGTGACAGTTATTATTCATCGGCAACATATACTTTAACAAAAATCGGCTGGAACACATTACAATGTAGGAGGAATGAACAGCTCTTGTCCCTAGTAAATAAATGTGTAAGTGGAAACTCAGAACTAAGTCATTTATTTAGTTTAACAGATCGGGATTGCTATGATTTAAGGAGCAACAATAGTAAATTGTATCTCCCTAAACCAAACACAAATGCTTTGAAAAGAACTTTTGGTTATCGAGGTGCCATGATGTGGAATGCCACAAAATTAAATTTAAATTGATACATGTACCATATACGTTGAAAGTTATAGCTCTTTTATTGATTTTACTTGTAAATAGTTAGTTAGTCAGTTATATAGTTAGGTTAATTTTAGAACTTTATGCACAAGACAAGAATTTTATATACTAGTTGTACTATAGCCATTTTAGATTATTAGACATTTTTAGTATCACACGGCCCCATGAAAAACAACCCTTTTAGACGGATTGATGTGGTTACCGTGTATAAAGATTTGTAAATAAATAAATAATAAATAAATAAATAAATAATACTGTACTGCACTACATTGTGCTGCACTGCGCTGTGCTGCACTGCGCTGTGCTGCACTGCGCTGTACTGTACTGTACTGTACTGTACTGTACTGTACTGTACTGTACTGTACTGTACTGTACTGTACTGTACTGTACTGTACTGTACTGTACTGTACTGTACTGTACACAACTATAGTACAAATACGTCATAAATCTCAAAATTCTGCATATCTCTTTACTAAATAAGGAAAATATTTTCCATCTAATTATAGACTGATATAATGCAATTTAGTACATTCGTTTGCTAATTCCTAACCAACGGCATATTTTAAAAGACTGGTGAAAGACCATAAGACCTCCCACATAGAAGTCACACAAACCTAATCCCCTTGAGGAAGAGTCTGCTTCTCAAGAAGCGAAATTCCGGCCTAATGATCACGCATCTTGTATAGAATTTTGTCACAATATCTGATTGGACAGCTGTATTTTATTCCTACCAATATAACGTGTCGTGAGAAATCAAGTGCTTTCTTCGTGCAACGTATACGGTATCTATGTGAATGGCTTTGAAGAGTTTGTTCAGACTTTGTATCATTCACTGGGAGTCGAATCAATTGTGTTCTCGTAATAGCATTAGAATACATGTTTTCAAAATCGAATCTTTGGAATGTTGATAGAATTGTTGTTGAACTTCATTGCCTACGTCTACTAATCATTTACAAACTATTTCAAGCGGTTGCGTCATTCTGTGCAGCCAGGGTATAACTCTAGACGACTGCAAGTCGAATAAATTTCTCAATTCGACTTCAACACAAAATAAATCACTGTTTAAATGCTCTTGCGGGGGACACTGATATCCACGCTGTCGAAGAAATTGGCAATGCCATGGCTCATAGAAACACCTGACCGTCTGTTGTCAAATCCATCTCAGCTGCAACCAAAGATGATGACGATGATGACGACGACGATGATGATCATGATCATGATAATCTTTTTGTATTCATTCTGGGCTAGTTGAGAACATTATGATACAACATATGCCATAGAATATCATCTCGTTAAAATATCATATCTTACATTTAGCTACTGCATGATACGTCTACATTGTGAGTCTGGTTTTCCACCCAATTCGTCCCCAATGGCTGGTTTTGGGCAACTAATATTAAGCCTCTATCAAACGAGAACGCAAGCAAAAAAAACCAACTTGCAATAGATCATTGCAAGCCATTGCAAGTTGTGGCGGTGAAACGAGACTGCGGTGACTTGCGTTCTCGTTTTATCTAGGCTTAAAAGTACTGTCGAGAGTTTCTTCTTTAAAAGTATCCTTTTTCATCGTCACGGATCTCATTTATTTACTTCACTGGGTGCAATGTCTTTTCAAAAAATGTTGAATTTCTTCCATTTGTAAGTGCGCTTTTCTTCACTTTAGGGTTCTCGCCTGCACAGATGACGTCATTATTCGGATCAAAATAATTTCCGAAGTAGCCCACAACTGAATTACAAAACAAGCGAGATGAATCAACTATTATTTTTTTTATTTTTTTTTATTTAATAACTTTATTGCCTATAGCAACTGGTGGTCAAACAGAGCGAAATGCCCCAATTGAACATGACCACCATGATCTAAGTGTTGGTTTTGCGGAGGGAGGAAAACCGGAGAACCCAGCGAAAAACCCTCGAAGCACAGGAGAGATCAACTACAACTCTACTCACATTAGTTTCCAGCTCGACAACGGGGTCATTCCCAAGCGGCCACCCATCCAAGTACTAACCCCGTCTAACCGGGCTTAACTTTTGGTGAGAGGCAGCGCGCTAACAGCACACGCCACCCGTGCTCCCCATTAGCTAAATTAACTAATTTGCTGCTATATTGGTACACACGTACAAATGCACAATCTGATCAATTTCATTTATAGCAAGATTCCACTTAGTTTGCAACATCACTGACACAATTAGTTTACATTATATTTTTAACATTACATTGTGTACATTAAATATTACTAACCAGCATATTCTTCTTCTTGACGCTAAAAATACAAACAAAATATCACTACGGATAAAAGAAAATTACCAGTATATGCATGACAATCAGTTTATCCACGGTTTATCCACATAGAGTTATAGTAAAGGAAGTGGGGGTAGAATCATTGAGGGACATATGTACTATATATAATATCACAAAAAATGAGATGATCAAATACATTAATGTAGACTTTATAAAAAATCCAAAACTGTGACCACGAACTTCCAACCTGCAACTTAACTTCCACTTTCAACCTCTATACCTTCACCCCCAACTCTAACTTTGACTCTATCTGATTTATCTTCAACTCGACCTTCAGTCTCCACCTCTGCCTCCTCCACATCTCTAACCCCACCTCACCTCTTCTGTCTCCTCCCTCACCCCCAGCTACACCTCTAACCCCACCTCACCTCTGCCTCCTCCTTTACCCCCAACTACATAGAGATCATATAAATAATAGAGGGGGCATTGGCGGGAAAATTTGGTAACCACATGGCAGCCGCCATTACCTATGATATTTCAGTCAATTGGTTGGCAAGTGTACTAGACCCAGTCCTTTTCCAACCAACGCGCCTAATGTTTGCCTCCAAAAGAAATCCAAGATGGCGGCGTTCAATTGGTTACCCGCGGTTGGCTGAAATGAAGATAGGATGCCCCCTCTAGTATTTATATGATCTCTATGCCCAACTACACCTCTAACCTCACTTCTAACTTTAACTCTAGCTTCAGCTCAAACTTCAATTCAAATTCTGATTCCAACTAACTAAACTCTAACTCCAACTACAAATTCCAACTTCAATCTTCCAACCAAACCCTGACTCCAAGGTAATATGCAATAGTTGTACAGTATATACAAAACTATTTGCTTACTCTTCATTTAATTTTCTAATCGCAAATTCTCCCCTTGACGAGTAAAATCGTCTTGCAATAGACCTTATTCAGAAATGGCCGACGAATTAAAATTCTTTTATACGCATATAAATTAGCCCTTTATTATGAACTCGTTTAATTTCATGTGCCACTGGGAAATTTAAAATAATTTTTACTTTAAAACGAGGTCATAAGGGCTAATTTATATGCATATAAAGATTTATAAATCGGTAAAATACATAATTACAAGTCACATGGCGCCTACAAAGAGTTAAGAAAAGTGCATGTACCTGTTTATCACGAAGGTTGATTTCTTGTACCCTTTGTGATAATACCAACTGTTCATGTTGCTTTTTAATTAGATCCTGCCAAAGGAATGAACATACTAGGTGTATAGATAATAACAAAAGATATAACTACAAGGTGTATATATATAGATAATAACAAAAGATATAACTACAAGGTGTATAGATAATAACAAAAGATATAACTACACAACTGGGGGCGGGGGAGCGCAGATAAGACCCTTGGCAGCTCGGAAAGGGCATGCTGTGATGCTGGGTACGAGGTTGATAACTACAAGGTGTATACAAAAAAATGACACAAAATGTTTAGTCAACTTTGAAGCGGCCTTTGTATTAGGGGCGGTGCCATTAGGGAGAGGGGCGCCGTCAGGGTTTCTTTGAGTATATTTAACAAGGGGGCAAAACAGGCAATACTTACTACGTGTGGACCAACTTCTATGGGGGCCCAGGGGCATGTCTCCCGGAAAATTTTGAATTTTAGAGTCTCTGAAATAGCATTTCCTGCATTTTGAGGTGGGTTTGAAAGAGTTTTGAAGGATATAAAATACCAAACAAAATATTCAAATATACTCATTTTATATAGGAATACACCATAACATGCAAGGCATACATCATGAGAAGATGTCAACCATTAATTAGGTGACTACATCATGTCAGGCTGTCAGCTGCGTGAAGCGTACTAAAATATTATTTAATCGTAATATACTATTAGCTGTACCATACTGATTAAAACGTAAAACGACTATAAATCCAAAATCGGGTTTTGAAATAGGAATTGCACTACATATCAAATATATTATTATACAACGGGAAAGGGGCGCAGTAACGGCATCCTAAGGGGGCACATATGCCATTGGCACAATGGCACATAGGGCCAGTCTGACTCTGACTTCAGTAGTGCTTTCTATACCATGAGTTAAAGTGGTTCTCTTATGAAAATATTGTTAGTAATGTTGCTGCATAATCCTAAAGATATTATGGTTCTTGGTAATTGTGCAAGTTTCATTTCGAAGTTCTTAAAAACAAAGTTGTATTTTACGTGCGAAGTTTGTATTTTAGAGCGCCTCCATTAAATTGGCCGTGTTTGAGAAGAATGAGTTGAGGAGAACTTATGACGTCATAGACTCAACAAAAACAAAAGATCATTGTTGTTGTCAACAAAAGGGTCATTGTTGTTATGACGTCTATGACGTCATAAGCTTCGACTCATTCTTTTTGAAGCTCGGCCACTTTAATGGCGGCGCTCCAAAATACAAACTTCACACGTAAATATCACCTTTTCTTCAACGAATTTTGAAATGAAACTTTGCACGATTACTAACTACCATAACATCTTTAGGATTATGCAAAAATATCGCCAACAATATTTTCATCAGAGAATCAGTTTAACTGAAACAGAATTAACCACACAAAAAACATTTGCTTGAAAGTTTTCTTGGATGATCACTCAAATTTGCACAGTTTCATACTGGAGTATGCATTACATGTACATCGAAATAGAATTGCTTCAAGGCTACCAGTCACTTTTGTTTCCGTTATTTATAAACTGGTTTGGAACTTATCATCATTTTACTTAATAATTCATATTTACATTGTATCTTAGAAGATCACTATTTGCAAATAGCAAAGGTTATATATAGTCAAGGCGGCAGCTAGATCTACGTGTAGATATTAACTATATACTATCATATCATTAAAATACTAATTTATTAATAATTCATGGTAAAAGTAAATTGAATGTACATACATTATGAGTTGGAGGATCTTGTACCGAACCTCTTAGCCAGGCTGGAAAAATTGTAATTAAAACGTAATTTATTAAATAAATATATAGGAAAATATTTGCTCGAGGTCTTAGAAACTGCCCGAAGTTGTAGGTCGAGGGT
Source organism: Paragorgia papillata (assembly GCA_035771165.1). NCBI lineage: Eukaryota > Metazoa > Cnidaria > Anthozoa > Scleralcyonacea > Coralliidae > Paragorgia > Paragorgia papillata. Next base: position 1,855,808 of record JAWNZC010000265.1, read on the forward strand.
TGTTTATGTGACAGAAGGCAAATATTTTTCAGTACGGACGGACCAAAATCGGTAAATAACTTTTTTTTTATTATTATTATATAATTAGACGCAAACTACATCTCGAAGCCGTTTGGTAAAGTTTGGTAAAATCGCAATGATTGATTAATTAAGGAAAAGAAATAAACTAAATTAAATTAAATTTGTGTTAATTTTCCCTTTTTCTAGATCACTGTAAAATGAGTTGCCTTTGTTTTTAAACTTGTCTTTTTAATGCGCGAGCGGTCCAGTTGCGAAGTCCGAATGTTGGAGGATACCGGATCGCTCACCGCTACAATCAGAGCGCGTGATTATAATGGTACCGGGCCGAAAAAATAAATAAATATATTTGGCATGATTGTAAAGCAAAAACTTGATTAAGAAAAAAGGGTTCCATACTTCAGACCCTTTCAAAGTGAGACACTTTTCGTCTTTAGCTATCAGTTTGCTTTCCAAAATGCTTTTTTTGGTTGTTCATACCATTTAACTCTTTGAAGTCTGAAGACGAGTCTTTAGTATTTTATGCTGGCTAACGCCAGACGATTTTATTCAGCACAGGGAGAGGTCCAGGCCTCAAAGTGTTAAAAACCCCGCCAACAAACACTTAGACTACGGGTAGTAAAATACAAACTGACTGAAATCAGCTGTTTTACTTCAAAAAAGCATTATTGTGACAGTTACAGTGTAAGGTTAGGTTTATAGGCCAGTTGCACGATGTTCCCCGCGCATCATTTTGGCGGGCCATGCATAAAAACGTGGCCAATACTAAACGAAATTTAACTATTTTTAAAGATAGAAATAATTCCTGAAGCAAAAACTCATTTCTTCGGTTTTAGATTGAACTTTTCCGACTTTAACGGAAAATAGAATAACCTGGAAACGTAAAGTTGCCCTTTAAATCTTTGTACTAATGGTGCCAGAAGAAAACCTAATTTCTGTCCGCAAAAACATAACTGGAAGTTATGCAGTTACATGTGTCATATAAATTGAGATCACATGTGTTTAAAATTAGTGAAGCATACCTTCCCATTCATTTGGAATAATTCCATGTGTGTACTGCTCATGTTTTAATTTCTTGTTTGTAACCACATCACGCTTTGGTCTCCTGCCTTCTGCAGTGACACAACAAATCAAATAAGTCAAATTAATGAAATTGTTATAACCAAAGACTTTCGTTTGCCAAAGATGAAATCCTATTGGTCAAATCATGGTCACGTGTTGTTCAACAAACTCAATGTTTCTTTCTGCCGAGGGAAACATTGCACTGTTTCCCTCTGACGTCAACAATGAAGAAGGAAACAATGCAATGTTTCCCTCTGACGTCAGCTTTAATCATGCGTTGTTCACGTGAATACACAATGATCATTGCATCAGATCAAGAACTTTGGACTGTAGTCGGAGCATTGTGAAAACAAGAGCTTGTTTCGAGCTTGTTTGGTACGAAATAGCCAATTTTCCAAAAGAAAGAATATCTATACATATCTTCAAAGAAGGTCTGAAGAAAACCTGGAGAAATTTAAAGCTGTTCTTTGTACTTGTTGAGTCTGGTGTATTTGTTTAGTTGAATTGAAATTACGAAGACAAAGTCAAAATGTTTTGGTATAAAGTCTTTTTGCCGGTCGCAAGTTTCGAGTCAGTTTGGTATTTGGTATTTTAAAAGTCTTTGGTATATAACAAAACGCTTTGAGACTTTTGCCTCGAGAAACATCGAGTTTTACGGTCCCTCAGGCTTCAATGTCACCCCGTCGGGCTAAAGCCCTCGGGTGACATTGAAGCCTTCGGGTCCGTAAAACTCGATGTTTCCCTCGGCGCCAGTCAACAAGTGTATACTAATTACCGTTAAGGTCATGCTACACAAGGGAAATCTTTTTGTAACTTGCAACGATATTGCGTTGTATTACAAGTTGCAAGGAAGATCGCCTCGGGTAGAACCCCATGTTTGCAACTAGTCTTGCAACGAAAAATTGCGCAGTGAGTTGCAGCACTTGCAACGCTATCCGGTTACAGCGTCTAACCGGTCATTAGAAGGTTGCAGGTTCGAACCCTGACTGGGGCTCACAAATCGTTTCTGAGTAATTGAGCTTGACGAACGTCCACCAAACGTCTGCTATCCGACAAGTTGCAGCATGTAACACCCCCACTGCAACTTACAATATATATTTTCCCAGCAAAAATTGCGTTGCAAGTTGCAAAAAAGATTGCCTCGTGTAACACTAATCAGTCAAATTAGAATTAAATATACATTTATTTATTTAGCAAACAATTTTTGTGTATTAAAAGTTAGTCTGGGAAACGTTTTAATACTATTGTCAAATGTTGATAGATTTTGAGCTCAAACAGAAACAATGCAACTAAGAAAATGTACTGGCCTGATTGCAGGTTAAAGAACTGAAATGTGACAGTACAGACAAGAAGTGAAACATGCTTACATCAATCGCAATCACCATTATGATTATTGAGTCATTATCAGAATTGCCACAGAGCCTGCAAACTACAACTACGTTGAGCGTTGTTTCCCTTTCTTCGTAGATTTATGGATCAACTATCGCAGTATAGCTTAATTTTTCAACAATATCCATGAGTATCTAACCAGCATTGACCTTTTACTTTTAGCCAAACAGAGTACATGATCCAAAATTAGCATGTCGGTGGTGATGCATAGGAATTTGCAATTTGCAACCTGACCAATCCTTGGGCTGGATTGTACAACTGTGATTTAGCTGACATAAATGGCCGCGCGCCATGTGGTCTATCTATCTCTCCCTTCTAGTACTTCTCATAATTGAATAATTAATACTTATTTAATGACACCATCTCGTCTCTGCATAGACGTGACCACACCATCTCAACCGACTAACTCTCTTATTAGTGGCTTTTCTACTACATGGTATACAGGCTACACCCAACTTCTTCCTTCTAAATTAGTAATTACGTCTCATCTTCGAGATCCATTTTAGAATTATCCTCATTATCAACCTCACGCACGGTAGGAATGAGAAATGAATGACAATGCAACTGGTTCAGCCTGTTGTATTGCTTTCTCATTTGTACAGTACCTCTAAGATTCACATTACTGTACTTCATGATTTATCAGCTCTGCTGGATACTATAGAACTCCAGATTTACCAATGTTCACTTTACCTTCCTGTTGCCATCGCTACAGTATCTGCCATTTTTCTATCCTTCTCTGTATTAACTCAATCATCTTTGTTCTCGAATGCTATCAATCGGTCAGCAAACAACCTCCACAGCAGCCCCTCTCTAATATAGTGGTAATGAGAAGTAGATCTTTTGCAGTATTAAGGCAACTAATAAATTTGTAGTATGCATCAGAAACTTAGGAAAATCTGAGTTTCAGCCATAAATAACTAGGTTTTAGAGATCAAAATTTAAAACTCCTGTTTCGGTTACTATCATGGTTTGTTATTCTCAAGGGATTAGGCACACAACATTTACATCACATGTATTTGCATAATACAGGTGTTATATGTTATTATTATATGGCACGGATTACTTCCGGTAAAATTACGTGCTGTGATTGGTTGCTGACGGCGCGAGATTTCTCCGTAATGCCCACGGGCATTATGAAAATTGTTAATGGCTTAATGCCCTACGATTGGAAACAAACAAAAAATCCTAATAAGAAACTTTTATTGCCGATAAACGGTGAAAATAGATGAAATAGACGACGATGAACATTATAAAAGTAAATTCTAGTATCCAGATGGGAAAGAAACAGAAGAAAACAACGCTAGTTCGGTGTTTTGACGAAGTTAAAGGAAGCAAAGACCAAGAAATACAAGATTGATTTTGAAATTAAAATTGCCCAAGAGCAATATGGGCAACCTTGTACCCAGGCTCTTTACTTGGTGCTTGCAAGCAACTCTCTCAAGTTGCAAGCACCGAGTAAAGAGCCTGGGTACAATCTATAGGTAGATCACCTATAAAAACATCTCAATTTCCTATAAAAACCTATAAGATTCTATCCAGGGTGCATTCCATGTAAACCCTACACCATGTACACCAAATACTTCTAATACTAGAATCACCACACTAAGGATTACATAATAACTGCCTCCTCCACAGGCCCTCATTGCATCATGGACAGATCACACACGCCGAATTTAGGGCCTGCAAGATCCTGTAAAAAATTTGGCAAAACTTGACACAGAATAAATTTGCATAATTAACTACCATTGTTAATAGCCATGGCTATTTCCGAAGATTTTGAAGGACATTGAAGACTTACGACATACGAATCCTAGCTTTAAAATGAAGGAATTTTTGAAAAAAGCAATTATGGTTGCACTTTGTCAACTTTCAACCAGAATAATCAATGAAAATGCACTTTAGTCTACCCAGAGACTCTCGGGTTTATACTTTTTTGGTTTCCATAACAACTAAAACAACTGAATTACACTACACTATAGCCTACAATTTAACAAAATTAAATCTCATTAACTCTTGGTCAGTTGACAGTCTTCGATAGCTAAATAAACCAAAAAACAATAAGAAAAACCTCAGTGTACTTTCCTGACCATCGAATTTGCTTTTGTTCAGCAGATATTTTTTCCTTCAATTCCTTTTTGTCGCTAAAAATACTATTGGCAGAAGGTCAGTAATTCTAAAACATATTGGTTTCTTCATTGTCATGATCTGTAAGAAAGTTTAGACCGAATTTCCTGGTGGGTCAGTGTTAAAAGAACTTGGATGTACATTTGTCGAACAGCAGCTGGAAAGATTTTGCAGGGCCCTTTCAAAGATCACCTCTAACTCTAGGGCCGTCTTGCTGTGCATAAATGGAATCAGTCCCCATTTTGTTTAAATGATCTGGCAGGCCCTCTCAAAAGTGGAGGAGGCAGACATAAAATAGAAAATGGAGACTGGGGAGAGTGACAGACACTTGCCAAGATTGTACAATTTCTTATCTTCATTGGTCTCTTTCAGTTTTGAATCAATCTATAGGTTGGCCTATAGGCCACTCCATAGCTCAACCTATAGTTTTTAAAGGGAAATACTAGCTATTAAATAGTGAATTCTGCTCAGCTTACTAGCTCTGATCTCGGCTTTCAGCACTACATCAATCATCAAATACTTTTTTCATTATTGGATGATTGACATCATTTGTCTAAATAGATGAATAAATTATTATTTTTTTATTGAGGTTTGTGGATATATACACCGCATTTTATATATTTATATACTGGTTTGCAAAATAAATATATACCACTAATACCAGTACAACAAACATAGTGTATTCACAAATCTATCCAATTACAATATTTCCAATAATTTTTTTTTAATATCCACCAATCGTGAACAGGAATAAATAATATTTTAATACCTCGAAGAATTTCATAATATTTGTTTCCTTCCAAATCTGTACCAACCAAACGCCGAGTGGACCTAAAAATGGAACGGATCCACTGCATCACTGCATCACTGGAGCACCGCAGAATTACCGCAGAATACAGATACCACAGAATAAATATTGAGCAGAAGGCCCACTCTCGTCGGAACCTTTGAAGTTTATGTCCTCGCGCAGGTCGCCTCGCGCATGTTGGCCGCCATGTTGAAAGCAAGTGAAAGCCGCTACTCTCAACAGTAAACAATATGGCGAAAAGTGCGTTCTGATCGTTTAAATGGCTATAACTCAAAATTTTGGTGGTAATATTTCTTGGGACGGATAGTACATTGAAAGTGAAGGTAAGTAATCAAATTTATTGTGGTAAGGAAGATATTTAACGAAATTTGAACGGGAAATTTTCGATTTCATTATCTTGTTAATCGGTCCTGCTGGAGCTACCCGTCCATTTTTGAAGTTGTACTTTCAAGAATAAATAAGTGAGGAAACTCTTTAAAAACAGTTTAAATTTAAAGTATAATGATAAAATTACACGTATTGGTTGTTCTATCTTAATCGGACAAGCAATTTTGAAGAACGAAGCAACTCTATAGCTCTCTATTTGGACGGATTGTAGGCAATTATGATTTGACATATATTTGTTGAAGGCTGACAAACAAGTGCCAGTATTTCTACAATTTCATTTAATATTTGTAAACGTTGCTGCTGATAAAAAGATTAACCTGAAACATCAGGTCCTTAGTGTTGAAGTCTAGGTATTTTACTTTATTCTACTATAAAATGAACGAATTTGCACGTTAGCTTGAAATGGCCTACTGTATCTTAATTCTCTAGGTTGGACAGTTCGTCTTGAGTTTTGTTCCCCAAGTTTTTTAAATATTTCATGATTTGTTGCTTAGATGGAGGTTTAGATTATAGATGTGCAACCTTCACATAGTTTCTCTCCTTTTTTTAGCTGAGAATAGATTTGAAATGAAATCTTAAGAAACAATGAACTGTAGAAAGTCAAGAGGGGATTCTTCACAGCACTGGCCCACAGTGCTGACTGCCACAGGAATAGTGGCAAATGTTCTTCAACAGCTTCAGTCATACTGAGTGTAAACATTTTGAACAAGACTTTCTACTTACTTCATGTTTAAGAACAAAAAGGTGTTAATTTCATGTCTTTATAATAAATAAGGAAAAAAGGTTTAAGTTTAATTGGTCTACTGGTTAATTTAATTAATAGGGTGTTGGCCAGTAAAATAGTAAAGGACCAGTTACTACTATTTGTCCTGTGGTGGGCAACTGGTAATAATACATTTACTTAATTTTGCACCTTGTATACACAGAGCTTGTAACAGTAAAATTTAGTGGTCAAAAGAACTGACCTTTACCTATTTTGTACTGTATATATGAAATAAATGTTTAAAACTTATTGGGTTTGGTTAACATTGTAACTTGTTTGCAAAAACGTTTTGTAGTCAGTGGTAAACACAGTCAGGTATATGGGGTTTGCAATACGTATATAAATAATGCAAATGCTTAAATGTATACCAACAACAACTCAAATGTACAGTATATCCTCTATTATAGGGTGGATGGTTTATACCTAAATTAATCTACATTAAGAATTTGGAACACATTTCCAATAGCTGTTTCTGTTAACAGCTGTCAACATTTTTGCAATTTATCATCTACACATCAACTTGACATATTTAAAATAATGCTTTTAAATGAAAAGTACACAATGCAAGCCTTTGATACTCTAGCAAATACAGGTGTTGGTTTTGAGACTTTCAGAAACAGATAGTTTTAGGGGCCGAATACATGGGGAAATTTCAGCCCGGGCTGAGATTTCAGCCCGGCTGCTGAGGTATGGAAAAGAGGAGAATGATTTGAATAAGAAACACGAAGTGTGGAAATCAGCTAAGTTGTCACAAACATGCAGCATAAAACACACATATTTAGATGTGTATTTCAAATAAACTATATTTATTCCTTCTTTATTGCTTTTCACAAGGCACTTTCTGTATTCCACACTTCGTGTTTCTCATTCAAAACATTCACTCCCTCATTTCCATCCCCCAGTAGCCGGGCTGAAATCTCAGCCCGGGCTGAAATTTCCCCATGTATTCGGCCCCTTAATATGTACTGCAGTAATATTATATCATCACAATCACAATCACAACTGACAACACATATACACTTGAATAGTTTTAGTTGGTGTTTATTATCAGTTTTTGTTTTTTAAAATCCAGTAATACAACAATACTCAAATAAAGTTCGACTATTAATGGCACTTTAAAAGTGAAACAAGTGAATCAAAAACACGTGAGTTTTATAAAAGTCGCCATCATTCAAGCATCAAACTGTGTCTTTTCTAATGGAAGCTTCTGATTTTCATCCTGTAAGTTGTCATGTCCAAATACACGCACAATCCAAACAAATTATTTACTAAAATTACAAGAAAAGAACAAATCAAATCAACATTTCAACAGCTTGTCAAGTGTATCAACTTTAGCCATGTTAGGTTAAAATGTCTTCAATCAGAATTCACTTAATACAACAGACAAACAATTGGAGTAATAACGTTACTAGAAGAAGGTAAACAAACACATAAAGATGGAATTCTGTGGAATTGGTATTTTTACCCATTGAACTAAACCAGACTAAAATACTTCATCAATTTACATGTAACAAATTTGGAGTGAGTGTGAGCCCAGCTCGTGCGCAACTGCGCATATTATAATATTCGTAAAATATTCGTAAAAACAAGAGCACGCTTTACCCACTGTGCAATTCTCAATTAAAAATATGTAACTGATGTGAAATGATGTTTAAAAACTCTTGATAAAGTTCTCTGTAATTTGAAATATGTACCGAGATACCGTACCCGACTGACGCACTTCAGTCATTGAGGAGCGGGCAGGTCATCGCTCAAAAGTAGCTAAATTCCACGCGAAAACGTGTTTGCATGCCTTCTAACCTCAAGTAAATTAGTCACTTACCTTTCATTTGTAAAATATCAAAGTTAAAGGGAAATCGTCCAAAAACGTTTCCTGCTAGAGCCGTTTTGGTGACCCGACTTCGTTTTCCGCCATGTTGTTCCTTGTTGATCCGCTGGAGTTTACTTGCTTTCAACATGGCGGCGTGTGACATGCGCACTAAAAAAGTGAGGACACTTCGTACCCCTGAGTGGGCCTTCTGCTCAATATTTATTCTGTGACAGATACAGTCATTCTTTATATTCGGAAACATCCGTTTGTGTTCGTCGTTACATGGGGATCCGACACGGGTACGACACGGATACGAAGAGTTATAATTAAAATTGGTCATGATCATGTCCTTCAGTATTTAAATAGCCACTTATCAATATCAAATGATTGTTTTGCTTGTTTTGCTTCAAATTATAACGTGGAAGGAAGTAGCAGCATTCAACTTGAGTACTGGTCAAAAAGAGGTATAAATACAATATAAAATTCGTACAGAATCTCGTAAAATGTATTTATATATTTCATTGCCTAATGGTTTTCAAATGCGTGCTCGACCTGTTCATTTGACTATGAGACTTAATATAATATAGTATATTTATAGTATATAATCTTTTTCGTTAATGAGAAATAAGAATTGGATCTTTGTTTTGATAACTAATGTTTAAACCCCACACTGCCCAACTAACCTAGCTCTGCTCACACTCACAAATCTTTTAATAATGCATTTTATATTGACAGATTGAGAAGGTCACTGGCAGATCCGCAGATGTTTTTCGTGAACTTTTAGCGTTTTGAAATAGTTTATGATCAATTACTAAACGACTGAGTGGACTGACTTTTTTTACAAAATCAACAACGCTTATCTTATTTGAAAAACCACAGCATTTGCAACCCTTAATATTAATTATTAAGCTTATCTTCATCATATCACGACTGTTCGTGCTATTTGTAATAAATATAGTATGACGTCATATGTCAAGGAAGTAGCAGCATTCAACTGGTCAAAAAGAGGTATAAATACAATATAAAATTCTTACAGAATCTCGTAACATGTATTTATATATTTCATTGCCTTGGTTTTCAAATGCGTGCCTCGACCTGTTCATTTGACTTAAATTTATAGTATCCAACAAAATACTTGGTAAACTATCTTTTTCGTTAATGAGAAATAAGAATTGGATCTTTGTTTTGATAACTAATGTTTAAGCCAACACTGCCTAACTAACCTAGCTCTGCTCACACTCACAAATCTTTTAATCATGCATTTTAATATTGACAGATTGAGAAGGTCACTGGCAGATGTTTTTCGTGAACTTTTAGTGTTTTTGAAATAGTTTATGATCAATTACTAAACGACTGAGTGGACTGACTTTTTTTACAAAATCAACAATGCTTATCTTATTTGAAAAACCACAGCATTTGCAACCCTTAATATTATTAAGCTTACCGTATCTTCATTTTAATATCATATCACAACTGTTCGTGCCATTTGTAATAAATATAGTATGATGTCATACTACAGGATTTAGTGATTGAGTTTATAATGTGCTGTATATAGTTGGTGCTAGTGATTTTTGGTCACAACTGCAGAATTGCACATGAATACAAATATACAAGTCAATAGATCATTTGGATGCAATGAACAGAATGCATTCTCGTGCTGGTCATTCAAGCAACGAGAAACATTGTAGAAATCTTGATGGAAGATTTATCAAACTCAGAGAATCAAATTTCAGGGCTACAAATACGAATGATTCACTTTCAAGTTGCAACATTAATATGGTATATATGGAACTCACAATGACACAATCTGATGTAAACTTGTCAATTATAATATTCTAAAGAATACCGTAACATATCATAAACTTTCACATTGTCACGGACCGAAAATTGCACAAAGGATCATAATTATCGTCAATGTGAAGTTTGTCATGAAGTGCAAGTACGTCACTGTGCATAGGTGACTGTACTACCACTGAGAAGGGGGGGTAGGTGGGGCAACTGCCCTGGGGCCCGGCCCACATTAGGGGGCTGTACAGCCACTTACTGTATGCGCAGTGATGTACTTGCACTTCATGACAAACTTCACTTTGATGATAATTATGATCCTTTGCGCAATTTTCGGTCTGCGAAAATGTGAAAGTTTATGATATGTTACGGTATTCTTTAGAATATTATAATTGACAAGTTTACATCAGATTGTGTCATCGTGAGTTCCACCATGTTAGTTTATCATATAAAATGAATATGTAAAGTTTACAAGTCTCATTAGGAACCTTTGTTAGGAATTATTTGCGCTGTAGTGCGGTAGCAGCAATGTAGCACAACACCGCATCTTTTTAACAGCGATGTGAGTACTTGCACAACAGTAGAAATAGTCAAATCTGAGACGTTTGGGTGCCCGCAAGACTTACCTTCCCCCGGGTCCATCCTGGCTGTCGGCAGCCCTGGGTATATACCTAACGTACATTAAATATAATTTGGTGTATCTGTACACATATGCAGATTTTTTTGGTTTTCCATCCACATGTAAACAATGAAACGGTGATCAAAACCAAACTTTTTGAGGACAACATATATTTTTTCTAATTATCCCTGCTTGGTTCATTTGGTCTTTTAGAGTGAACAAAAAAGGGAAGTCTGTGCTGTTTCTTTCATAAAAGGAAATTAGATTTTACATGTAGGTGTCGTTCATGGATGAAAAACTCACTTTCAATATGTTCGGTTTCGTTTAAGTTCATTTTCAAACTTTTTTAGGATATTTTTATATTGGCTTATAAAACACATTTAAAAAATTTGTCTTAAGCAGTCCATACTCACTTGTACAGTACCAGTATGTGAGCATAGCGAACAGTGAGATAATTAAATACTTTTGACTTGAGAACATAAAATCTATATTTATGAGCTACAGTGTAATGTGTGTATTTTTTTATAATGAAATTACATGTGGAAGTTCATGTTTATAAACTGGGCCCACTGGGTTTAATGCACAACCGCTTAATTGACATAATTGATTTATGAAATTACAAAATCACTACATGCACAGTTGTACAATTGTGTGGTTAGGATGCAAAATGCATCCTCAAAATGCAGGAAATGCTATTTCAGAGACTCTAAAATTCAAAATTTTCCAGGGGGCATGCCCCCGGATCCCCGTAGAAGTTGGTCGCGCCTTCGGCGCTCCTTGCCCCTTATTAAATGTTCTGAAAGAAACCCTGAAGACTTGTCACAAGGCTGGTAACTAGACCATTCGGCCACTGAAACCAATGCTATTAAAACCTCCGGGAAATTTTAGACTTAATCTTTTACCAATAGTTTGGCAAACCCTGAAACCGAATCCTTATTACGCTAGTTTCTTCTTTGCAGTTCTTGATCTTTTTCGAATTTAGTCAAAATGTTAGAATATAAAGGTTAGAAAGTCACTTGAGTTGTAAGACAATATAAGAAGCTATAATAAGCAATAGACGGTAAACACGCGCGCTAGTCGGTCATGATCAAGTTTTTTGTTGAAGTTATAAAGTGACACAAATATTCAGGCTTTGGGTTATAGTCCAGGTAAAAACACCCAAACGACGAAAATTATTATTTTCAGTGTATTTTTTGTTGATCAGACAGTGGATTTTGGTCACGGTGCTGAGCTTGAAGGTACACTTAGGGAACTTAAGGACACTGGGTACGTAAATGGTGGCAACAACCGTTTACGAAACGGCAAATTGCGACGGCGCCCCTACTAATGGCACCGCCCCTAATACGAAGCCAGTCCGACTCTGTAATTAGTGTAAGTTTTTGTTTATTTAGGTTTTGTTTTTAATATTTTCATCATAAATGGAAGTTGGATGATTATAAGTTATGTCATATTTTTATGGTTCATATTACTGGTAAGATGTTTTTCTACTTGAATGACAGTACACTGTAGAGTTTGTATGGCTAATTAGTTGTATTTCTTATAATTTCTTATATTCTTACTAGTATAATATGTGCTAATATAAACATTAGCCATCTCAGGACTCGAATATTCCCTCTTTTCCACAGCGCCGTAACTCGTAAAATTACAAACACTACTTGGGAGCTTAAAATGCCTATGTCACGAAAATTATATTTGTCTAGTTTGAAAGAACACTTAAAATGACAAGTAACATCTTTTCCAGTTTTTCGTTTCCTTGCTCAGTTCATTACTGAGATATTTCAGTTTGTTTGATTTGCCAATTTAACAACTTTACGTCAAATGTGCATAATGACATCACCACTCAGTGGCGTAGCCAAGCGCCCCCCCCCCCCCCCCCCAATGGTCTCCAAGACCGTTCTCATGAAAAGTTTAAATCCGTGGAGAAACTTGTAGGGGGAGGGGGGGGGTACAGTTGTTTTAAGTCCAAGTGAGTAGATAGTAATGTGTTATGTATATTACAGGCATGCATATGCTATAAATTACAATACTAAGGGTCTATACAAAATGCCTCCAACCTGTTTTTACATTTACGACTTGTTTATAAATAAATCTAAAGATATTCTGATGCGTATCATTACTGGACATCACTCATCGAAGACGATCAGATATATTATCTTCACTATTATCAAACTTGCACTATGTGCACACGTTAACGTTTTTCTGTGTTTTTCTATTGTTTCAAGTAATGAGCTGATGTTCTCGATAATTGCTTCGAAAACAGTAAACAATACGAAAACGCTCAGAAACGTTACCGTGTGCACATAGTCCAAATCACTTCCGAAAGGAAACATGTGCATGTGCTTCTCTGGTTAGAACACCAAACATGTAAATTTTCAAGTGATTCCGTTTGATAATAGGCGAACTACTTCAAAGACAACGTCCTTAATTAATACAATTATAATAAAAAAAAAATTTTTTTTGTTCCAAGACAAGAGTAATCGTAGCGCCGCCCCCGTTCTACATACAACGTTATATTCAGATAATTTTCACGTCTTCAGGACGACGTTAACTCGTGAAAAGGTGAAACCTGTTAGTTGAGTTTGACTTCAAACTATATGCGACAAAATCGTTTGCAAAATCTTTGACAAAATCTTTTTTCTTCAAAATATATGCGATAAACTCTAAAACTTTGGATGTCGAAAAACACACTTTAAGTATTCAACCAGATTCAACCATACGTAAATGTTCGCTGTTTCCTTATATATAACATTAATATAGTTTCATATTACAAGGAAAAAACGGTAAAAAGGAGATTAAAACAATTAAAAAATATAAACTATAAACGATCAAAAAGAGATTAAACAATTTAAAATTATATAATAGACCAATGAAATGCTTACCAGGTGACAAGTACAAAACAGAAATGTGTGAAGAATGTGATGAAAGATGAACATAATAAGATGAGGTGTGAAATAACATAAAAGGCAAAGAAAAAATAATAAAGATGACAAAAATAAAATATATATCAAAACAACGAAAGTGGTATAGAGGAAATATTTTCATTTAGAGAAGGTCGAGATTTTGAAATGAGTAAGCTCTCGCGAAGAAGGAGTTCAAGATTAGAGTTGGAAGACGAGAGGAAGATAGTATGGTAAAGTCACTTGGTGAGATGTTGTGTTTAGTTCGGTGGACATGTGAGAGAATTCCTGAGAAAGACGAAACGGTCCGTTTCTTTCCCGTCAAAGGCGAAACCCCCATGTGTTCTGAGATTCGTGTGTGAAGATGTCGGCGAGTTTGGCCGATATACAACGCTCCGCAGCATTGACACGTGTACTGATAAACAACACACGATCTCATCAACATGGGGATTCGGTCCTTGTAAGAAAAGAAACTCGACAGACGTCTACCAGATTTGAAAATAAAACGTAAAGAAACATCTGGGAAGGCAGAAGAACATAATTTCATAATTTGAGTTTGGAGCTGTAGCGAGTGTTATAATCCAGTAAACGGAAGTGAAAAGTAGAGACTAGTTTTATGAAGGGGGTTAACGTCTCGAGAAGAGGTGGGAGAAAACCGTTACGAAACGTCAATAAATATATTTTGTTTTTAAATAGTTTCCTTTCGTTATGGTATTGCATTTTAAAATTTTGAGCTAGTAAACAACTGATTAAACCTGCACAAGCCCACAACGTTTTGTGGATCGATAAGTCAGCCCAAAATTCACTGCGTAGCTCTTAGTTATTTATAGTATATATGGTTACCGGCTAAAATTCTGAATTGTGTTGTATCTTATTTCCGTGTACGTGTATTATATCAGGTTTGCAATATTGGTCGTGGCTGTGCTAGCTATTACACTATGGTGCTGGAGATGTCACAAACAAAGCCAAATTTTAGCAAGAAATCGTCATACTATCTTACAATTACAGCAAACTCCACAACAACACGAGGAACGACCATCAAATTACCGTCCTGATGCACCACCTGCGTATGATGATGTGGTCAATAAACCAGATGATTATCCAGTTTATGAAGGTGAAATGGCCTTTTCACCAATAGCGGCGCCATCTTGAATTCGCAATGCATTGTGGTCTATGATTGCTTCTCTCTCCTCCGCAGAGCCTTTTGTTAATCATTGTGGTTAGTCGCAGGCGCACGGTGATTGCTTAGTGGTGAGACACAATGAGGTAATTTTTACTTTATAAACACTTTCGTGGCAACAATATGATCGTTGTGATATTAGCAAAAGCAACAATTCTCCGACGTATAAGAATAGATTCATGGCAAATGTATCCTTATACGTCCAAGCATATTATTACTTTTCAGCACTAATATTACAATGTCCATATTTAGACATTGTTGCCACGAAAGTATTTATAAAGATAAATTTACCGCAGTGTGTCTCAACACTAAGCAATCACTGTTTTAATTAAGCTTGTTACCCTGGCCAGGTAGACCACAGTGCATTGCGAATTCAAGATGGCGCCGCTATTGGTGAAAAGGTCCAATGCAGTACATAACCACTTAATTGGGACATCAAGCATAAATATCATTAATAAAACAGAAATGAAGTATAAGTTAGTTTCCGGAGACCAAGGTAACTAAGCTACAATCAGTGATAAAAGTGTTTGGACAGGCGGGCAGCTACAACTTGAAGGCAATATTTTCCGTGTTAAGTTCGTTCGCCCCCTGTTCAAGACATTAGAGAGCTTAAGCATACAGGCGTTTTAGAGCCACGGACTGCGATTGAATTCAATAGCATTTTTCATTCAAAACAATGATAATGAGCAATTTAAAATCCCAAGAGCAAAGAGAACGCCGTCGTCGTTCTACACAAGACATCATTGAGAGCATTTTCACGTTCTTGAGACGACGGGAACTTCTAGAACGTTGAGGCCTGTCATTGTTGTTTTACTACAATGAGACATACTTTTAAAGTAGACTGAAACTTGTATTTTAAGGGGGATAATTTCATTACATTACAATATAAAATAGAATAAAGGATCTGTATTTTATTTTTATATAAAGATGAAATTTAAGCTTATGAGCTAACAGTTTAGATATGTGATTATTCATAGTCTTTGTTTTGGGAAAAAAAGTATTTTCAAAGAATACGCGGTTCAGTAGTTCTGTATTGTATTCCTGTTCTTCCGGTCACCGTCCGTGTCTCAAAAACGCCTAATATACTTAAGCTATATCTATTGTCACGTTTACTGACCCCCTTATTTCCTAGTCAACATTGAAAAGGGAGGGCCGAAGGGGACTGGAGGCAGGGATAAACTTTATTACGAGAAAAAAATGTAAAATATACTGCAAGTTAGCCTACAAACTCCCAAGGTATTTTGTCACTGATTGTAGTTCTAGTTATCAACTTCGAGGTGACTGTATATACTTAGTTCGTTCATGTTCTGGACGATATCAGTTGTTATTTAACAAAAAATAGCATTCAGACGTAGTTTTAGAGCAATATATTTGGCACAACAAAGAGAATCAATGGATGAATGAACTTATGATTTCTATGACATCAGGTGCAAATTGTCAGAAACAGAAAGGTGTTCCAACAATTTTGGCCAGGACTGCTGTTTAACCAAATATATATTTTATTTTGGACACTGCGTTTACAAAAAAATATCAAATTATGGGAACATTTATGAAATATTTCACTTTGTCAATTATTATAAATTTGGAAGTATAAGAATCAATGTTATAATCTAAAATTTTCGTTGAGGGGGCGTGGGGTCGCGTGATTCTGTGAGAGTTAATTACCGAAACCGAGGCATTAAGCGACATACTTCCTGAGGCGCGTAGCCCCGAGGGAAGTATAGGCTTAATGCCGAGGTTCGAGCTAATTTAGTTCAAATTTCACGAGGTTTTGTCTTTATCTGTATATTTCCATGGGCTTTATACAGATAAAGACCGACTTATGAATAACAGAGAAAACCGCATGAAATTTGAACTTTCAATAATTGACTAAATATTTTTAGGTTCTACAAGCACACAATTACCGTCCAGTCCAGAACAAGATGATACAATAAGCGAAGCACAGTTACCAACTTATCAAGATGTTGTTCGTTCGCCTGGTCACTTAACAGATTATGCACCTAGTGTGTCGTCGAATGGTACGCCGGTATTGTACGCTGGGAGTGTACAGGTACAGCTAAATACTCCAACTCAACTAGAACAAAGAACTATTGATTTGAATAACAGAAGATTTGAATACTGACGGCCAGTTTGGCAACAACTTTCTGTAAATTAAATTAAAACAAAATATACATATAGCCTTAGCCAGACAACCGTCATTTGGATGGCCACTTTCAAAAGATGTTTTTTATAATATTGACGGGTACGGTTTTTAGACCCGGCTCATTAAATTTATCATATATAGCTATAATCCTGGCCAAAATTAACTCGAACAGTCACGTAAAAAGAAGTTAAGCGCATCAATTCCTAAAATTACGTATAAAAACATCGCCCCCCGTTCAATGTTGGTTAGAAAATGAAATGCAAAGTATGTTCAGTGCACATTTTTATCGACATTGAATGGGGGGGGGGGGGGGGGGGGGGGGGGGGGGGAATGATTTTGAGAAGGAAATTTGGTATCAGATGTGATTTACTAAAGGCAAGTTGTCCGAGTGATTTTGACAAGGATTGTAGTAAGAATCTGAAAGAGTACCTTTCATTATTTCTGTATTCTTAGTGGCCTTAATTGCAAAATAATTATTGTACAAATATTTCTACAACCAATGTTTCGTAAGACCTGTTCACACTTACCGCTATTTTTACTCTTCTGACGCATGCATATACGATCAAATGTATATTGACTTACAAACATCTACCAAATCTCGTGTGTCAGAATGAGAGGAATAGTAGTACAGTGTTGGTACATTAAATACTATAGATGCAATCAATCGAGGGTAAATTCACCCTAATTGTACACTTTGGACATCCAAGTTACAAATCCTAGTTAAAACCCTGAAACAGACACTTGTGTGTGAAAGTTGCTCTCAGAGTCTAGTCTGAGGTTGACCGTGGTCTATGAAAAGAGTGACCGCTGCCAAGGCCAACGAGTCGTTAGTTATCACCACCACTACCATCACCACTACCATCACCACCATCATCACTACCATCACCACTACCATCACCACCATCACCACCATCACCACCACCATCACTACCATCATCACCACCACCATCACCACCACCACTATCACCACCACTATCACCATGCGACTTCATCACCATGCAACTTCATCACCATCATCACCACCATCATCACTACCATCACCACCATCATCGCCATCATCACCACTACCATCACCACCACCATCACTGCCATCACCACCATCATCGCCACCATCACCACCACTATCACCATGCAACTTCTTCATCATCATCAGATGTCACCACCACCAACTGTCTTTGTCAAGACTACGCTCACCAAGACGAGCAACTCTCACACTGATTTTTCCAAATTCGAACTATTTACTATGAAATTAATAAACAACTTAGCTAGTGTAGGTTTTAAAATAATTAAAATATATATCACAAATTACAGCAGTTGCAGATTTTTAGCAAATATTGTGTTCATTTTGGAACACTCCTTTTTGATAAATATATATATAGATATATTTTTCTTACAAAAAACTTCTATGTAGTGACAACGAGAAAGATCTGCATGTTGTCGGATTGAATAATTTTATATTGTTTAATTTCCTTTTGATTTGAACGTAAGATATATTACCATAGTCAATCGAGATATGGTCTGGAAACTCAGCTAAAGTCTTTGGTCTATCTTTTTGTTCGCCTTTATGCATTTTTGTGCACGGTGTACGGTCACTGAACACATTGTATTTTAGTATAATGAACGAATTGTCCAATAGCAACGTTTCCAGTTCAATCACTCAACCGTGCTATTTAAATATTAATAAACCTAAAACAAAGGATGTGCACGGTGTAAGGTACGGTTCAACATGAAATCACAGCGCTCATTATAAGCGCTTTGAAGTTTGCCGAGTCTCCAGACCATATCTCGATTGACTATGATATTACTGGACGCCCGTTTAGTTATAATATAGGTTTCACACTAAACAGCCGTACTGCAAGTAGTCGAGCATCATATACCGTACATTTATACTCTCGATTAAGCAATGTATATCCTCTTTAAAAAAGCTTAAATCATAACATTTGTAAAGATAACAAGCATTAACAACAAAGTAAACATGTTTCAAGTGTTATTTATGTCTCCTTGTAGTAAATATAAGTAAATTAATATGATGTAAAGATTTAAGTGCCACATTGGTGTGAATGAGGGTGGCGCTCTTTAATATTTTTGGTTTAATGTGCGTTCACATGAGACCGGGTTATCTCGGGGATAGGGATAACTTGGGGAGTTGTCTCCGACCCCCGAGATACCCCTAGCTTTCACGTGAACAAAAGAACACGCCAGTAACGTCAACAATTAAACGCAGAATTACAAAAATTAGAATGTTTTTACAATGTACGCATGCGTAATTATACAAAAGTTGACCCTAACCCCCGAGATAACTTGGGTGAAGGCGTCCACATGGAGGTAGGGTTAACTCTGGCCTTAGGGTTACCATATCTCCCGAGTTATCTCGGTCTCGTGTGAACGGTTTACTTTTTTAATATGGAAATCAACTAACACCGAGTTTTCTCGGGGGATAGGAATAACTCTACTCCCCCGAGATGAACAGGCTCTTAATCGGGTAAATACGGTGTGAATGGGTGCATGTGATTATCCTAGGATATATCCCAGTGTATCCGATGGATATATTATGTATGTCATATACATATACCGTAGTATGTCATATCTGTCAAACAGCTAGCTTCGTTTGATATTGAGCTGTCCAAAATTAGGGCGCGAACGAAATTATACGTTACCACTAGATTACGGTGCTCGAAACGAAAATTGAATTTCTGAAAACGTTTTCGTGACACGTCAGCTAAAATTTGATAAAGGCTGATGTCACTTGACTTAGCGTAAAAAGCAAGTTTTGGGGAATCAGTTGATGTTCAATATGCACCAATTCCTACTCTACATGAAGTATTTAGGACAGTCATGAACTTATAACTAAATTTAGCCCAAAACTGAGACAATCTCCACTCACATCAAACTGGTATAGTATGTAGAAATTAGTAAATCAAGCTATCGTGCCTGCTAGAAGAACTGAGACAAGTGAGAAAAAAACCCTATTGAATTAATTAAGGATATATTGTTAACGTAAAACTATATTTCCATACAGTAACGCTCATTTCGTTACCACAATTTTGGACAGCCCAGATACGACTATAAGTGAGTTATTTTAGTTTTGTACAACCAGCCCTTAATAGTGAACAATACATTGTATACATCATAGCTTGTTAACATTTTTTTTATAACACTGCATAGTGTGTGAGTTACTTAATGCATGCATACTCGTTTCTTGCATTTTAAAGTTAAATACAATCTGATGTTATTATAGGACATTCTATAAATGTTGTATACCATTATTGATAATACCAGGAGGTAAAAATGTTACCTTGCTTTTTTCTAATACATGATTAAATATAATAAATAAATAAATATATATTAACTTTTTTTGTAATTGATAACGTTTGTTTTCAAAAATACACACGCATGAAATTACCAATTATTTTTCTACGGTCCAAAACGAAACCACCGACCATAACGACGATGAAGAACGAACTTCGATCACAATGACGATCTAAAACGAATCACTCCCCAACAACGATCAGAACGTACCCCAGACGATGCCACTGTAACTAAATCGCCGTTTCTGCAGGCTCCATGCAAGCGTCTGCACACAGGCTAGCCCTGCATCTGCCCTGCAGGCTAATAGTTTATCGAAGAAGAAGTACCGTAAAGTTCCGAAAGTAACAGTAAAATTGGACGGCTCTTAGTGAATCCCGATAATAGCGACCCCCCCGAAAGTAGCGACCCCCCCGAAAGTAGCGACCCCCCCTCCCCGAAAGTAGCGACCCCCTCCCCGAAAGTAACGACCCCCCCGAAAGTAACGACCCCCCGGAAGTAGCGACCCCCTCCCCCGAAAGTAACGACCCCCTCCCCGAAAGTAACGACCCCCGAAAGTAGCGACCCCCCCGAAAGTAACGACCCTCCCCCGGAAGTAGCGACCCCCTCCCCCGAAAGTAACGACCCCCTCCCCGAAAGTAACGACCCCCGAAAGTAGCGACCCCCCCGAAAGTAACGACCCTCCCCCGGAAGTAGCGACCCCCTCCCCCGAAAGTAACGACCCCCGAAAGTAGCGCCGGACCTCCCCGAAAGTAATACACACAAATAAATCCTGTTTTAGCAACAATTGTTGATAGTAATTTGCGTCTTTTATATGAGATAGAGCGTGTACCGGTGTAAAAGATAACGACTTTAGCACCACTAAAATAACGACCCCCCCTAAAGTAGCGACCAGTGGCGTAACGGAGGAAGATGGGGCCCTTAGGCATATTTGGTGTGGGGGCCTCTGTTGTCATGATTTGACTGACATGGGGCGGACTGGGGGCCCAACTGTTGGGGGCCCTTAGTTCTCGCCCTAACCCTACCTAATGAGCATTACGCCACTGCTAGCCACCCCCCGAAAGTAGCGATGCCTAAAGGCTGCTAACTTTACGGTATTTAAAAAGCACAGGACCAGGTGGAAGTTTTTCAGTTACAGTATCTTACTGGTATACATGTACGGAAGAAAAATTTACTTTAAACTCTCAGGAACAACAGAACTGCTGCAGTATATTACTGATCGACTTTTTCTATACAATATACAGTAACTGATAGTTATTTTACAAGATGAGAAATACACAATCACATAATCATACAGACATTAAATAACTGAGAAATCTTGTCTTTCGGCTTCATGTACATAAAAATATAATATTTACAATTACAAAGGCAAGTTCAGGAAAAACGTGACCTGGGTGTTTGTCTGTTTTATTATTGTCATTCCGTTGACAAGTATTTTTTATCCGCTACGTTGGGACACAAATGCTTAGTTAAGTTGTTTCCATGAACTGTACATTGAACTCCTCAATGGCCTGCAGTAAAAAAATTCCCAATGATTACAGCATTGCTAAACATGTATTAAAGACCTTAAGCAAACGAAAACTGTGGCGGTTAAATTATTCCAAACTTGCGCTATTGACTGAAATCACGAAGAATTGACATTCACATTATTCTTCATTAAGGATTCCTTTTGTTATATCTCAAAATTATTTTCTTGTCCAAAACTAATGATGATGATTGGCAAGAGTAACTTCAACGCCATCACTATTCACTTTACATAGAATCTATATTCAGTAATATCGTATTTGGGGTTATAGGTACTAAGCTTTTCTATACACTGAAACATACTACCTATATATATATATACGCTGCATCGGTACACTTATTAGGCATTGTTTACATGAAGCGGATTGACAGTCCAGTCGAATCGAAAAACGCGAGTGAAGTCAATCCGGGCACATGTTTACATGGAGAATCCGATCTGTTTTTGCTTTTTGTAAGCGGTTTTTCAACACTATTTTCTGGCTTTCCTCGATGTCCGCCATGTATACAGCACGCACTAACTTCACTCATGCGTGTATCAAGTCATTTTCAAGTCAAACCGTGTTTAGATGAATTAGATTGGAGACATTCAAGTCGATCCTTGTTTGAATCTCAAGTCAATCCACTCAACTTCGTGGATTGACTTCAGTCACCCGTTTCGATCAGATCGAAAACTTAATCTTCTTCATGTAAACACAACAAGGAGAAACAACATGCGAGATTTGACTTGAACACTCAATCCGCTTCATGTAAACACAACAAGGAGAAACAACATGCGAGATTTGACTTGAACACTCAATCCACTTCATGTAAACACAACAAGGAGAAACAACATGCGACTGATGCGAGATTTGACTTGAACACTCAATCCGTTTCATGTAAACACAACAAGGAGAAACAACATGCGAGATTTGACTTGAACACTCAATCCACTTCATGTAAACAGGGCCTTACTGTAGCCGTACTTTTATAGATCACTCTCGATATTCTTATTAATATGCATCACAAAATTTCCAGAAGTTTCAGTTGCAAAACGTAGACCTATAGGATGTATTATATAAATCACTATAATGTATAGGTATAGTTTATAGATGCTGCATGTACCTTTACATCTGGAAGGCAAGGTCCAAATGCTTCGAGAAGAAGAGGTTCTTTCTTGACAACCATTTCAAAATCTTTGAAAGACAACTTGCCCACATTTCCATGATCCTAACAATGACCAACCACAGCGTTAGAAATATCAAATGTTTTAAAAAAAGACTTACAAGTGAAGTATAAACGGACGTATGTTAAAACTGCAAATGCAGTGAAAACTGATCCTGAAATGCTGCTTTATAATGTTTTTCGTTTATATGATTCAGTAAAGCCACTGAGTTTTCCACTAGGCCAAATTTAGTGCGAACTGAAGTGGAATTTTCCTTCGTCTTCTTAGGTCTGTCTTGTTAACATGCACCATCTTTTGTTAAACATGTTAGAAGTTTGATTTAACTCATTCCTGTCCGAGGGCTTCCCCAGCTCTTGGTGAATAAAATCGTCTGGCGTTAGCCAGAATAAAATACCAAAGACCGATTCGGACAGGAAAGAGTTAATGTACTAGTTGTGCAGGTTCAGCTGTCAAAATATAATAAAATTTGGATCTTTCTGACGCTGCAAGCCTCCAGCTTTGAATACTTGAAATACACATTTCCTTGAAGAACGGTGGTCATGGCGCTCAAGCGCAATTCAAAAAATAGAAATTTTATATAGCCGGGCATAAAAAACACGCGACTTGAAATATGGTCGGCGGTCCCTGAACAGACTTGTAAAAACAGACAGCAACTCATATCAAGCGCGTCTTTTCGGAGGAGAAAGACTGGAAAAGATCCTCCGTTTGAGATAAACGCAACATAGCCTGGTACCCTGGCCGAATTTCAAAAGAAATATGGACCAGGTAACCACAAATTTCATTCTCGCGTCATTCCGGAGGGTTGTGGTTAGGTTTAGGTTCACCGGGGGTTTTGGTTAGGTTTAGGGTTTCCGGGGGGGTTAGGGTTAGGTTGGGGTGGTGGGTTGGGAATTAGTTTTTTAAAATTAACGATTATTGGTAATTCTAGGGATTTCACACTTACTGATTATTGGTAATTCTAGGTAGGAGGATATGCTGTTAAAAAAAGGGGCACGAAAATTACGAAGGGGGCATTTCGGAATATGTTACAATATTGACAATTAATTTAACTTTTGTGTGGGACTCTTGGACCAGCCCAAATATTTCAGTGTTTTCCCGCTCTTTTTTAGTTGAGCTCGGACGCCGCACAGGCGCAAAACGTTTGGCATCGGTGTTCATATAACGCTTTGTAGAGACGGACTTGATCCCAGTCTCCTAGTCAGTATTCACATTTCATTAGCATTACTTTATACAACTGACAACACTTCACTTACGACTAATTTGAGAACAATTTCCACCAGCTCCTTAACTCCTTCATCTGGATCTTCTTCAGTTGGTTGCTAAAATAGGCACGTGATACAGTCAATAGCGAGGTTCAAATCACACTTCCACTACCGCTACCGTAAATATAACTTAAGCATGTCAAATATTGTTTTTACGTTCAGTAATGGTCGCAGGTCTCAAACCTAGTGCAAAAAGAAAGCGTTTTATGATACCAGGATTAAAACCAACTACGACTACAGAACGAACATTACATCAGCTTAACCACATTTACGGTAGCAGTATAGCGGTAGTGGAAGTGTGATCTGAACCTCGCTATTACTGACAAGTATACCGTCGATTGCATCTAACTGATCTAAGGATGGACACCGCTGATAAAGAAACTGATTACCTCCACGAACATCAAACTTCAACGTTCTCCAGGAGCATTTGATAGGTTTCTATTAGCTCAAACAATCACCGCGAGATTAAACGTGATTGGTTCAACGGTTGAGCTAAATAGAAACCTGTCAAATGCTCCTGGGAAACGTTAAAGTCTGACGTTGGCGGAGGTAACGTTTCTTTATCAGCGGTGTCCATCCTTAGATGCAATCGACGGTATAATGATTATGACAAGACTGACAATATCGTAAAAAAGCCAACCCAATCGCGGTGAAACCAAAGTTTAAAAAAAAATCAAAAAAATCTTTCGCCTGTCTGGGACAGTAGTTGCGAAAAATGCAACATCAAGGCCTCCGGCTAGGAATTCAACCCGCGACCTTGCGATCTGACCACTGAGCTACGGAAGCCGTTGCCAAGAGCTTGGTCACGAGTTCTGTAATATATATAATGTGGTAATGACGGGAGTAGAATTGGGTATATTATAAATATTTGGCATTTCACTCGATTAAACTGGATATACTAGGTAATTTTGGTGAAGGAAAATTTCGAGTGTAGAATAATTATATATACATTATTATGACCAAACCGGAACCAGTTGCGAAAAATGCAACATCAAGGCCTGGTTAGCGGCTAGGAATTGAACCTGAATTACCTAGTATATGTGCAGGAGTCTATAGTGTTCCGCAAACTGTCCACTTCTTTGAGTTCAAATTACAACTGCGTATCTGTCGTCTCAGCTTTCAGTATATAAGCGTTACGTGCGTGGGAAGAAATTTATGAGAAAAAAAATTATCACCTATTTCACGGATGGGTAAAAAATAATTATCGAAAAAAATATTTAATTGTTAATACTTGCGTTAACTGCTTTCAAATCATGCAAAACAGAGCTTTAGAAAATGTTTTCCAAAATTGACTGCATGGGGCAATTGGTTCGTTGTCTTTTGTCCAAAAAAAACCCAACAAAAAACCCCGCTACGGATCTACTCTGACTCTGAGTCAGAGTAGATCCGTAGTGACTCTGCTATAAACAGTTCTTTTTATACTCTCCAGTATTAGAGAAGTAAAATGTTCTTCCAAGTATTGTATAAGTTTCTCAACAAAAATTTTTCCAATCAATATACTGTACTGGACAAAATAACAACAATTGACCGTACCGAAAAAGATGGCGGCGGTACGTTTAACCACAATGCTTTGCGACCTCAAATCAGCTAAAATAACAACTGGACAATGTTTATCATGCTAAGATGGATTAAATAAGCAAGAAATTCATTCCTACCAAAGTTGATCGTTTTAAAACCATATCTTCCAATAATTCTGCCAGAAACAATATTTACTGCACCTAAAGGATTGTGGTTAAATGTACAAGTCGCCATCTTTTTCGGTACGGTCAATTCACAACACTTGTTTTACGGCTATTTTTCCAGCTTACGCAGTAACGCAGGGGTTGGTCAGCGGCTCTCCACAGCAGTTTCCTCCACTTCAGCACTTCTCTCTCTCTCTCTTGCGCATCCTCTCTTTTTAGACCACACTCTCTCGTGTCCCTCTCTACAACCTGACTCCATGTCGTCCTTGGCCTTCCATATACTGGCATAATTTTAATTTACGCACCTTTATCAAACTTGATTTGAGCATTTGAAATATTTCTTCTCTTGATATATAGCCATCACTATTTAGATCGTATACTTCAAAACAATCTCGAATAAAAGAATAAGAAAAAACATCCAATGTGAATAAATTAAATTGGAATTAACTTTAACTTAATAAATGTAAATGTAGTGATTTTGCTGTTTCAGAGATATAGAGAATAATACATGGATGTGCGGAAATATGAAATTTATTTCGAGTGTTGACCAGGATATCTCACGAGTGAGCGAAGCGAACGAGTGACATATCCTGTTCAGCATGAGAAATAAATTTCATATTTCCAAGCATCCATGTATTGTTCTGTTTATTATATAAAAAAATTGTCCTATTGCCTTGCAAAAATTGCATTAAACTATAATGCTGATTCAGCGATAATTGTCACATGTGCGATTATCATAAATAATCGCACATGTGAGATTATCACTTTTATTAGTGGCGGAAAAATCAATAAAACACTCTATTTTATATAATAAAAAATATTTACAATGCATTTTTTCATCCATTGTGCCTCGGAGAAAAACTGACAGTCCTAAGATCCATTCTTCCATGTTTATGTTACTGTCATTATCTTTGTCAAAAGCCCTAAAAACTACAATTAATATAATAATAAAAATAATAATAATATCCAACAATATTTTCTGAACATTTCATTAAGAAATCCTGTTGCAAGAATTTCATAATTTATAAGACTGAAGTTCTAAGTAACATTTATTTAAATGATTATGCATAATGTAAATCCCAAATCCTGTTCAATATTTGCTACTCTTTACCGTTGCCAATCCCGACAAACTTCTTCATTATTTAGTAATCCCAAATCCCATTGTTAAATCTTAATCCGAATCACAACTTACAGCAACTAATATTTCTAGATCTCATTTCCCATCATTTTTTGAAATCTTGAATCTCATCCATTTTTTTCTCAAGATTGTATCATGTTTCTCATTATCAAAATAATCAGTATCCCAAACCTATTGTGGACCCTCTGTCAGCAGTAGTCCTTATAACTAGACTACCAGTATCACCAGGTAAAGCTGAGCTTTAACCATTAACTTGACTGACCATATTATACAGGGTTGGCTGGTCTTCACTTGTTTCAATATTCAATTCATGTTGAAACAGTCTGGAGTGAAGGCCAGTCAACCCCATGAGACATGGGATCAAGATTTAAGTTACCAATATAACTGATCTGCATGCTTTGGTAATCTGTGTCACCTAGTTCAATACTCTGGGTGTACCAGATGTTGACCTGAGCAACCGTACTGTACCTCAATTACCTCAATGAAAAAGTGGAAAGGAGAATCTTAACATATTTGGAAAAAAAGTAGACCACAAAAACATATTGTGTTGGTTTTGTAAAAAACAGGACGAGATTAGAGAAGTACTTGCAGGCCTCAAGACAAGTAGTCATGAATTATTAATTCGAAATTGACTCCATGTTTCCAGCACTTTTTTTCAATTTTGTCCTGTTTACCATGATGTATTGTCTTGTTGGAAAGTTCTATTTGCTTGGTAAATTTATAATAGAGAAAGATTTAGGCAGTGTGCTCTGTGGCCTGTGTCACAGCCCTAGCTCGGTAAAAGTATTAAGGTGTGTGAATACTTGCAGCAATTGCTTGCGACTGCCAGGAGAAGACTAGAGATGCTATTAGAGCTAAATATGTTAATTATTATCATGCAACACAATCAAATCCACCAAAATAATTAGGTATACACATATTACAAACCAACTACTGACTCTGTCTCTCTCGATTTACCTTTATTTGTTGCTTTAAAGCTACGTCATTATTTTTTAACGTGACATAAATTATTTACCCCAAAACTTGGGATTTGATTTATGCAAGTACAAGCAATTGCTCAAACACAGACCTTACTCTTACCGAGCATATTTACTGAGTTAGGGCTGTCACAGGTTTATACGTGTACAGTACATTTAAAATCATTTTATTCTTCCATTAAGTATTTAAAGGCACCATTTATAATTATAAATAAATATAATTATGTACCTCCATCCATCAAAAAGTCATCTGTCATTCCAAAAGTATTATGAAGTATATCACGAAATTTTGTTCTATCCAATTTCTCTTTCTGGTTTGCTCTTTCACGAAATATAGTTAACAAATTTTCAACTTCTGTTTTGCTGACTGAGTTGAAAGAAAGAGAGCACAAATATAAATAAATTAAAAAGATTTATAGAGTAGCTTTGTCAATGTCAGCTTTCATGAACAGACTATTTCTGTCTGCAACAATATCTTTCTCTTCTTGTCAATATGTTACATATAAAATAAGTCCTACATATTTACTTACAGTGTGTTTGTTTGTAAATACTCTCAGCTAATTTAGCTTGGTTTTTCTTAGCAGTAATGCTGGCCATTGTACTCAAATTATGCCAGCAGCATTTCGTCTGTGATTTCGTTGTCAAGGCCGTCGGCAAGCACGTCAGTTTCCAGAGCCTGCGTTCTTTGTGACCGGCGATCTCTGCCTTTCTTCTAGACTACTTCGTGTTAGGTGACTTAGGTCCACATAACTTATATAGGGGCAAATTCACTCCTGAAAAAGTGTACGTGATAAAAAATTTTTTTTCATGATTTTTTGATTTTTCTCGTGATTATTTTATTTTTTTCATGATTTTTTTTTTTCTGAAGGTGTACGTGATTTAAATCAGTGATTTGCCCCTCGCAACAGTGAACCTAGCGTCCTTCGCAGGCGTTCTTTGTAAGTGAACCTGGCTGCTATGGTTTTATATGTAAACAAAAGGTTTACCCTAGCACTGTTGAAACACAAATCTAAATATTGTTTTTTCAGCAGTATATCCGCCCACTGATCGTTTCTATGTGGGGCCGCCTCTTCTGCAGGCAAGATCTGTGACTTCGTATCGAGGCCTGAAAAATAAACTCGGTCGTGTTTTTATAAATTTGGCATTGGAATAACCATTTATTAAAATATTAAAATAGATGTATATTTACCTAATTATTTTTTTTTGTAATTGTTTCGCGGATACACTAGTATTATATTGTTAAACCAAAACTTTATTTTTTATAATTATGCATAATTTACTATAAATTATCCTTTAATTATTTACTTAGACATGATCAGAAAGCTGTCAGAAATAATTAAAAATAATTAGTGATAATAATTACATTATAATTTATTTACTCTTGTCATACTTTAATATTCAACATGGCGGACGAGGAGAAAGTTGACAGTGGAGAAAGCTCTGAGAAAGAAGATACTCCACTGGGCAATGGTGATATAGAACCATTTGTTGATATTACAGCAAATACTGTTAGTGCAACTAAAAAGAAGAAAAAGAAGAAAAAAGGAAAACAAAAAGACGATCTACCAGATCCAATTGTCCCGAATGCTCAAGCATTGGCCCAAATTCGCAAAGCCATGGGAATGATTAAATTTACCGATAGAGGAAACACGCGTGGCAAAGGAAAGGGGGAACCCGCTGTATTTGAAAAGCAATATCCATTCTGGGATACTCAACCTGTACCAAAACTGGGTAAGTAATATCGTAATAATGCATGGATCAATTCTTCCTGTAACCATCCCCCCCCCCCCCCCCCCAGGGCAATACCCCGGGGATTTGTAATTTTTTATGAAGCTCATGGCAAATTCCCCACCCCCAGGACTTTGAAATTTGACAATTCCCCACCCCGGGGCAACATCAAACAAATGTATAATTAAACACATTTTAACATCAAATGTAAATTAACTTAAACAGTGGCTCATTTCTGTTGCTGCTTCCTTTGAGCTCTACAGTAGTTTTTTCCCGGTCTTTCAGCACCCCTGCGTCGATTTTCGTCAATTTTCGTCAACCTGAGAAATCTTTCAATGAATTCGTCGCCATTTTGAATACGGAATACTTTAGTTACCAGACTCCCACGCCTCCTTGCATCCCCGCCCTTTAACCCCGGGACAAAATTAATAAAACAATTCCCCACCCCCAGGATTTGATTTTCTGCATTGTCCCCGGGGTTGCCCGGGGGGGGGGGATGGTTACAGGAAGAATTGATTCATGCATAACATGAGAATAATTGTAAGTAATCCTGGGTAAGTAATCCATAGAACATTCTCACTAATCAATAACTAATCAATGTAAACCCCGCGGGGTGGGGGTGCGGGTAAAGGGTGGGGTTTTGAGTAAAATGCGCAAGGGTGGGGAATTGTATATTAAGGCCAATGGAATTGAGATTTCAGTTTACCGTCCACCGCCTGCATGGGCTTGAAACTACCGCATGAATTTTTCATTATTCAAAATAATTTTCATTGTTGGTAGATTTTCCACATCAGGACTTTCAAATATACTATTTACATCATTTGCACAGCGTGTATACACTTTTTATTAATAAATAGCGAAGCCTTCGATATGTCCGCGATGTCACTACTCTGGCATCCAGGGAATGATTTCACAAAATATTAACTATGAAAATTTTTCTTGGGTTGGGCCATGGGCTGATGATGGGTGATGGCCCTCCCTCGTCCATGGGTGCCACTGACAAGGATGATAGGTCCACAGATGGATTTCATTATATTTTCGGACAAGATAAATGAATATGATTCAAATAATGAATAATGAACAAAAGCCGCATCACATTTTGAAAATCTTTGGACGGTAAACTGAAACCTCAATTCCATTGGCCTAATCAAATGTTTAAAAAAGAATGCACCTGGGGACAGATTCAAACAAGAGATTATACACTGCACCAAGTCAAATGATGAAAGACACAATAGAAGTCCCATCATACATATATTTAATATTCCTGTGCATGATCACCTTTAATTGAATGTTTTTGACCAGATAGATAGGAAAGCAAAGATTTATTTCGATTTTGCTCACCTTTGTTAATCTGCTCTTGGAGGACAAACGAAGGCAAGGAGACTATGAACTGACCACGAGGAGGAGTTCTGTTCTCAAACACTCAACCCCAGGTCTTTTACAATCAATCAACACTGTGCATCTAAGTCAAATGTCTCGACTCACGGGGAACAACTCATGGTCAAATGCGCAATTGCGGGGATGGTTTTCACTGTCAAATCTCCACCCCTTGCCCGCACCCTCCCCCCATGGGATTTACATTGATAGGGTGCATTATGACACAATAACCATCATTGCTTATTATTTCATAATCTTCATTTAAAAGTTGTAGTTTTGTTCATTGTTAAATGCCAAACAAATAAACAATAGTGTTTTAGATGTATATAAAGTTTTGCTGTTGTGCAAATCAATTAACAATTGGCCAAGGTTGAGTAGGAATTATGATATCAAGAATTACATTGTATAAAGGGCAAGGTTTGTTTTTAGCTGAAATGGATGAACAAACCGAAAAAATGTTCTTTGTAACAGCATAGAAAATGTTTGTTTATAAACAACAAACAGTGGTGGATCAAGGGGAGGGTACTTTGGGAATTAGGAGCCCCCACAGATTTTTTGTGACTGCCCCACATGTTTTTGAGGGGATATATCACATGTGTAGCGGAGCACAGGGGACCCGCTTTTTAATAAATTCTCACAGCCTCATACCCAGGTGCGCCGTTGCACGCTTAGCTTGCAACTTTCCCTTGTGCACCTAGTGGGTACAAGGTTGCAATTCTCAACAATAAAATCAATTGACTTTATGATGTTTACTTGACATTTGATTTGTAATCATTACGGTAATCATTTTCTGATAAAATTCCTTTGACATAATTGATACATGACTGCACATGGTGCAGGCTATGCTTTCAAACAAACTATAAAATAACTTTTTCAAACTTTGATAATGCCAGGTGGTTGCTATCTGCATTTTTTTTGTTAATTTCCTCCAATTTTTTAATGACTTGAGGGAGGGGGGAGGAGGTATGATACAGCTACTAATATGTCAGTGCCTCCGCTCATGCTTCATCTGCCCCTGGCAACAAAACAACAGCTAAAAATACAGAGAATAAAGTTTAACTATGTCAACAATGTTTCTGTATTGTGTGATACCATAAAATATTTCTATACCTGTGGGTTACTTGTTGATTTTTTAATTTTTGAAGCTGCTGCAGGTAGGGATGATAAATGTTCCTCAATTATCAAAAGCCGTGCACACAAACAGCATCAACATCATTCTTACAAGCTTGCAACTACGATACAGATACAGAATGAGGAATTTGTATCGACCAGCAAGCCATAATCTACAATAGGTGTAATGTTATTTTTTCAGGTGATATTTGTCTTGCTAATGAAGCTGTAGAGTTAGACAAACCCAAAGAAGAGATTCGACAGGATGAGTTTACTTTGCCTTCAGGATTTGAGTGGGACACTTTGAACATTGATGAACCCCATCAGGTATTTACTGTAGCTCACTTTAGAACAAACTGACATTTGATCAGGTGAATGTACATTGTAATCCTCATTACAGTCATTGCACAGAATATGGAATACCATAATGATTCGAATAAGTGCCCTCCTTCCAATAAGCACCCCCCTCGAATACCTACTGTAAGTGCCCTCCTTCCACTGCATTTTTTTAAATACGCGACCCCTCCTGAATAAGTGGCCTCCTTCCCTTCGATAATCAGCCATGCCATTCTAGGCTAGCATGGTTCAAAGCTGTTCAACATGCTATTATACCCAATCATGTGAAAGTGACCCTTTCGACAGAATCACAGAGTTGGACATTGAGGATGCTGCACCCAACAATCTTGTTATTGTGATTGAGAACAATTAATGGTAGCTACATTATAAATATAACTTATCTTGTCTCTACTAGACCAGAGAACTAGGGTATCAGTTTTTTTTTTAAATCCTTGTTATTGTTCTTGTTAAGATTGTTATTAAAGTTCTGCGTTTTTATCGAATCAGATTGCAGTGTTTGCTAAAAAATAAATAAGCACCCAGCCCCCCTCTCAAATAAGTGCCCAACCTCCTAAAATTAAATAAGTGCCAACAAGGCAGGGCACTTATTTGAATCATTATGGTAGTAAAATAGCATCTTTTTTCTTCTTTCTCAATATGATCCTTACTGTAGGCAAAAATACAACCCAGCATTAAGAAAGGTTTTCTTTTTTAAATGGTTCTGTAAATTCTTGAGTAATTGAACAATTGCAACACTCATCTGATCACTGAATTTACATTCTCAGAATTAATTTTTGCATGACAGCATGTACAACTGGTTTTGAACAGTGTTTTTTTAACCAGTTACTACTAGTATACCATATTGCAAAAAAATACCAGGAATGAAAGTTTTGTGATGAGTTACTGTGTTACTGAACTAATTAGAATCTTGGATACTACTGTAGATGCAATGTAAATGTTAGTCTAATAGAGCATGCGTGCCAAACCAGTCATGACATTACATTGGAAATTCAAAAATTATCACCTCCAATTTTCGGTACCATCAAAGATGTTGTCTGGAGGCTTGTCATATTAAATAATATGTATGGTGGTCTATTACTGGAAGCGTGTTTGGTAGAATGGTTTTACTGCAATGAAGACACTAGCTGGGAGTGTGAAAACATTTGGTCATGAACAGTAACTTTTTAATCTAGAGCAGCATCAAACTGTGTCTGATTTAACATTGTTTTCAATGCTTTTATCCATAATTTGCATGCCCAAAAAAGTCAAAGCATGCTCACATGCAAGGTTGCAAGGTTGGGGAGCACGGGTTGCGTGTGCTGTTAGCGGGCCGCCTTTTGCCAAAAAGTTAAGCCCGGATAGACAGGGTTTACTTAGTACTTGGATGCGTGACCGCTTGGGAATGACCCTGTTGTCGAGCTTGGAACTCATGTGAGTAGAGTTATAGTTGATCTCTCCTGTGCTTCGAGGGTTTTTCACCGGGTTCTCCAGTTTTCCTCACTCCATAAAATCAACACCTAACATCTTACAGTAGCTGTGATGCGTGGTCTGAACTGGGTCGTATGGTGGCTGCCTCATTGATCTGCATCCTTTGCAATTCAGCTGCTGGCTGCAAGTAAGGATGATTAGCCCCCTCCCCCCCAGTCCTTTATTCCTTACCCTTTAATTTTTATATGACCAAGTTAGTATAGTTGCTTGTCAATAGCTAAACATGTGACTAGAAACTTTGCCCTCTGACTTTATTTAAGATGTATCCTTTTTGTGTCAATTATGCTATAATAATAGTACATGTGCTGTACTTTAGCTTTTTTATTTTACTCAATGATTTACTGTGTTAAAGGCTTATATGGTTAAAGGTCATTGGCTTGCGCTTCTAAGTTTATTTTAGTTCTAACTTTATTTTAGTTCTAACTGCATAGTAGATAAAATACAAATTGAAATATAGTAAGGTTTGAGTACTGCCAAAAATATTGTACGGAGTTTCTAAAGTTTTGGGCGAAGGCCCTTTGTCAGAGAGAAAGGTAAAGAGTGTAAACAAACAATGAGCTTATATAAGAAAGATAATCATGTGGCCAAAAATTAGCCAATCAGATAAAAATAACAATAACAAATTAGTAATGAGATTATTTGCCTAATTGGTTCGGTCATACTGTCATAGCACGCTGTATAAATCAATTTGGTTCGCTCTTTGAATTAGGTCCGCTCTTAACCGTGCGGCTCGCTCGTCGAAGGCGTGCGGAACGCTCTTAGCACGGTCAAGCACGCTGGTGATTTATACGACCGTGCCAACACCGTACCTAAATAAGCGATGATTGAATATAATTTATTATAATCCATAATTTCATTTTAGTGTTATAATAAATTTGGTTCGTTCAAAATTTTCCATGTATAAATCGGACAGCGTTCTACCAGCGTGCCAAAGCCGCACCAATTAATTAATTAGTTCGGTGCGGTCATAGCACGCTGTATAAACCAGGCCTTAACTTTCATAGTTTTTTTTTTGTATAGTTGAAGGAATTATATGCACTGCTTAATGAAAATTATGTTGAAGATGATGATAATATGTTTAGATTTGATTATTCTCCTCAATTTTTGAAATGGTAAGTTTGATAAAGCCGTTATTGGTTTTCTTAGCATTTTTAATAAAATTAAATACTGTAGCTTTTTATTATAAGTAATAACATGACTTGAAGGAAATTAGCGATTAAATATCCCCGCCGCCGAGGGAAGGCTTTTACAAATCTTCCCGAGGCAAAGGGGAAACTTAATCGCTAATTTCCCGAAAAGTCATGTTATTAGTTTGTAATATTATGATCGCCGAGGAAAACTTTGAGAATCTTACCGACAAGAAATTTACACGGTTGATCAGAGAAGTTGCATCTAATTTTCCCGTGCATGTTGATGAGGGAAAATATATGCAAGCGGGAAATTTAGAAGAAGGCAAAAGATTTCTTTGTCTTCTAATTTTCCCTCATCAACATGCACGGGAAAATTAGAAGACAAAGGATAAATTTCCCTCTTGCATGAGCGATGAGGGAAATACGAGGTTTACATTCCCTCGGAGAACAAAAGAATCCGAGGCGATCATGGTATTATCAAAGTCCACAAAAAATAAATTTTTCGGAATGTACAATCCTGGCTGTAATTTTAGTATTTATATTTTAATATTTATGTAATAGTCATCACGTACATTGTAATCATTTTCAGTTTATTTGTTTTTGATATTTTTTGTTATTTACTAGGACCCCTTTGAAAATCACGTCTTTTTGTGAAAGGGCATCGTAGGAAAATATTTGTTAAATAAAATAAATAAATAAAATAAATGATTTATTTTGTAGGGCACTGAAACCTCCTGGTTGGAAGATGCAATGGCACTGTGGTGTGAGGGTTGCGGGTAACAAGAAACTTGTATGTTTTATAAGTGCTGTTCCTGCTGCAATTAAAATTTTTGATGTGTAAGTGCTTATCTCTCACTAGTATGTCTTATAAATTACAGTTACCGTGTTTCTATCAGGCTTTGCAAACACGGTTGTGACGTCACGGCACATTTCTTAGTCTTATTTCATAAAAAAATAAAAAGATGGACACCCTGTGTTTATAATTATAACCTGATGGAAACATTCGAGTGAGTTTTAGGGGGCGATAACATGGAGCGGGCTGCCCGGTTAACCGGGATGAGTTTACGAAACGATTACATGGAGCGGGCTAGCCCAGTAAGCCGGGATGATTTCAGGCCGAAATTCGCAATTATCAAGTAAATAAGGGCAAAGTTACGTTAGTTTTACTTCAGTTTTACACTAATTAGTCTATTATTTATTTTGTAAGCCTATCGTTAATAAAAAGATTGTTAAAGTCTTAGCTAACCCAGGAAAGCGTCTTCACGAAGACTAATTACTTTATTAAATCTTCGCTATGATCACGAAACACACAAACAACGTTGATGTTCTATTTCAGTTCCTGTCAGTACTATTTATTCACACAGTCAAGCAAACGAACGCGTATCGAAGCGAGTTCAACAGTTTTTCAGCCCGGTTTGCCGGGATGAAAACGATTACGTGGACATTTTCATCCGGGCTAGCCCGCTTGCCATGTAATCGAAATGTTAAAACAACATGCGTTTGATATATATAGAGCGGGCTAGCCTGGTTAACCGAGCTAGTCCGGTTAACCGGTCCAGCCCGGTCCATGTAATCGCCCCCTTAGAGAATTCGAAAATACTTACAGTATGTAAAGCTTCACCTACGGCACAGGTTTACATAAACTTTCAAATTCTCCCAACTCACTTTTATGTTTCCATTGGTGACCATTTTCTATTTCTTAAATACAATTATTATTGGCATATACCGCGACACCAACATTGTGCGTTTTTAACGGAGGTGTGTAATTAGCAGTAAGTTTTGCTTGGCCAACCAAATTTTCACTTTTTGTAGTCTTTTACTGTCAGCGTAATCTTCAGTATACATTTATGTATTAAAACTAAGAATAACATGCTTTACGTTTCTTAGAGTGAAGAACGTTGTTGAGATAAATTTTCTTTGTGTGCACAAGAAACTAAGAGAAAAACGTGTGGCGCCTGTTCTTATCCGAGAAATAACAAGACGGGTGAATTTAGAAGGAATTTTTCAAGCTGTTTATACTGCCGGAGTTGTTCTTCCAAAACCAGTCGCAACATGCAGGTTTGTGGGTTTTTACATTTAACAAATAATTTCCAATACAAGTGAGAATTTGTGGTAACACCCCGTTTTTTTATTAATTGCTGAGCTTTCGACCTGTTGACTAAGGCCTTCATCTGTGTGAGACCTTACGTTACGTTGTGAGACCTGACGTTACGTTGTGAGACCTGACGTTACGTTGTGAGACCTGACATTACGTTGTGAGACCTGACATTACGTTATGAGACCTGACATTACGTTGTGAGACCTGACATTACGTTGTGAGACCTGACGTTACGTTGTGAGACCTGACATTACGTTGTGAGATCTGACATTACGTTGTGAGACCTGACGTTAACGTTATGGTGTTCATCAGACCAAATGTCAACATGATGAAAGCCTGATTCAACAGGTCAAAAGCTTAGCAATAAATAATAAACGTGGCGTTACAACAAATTCTCACTTGTATTACTATTTGTCACCATGAAAACATTCAAAGAATTAAATAACTTCTTGCCAGACATTCACTTGTAAATTTAATATATGACTTTTACACTGCGCCTACTGTGGTAGAAATCTCATGGCGGGAAAAATGTGAAAAACGGGAAGCTCCTTTCCAGGAAATTTTGTAATTTTGTGCAGCTCGTGGGAAATTTTCCGTCATGAAAAGAAATAGTGGAAGGAGAAAAAATGAAGCAAACGAATCACAAACAGAAGTAGAGTGAAAGAGTTTGAGTATAAAATTAACAATAGCTACATACATGTGCATGTTATTATCGACGTGCATGCAAGATGTCGCTGATTAGTGATTATCACTGAAATCTGTTAGCTCGACTTAGGCCTGTTCCAAACGCCGCTCTTCTTATGTGCCGAACCTAATGATAATGACCTAAGTCCTTTGTTTATGCTGATTTGCATTAGGTTCGGCGCATGAGAAGAGCGGCGTTTGGAACGGGCCTAAGCCTCTACTTGGTTTGAGACCCTTGTTTAGTGTTTAGTGTTCAGTGTTCAGTGTTCAGTGTTCAGTGTTCAGTGTTCAGTGTTCAGTGTTCAGTGTTCAGTGTTCAGTGTTCAGTGTTCAGTGTTCAGTGTTCAGTGTTTAGTGTTCAGTGTTCAGTGTTCAGTGTTTAGTGTTCAGTGTTTAGTGTTTAGTTCAAGAAGTGTATTTTTCTATGATGCTGTGGAGGTTTATATACAATGAACTGAATTATTCCTAACTTCCCAGAGCAACGCAATACCATATTAAACATGCAGTTGTTGAATGATTGTTATTAAAATGTATATGCTTTTCCAGGTTTAGGTAACGGTACAGCTAAATATGGAACAGAGCGAAGTGGAAAGGTGCTAAACTGGCGAGATTTTTAGTAACGAAAAACTGACGTTTCGAGCGGAGCCATTGACCAGAGTAAAATGTGATATAATTACTCTGATGAAGGGCTTCGCTCGAAACGTCAGTTTTTCGTTGCTAAAAACTTTGGCAGTTTACCATCTTTTCACTTTGCTCTGTTCAAAACACTGCCTACGTAGCACTCTACTTTTTTACACTGCATAGTTGCGCGAATAAGCCCTCGCTTCCGAAAAGTAAGCTTTCCTGAATATAGCCCTTCTCCCGCATGTTAGACACAGAAATTTCAGAATATAGGCTTGCAGGTATGTACCAATTAAAACAAGATGTGTTCGTTTTTAAGATATTGGCACAGATCCTTGAACCCCAAGAAACTTGTTGAATGTAAGTTTTCTAACTTGAGCAAGAAAATGACGATGTCAAGATCAATAAAGCTGTATAAATTACCTGAGGTAAGTAGAAATTGTAAGACATGGTTTTTGCGCAGTTCTTATATATGTATCCAGTGACGTAGCCAAGGGGAGGGGAGGGGGGGGGACGATCGCCCTCCAATGGTCTCCAGGACCGTTCTCATGAAAAGTTTAAATCCGTGGAGAGACTTGTAGGGGGGGGGGGGGTACAGTTGTTTTAAGTCCAAGTGAGTAGATAGTGATGTGTTATATATATTGCAGGCATGCATATCCTATAAATTACAATACTAAGGGTCTATACAAAATGACTCCAACCTGTTTTTACATTTACGACTTGTTTATAAATAAATGTAAAGATATAAATCTAAAGAGTATCATTCTATGTTCTGGTTTGATTTTAACAAAATTATGTAATTTAAGGCTTTCACATTCTTAAATACTTGCCTCAAAATGCAGGAAATAGTGTTTCAGAGACCCTAGAAATCCAAAATTTTCTGGAGGCATACCCCCGGACCCCCCTAGGAGACCTAGGTTCTCGTCCCTCCCTCCCCCCCCCCCCCCCCCCCCAAGACCCTGGCTACGCCACTGTATGTATCATGCACATTTTACTCTGACGAAGGGCTCCGCTTGAAACGTCAGTATTTCGTTCTTTGCTATATCCAAAACACTGCCTTTACGCAGCACTATACATTTTACACTATTGAATAAGTGAATGGTTAAAATACCTATAAACTCAAATAAGATATTACTGATATGGATTCTATATAACGTGAATAGTTGAATGCCAAAATATTTTCTGACTTGAACTTTTATTTGTTGTTATATTGAGGTTTGTATTTCCAAAATGGTTATGAGGTTGACGTCCATGTAGGCATTTGTGTGTGTTTTTTTCTTTTCTTATGAAAAACCGCGTGAAGATTTTAATAAAAAAAAAATAAATACAGAATATACATTAAGTATTCATTAACATGTGAATTGGGTAATATTTCTCGTGCAACAGAACATTGTGTATGCAAATTATGCCTACATAGACGTCATTCTCATTACCATTTTGGAAATACAAACCTCAATATAACAACAAATAAAAGTTCATATCAAATAATATTTTGGCATTCAACTATACACATTAAATAGAATCCATATGCAGTAATATCATATTTGGGTTTATATAAGCACTTTAAAGCTATTGAAACCATTCCTCGTGGGCCCAAAAAAGGTTTTTCTTTCAGTTAACATGTACCGCGTGCTGTCGTGCGCTCGACATTTCTATTGTACAAATTGAATAGTTTTCTACTTCGTTTCACATGGAAACTCACAAGACAAAAGAAAAAAGTTGAGCACGCGACATTTTACACCTAGTGGAAATCCAGCTTAACGGGAGCTTTCTCTTGCTATCTTTTTGCTTGCTCTCCTGTTGTTTGCTTGCTCTCCTGTTGTTTGCTTGCTCTCCTGTTGTTTGCTTGCTCTCCTGTTGTTTGCTTGCTCTCCTGTTATTTGCTTGCTCTCCTATTGTTTGCTTGCTCTCCTGTTGTTTGCTTGCTCTCCTGTTGTTTGCTTGCCCTCCTGTTGTTTGCTTGCTCTCCTGTTGTTTGCTTGCTCTCCTGTTGTTTGCTTGCTCTCCTGTTGTTTGCTTGCTCTCCTATTGTTTGCTTGCTCTCCTGTTGTTTGCTTGCTCTCCTGTTGTTTGCTTGCTCTCCTGTTGTTTGCTTGCTCTCCTATTGTTTGCTTGCTCTCCTGTTGTTTGCTTGCTCTCCTGTTGTTTCATCTGATTTTTGAGGTCACCAAGCAGTATGGTTAAATGTACAGTCGCCATCTTTTTTTGTACTTACCGTCAATTGACCTCAAACGATTTCGAAAAATAGACAAAGTTGTAAAAAATAGATAGAATGGATGTGTTGAGATAGGGCCAGTCATATGGATACAACCCAGTACAATGTCGTGTGGTAATTGTCTTTTTTAAGGAGGTCAGATTAGACAATATCCGACAACTAGAAGAAAGCGATATAGATGATGCATATGAAATTGTGCGCGAGGTAAGTAAACTAAAGTCTATATTCGAAAGTGAAGTGACGTGAAGTGACGTGAAGTGACGTGAAGTGAAGTGAAGTGAAGTGAAGTGACGTGAAGTGACGTGAAGTGAAGTGAAGTGAAGTGAAGTGAAGTGAAATGAAATGAAGTGAAATGAAGTGAAATGAAGTGAAATGAAGTGAAATGAAGTGAAATGAAATGAAGTGAAATGAAGTGCAGTGAAGTGAAATGATGAACGGAAGTGAAGTGAAATGAAGTGCAGTGAAGTGAAATGATGAACTGAAGCGAAGTGAAATGAAATGAAGTGAACTGAAGCGAAGTGAAGTGAAGTGAAATGAAGTGCAGTGAAGTGAAATGATGAACTGAAGCGAAGTGAAGTGAAGTGAAGTGAAGCGAAGCGAAGTGAAGTGAAATGAAGTGAAATTAAATTAAGTAAAATTAAATTAAGTGAAGTGCAGTGCAGTGCAGTAAAGTGAAGAAGATGGAAGAGAAGGGAGGTGCAGTGCAGTGCAGTGAAGCGACGTGAAATGATGAAGTGAAATGATGAACTGAAGCGAAGTGAAGTGAAGTGAAGTGAACTGAAGCGAAGTGAAGTGAAATTAAATTAAGTGAAGTAAAGTGCAGTGCAGTAAAGTGAAGAAGATGGAAGAGAAGGGAGGTGCAGTGAAGCGACGTGAAATGAAGTGCTAAAAAGTAAGTGTCATTTGCTTTTATATTACGCATTTGGTTGATCGTTTGTTTTCAGCTTTTGTTTAACGTAGTTCTTATAATTTCTTACTTTATGTCTAGTATTTGTCAAAATTTGATCTTGCACCAGTTTTTACCAAGGTAGGTTTTTGAGAATACAGAAAATAATAGAATACAGAGAATACAGTAAAATCAACACCTAGGTTTGTGAAACAGGGCTCCACTTAAAACCAGTTCTAGCTGAATGGGCAACCCTGTCTAAATATTGTTTATAAATAAAATAAATATAAATAAATAAATAAATAAATAAAGCATTATTTACATTTAAACGAATTACAACTTCTTTTTTTGAGTGCAGAAGAAGCTCTGGCACCCAGGGTAGGGAAATAGGGCTTTAATATCAACTTTTGTGGAAAGAAAGCTTTCGCTTAATTAATCTATCTGTTAGTATGATAAATAGTGTTTGCTGTTATTTGAGATGATGTAAAGTTAGAATACATTATGGTAAATCTACACCTCACATGTTGTTTTTTTGTTCCATCAATTATGGGGATCTAAGGTGGCATCTTTAAGCAGGCAAATGGCTTGCGTGATCTTGGACATTGGCGAAAGCCATTTTTGATTTTTCGAGAGAATTTCTG
Organism: Paragorgia papillata; assembly: GCA_035771165.1. Lineage (NCBI taxonomy): Eukaryota > Metazoa > Cnidaria > Anthozoa > Scleralcyonacea > Coralliidae > Paragorgia > Paragorgia papillata. Next base: position 1,898,158 of record JAWNZC010000265.1, read on the forward strand.
CTTTGAACTAGAAATACGTCAACGCAACAATCCCTCGCGTTTACATTATTTTTTGTAAATATCTCCTCTGATTAAAATAAGCACTCGATTTGTTTTTGTATAAATAACCCCCTGTCACATGTAGTTCTTGCAATAGCTCCTGTCATCGAAAAGAAATAAAGATAAAACAGTATAATCGGACTGTCGAGATCATGCAAGCAAAAGGCAAATTTTCATTCGAAGCATGGTCGAGGAAATGATGAAAAATTTGTGTCACATCTTTAAATAGCATATGAAGCGGCGGAGGGAATTGCTGCATCGCGTTCTCCATGAGACGCGGCAAAAACAAAAACTGAAGTCTAACTGTTTTATAGTCCAAAAACAGCTTGCTTTTGAAATCCGATACGTATAATTGAAATGAACATTCCGAACTACCTATTATTATATTCTATACAACAAATAATCTTCTTCTCCATGATTTTACCAAAGGAATTCAAGCTTATTAAATTCGAACTTCACGACGAATTTCACAACAAACTTCGCGAACTTCCGTACCAAGTTCCCAACCTTCCAACGAATGTTGACAAACGAATTTCAAAAGCAAGCTGAAAGTGGCTATAATATAATTCTAAAGTTGAACATCAAAGGAAAACCTGTAAACACTCTACATGCGTGATTGTAGAAAGTTTATATATGGTGGTTTCCATTTTTGATTTTGTAATTCTTTAAATGGCTTCCATGCCTGTTCACAACGACAGAAAAAACAGCAAAATAAAATTAATAGCTTGGAAACTATGACTATAATAGAGCTAAAATCAAACCAATAGAATCAAATTGTCAGGAAAAAGTAACAGGCAAAGTTTCAGTCGAAAATATGGGGGAAAACAAATGCTGAAGTTAGTGTCCAAAAAGACAGTATATATGTTGTCAGTAAGAGCGTTTTTTTTGTGCACCCCAGGGATTTTATAAATGTTATGATTTCAGTACTATAGAATTGTCTGAATCCCAATAAAAAAATTATTACAGTAAAAACCCGCTAACAAGAACCTACATTTTACCAAATCAGCCTGGGATAGGTTCTTATATTCTTATATAAATAAATTCTGAATTTCAGCCTGAGGTTCTTAATAGTGGCAGGTTCTTGTTAGCGGGTTTTTACTGTAATCAACATTATAAAAAGACATATTTTGGATTTTCTCTAGGGGGCAGTTGCCCCTGTTGCCGCCCCTCCCCCCTCCGACCTTGTTGATACTGAGTATTCCCCATACAAATTAATTATTCCAAAGAATGAACCCTATTTTTGTAGTTTAGCTTTGGTGCGTGTTTTTACTCTTCTTGCCTTCGGTTTTTTTTTCTAGGAGGACTTTGTCCATTGGTTTACACCACTTGAAGGTGTAATGGACTGTTATGTTGTCACAGTATGTATAATATAACTTTCTTTCCAAGAACATAATCTGATGTCTACTAAAGAATATATAAATAATTATTATATTTATTTATTTATTTATTTAGAACGACCAAGGCAAGGTGACTGATCTGGTTAGCTTTTACACACTTCCCTCTACCATAATGAATAATCCAACTCATAAATTGCTTAAAGCTGCTTATGCATTCTATAATGTCAGTACGGAGACACCTTTATTGGAATTAATGCAAAATGCTTTAATTATAGCCAAACAGGTTGGTGATCAGTTTTTGTATAAGTTTTTTCCCCGCTTCTCGCAGTTGTTCGTGTTTATGAGAATTTTTCCTTGCATTGGACGTTAATTAAGTAATTAATTAATTTATTTGTTTGTTTACTTACTTACTTACTTACTTACTTACTTACTTACTTACTTACTTACTTACTTACTTACTTACTTACTTACTTACTTACTTACTTGCTTGCTTGCTTGCTTGCTTGCTTACCGGTACTTAATGTCCAATATTTTCCTATTTCAGTGTGGTTTTGACGTTTTCAATGCCCTGGACCTCATGGACAATAAAGAGTTTCTTGAAAAATTGAAGTTTGGAATTGGAGATGGAAATTTGCAGTATTATTTGTACAATTGGAAATGTCCTTACATGAATTCTGATAAGGTAAGTTTCTTCTCTGAATATTTGTTTTGAGATTTTATGACTGAAGAATTCAGTGCGAATTACCTGACGATGGAGACTCCGACACGTCGTTCTTAAACTGCAGTTGTTTTATTCTTAAACTGCAGTTGTTTTATTCTTAAACTAACGAAACCTTTTGTCGTTACTATTATTATGGAATATTATTGTTTGTTAACCCCCTTTCAGCCCTGGAGACCTTCCAACGATGAGTAAAATTGTCTGGCGTTAGTCAGAGTAAAATAAAAAAAGGGATTTCGGGGTTGAGGGTGTAAAAGTTCTTAAACAACGAGGTGTCCTATATGTGCGTAAATTAGTTTCGTAATTCATATTACCAAAATACGCTAAATGTTAGATGTATATTAATTCTTTAAAAGTTTTCATGGCGATAATACAGTAACATTCAAGATAAGTTTGTGCAAACACCACGTTTAATATTTATTTGCTAAGCTTTCGTTGCTTAGTTTATAAATGACGCGAGGCAACAGCCCGTTATTATATTGCTCTGATGAAGGCGTGAGTCAACAGGCAGAAAGCTTATCAGATAAATATTAAACGTGGTGTTTCCACAAACGTATCTTGAATGTTATGCCTTAGATACCACTGTATGATTTTTAGTCTAGGCGACAATCAATCAAGTGTATAGGGTTAAACTTGTTGTTTATATTTATGTTTTTAGGTTGGCCTTGTGTTACAGTAAAAAAGAAACATCAGCATTTCTTAGAAAACACTTTTACTGCAAGTGGAAACGTTTTGTTCAGCCGTTTTGCCGATTGAGACAAAAATAAGAAAATTATAGATAAACAAGTACACAAGAAAGGAATGGAAAGTGTTTTGGATTATGTTCTACAGCCAAGTATATACATGAAGGACATACAGTATTCTATCGAGTTCATGTTTGACGCTCAGGTTTAGTTGTGTACTAATTTCATGAACAAAGACATGCATGAAACGTTATTGAACACATTAGGTTACTTTGCTAATTTTTTTATCCAAACTCTGTTTAAAACGTTTAGAAAGATTATATGAAGACCAGTTGTTCAGTGTCAGTCAAATGGAAATACGAGACTCTTCTCTGATCTCAAAATACAAAGGAGTTATAGTATAAAGAAACGAGCCTAAATCCTGTTGTTGTGTTTTAGTGCATGGCAGAAAGAAATCTTATACATGTACTCGGATTTCGTCTCAAATCACTCTTTGAATTTGAAACATTTAGTTTACAGACGTGATTGTACACTGTAATTTCAACAATCAACTCCGGTTTATATAGACGTCTTTGCGATTGTAATGTCCTGTTTTCGACTTGCTCGTCAATGTTGCAAAATGCCCTTTCGAAAATCGGGTTAGAAATCCATGTCCTAGACGCACGAATTTCTGGGGTAGGATTAGCGTTTGTGTTGGGTCAGGCGTACATGAAGGACTCTCACCTCCGCAGAGGCTCGGACGGGAAGGCGTGCGGGCGAGAGGGAAGACGCGCGGGGAATGATGGGAAGAGGGAAATAAAACGAGCTACTTTTCTCGTAGCCTGGTAAACCACTAAAGACTTCTGCTTTCCTATTGGTTAAATTTTCGCGCGTTTTTATTGGCTATGAGTAAAACTGCAATCGTCATAAGTGGATTTAACCCTGATGACGCGAGAATGAAATTAGTGGTTACCTGGCTACTTTTCTCGTTTTCCGTCTTCCCATCGTCCACCGCACGCCACTCCCACCTTTGCTCGCGCGCCTTCGCCTCGGCCTAATTTACTAGAGCCTCTGCGGAGGAGAGAGCATGAAGTACCTGGGTTATATAGGATATGAACTTACAACCGAATCGGTGAAGTCACTGAGGTCATGCGTCAAAACAATGCTAATGTACTATGTGGCTGTGTATCATATGATTGCATGCATAGGGTGTTTACGTTATTAAATATTAATTAGTGAAAAACAAAAGATTTTTTGGATCATTTTGCCTATTTGTTGGGTTTTTTATTGACTATGACTAATTTTAATTAGGATTTACAGTATCGTAAAACAAGTCACCGTTTACCGTCTCCCACAAGATTCTCAGAATAAACGTGTTAGCGCACATCTGATGTATGTATGGTAGAGAGACGTCACGAATAGAAGGGCCTTCGCTCGAAACGTTAGAATCATACGTTCTCTGTTACTGATTACATGTGGGCTGATTACATGTGCCGGACTCACGCGATTGATTAGGATCTTACTGTAAAACTCGCATAAACTAAATTTAAGTAGAATTGGTTTAGTTTATACGTAGATGTAAACAAATCTAAACGTTAATTCAAGTCTCCTTTTGCTGCCGAGGAACCGGGCTAGCCCGGGCTCATGTAATCAGCCCTTAAATAGAGTGCAGAGCGCTTGAGAATTGGCGATGATTTCTCAATGAAAATTGGCGATTATTTCTCAAAAGCGCGGTTAAGTTCCTATTGGGTGAAACGGAAAAGCGGTTGCGGTTAAAATTGCCAAAATAGAACGGATTTTGGAAATTTAGATCCCTTAGACCAAGATCCCCTGCGTGTGTGTGTGTGTGGGTGGGGGGGGGGGGGGGGGGGGGGTGCAGCTGCACCATTAATTTGCATCAATACAGTGAGCTGGCATCAAATTATTTTGTAATACTCACCTTCACACTGCGTTAACACCTGAAGCTTTGATTTTCAACAGTCGATCTTTCCAGTAGAACTTAGGCTGCCTCGTCCTCAGTCGATTGAGATCTGGTCGATCATTGAGGGAAGGGGGGGGGGGGGGGGGGGGCGTATATGGGTCCCATCAACCATTGCGCGCGCTCTATGCTAGTTCCCTGGCTTCACAAACGCGAATTATTTTCCTAAAAATTATAAGAAGAGCCTGCGGAGGAGGCAGATTTCTTGTTGTTTGTACACTTGGTCTTGTGACAAAATTGTTAAGTTTATTTATGTTTTATGCGCAGCAGATTGTTACCCAAGTACTTCATGTAATCATGTCCGCATAACTGGCCATAACACGGTCGGCACTTGTTTCCAACTGTCAAACTGACATTACGCCATTTTAGCAAAAAATATCATCAACAAATTTCGAAATACTTCTCCCCCATCACCAAAAACCTAATCCTAAACACAAAACTAACCCTGACCCTAAAAAAATTATAATTTTAACTCAAAAAAAAAAAAGGAAAAGAAAGGAGAAAATGACGTCATGTCAGTTTGATAGATGGAATTACAAGAACTTTCCCACAACACGAGGTCACGTGATGAATTGATCAATGGCGGACGAAGCGGGAAGGAAGAATTGTTGTTTACTGCACAAAACTTGGCGGAAAAGTGCAGTTTATCGCTGCTAGTTTAGTCCATGTATTCACAGAGATTGAAATGAAGATTTAGACAAGCTGTGGATGAACTTTCAAGTGAATTTACAGAATTACAGAGGAGATAGAATCAACGTCGTAACTGCCAGTGTCGGCCGTCGGGTAGTGTGGTCTGTGGACGTTTGAAATTGTTAAGTATGTTTTCGTATTTTACATCCGAATGGTATTTTCTTTGCAGACATAATAAAATAGGTTCATATCTTACAGCACAATGATATTGATCTAGAAAGATGCAGACACAATCGAAAGTAAACAGTCACAGTAAGAAAGTTGATGTAGCTGCTGATGTAGATCAATTACTGACATGACAGTTGACTCATCAATGTATATGAATCTGTTCTGATGCAGTTACTGATACAGCAGACACAAGTGCACTACCATGCACTTTAATAGAAATACAAGACACAGTTTGATACAGTAGGTACATGTATTAGGACTATTAAATGTTGTAGACAATGTAACTGCTGATGGAGATCAATTACTGACATGACAGTTGAGTCATCAATTTATATGAATCTATCTTCATGCAGTTATGGATACAATGCTTTAATACATACAAGACACAGTCTCATATACTTTATATACTTTCTTATGTTGCAGAAACTGTTTACTAGTTACTAAGAGTTTATTTCAGTAGCATATTCCTACATAGCAAGGAATTTCAATTGTGGTTTTCTTGCATATATAGTACAGTAGGTTCATACATCACAGCATGATCATAATGATCTAGAAAGATGCAGACATAATTGGAGGTAAACAGTCACAGTATTAGGGTTGATGTAGCTGCTGATGTACGATCAATTACTAGTATCACTGAAAGAGGCAAAATATGCCAATATGGTAGCTACGGTAATCGTATCTGTACTGTTGCGGCTACTGATACCATGCAGACACAAGTGCATTACGATGCGCTTTAATAGATCTGACCTACAAGACACAGTCAATACATGCTAAACAGACACAAAAGTCTCACTAATAAAACACACTAAATTGTGCGACATGGTAGAAGTGAGACATTGAGTCATTGATACTGAGAAATATACTTGCAAAGGTGTGCCTGAGGGATGGTGGTCATATTTTGGTATTTTACTACTTTAACACAAGCTGTAGATTTCACTCCCACTTGGAAACTTGCATTTAGTTTTTCTGAGTAAAATAGCTTGAAGAATATTTATTTACACAAATTATTCTCATACGAATCTGATCAAACATATTGTACATCTTTTAACATATTTTTCTTTTTTCTTTCATGTTTATGAGCTGCATGGATTGAAATTATACATCGAGTACTATCGAGATCTCTATATTGGATGGCATGTGGATATTGGTTATATTAAATAAATATTTTTATCCACCATCAGTAACTGTCATTTCCTAATTGTATTCTGCTACTAATAGTAATATATATTCATATTAACTTGTATCATATTTGTTGTGGTGTCTTTTTCTATTTTCATGTTTCATTATGGTAAATAATGATTACTTGTGAGTGATGAATGATGAACCATGAGAAAAAAACTCTACTCACCTGTGGCTGGGATAGAGTTTCTCTACTCACCTGTGGCTGGGATAGAGTTTTCTCTACTCACCTGTGGCTGGGATAGAGTTTTCTCTACTCACCTGTGGTTGGGATTATTAGAGTTTTCTCTACTCACCTGTGGCTGGGATAGAGTTTTCTCTACTCACCTGTGGCTGGGATAGAATTTTCTCTACTCACCTGTGGCTGGGATAGAGTTTTCTCTACTCACCTGTGGCTGGGATAGAGTTTTCTCTACTCACCTGTGGCTGGGATAGAGTCTTCTCTACTCACCTGTGGTTGGGATAGAGTTTTCTCTACTCACCTGTGGCTGGGATAGAGTTTTCTCTACTCACCTGTGGCTGGGATAGAGTTTTCTCTACTCACCTGTGGCTGGGATAGAGTTTTCTCTACTCAACTGTCGCTGGGATAGAGTTTTCTCTACTCACCTTGTCTGCTTCATCACTCAGAGTAGCACTTTCATAGCCAGAAATCTCACAGGCTTGTTAAGGTGAAGTAACACGAGCAACAAATTGCTGCAACGTTGCATTGACATGCAAGTTGAAAAACGTTGTTGCATGTATGACCACCCACCTCAAACATTGTCATGCAACAAAATTTATAAAAGCTTAGCAAATAAATATTTTACGTGATGTTTCCACAAAACGTATATATATTACATTATGGCCATGAAACTTTCAAAGAATTAACAAAATTTCGTTGTTGCAAGTTGAAACAGGATTTTGCAGCAAGTAGAACTGGCGGGGTGTTGGTGGCACAGTGGTTAGCGCACGTGCCTTTCACCTCTGCGACCCGGGTTCAATTCCTGCTCTCAGCAGTTATCTGATTAAAATTTCACCTTGGCCGCATGTGAGAAGAGTGCTTCCAGTTTGACTCTACCAAACATCGCAGGTTTCCTCCGGGTACTCCGGTTTCCTCCTGTAGAAACACTGGACCAATGAGGGATGGCCCTTACTGGACCTCTAGGGAGAACAGTTATCTATTAACTGATAGAGCTATCCAGTATAAATAAGATTAGTTTAGTTTAGTTTAGTTTAGTTTATCTACTTTTTTCAAAAAAAATTTTCAACTTGCAACAACAAAATCTTATTACGTGACAATATTTAAGGTGGGAGGTAATACATGCATGTTGCCCGTATTACCTCAACTTGTTGGATTTACAGGCTTGTTGTGAGTTGTTAACAAGTTGCAACAAGCCAGTTGATTTCATCAGGCTGTAATAGGCTTGTGTCAACTGACCTGTTGTAACTTGTTACCCACAGAGCCATAGCAAGTTGTTAAAATATGCAGAAAGCCTGTTGGCAACAGCATTGCTATGGCTCTGTCACGACAACTTGCAACAAGCCTATTGGCAACAGCATTGCTACAGCTCTGTTGCAACAAGCCTCTTGGCAACTTGTTGCAGACATGTCACGTAACAAGCTGAGTGAACGCATCCGGTTTAAGGCTTGTTCATGACAAGTTGTAACAAGGCTGGCTGCAGACCTGTTAGAACTTGCGCGTTTTTCATTATATAGATCATTATAAAGTAGATCAGCAACTATATCAGGTCATCTTTCCAGTTCTTGCTGAATGGTATTGAATTTCTGCATGGTCATTGGTCACTAGTGCCATGTGCATTCTGCGTACTGCCGTGCTGTATTATACAATAGAGAGCTTAAGCAAATACAACGCGAACGCCAAGGACAACGTCCTTAATACAATATAATTTTTCTGAAACAACAAAAAATGAATATATTTTAGTCCCAAGAGTAATCCTAACGCCGTCCCCGTTCTACATGCAACGTTACTGATTCAGCTTCAGGATGACGTTAACTTGTGAAACGGCGAAAGCTGTTGAGTTTGACTCAACTCAAGTTGAGTTTGACTTCAAACTACATGCGACAAAATCCTTTTAGAACTGTAGCTTTTGGATGTCGAAAAACATATAAGGTAAATTGCGTGGCATTAGAAAGGACAAAATAATAAAGTGGCCATTTTTTGGCCATCCCATTCCCAGGCAGAAATGGGTTAAACATGAAAGCAAAGCATTTGTAGTTAATAAAATTTGTTATATGAAGGAAATGCATTGTAATTAAAGATATATAAACATTTGACATTGGAAATGACTTGCAGTTTTGTAATCATTCTGGACTATGTAGAAGTAGTATTAATAAACTTTTCTTTAAAAATTGTATATTAAGTCTCTAAGACCAGGCTTTTTTTGCTGATTAAAGTTTTTTAAATGATAAATTGTTGTGTTATTTGTATAAGTATAAATAGCATGCATGGTTTCGAGTGCAATTTGGAAAAAAACATGCACTCGTGAGTTATAAAATGACTATCAAAATTGCACAAGTCTGAAGGACTACTGCAGCGCCCTTTTGGCAGTGTCCACTCCTCGTATATTTGGTTGTTTAATAAAAACGCTTCGCCCCTTCTGCCACTACTCAAAAAAGTTTACTTACAGTCATTTGCAACTCACTTTTCACCCAAATCTTCGGAAGCTCGTTGGGGAGTTCAAAGTTCGTTTTGAAATACGCATTTGATTGGCTGCTAGGAACCAATCAACCAATCAAATGCAGAGTTCAAAATGAACTACGAACTTCCGAACAAACTTGCGAACTTCCGAACGACCTTCCGAAAATTTTGGTGAAAAGTGAGTTGTAAAGCACTAAGAATCTTCTAGTGTTTTTGCAGGTACTTTATTTGACAATAATAAAGAATAATTAGCTTCAAATTTGAACGAATTGTTTCCACATCTCCGAATCTTGACCGCCATGTTTGTTTATTTATTTTTGTAAGGGAAGGGCCTGGGTACGAAGTTGGAAAATACCATGCATTCCATGCATCAAATGATTGGCTCTTTTCAGTTTTTCTTGTTTTTGATTGGTTGTTTGACTTCAGAAATTTCCACTGTATTTCGTTAAAACTGTACTGTTCTCAGCCAATTAAAAATGAGAAAATTCCCATGTATATTAATTCATTTAATACATAAATATTTATACACCACTATAAAAAAAAATTACAACAACGTAAAACGAAAGATGCATGTTACACTATTAATACACACAACAAGAAATTGGACCTGTAAGACTACGAACAGAGTTACCTATGCTTGGTTTTGATTCTTTTGTTGGTGATACCCATTTTGTTAATACGATTACGTGAAAAGCTAAATTATTATACTTTTACTGTAAGCGCATCATTTTGAGTTTGCCAGTTCGGTAAAAGCGGTAGCGACCACAGAAATACAGGACAAACTTACTACAGAAACAGAAGTGGGATGGTTTTTCAGTGTATTTTGACTACAGCCCAACCTTGACTGGATATCATGTATTTAAAGTGCAGCCTGCCTCCTCCCAACCTCTGTCATCTCCGGTTGCTTTGGTAACGAAATTTGATTGTTCAATTCAATCTGGGTTGATAATTGACTTGGGATTTATTTCAAACGATTTTGTGCTCAAGAGATCAGGAAGGTTACATAAATGTTGTGTTACTGTATATCACAGAACTGTCAATTGAATTGTTTCTCGAGGTCCTCCAACTGAATGACTGGTTCTAGGACAAATTGCTTCCTCAAACACCCACCCACCCTATATTTGCCTTGACTAACTCAACAAACTGGCTATACATGGAGCATTGTTGGAGGGCTCCTAGTGGACCAGTTCATCTAAAGGCTGCATGCTGGGCTGGTTTGCAACGATATTAGAATTAGATTATGTGAGCTGCCCCTCTATTTTTCTTTGATTGAGCACCTGGGTTGGATAAAACCAAGGGGGATGAAAAGGGGAGGGAACACTGGGGTAACTCGCAATCTAGAGTGATATTGGGCCAGTTCAGAATGGAGAAAATATAAACTGGGCCAAGTCATATCTAAATTTTCCCATTATAGTGGTGGACTAACAATTTCAAGCCCAATCTGGTTGATCTTGACTTAATAATAATAATAACATTTATTCAGGAAGCTTGTTCACGTTACATGATTTTCAAAAAGGACCTGAATGATACATATATAATCATATGAGTGGTACATAATATATGATGTATACTGAATTATATAGTCTGTTATACTATATTTTAAAATTAAAATTTAACAAATAATATTGGATAATTGCAAATAAATGCTATATATAAAAAGGTTTACTAGTTAAAAATAACATTTTTTAACTTATTAGTACATGAATGTTATATTTTCTTACCAGGCAATTTAAAAACTTCAGATTCACTTTGGAAAGGTAAAATTGCAGAGGAACTGGGTGAATTGCAACCATCAGATCAGAGTGCAGGTCAGAGTGGGGTATGTATTGTAATTGCAGGTGCATGATCACTCAGAATAATTAGCCACTGAGTTTTTACCACAATTAATCCAGCCTTCTGTGATAACTGCATGCTCTAAACCCACACAAAACCATGTTGAAAACCTGGCAAACTCAATCAGGGACTATCATTGGTGGCAGAATGTATTTAAAAGTTATGGCTAGGTGGTGTAGCCACTGATTAAAGTGGTGTGGTCATAGTCTCTGATTGTGCAGGGGCGCAACTAGAAAATTTCGAGGGCAGGGGTTGAACGCAAAAAAAGGGCAAAGTCATTCAGTATTCTAAACAATTTGGGACTAGAAGCCAGTGGCGTGGGAAGCAGAGATTCTAGGGGGGTCCGGGCATGTGTCCCCGGAAAATGTTTGAATTTTGGGTCTCTGAAACGGCATTTCCTGCATTTTTAGGACGCTTTTCTCGTATTTTCGGTTGGGGAAATTTTTATTTTGGTCTCGCATTATTTAAAATTTATCATAATTATATTCAGCCTAGCTGACGCCCGGGCCCACTGCCAGAAGCCTCTGAGTCTCGCCAGATTTGCGGAGAATTGTATTGCGTGCTACAACAAACCTAGTATTAGAGGTCTCACAAAAAGGGCAGGGGTTAAAAAAGGCAGGGGTCACGACCACCCCGACCCCCCCTAGTTGCGCGCCTGTTGTGACAGGTCAAGAGTGTCTAGCTCAAGCTTTTTAGGGAAGAGTGGTTCTAATTAGGCATGGTAAATCTTTTAAGAATGTTTGGTTTTTGTAAACAATGCAAGCTAACAAATTTTGGATCAAATGCACCCTCTAGGGGTGCTACATAGCCCCCCTAGACACACCCTCTGAACACTTTATGGGTGCTTAATTCTCCCCACCTAGATGCACCCGCTTTGCATCATCTAGGGATGCTATAGCCCCCCCCTGGTTCCCCACCATTTTCTGATAAGATCTTGTATGTTCTCATAATTTTTGTCAAAAAAGTAAATTTACTTTTTTTCTCTTTTTGAAAGACACTAGGGTCTGCAAATGAAGTAGATAAATTTAATACTCTTTGTGATGGAGTATTAACAGCACACTCAATGTTTGATATGTGCTTAACTGAGGTAAGTAATAAGCTCTCCCAAAATGAGAAAGTACATGATTGTAGTAATGACCCTCATCCGATTGCATTATCAAAACCATGGCTTATTAATAACGCGCACGCTCTATTTATTAAAATGCGATCATGTTGGTAGTCTAAAAGCCAGTTTGTAATCTCGACTGTGCATTAAAATGACGCGTTCTGCATAGGGATAAAACTTATTTCAATTCATAACATCAGGCTGAGGAATTCAATATAATGAGAAGTCAGGAAAATGCAAATGAATCCTGAAATAGGTTTTATTCTGACGCAGAACGCCGGCGAATGGGTCATTTTGATACGCAGTCGAATGACTGCAGATAACGCCATTGGGTTCATAGAGGTCATAAATAAAACTACAATTAGGTTGGGATAAAACGCAATGTAAAAAAGTCACGGTTAACTTAAAACGTTAAATAAAACGTTCAATAAACTAACGTTGGGATGGATGGATGGATGGATGGATGGATGGACGGAGAGCTAGAGAAAAGGGATATGGGACCTGTCCGGCCACACTGATGAAGACAATACTCAATAGATTAGAGTGTCGAAAGGTTTAGAGGGTCGTGAATAGTCACTTTTAATGCCACGTTCAAAAACCTTTAACGCCAGAGTAGCGTCAAACTATACGGAAAATGTTTTCTATTTCTTAAATAGTTATACTTAAAGGCAATTTCTGACCTCAAGAGTTATATCTCCGTCAACCAGAGGTTAATTAATATGCACCTGGCTGCATGAATCGGGAATTTTTTATTTGTTGACTAGCGAAAAATATAATAACATGCATGGAATTCAATAATTTTCTCAGGTAGAGTTTTGCGAAATGTTTCTCTAGAATTCGGTATGCTGTACTGATTCACTTTTTTTAACTAAGTTAAAATTTTTGAATATAATATTAATACTAGAATCTGTCCTTGGGTCCAGATGAATATTTCATGTAATATGCAACTCATATTGACAATGCGGTATATCGTTTCTAGTAAATTAACTTTGTTTTTAAATTTAGATACTTACAATAAAAGATGAGCTTCAGAAGGTAATCGTCGTTATTATTAAATATATTATGTATAATGCAATTATCACATACTTGTGCTTTATCAGGGTGAAAACAGCGCGTGATAAAAACAATATGTCGCGGGACAGTTTACAGCATATATAATGATGATAAAAATGTGTATTTTTCCTTTTAGTATTTCTTGCCAACAAATCTTCTTGTCAATTTAACTTTAAGCTGTTCTAAACTTTACAGGAGGTATATATTACAAACCAAATCAAACATTAAGTTTTTTAGTTTAGTTAAGCAAATTGGAATAAAGTCGAATAAAAATAAGTTGGATTAAAGAATGAATATAAAGTATATATCATTTGCTATCGATTTCAGCGCCTCGGATCTCAGTACTCCAACCAATGAACTTGTGCGTATGGTTAGATTATATTCTGCCCAGTGGGAGGCAAAAAGCAACGTTTTAAAGAAACTTCACGAGGATTATGAAAGGTATTTAAAACACTGTGGATATTTTACCTCGATTATTTTAATAATATACGTAATAATAACCTAAGCGTATTGCTATGAGTTTAGTAATAGTGAACCACGGGACGGGTTTTAGCTGATCGTGTATTTTCGTTATGCTAAAGTTAATTTTGGAATATCTAATATGTTTTCTCAATGCAATTTTTACTGCACTAGCTTAAATTTTCATTGGATAGTTCGGAACTGACATCTTCAGACGTAAAAATATCACATCTTTTACATTGTGTTTATCGATTTTTCTCTAAAGGTAATCATATTTTTTTCTTTTTGTAGAGAAATTCTTTCAATTCCTTTTCCTTCTAACTCTACAGACGAGGAACAAACTGGTACGCTCTTTACAAGCTATAAATTCAAGAAATTCTTTTTGCTTTTTAATATTTGATATTGTTTGATTTGAATAATAGGTCTGGTTGCCAAAATGGCTTCGGCGGCGTTTCGATGCACTTTGAGGACGCAATTCAATATTTCATTGCATGTATACGTCAGGCACTGGTACAAGTTATGTAGCCGTTCATACCAAGACTAAATTAAAATGTTCATTTGTTGGTTTCTTCTTTAGGCCGATTTCTGCTTTAGACGCATGTTAGCCTGCGTGCAGACGCCCTTCCCCCTCACAACTGTAACGGTGGAAGATTCGTTGAGCTCATTGTTCTAAAGCCCTAATCAAACGAGAACGCAAGTCATCGCAAGTTGGCAGTCAGAATATCTGTGGCGGTCGTTCAAACACCCAAAAAAAATAAAGGTTTCATGAGTGTTTTAAACAAGTTTTAACTTTGTCACGGTACATGATATTTTCGGGAAACTATTCAGAGCGGCTGGCTGAGATAGCGTGACTGCCAACTTGCGATGACTTGCGTTCTCGTTTGATTAGGGCTTAACTACTATCCACAATTTTTCATGTAATATATGAACAACGAGATCGAGTGTTTCACCGGGGTATCCAAACACGAGAAAACAATGTATGAAAACACGAGCGCGTAGCGCGAGTGTTTTTGTTAATTGTTTTCGAGTGTTTGGATACCCCGGTGGGACACGAGCTCGAGTTGTTCATATGACTTCTCAAATGAGTCCGAACTAGAGAAGTTCTCGCGAGAAAAGTGTATGTACTGGTCCGTGGTATTAATCTTGAGAATTGAGTGAGTGTGTATTTAGTGGATCAATAAATAACAGCAATTTTGAGTGTGAATTTTTGTTGGGATGACTATGACTTTGCATGCGTAATTAAGATATTTGAGGAAGATCACTAGTGACTTTCATCAAATATCTTAATTACGCATGCAGGAAAAATCTATTGAATACGTTGTAGTTGAAGGTGTTTCACTGGGATATCCAAATGCCATCTCGTGATCAAATGGGCCTTTATTATTGGTTAATTAGCTCATGAATTATTCATGAATTTGAGAATACTAATTACCAAGTCCAAAATAAGCCATGGCTTATTGAAGAATTGACCGTTTATCGAGCTGTTCGCGATTTATTTATAAAGCTGCGGCCTATTTAAGGCTCCGTATAAAAGGCCCCATTGAATGAGAACTTCTGATTTTTAGGAATTTTTTTTTGGGGGGGGGGATTTTTTTTTGGGGGGGAGGGCATATACAGGTAAGCATTCTATATATACTTAAGCCACCAGAGTGCTTAATTGTATGAAAGCAACCAATGGGCCAATGGACAATATAAAAGCTGATATTAAGTTCTATTTGCCTTCTTTAGATTCTAAAACTGAAACTTATGTTCCTCGCCATCACCAGAGAAATGTCAGAAGTCTTAGACACCAGTCTCTTTTTAGACGCGAAGCACGAAACAGTCGAACTAGCCGAACAAATGATGAACAACTGCAGGTGGGTTGATTTATTTGTTTTTTAATCCCCTTCCCTCTTTTTAACCCCGCCCTTCACAACCCTCGGTAGCCTACGTAATAGCCGGGTAATAGAAATATTTGTGAATCAAGAACTGCGGCCGCAAAGAGGTCGTTTTAAAAAACAAACAAACATGGTGAGACGTTTTCAAATACAAAATAATTTGTTCACACAGGAATGTGAACTTGCAGTGCAAGCGGTTATATGTGGCCATCAAATCTAGGCATTGTAATTTATACAATATGCTCTTGGTCAATCAGAGGCTGAGATAGCCTAGCCTCCACCATGCAGCGCCAATATTTGTTCCCGCCATTTTGTTTTTGGCCGCCATCTTGGCCCAACCCTTTACAAATGGCCCTGGTGGACGAGGTTGCCGGAAGAATATCTAAAAGAACATGGTTTGGGAAGCAGGAAGAAAAGTACAAATGAACACGAGACGAGACAGAGTTTTACCTCAGCAAGGTTGTTAAATTAACGGCATAAAATGAATGACTAGGGATGTATATCTTAACAAGACACCTGATAGAGGTTAACTTGTGTTCTCTGCTTGATAAAAGAAATGAAAATGAGACAGAAGGTTGAAGATTGAGGATGTCAAATGCACAGATGATTCCTGCACTATAGTCTAGTTTTGTTTTAAGATGCATCTGAACTAGATCTGCTTCAAGAGTACGAGTGTCATGCTGCAATAGAAATCCATGAGCCGAAACAAAGAAAATCTGTACGGTGTCTTTTAAAATACCGATTTGTTTGAGATGCTATGTCAAACACTCCCTAACTCTAATGTAATGAGCATTCTCGATCGTGACTGCCATTGATATTCAAGATGTATTGAGGCGTGACCGGTAATCAGGACAAATGTGAATTACTACCCATGATCCACTGCTACTACCTAGCCATAATTGAAAAACATTGGTGTAAGAATCACTGTGATTTTTGGTGGAGCTTTTAGAGACATTATTAAGTTTTATTGACAAATTTGAACATTACGCAATTTGACAACTTGCATGCCAATGCAACGTTGCAGCAATAGACCTTTCCGCAAGAAGTGGATGGATCACGCGATGTTTCTTTTTGACAAGTCGTTTTGGTTGAGCTTAGAAACGCATGCGTTACGGAAATTTGAAATGTTGTCACGAACAAATTTATGGGCAACGACTAAATTTCCATTGGTCAAAATACTCAAAGCATTCAAATTTCCAATGGAAGGGTGAAAAACATTTATTTATTTATTTATTTATTAACTTTACAACCATGAAAGAATGCAAATATACAGGAAATAAAGAGTGCAATACTTGAACATGATTGAAGGAATGATCAACAGGACACGAGTCCCATGTGAAGACCAACCCAACCCAACATTGTTGCGCGTATTACCACCCACATCAAACATTGTCACATGATCACAGTGCAATATGATTGGTTCATTTGCTACTTTGGACTTCTCCAAAAAGGTTTAGGAATGCAGATGGATTCATCAATGTTCAACAGAAATCATTTTTTTTGGGGGGCCAATGCTACACATTGGTTTTGGTAATATCAGGTTGTGAAAAGTGTCAACTCTTTTGAGGATTTTATATGACGTTTCACTTCAAAACCTTCAGAATTTCTGTAAAATGACCCCCAAAATTATAAGAGACTCTAGATTTTAAAATTTCCCAGGAGAACATGCCTGGCCCTGACCCCCCTGCAAAATAATGATTTCGAAGATACTTTATTATGTGCCTTAAAAATCATTATCTCCAGGTTATATTTTCAATACAATATATTTACCATCTAAAGGAAATAAACTGACTTTTAAGAACTTGATGTCAAGATTTTATAGTTTGGCAGTTAGGTGGTTTTAGCCATTATCTGTAGGGCGGATTTTGATCATATCCAGTTTGGGTTGGTTTTTTTTTTGTTTTTTTAAACTGGATATCATCAAAATCCGCCCTAAATGCAGTGATGTTTTCCAGGGGGAACGTGGGGGAACGCCGTCCTCCCACCTTTTTTAACAGGGGAACGGCGTCCCCCCTGCCAAAATCAAACATGGGGGAACGCCGTTCCCCCTGGCAGGGATTAAATATGAGTGAAGTTCAGTGAACGCCGTTCGACACCGTCCAAATAATTTTGGCTATCACTTGTTCTACATACGTGTTATTTTTGGCAATAATTGCTCAGCATCCTACGTGGAAATACTTCAGAACGTAATTTTGTCACTATTTTAATCTCCCTGAAACTTGATATATACTTGCAGAAAATTCTAGCAGACTACAATCTGAGAATAATTCATTGGGACGATAGTGAAATAAGCAAGAAGGAAGCTAATTGATGCTTTAGTAAGCATCAATTAGCTTCCTTCTTGCTTATTTCACTATCGTGGGATAAATAACGTTGCTTTACCCCTCCCCACCCCCCACCAATCAATGTTGATTTCCAGGGGATACTTCTGAGGCCTAGAAAACAAAAATTCTGTCGCAACGTTGATCGGAGGGGGAAGGGGAGGGCACATTTTAAAGTTAAATCGCGTGCGCACATAAGTCACTTGACATACGCTGTGTCCCAATGTAATTATTCCACGATTGTAGCACAAAAATACTAGAGTCTGATAATTGACGTCCGCTTAGATAAATACTTATTGTCATAAGCGCGGATAACGTCAGGCAGCAGCCCAGCATGCCAGCAGGATATAATTAGTATAGTCTTTCGCGCAATCGCGAAATTAAACATTAAAATGAACATTAAAATGATCAATGGGAATATAAAATGATTCAATAAAAACATTAACATGATTCAGCAGATGATCAAAGAGTAAAGAAACGCAAGTTGGAAGATAATGAAGAGACAACTACGAAGCAAGCCGTCAGACATTTTAGACATTTTTACATCAAACAGTAGTTTAAATTACAAATCAGTTTGTCGCCTGCGTTCATAAGCAGAATGTAATATATAATTATCAAATATATTGTTTGTTTAACTAGAGTAAATGTGACATATTTTAACAAGCATGTCTATTAGACTAACCCCCCGCTTGTTTAATTTCATGGCCATTGGCCACGCCCAATCGAGTGACCACGCCCATTTGATTTTCAAGAGCGTCCCCCCACTTCTAAAATTAGCGAAACATCGCTGCCTAAATGTCCTCATTGGATACATGCAATTATCTTTTAGGGTGCAGAGCGCTTGAGAATTGGCGATGATTTCTCAAAAGCGCGGTTAAGTTCCTAGTAAGTGAAACGGAAAAGCGGTTGCGGTTAAAATTGCCAAAATAGAACGGATTTCGGAAATTTATACCCCTTAGAATAGACCTGGGGGTGGGTGGGTGGGGGGTGCAGCCGCATCTCGATCATAATCAACAATAAATTACCTCAACTCACCAAATTGCATTAATGAACAGATAAAAAATATTCGCAATAAACCCTGGTCTCGTGCCAAAATTGTTTATTTATATGTTTTATGCGAAGCAGATTGTTACCTTAGTACTTCATGTAATCGCGTCCGCAAAATAGGAGGTCACGTGATGAATTGATCAATGGCGGGAAGAACGAAGCGGGAAGGAAAAACTGTTTGTTTACTGCACAAAACTTGGCGAAAAAGTGCAGTTTATCACTGCTAGTTCACTCCATGTATTGCAGAGATTGAAATGAAGATTTAGACAAGCTGTGGAGGAACTTTCAAGTGAATTTACAGAATTACAGAGGAGATAGAAACAACAGTCGCAACTGCCAGTGTCGGCCGTCGGGCAGTGTGGTCTGTGGACGCCTGAAATTGTTAAGTATGTCTTCGTATTTTACATCCAAATGGTATTTTCTTTGCATACATAGTACAATAAGGTCATACCTTACAGCACAATCATATTGATCTAGAAAGATGCAGACACAATCGAAGGTAAACAGTCACAGTAAGAAAGTTGATGTAGCTGCTGATGTAGATCAGTTACTGACATGACAGTTGACTCATCAATGTATATGAATCTGTTCTGATGCAGTTACTGATACAGCAGACACAAGTGCACTACCATGCACTTTAATAGAAATACAAGACACAGTTTGATGCAGTAGGTACATGTATTAGGACTATTAAATGTTGTAGACAATGTAACTGCTGATGTAGATCAATTACTGACATGACAGTTGAGTCATCAATTTATGAATCTATCTTCATGCAGTTACGGATACAACACTTTAATACATACAAGACACAGTCTCATATACTTTATATACTTTCTTATGTTGCAGAAACTGTTTACTAGTTACTAAGAGTTTATTTCAGTAGCATATTCCTACATAGCAAGGAATTTCAATTGTGGTTTTCTTGCATACATAGTACAGTAGGTTCATACATCACAGCATGATCATAATGATCTAGAAAGATGCAGACATAATTGGAGGTAAACAGTCACAGTATTAGGGTTGATGTAGCTGCTGATGTACGATCAATTACTAGTATCACTGAAAGAGGCAAAATATGCCAATATGGTAGCTACGGTAATCGTATCTGTACTGTTGCAGCTCTGATACCATGCAGACACAAGTGCATTATGGTGCGCTTTAATAGATCTGACCTACAAGACACAGTCAATACATGCTAAACAGACACAAAAGTCTCACTAATAAAAGACACTAAATTGTGCGACATGGTAGAAGTGAGACATTGAGTCATTGATACTGAGTAATATACTTGCAAAGGTGTGCCTGAGGGATGGTGGTCATATTTTGGTATTTTACTACTTTAACACAAGCTGTAGATTTCACTCCCACTTGGAAACTTGCATTTAGTTTTTCTGAGTAAAATAGCTTGAAGAATATTTATTTACACAAATTATTCTCATACGAATCTGATCAAACATATTGTACATCTTTTAACATATTTTTCTTTTTTCTTTCATGTTTATAAGCTGCATGGATTGAAATTATGCATCGAGTACTATCAAGATCTCTATATTGGATGCCAATGTGGATATTGGTTATATTAAATAAATATTTTTGTCCACCATCAATAACTGTCATTTCCTATTTCTATTCTGCTACTAATAGTAAATAATATTAACTTGAACCATAATATTTGTTGATGTGTGTCTTTTTCTATTTTTCTATTTCATTATGGTAAATAATGATTACTTGTGAGTGATGAATGATGAACCATGAGAAGAAAACTCTACTCACCTGTGGCTGGGATAGAGTTTTCTCTACTCACCTGTGGCTGGGATAGAGTTTTCTCTACTCACCTGTGGCTGGGATAGAGTTTTCTCTACTCACCTGTGGCTGGGATAGAGTTTTCTCTACTCAACTGTGGCTGGGATAGAGTTTTCTCTACTCAACTGTGGCTGGGATAGAGTTTTCTCTACTCAACTGTGGCTGGGATAGAGTTTTCTCTACTCAACTGTGGCTGGGATAGAGTTTTCTCTACTCACCTGTGGCTGGGATAGAGTTTTCTCTACTCAACTGTGGCTGGGATAGAGTTTTCTCTACTCAACTGTGGCTGGGATAGAGTTTTCTCTACTCACCTGTGGCTGGGATAGAGTTTTCTCTACTCACCTGTGGCTGCAGAGATAGAGTTTTCTCTACTCACCTGTGGCTGCAGAGATAGAGTTTTCTCTACTCAACTGTGGCTGGGATAGAGTATTCTCTACTCACCTGTGGCTGGGATAAAGTTTTCTCTACTCACCTGTGGCTGGGATAGAGTTTTCTCTACTCACCAACAAATCTTCTTGTCAATTTGACTTTAAGCTGTTCTAAACTTTACAGGAGGTATATTACAAACCAAATCAAACATTACGTTTTTGAGTTTTAGTTAAGCAAATTGGAATAAAGTCGAATAAAAATAAGTTGGATTAAAGAATCAATAGAAAGTATAATTTGCTATCGATTTCAGCGCCTCGGATCTCAGTACTCCAACCAATGAACTTGTGCGTATGGTTAGATTATATTCTGCCCAGTGGGAGGCAAAAAGCAACGTTTTAAAGAAACTTCACGAGGATTATGAAAGGTATTTAAAACACTGTGGATATTTTACCTCGATTCTTTTAATAATATACGTAATAATAACCTAAGCGTATTGCTATGAGTTTAGTAATAGTGAACCACGGGACGGGTTTTAGCTGATCGTCTATTATCGTTATGCTAAAGTTAATTTTGGAATATATAATATGTTTTCATTGGATAGTTCGGAACTGACATCTTTAGACGTAAAAATATCACATCTTTTACATTGTGTTTATCGATTTTTCTCTAAAGTTTATTAAAAAAAAGCTTATAATGTATATTTTAGTAAGCAAAGACGACTGGACATAGCTTTAAAAAAACTTGAGATGGTTGGTGTAGCGGTAAGTACATTGTTTTCTGGGTGGAGTACTTCGTTAATGTTAGGTCACATATGTAATAGTTTGCATACATATTACATATATAATATATAAGAATGATTATAAGATATGTACATGTGGTCCTGAGTTTGTGGTTGTTTCTGGCGGTGTTAAGGTTACACTATCCCAACCCTTCCTAAACTCAAACCTGTCTAAATCTAACCCAAATTATTATGTAACTGCAAAACTGTTGCTTGAATAACCTAGGTATTGCCGGTTCAATACAAATCATGATGAAATGACCGAGTCAGCTCATGATCAGTTATCCACGATAGCCCGCCCATATAATTAAGCGCAAGTTTTCATTAATTGCATTTAATACCAAGTACAACATTTATTTTTTAATTTTTAGTCTGAAAGGATATAGAAAAGCAAAAAAGAATAATGAATTGGGAGAAGATATTCTCAAAAGTGATGGTTTGTAATTATACGCTGATCGATATGTACTAGTAAGATAAAATATTCTACAATGGCTCGCCGAAACACCGAGTGTATAAGATGAATACTGCTTGTGATTAGCTTGTTTTTACACGACTTTCTGTTGGTTTTTAGGGCGCTAAAAGTCATGGTCACAGATGGAAGTTTTTGATTAGTTCTTTGAAAGAAAAAGTTAAATCTGGGTATGAATCTATATAATAATGTACAATTCATGACAAATCTTTGGTATACTGTAGACCACATGGAGTGAAAAAAGAAACACTGTACAATGAAAAACTGGATCACTCCTTGTCTGCAATACATGAGTTATATTAGGGGCGCAACTATAACATAGGAACTGTTTTCAAGCAATGTCGTATGCGAGGCACAAACACTGTTGAGGAATCATGATGCTTTTCTCTGGAAAATTTAAATATCTGAAATGCCGGCTTTTTGAGACCGCTTTGGAGCAACGAGAAAAGGTTTTAATGACAAACAACTAGCATCCTCAAATAGTATACTATAAATACTCACTTCGGGTGTTATCTACGTGTCTCGGCATGTGGTATTCATATTTTTTTCTTTTTGTAGAGAAATTCTTTCAATTCCTTTTCCTTCTAACTCTACAGACGAGGAACAAACTGGTACGCTCTTTACAAGCTATAAATTCAAGAAATTCTTTTTGCTTTTTAATATTTCATATTGTTTGATTTGAATAATAGGTCTGGTTGCCAAAATGGCTTCGGCGGCGTTTCGATGCACTTTGAGGACGCAATTCAATATTTCATTGCATGTATACGTCAGGCACTGGTACAAGTTATGTAGCCGTTCATACCAAGACTAAATTAAAATGTTCATTTGTTGGTTTCTTCTTTAGGCCGATTTCTGCTTTAGACGCATGTTAGCCTGCGTGCAGACGCCCTTCCCCCTCACAACTGTAACGGTGGAAGATTCGTTGAGCTCATTGTTCTAAAGCCCTAATTATCAAACGGGAACGCAAGTCATCGCAAGTTGGCAGTCAGAATTTCTGTGGCGGTCGTTCAAACACCCAAATTAACAAAATAAAGGTTTCATGAATGTTTTAAACAAGTTTTAACTTTGTCACGTACATGATATTTTCGGGAAACTATTCAGAGCGGCTGGCTGAGATAACGTGACTGCCAACTTGCGATGACTTCCGTTCTCGTTTGATTAGGGCTTAACTACTATCCACAATTTTTCATTACTAATTACCAAGTCCAAAATAAGCCATGGCTTATTGAAGAATTGACCGTTTATCGAGCTGTTCGCGACTTATTTATAAAGCTGCGGCCTATTTAAGGCTCCGTATAAAAGGCCCTATTGAATGAGAACTTCTGATTTTTAGGATTATTTTTTTTTGGTGGGGGTGGGGGGGGGGGGGGGGGGGCATATACAGGTAAGCATTCTATACTTAAGCCACCAGAGTGTTTAATTGTATGAAAGCAACCAATGGGCCAATGGACAATATAAAAGCTGATATTAAGTTCTATTTGCCTTCTTTAGATTCTAAAACTGAAACTTATGTTCCTCGCCATCACCAGAGGAATGTCAGAAGTCTTAGACACCAGTCTCTCCTTAGACGCGAAGCACGAAACAGTCGAACTAGCCGAACAAATGATGAACAACTGCAGGTGGGTTGATTTATTTGTTTTTTAATCCCCTTCCCTCTTTTTAACCCCGCCCTTCACAACCCTCGGTAGCCTACGTAATAGCTGGGTAATAGAAATATTTGTGAATCAAGAACTGCGGCGGCAAAGATGTCGTTTTAAAAAACAAACAAACATGGTGAGACGTTTTCAAATACAAAATAATTTGTTCACACAGGAATGTGAACTTGCAGTGCAAGCGGTTATATGTGGCCATCAAATCTAGGCATTGTAATTTATACAATATGCTCTTGGTCAATCAGAGGCTGAGATAGCCTAGCCTCCACCATGCAGCGCCAATATTTGTTCCCGCCATTTTGTTTTGGCCGCCATCTTGGCCCAACCCTTTACAAATGGCCCGGGTGGACGAGGTTGCCCCAGTACAAATGAGTTGAAATGTTTTGTTGCTTTAGGTGGACAATGAAGCAGAGAGTGAAATGTCGTCGTCAGAAGAATATCTAAAAGAACATGGTTTGGGAAGCAGGAAGAAAAGTACAAATGAACACGAGACGAGACAGAGTTTTACCTCAGCAAGGTTGTTAAATTAACGGCATAAAATGAATGACTAGGGATGTATATCTTAACAAGACACCTGATAGAGGTTAACTTGTGTTCTCTGCTTGATAAAAGAAATGAAAATGAGACAGAAGGTTGAAGATTGAGGATGTCAAATGCACAGATGATTCCTGCACTATAGTCTAGTTTTCGTTTTAATAAGATGCATCTGAACTAGATCTGCTTCAAGAGTACGAGTGTCATGCTGCAATAGTAATCCATGAGCCGAAACAAAGAAAATCTGTACGGTGTCTTTTAAAATACTGATTTGTTTGAGATGCTATGTCAAACACTCCCTAACTCTAATGTAATGAGCATTCTCGATCGTGACTACCATTGATATTCAAGATGTATTGAGGCGTGACCGGTAATCAGGACAAATGTGAATTACTACCATGATCCACTGCTACTACCGAGCCATAATTGAAAAACATTGGTGTAAGAATTACTGTGATTTTTGGTGGAGCTTTTAGAGACATTATTAAGTTTTATTGAAAAATTTGAACATTACGCAATTTGACAACTTGCATGCCAATGCAACGTTGCAGCAATAGACCTTTCCGCAAGAAGTGGATGGATCACGCGATGTTTCTTTTTGACAAGTCGTTTTGGTTGAGCTTAGAAACGCATGCGTTACGGAAATTTGAAATGTTGTCACGAACAAATTTATGGGCAACGACTAAATTTCCATTGGTCAAAATACTCAATGCATTCAAATTTCCAATGGAAGGGTGAAAAACATTTATTTATTTATTTATTAACTTTACAACCATGAAAGAATGCAAATATACAGGAAATAAAGAGTGCAATACTTGAACATGATTGAAGTCACATGATCACAGTGCAATATGATTGGTTCATTTATAGTGCTACTTTGGACTTCTCCAAAAAGGTTTAGGAATGCACACGGATTCATCAATGTTCAACAGAAATCATGACATGTTTTTTTTGGGGGCCAATGCTACACATCGGTTTTGGTAATATCAGGTCGTGAAAAGTGTCAACTCTTTTGAGGATTTTTTATGACGTTTCACTTCAAAACCTTCAGAATTTCTGTAAAATGACCTCCCAAAATTATAAGAGACTTTAGATTTTAAAATTTCCCAGAAGAACATGCCTGGCCCTGACCCCCCTGCAAAATAATGATTTCGAAGATACTTTATTATGTGCCTTAAAAATCATTATCTCCAGGTTATATTTTCAATACAATATATTTACAATCTAAAGGAAATAAACTGACCTTTAAGAACTTGATGTCAAGATTTTATAGTTTGGCAGTTAGGTGGTTTTAGCCATTATTTTAGGGCGGATTTTGATCATATCCAGTTTTGTTCATATCCAGTTTGGGTTGGTTTTTTTTGTTTTTTAAACTGGATATGATCAAAATCCGCCATAAATGTCCTCATTGGATACATGCAATTATCTTTTAGGGTGCAGAGCGCTTGAGAATTGGCGATGATTTCTCAAAAGCGCGGTTAAGTTCCAGTGAAACGGAAAAGCGGTTGCGGTTAAAATTGCCAAAATAGAACGGATTTCGGAAATTTAGACCTTAGAATAGACCTTGGGGGGGGGGGGGGGTGCAGCCGCATCTCGATCATAATCAACAATAAATTAAATGACCTCAACTCACCAAACTGCATTAATGAACAGATAAAAAATATTCGCAATAAACCCTGGTCTTGTGCCAAAATTGTTTATTTATGTTTTATGCGAAGCAGATTGTTACCTAAGTACTTCATGTAATCGCGTCCGCAAAACACGAGGTCACGTGATGAATTGATCAATGGCGGGAAGAACGAAGCGGGAAGGAAGAACTGTTTGTTTACTGCACAAAACTTGGCGAAAAAGTTCAGTTTATCACTGCTAGTTCACTCCATGTATTTACAGAGATTGAAATGAAGATTTAGACAAGCTGTGGAGGAACTTTCAAGTGAATTTACAGAATTACAGAGGAGATAGAAACAACAGTCGCAACTGCCAGTGTCGGCCGTCGGGCAGTGTGGTCTGTGGACGCTTGAAATTGTTAAGTATGTCTTCGTATTTTACATCCAAATGGTATTTTCTTTGCATACATAGTACAATAGGTTCATACCTTACAGCACAGTCATATTGATCTAGAAAGATGCAGACACAATCGAAGGTAAACAGTCACAGTAAGAAAGTTGATGTAGCTGCTGATGTAGATCAGTTACTGACATGACAGTTGACTCATCAATGAATATGAATCTGTTCTGATGCAGTTACTGATACAGCAGACACAAGTGCACTACCATGCGCTTTAATAGAAATACAAGACACAGTTTGATGCAGTAGGTACATGTATTAGGACTATTAAATGTTGTAGACAATGTAACTGCTGATGGAGATCAATTACTGACATGACAGTTGAGTCATCAATTTATGAATCTATCTTCATGCAGTTACGGATACAATGCTTTAATACATACAAGACACAGTCTCATATACTTTATGTACTTTCTTATGTTGGAGAAACTGTTTACTAGTTACTAAGAGTTTATTTCAGTAGCATATTCCTACATAGCAAGGAATTTCAATTGTGGTTTTCTTGCATATATAGTACAGTAGGTTCATACATCACAGCATGATCATAATGATCTAGAAAGATGCAGACATAATTGGAGGTAAACAGTCACAGTATTAGGGTTGATGTAGCTGCTGATGTACGATCAATTACTAGTATCACTGAAAGAGGCAAAATATGCCAATATGGTAGCTACGGTAATCGTATCTGTACTGTTGCAGCTCTGATACCATGCAGACACAAGTGCATTATGGTGCGCTTTAATAGATCTGACCTACAAGACACAGTCAATACATGCTAAACAGACACAAAAGTCCCACTAATAAAACACACTAAATTGTGCGACATGGTAGAAGTGAGACATTGAGTCATTGATACTGAGAAATATACTTGCAAAGGTGTGCCTGAGGGATGGTGGTCATATTTTGGTATTTTACTACTTTAACACAAGCTGTAGATTTCACTCCCACTTGGAAACTTGCATTTAGTTTTTCTGAGTAAAATAGCTTGAAGAATATTTATTTACACAAATTATTCTCATACGAATCTGATCAAACATATTGTACATCTTTTAACATATTTTTCTTTTTTCTTTCATGTTTATAAGCTGCATGGATTGAAATTATGCATCGAGTACTATCGAGATCTCTATATTGGATGGCATGTGGATATTGGTTATATTAAATAAATATTTTTATCCACCATCAATAACTGTCATTTCCTATTTCTATTCTGCTACTAATAGTAAATAATATTAACTTGAACCATAATATTTGTTGATGTGGTGTCTTTTTCTATTTTTCTATTTCATTATGGTAAATAATGATTACTTGTGAGTGATGAATGATGAACCATGAGAAGAAAACTCTACTCACCTGTGGTTGGGATAGAGTTTTCTCTACTCAACTGTGTGGCTGGGATAGAGTTTTCTCCACTCAACTGTGGCTGGGATAGAGTTTTCTCTACTCAACTGTGGCTGGGATAGAGTTTTCTCTACTCAACTGTGGCTGGGATAGAGTTTTCTCTACTCACCTGTGGCTGGGATAGAATTTTCTCTACTCACCTGTGGTTGGGATAGAGTTTTCTCTACTTACCTGTGGCTGGGATAGAGTTTTCTCTACTTACCTGTGGCTGGGATAGAGTTTTCTCTACTCACTGTGGCTGGGATAGAGTTTTCTCTACTCACCTGTGGCTGGGATAGAGTTTTCTCTACTCAACTGTGGCTGGGATAGAGTTTTCTCTACTCACCTGTGGTTGGGATAAAGTTTTCTCTACTTACCTGTGGCTGGGATAGAGTTTTCTCTACTCACCTGTGGTTGGGATAGAGTTTTCTCTACTCACCTGTGGCTGGGATAGAATTTTCTCTACTCACCTGTGGCTGGGATAGAGTTTTCTCTACTTACCTGTGGCTGGGATAGAGTTTTCTCTACTCAACTGTAGCTGGGATAGAGTTTTCTCTACTCACCTGTGACTGGGATAGAGTTTTCTCTACTTACCTGTGGCTGGGATAGAGTTTTCTCTACTTACCTGTGGCTGGGATAGAGTTTTCTCTACTCAACTGTAGCTGGGATAGAGTTTTCTCTACTCAACTGTGGCTGGGATAGAGTTTTCTCTACTCACCTGTGGCTGGGATAGAGTTTTCTCTACTCACCTTGTCTGCTTCATCACTCAGAGTAGCTCCTTCATAGCCAGAAATCTCACAGGCTTGTTAAGGTGAAGTAACGGGGGAGCACGGGTGGCGTGTGCTGTTAGGGCACTGCCTCTCACCAAAAGTTAAGCCCAGTTAGACGGGGTTAGTACTTGGATGGGTGACCGCTTGGGAATGACCCCGTTGTCGAGCTGGAAACTAATGTGAGTAGAGTTGTAGTTGATCTCTCCTGTGCTTCGAGGGTTTTTCGCCGGGTTCTCCGGTTTTCCTCCCTCCGCAAAACCAACATTTACATCATGGTAGTCATGTTCAATTGGGGCATTTCGCTCTGTTTGACCACCAGTTGCTATAGGCAATAAAGTCATTAAATCTAAAAAAATCTAAATCTAAATCTAACACGAGCAACAAATTGCTGCAATGTTGTTGCATTGACATGCAAGTTGAAAAACGTTGTTGCATGTATGACCACCCACCTCAAACATTGTCATGCAACAAAATTTATAAAAGCTTAGCAAATAAATATTTTACGTGGTGTTTCCACAAAACGTATATAGATTACATTATTGCCATGAAACTTTCAAAGAATTAACAAGTTGTTGCAAGTTGGAACAGGATTTTGCAGCAAGTAGAACTGGCATCTACTTTTTTCAACAATTGTTTTCAACTTGCAACAACAAAATCTTATTACGTGACAATATTTAAGGTGGGAGGTAATACATGCATGTTGCCCGTATTACCTCACTTTAGAACTTGTTGGATTTGCAAGCTTGTTGTGAGTTGTTAACAAGTTGCAACAAGCCAGTTGATTTCATCAGGCTGTAACAGGCTTGTGGCAACTGACCTGTTGTAACTTGTTACCCACAGAGCCATAGCAAGTTGTTGAAACAACATGTGGAAAGCCTGTCACGACAACTTGCAACAAGCCTGTTGGCAACAGCATTGCTACAGCTCTGTTGCAACAAGCCTCTTGGCAACTTGTTGCAGACATGTCACGTAACAAGCTGAGTGAACGCAACCGGTTTAAGGCTTGTTCATGACAAGTTGTAACAAGGCTGGCTGCAGACCTGTTAGAACTTGCGCGTTTTTCATTATATAGATCATTATAAAGTATATCACCAACTATATGGTCATCTTTCCAGTTCTTGCTGAATGGTCTTGAATTTCTGCATGGTCATTGGTCACTAGTGCCATGTGCATTCTGCGTACTGCCGTGCTGTATTATACAATAGAGAGCTTAAGCAAATACAACGCGAACGCCAAGGACAACGTCCTTAATACAATATAATTTTTATGAAACAACAAAGAAAATGAATATATTTTAGTCCCAAGAGTAATCCTAACGCCGTTCCTGTTCTATATACAACGTTACTGATTCAGCTTCAGGACGACGTTAACTTGTGAAACGGCGAAAGCTGTTAGTTGAGTTTGACTTCAAACTACATGCGACAAAATCCTTTTAGAACTCTAAAGCTTTTGGATGTCGAAAAACATATAACGTAAATTGCATTAGAAAGGACAAAATAATAAAGTGGCCATCCCATTCCCAGGCAGAAATGGGTTAAACATGAAGGCAAAGCATTTGTAGTTAATAAAATTTGTTATATGAAGGAAATGCATTGTAATTAAAGATATTTATTATATAAAATAGAGTGTTGTATGATTTTTCCGCCACTAATAAAAGTGATAATCTCACATGTGCGATTATTTATGATAATCGCACATGTGACGATTATCGCTGAATCAGCATTATAGTTTAATGCAAGTTTTGCAAGGCATTTGGACAATTTTTTTATATAATAAACAGAACAATACATGGATGCTTGGAAATATGAAATTTATTTCTCGTGTTGACCAGGATATGTCACTCGTTCGCTTCGCTCACTCGTGAGATATCCTGGTCAACACTCGAAATAAATTTCATATTTCCGCACATCCATGTATTATTCTCTATTTAAACATTTGACATTAGAAATGACTTGCAGTTTTTTTGTAATCATTCTGGACTATGTAAAAGTAGTATTAATAAACTTTTCTTAAAAAATTGTATATTAAGTCTCTAAGACCAGGCTTTTTTTGATGATTAAAGTTTAGTTTAAATGATAAATTGTTGTGTTATTTGTATAGGTATAAATAGCATGGTTTCCGGAGTGCAATTTGGAAAAAAACATGCACGCGTGAGTTTTTCAATGACTATGAAGGACTAGTGCTATTTGAGGTCCTTGAAAAACTCACGAATGTATGTCTTTTTAACGAAAAACATGAAAAAAACCATGCTATTTATTAATACTATACATGAAAAAATGTTCAGGTCAACTGTACTTACATTGCAGTGCCCTTTTGGCAATTGGCAGTGTCCACTCCTCGTATATTTGGTTGTTTAAAAACGCTTCGCCCCTTCTACCACTACTCAAAAAAGTTTACTTACAGTCATTTGCAACTCACTTTTCACCCAAATATTCGGAAGCTCGTTGGGGAGTTCAAAGTTCGTTTTGAAACACGCATTTGATTGGCTGCTAGGAAGCAATCAAATGCAGAGTTCAAAACGAACTACGAACTTCCGAACAAACTTCCGAAAATTTTGGTGAAAAGTGAGTTGGAAATGACTGTAAAGCACTAAGAATCTTCTAGTGTTTTTGCAGGTATTTTATTTGACAATAATAAAGAATAATTAGCTTCAAATTTGAACGAATTGTTTTCCACCTCTCCGAATCTTGACCGCCATGTTTGTTTATTTTTTTGCGGGAAGGGCCTGGGTACGAAGTTGGAAAATACCAATGCATATCCAATGCATCAAATGATTGGCTCTTTTCAGTTTTTCTTGTTTTTGATTGGTTGTTTGACTTCAGAAATTTGCACTGTATTTCGTTAAAACTGTACTGCTCTCAGCCAATTAAAACTGAGAAAATTGTCATGTATATATTAATAATTCATTCATATTTATACACCACTATAAAAAAATTTACAACAACGTAAAACGAAAGATATGCACGTTACACTATTACATACACAACAAGAAATTGGACCTGTAAGACTACGAACAGATTTGCCTATGCTTGGTTTTGATTCTTTTGTTGGTATATTTTTGGCAATAGTATTATAGTCATTAGATACCCATTTTGTTAATACGATTACGTGAAAAGCTAAATTATTACACTTTTACTGTAAGCACATCATTTTGAGTTTGCCAGTTCGGTAAAAGCGGTAGCGACCACAGAAATACAGGACAAACTTACTACAGAAACAGAAGTGGGATGGTTTTTCAGTGTATTTTGACTACAGCCCAACCTTGACTGGATATCATGTATTTAAAGTGCAGCCTGCCTCCTCCCAACATCTCCGGTTGCTTTGGTAACGAAATTTGATTGAACAATCTGGGTTGATAATTGACTTGGGATTTATTTCAAACGATTTTGTGCTCAAGAGATCAGGAAGGTTATGTAATTTGACAACCATTTTTGTCTCGTCTGATCATGGTGGAAAAGAACAGGCTGGCTGAAAATGTTGACTCAAGAGCTGGTGTGTATTTTTTATATACGAAATATAATTTGCCGTGTTGTGATGTTATTTTGTGTGGTAAATATTTCGAGGTCTACAGCGTACAGTGTATAGTCCAAGATCAGAGTGGAATTATTTTATAAACTTTGACATTTTTAGTGGTCATGTCATATATTTGTGTTGGTCGACTAGGATTTGATTCAGCGTTCCATGATACTGAGCACTGAAGTCCATTGACTTGTACGTTGGGCAGCTCATTTTTAACAGCTAGACTATATTATACAGTACGTGCGCGCGGCGGTTGACTTGAAACTTGATTATTCAAATCAAGCTTGAGAGAAGAAGGAACAAATTATTTAGTTTTCAAAATAGAGCTTCCAGTGAATGGCTATAGTATAGTGTTTTCAGATTAAATTATGCATGCACTTACACGTATAATGGTGAATATTTTATAGTTGCTGTATACTAATTATGTGGTTATTTTAGGTTTGTTTGTTGTTTTTTATGGGGGGTAGTGTGTGTGGAGGGGGGGGGGGGGGGAGGGATTTTAGCCTGGGAGGCAAATGTTGATTTACAACATAATAAAATGTTGTGTTACTGTACATGTATATCAAAACAGTTTAAGACCATTTGACCATTTTGGAATTGATATACATGTACTGTATTTATTTAATACTATTTGAAATTGCTTTCAAAATGACTGTCAATTGAATTGTTTCTTGAGGTCCTCCAACTGAATGAGGTTCTAGGACAAATTGCTTCCTCAAACACCCACCCACCCTATTGCCTTGACTAACTCAACAAACTGGCTATACATGGAGGAGCATTGTTGGAGGGCTCCTGGTGGACCAGTTCATCTAAAGGCTGCATGCTGGGCTGGTTTGCATTGATGTTTACTTAGAATTAGATTATGTGAGCTGCCTCTCTATTTTTCTTTGATTGAGCACCTGGTTGGATACAACCAAGGGGGATGAAAAGGGGAGGGAACACTGGGGTAACTCGCAATCTAGAGTGATATTGGGCCAGTTCAGAATGGAGAAAATATAAACTGGGCCAAGTCATATCTAAATTTTCCCATTATAGTGGTGGGCTAACAGTTTCAAGCTCAATCTGGTTGATCTTAACTTAATAATTATAAGTAATAACATGACTTATTAGCGGCCCGAGGACTTTTACAAATCTTCCCGAGGCAAAGGGGAAATTTAATCACTAATTTCCTGAAATGTCATGTTATTAGTTTGTAATATTATGATCACCGAGGAAAACTTTGAGAATCTTACCGACAGGAAATTTACACGGTTGATCAGAGAAGTTGCATCTAATTTTCCCATGCATGTTGATGAGGGAAAATATATGCAAGCAGGAAATTTAGAAGAAGACAAAAGATTTCTTTGTCTTCTAATTTTCCCTCATCAACATGCACGGGAAAATTAGAAGACGACAAAGGATTTCTTTGTCTTCTAATTTTCCCTCATCAACATGCATGGGAACAATTTAGAAGACAAAGGATAAATTTCCCTCTTGCATGAGCAATTGGAATGAGGGAAATACGAGGTTTAATTTACATTCCCTCGGAGAACAAAAGAATCCGAGGTGATCATGGTATTATAATTATTAATAATAACATTTATTCAGGAAGCTTTTTCACATTACATGATTTTCAAAAAGGACCAGTGAATGATACATAATCACATGAATGGTACTTAATATATGACGTATAATTAATTAATATACAGTCTGTTATACTGTATTTTAAAATTAAAATTTAACAAATAATATTGGATAATTGCAAATAAATGCTATATATAAAAAGGTTTACTAGTTAAAAATAACATTTTTTAACTTATTAGTACATGAATGTTATTATTTTCTTACCAGGCAATTTAAAAACTTCAGATTCACTTTGGAAAGGTAAAATTGCAGAGGAACTGGGTGAATTGCAACCTTCAGATCAGAGTGCAGGTCAGAGTGGGGTATGTATTATAATTGCAGGTGCATGATCACTCAGAATAATTAGCCACTGAGTTTTTACCACAATTAATCCAGCCTTCTGTGATAACTGCATGATGCTCTAAACCCAAACAAAGCTAGAAGCCTCTGAGTCTCACCAGATTTGCGGAGAATTGTATTGCGTGCTACAACAAACCTAGTATTAGAGGTCTCACAAAAAGGGCAGGGGTTAAAAAGGGCAGGGGTCGTGACCCCCCCAACCCACCCTAGTTGCGCGCCTGTTGTGACAGGTCAAGAGTGTCTAGCTCAAGCTTTTTAGGGAAGAGTGGTTCTAAGGGCATGGTAAATCTTTCAGTCTGATTGATTTTTGTAAACAATGCAAGCTAACAAATTTTGGATCAAATGCACCCTGTAGGGGTGCTACATAGCCCCCCTAGACACACCCTCTGAACACTTTATGTGTGCTTAATTCTCCCCACCTAGATGCACCCTCTTTGATTCATCTAGGGATGCTATTGCCCCCCCCCCCTGGTTCGCCACCATTTTCTGATAAGATCTTGTATGTTCTCATAATTTTTGTCAAAAAAGTAAATTTACTTTTTTTCTCTTTTTGAAAGACACTAGGGTCTGCAAATGAAGTAGATAAATTTAATACTCTTTGTGATGGAGTATTAACAGCACACTCAATGTTTGATATGTGCTTAACTGAGGTAAGCAATAAGCTCTCCCTAAATGAAAAAGTACATGTAGTAATGACCCTCATCCGATTGCAGTATGATAACCATGGCTAATTATTATTAGTATAAATACACAGGTGATTATAGAAAATCACGCGCGCTGATTGGTCGAGCTACTTCGGATTAATTCTCGATAATCACCTACAGCGTTTATTCAAAATGGCCGCCAGCCAAGTTGTCAATGCAACAGACGAGGAAATTAACAATTTTAAAGAAAATGTTGTTGCTAAAAGTACGAAAATGTGTATTTATACTAAAACAATTATTCGCCTCAGGCTCAGTGAATATCGGTGAATAATAACCTCGACTTCGTCTCGGTTATTATACACCGATATTCACCTCGCCTTCGGCGAATAATTGTTAAATAACGCGCACGCTCTATTTATTAAAATGCGATCATGTTGGTAGCCTAAAAGCCAGTTTGTAATCTCGATAATCTGTGTATTAAAATGACGCGTTCTGCATCGGGATAAAACTTATTTCAATTCATAACATCAGGCTGAGGAATTCAATATAATGAGAAGTCAGGAAAATGCAAATGAATCCTGAAATAGGTTTTATTCTGACGCAGAACGCCGGCGAATGGGTCATTTTAATACGCAGTCGATCGACTGCAGATAACGCCATTGGGTTCATAGAGGTCATAAATAAAACTACAATTAGGTTGGGATAAAACGCAATGTAAAAAAGTCACGGTTAACTTAAAACGTTAAATAAAACGTTCAATAAAACTTTGGGATGGATGGATAAATGGACGGAGCTGCTGGAAAAAAAGGATATGGGACCTGTCCACACTGATGAAGACAATACTCAATAGATTAGAGTGTCGAAACGTTTAGAGGGTCGTGAATAACTTTTAAAGCCACGTTCAACTAAAACGTTTAACGCCAGAGTAGCGTCAAACTATACGGAAAATGTTTTCTATTTCTTAAATAGCTTACTTAAAGGCAATTTCTGACTTCAAAAGTTATATCTCTGTCAACCAGAGGTTAATTAATATGCACCTGGCTGCATGAATCGTGAATTTTTTATTTGTTGACTTGCGAAAAATATAATAACATGCATGTAATTCAATAATTTTCTCAGGTAGAATTTTGCGAAATGTTTCTCTAGAATGCGGTATGCTGTACTGATTCACTTTTTTTTAACTAAGTTAAAATTTTTGAATATAATATTAATACTAGAATCTGTCCTTGGGACCAGATGAATATTTCATGTAATATGCAACTCATATTGACACAATGCGGTATATTGTTTCTAGTAAATTAACTTTGTTTTTGAATTTAGATACTTACAATAAAAGATGAGCTTCAGAAGGTAATCGTCGTTATTATTAAATATATTATGTATAATGCAATTATCACATACTTGTGCTTTATCAGGGTGAAAACAGCGGGTGATAAAAACAATATGTCGCGGGACAGTTTACAGCATATATAATGATGATAAAAATGTGTATTTTTCCTTTTAGTATTTCTTGCCAACAAATCTTCTTGTCAATTTGACTTTAAGCTGTTCTAAACTTTACAGGAGGTATATTACAAACCAAATCAAACATTACGTTTTTGAGTTTTAGTTAAGCAAATTGGAATAAAGTCGAATAAAAATAAGTTGGATTAAAGAATGAATAGAAAGTATCATTTGCTATCGATTTCAGCGCCTCGGATCTCAGTACTCCAACCAATGAACTTGTGCGTATGGTTAGATTATATTCTGCCCAGTGGGAGGCAAAAAGCAACGTTTTAAAGAAACTTCACGAGGATTATGAAAGGTATTTAAAACACTGTGGATATTTTACCTCGATTCTTTTAATAATATACGTAATAATAATTGTTAACGTAAGCGTATTGCTATGAGTTTAGTTATAGTGAACCATGGGACGGGTTTTAGCCGATGGTCTATTATCGTTATGCTAAAGTTAATTTTGGAATATATAATATGTTTTCATTGGATAGTTCGGAACTGACATCTTTAGACGTAAAAATATCACATCTTTTACATTGTGTTTATCGATTTTTCTCTAAAGTTTATTAAAAAAAGCTTATAATATATATTTTAGTAAGCAAAGACGACTGGACATAGCTTTAAAAAAACTTGAGATGATTGGTGTAGCGGTAAGTACATTGTTTTCTGGGTGGAGTACTTCGTTAATGTTAGGTCCACATATGTAATAGTTTGCATACATATTACATATGTAATATATATATAAGAATGATTATAAGATATGTACATGTGGTCCTGAGTTTGTGGTTGTTTCTGGCGGTGTTAAGGTTACACTATCCCAACCCTTCCTCAACTCAAACCTGTCTAAATCTAACCCAAACTATTATGTAACTGCAAAACTGTTGCTTGAATAACCTTGGTATTGGCGGTTGAAAAGAAATCATGATGAAATGACCGAGTCAGCTCAGTTATCCACGATAGCCCACCCATATATAATTATAAGCGCAAGTTTTCATTAATTGCATTTAATACCAAGTACAACATTTATTTTTTAATTTTTAGTCTGAAAGGATAGAAAAGCAAAAAAGAATAATGAATTGGGAGAAGATATTCTCAAAAGTGATGGTTTGTAATTATACGCTGATCTGGATATGTACTAGTAAGATAAAATATTCTACAATGGCTCGCCGAAACACCGAGTGTATAAGATGAATACTGCTTGTGATTAGCTTGTTTTTTACACGATTTTCTGTTGGTTTTTAGAGCGCTAAAAGTCATGGTCACAGATGGAAGTTTTTGATTAGTTCTTTGAAAGAAAAAGTTAAATCTGGGTATGAATCTATATAATAATGTACAGTTCATGACAAATCTTTGGTAAACTGTAGACCACATGCAGTGAAAAACGAAACACCGTATAATGAAAAACTGGATCACTCCTTGTCTGCAATACATGAGTTATATTAGGGGCGCAACTATAATGTAGGAACTGTTTTCAAGCAATGTCGTATGCGAGGCACAAACACTGTTGAGGAATCATGATGCGTCATCCTTTTCTCTGGAAAATTTTGAAAATTGAAATGCCGGCTTTTTGAGACCGCTTTGGAGCAACGAGAAAAGGTTTAATGACAAACAACGAGAATCCTCAAATAGTATACCACTATAAATACTCACTTCGGGTGTTATCTACGTGTCTCGGCATGTGTCGTTGGTATTCATATTTTTTTCTTTTTGTAGAAAAATTCTTTCAATTCCTTTTCCTTCTAACTCTACAGACGAGGAACAAACTGGTATGCTCTTTACAAACTATAGATTCAAGAAATTATTTTTGCTTTCTAATATTTCATATTGTTTGATTTGAATAATAGGTCTGGTTGCCAAAATGGCTTCGGCGGCGTTTCGATGCACTTTGAGGACGCAATTCAATATTTCTTTGCATGTATACGTCAGGCACTGGCGCAAGTTATGTAGCCGTTCATACCAAGACTAAATTAAAATGTTCATTTGTTGGTTTCTTCTTTAGGCCGATTTCTGCTTTAGACGCATGTTAGCCTGCGTGCAGACGCCCTTCCCCCTCACACTGTAACGGTGGAAGAGTCGTTGAGCTCATTGTTCTAACTACTATCCACAATTTTTCATTACTAATTACCAAGTCCAAAATAAGCCATGGCTTATTGAAGAATTGACCGTTTATGGAGCTGTTAGCGACTTATTTATAAAGCTGCGGCCTATTTAAGGCTCCGTATAAAAGGCCCCATTGAATGAGAACTTCTGATTTTTAGGATATTTTTTTTTTTGGGGGGGGGGGGGGGGGGGGGGGGGGGATGGGTTATTGTTTTTTGCGGGGGAGGGCATATACAGGTAAGCATTCTATATACTTAAGCCACCAGAGTGCTTAATTGTATGAAAGCAACCAATGGGCTAATGGACAATATAAAAGCTGATATTAAGTTCTATTTGCCTTCTTTAGATTCTAAAACTGAAACTTATGTTCCTCGCCATCACCAGAGAAATGTCAGAAGTCTTAGACACCAGTCTCTTCTTAGACGCGAAGCACGAAACAGTCGAACTAGCCGAACAAACGATGAACAACTGCAGGTGGGTTGATTTATTTGTTTTTTAATCCCCTTCCCTCTTTTTAACCCCGCCCTTCACAACCCTCGGTAGCCTACGTAATAGCCGGGTAATATAAATATTTCTGAATCAAGAACTGCGGCCGCAAAGAGTTCGTTTTAAAAAAAACAAACATGGTGAGACGTTTTCAAATACAAAATAATTTGTTCACACAGGAATGTGAACTTGCAGTGCAAGCGGTTATATGTGGCCATCAAATCTAGGCATTGTAATTTATACAATATGCTCTTGGTCAATCA
This sequence comes from Paragorgia papillata, assembly GCA_035771165.1. Taxonomy (NCBI): domain Eukaryota; kingdom Metazoa; phylum Cnidaria; class Anthozoa; order Scleralcyonacea; family Coralliidae; genus Paragorgia; species Paragorgia papillata. The sequence continues at coordinate 1,937,561 of JAWNZC010000265.1, forward strand.
GAGGCTGGGATAACCTAGCCTCCACCATGCAGCGCCAATATTTGTTCCCGCCATTTTGTTTTTTGCCTGGTGGACGAGGTTGCCCCAGTACAAATGAGTTGAAATGTTTTGTTGCTTTAGGTGGACAATGAAGCAGAGAGTGAAATGTCGTCGTCAGAAGAACATCTAAAAGAACATGGTTTGGGAAGCAGGAAGAAAAGTGCAAATGAACACGAGACGAGACAGAGTTTTACCTCAGCAAGGTTGTTATTAACGGCATAAAACGAATGACTAGGGATGTATATCTTAACAAGTCACCTGATAGAGGTTAACTTGTGTTCTTTGCTTGATAAAAGAAATGAAAATGAGACAGAAGGTTGAAGATTGAGGATGTCAAATGCACAGATGATTCCTGCACTATAGTTTTTGTTTTAAGATGCATCTGAACTAGATCTGCTTCAAGAGTACGAGTGTCATGCTGCAATAGTAATCCATGAGCCGAAACAAAGAAAATCTGTACGGTGTCTTTTAAAATACTGATTTGTTTGAGATGCTATGTCAAACACTCCCTAACTCTGATGTAATGAGCATTCTCGATCGTGACTGTCATTGATATTCAAGATGTATTGAGGCGTGACCGGTAATCAGGACAAATGTGAATTACTACCCATGATCCACTGCTACTACCGAGCCATAATTGAAAAACATTGGTGTAAGAATTACTGTGATTTTTGGTGGAGCTTTTAGAGACATTATTAAGTTTTATTGAAAAATTTGAACATTACGCAATTTGACACCCTTCCATTGGAAATTTGAATGCTTTGAGTATTTTGACCAATGGAAATTTAGTCGTTGCCCATAAATTTGTTCATGACAACATTTCAAATTTCCGTAACGCATGCGTTTCTAAGCTCAACCGAAAATTGTAGTATCTGCCATAAAAATATCTATTTCAATGATTTTTCAAAGATACCGTTTTCGGACCGATATACACCAATTTTACCGTTAATAATCTAAATTTGTCAATTAATCTTTACGGTTTGATTTAGCTATCTATTACTCTGACCTTTTAATTTTTGTGTTTAGGTTTAAATCGAAATATCCATTTGAACGGGAAGGAGGTAGAGTGTCTCTTTGTTATAAATGATCGATAGCTAATCATAATTCTACATCTTCTTTCACAAGGTGATAATATCCTATAGAGAAATTTAGAACAAACTATTTAACGGTTGTGTAAATGGACCAAAAGCTAACCATGATTTCTTGCAGCCGGTGGCTGAATTGTCTGACCACGTGTGATCCATAAGATCTACACTAAGATGCTATCTGGACGAGTGCATCAATCAATATATAGATAAATAGCAAGTAGTAAAGCCAATCCCACTAGTATCCAATAAGGCAGTATTTAGTTTTAGTGAGTTTCTGCTAAAAATGAGAAGTATCGTAGATTAACCATTGCATTTTTATTGGAACGTTGGACTTGCGACTGCCATTTTCTGTTTCTCTCCAATTATGTCATTATCAGAATTTCCGCGAAGATTAAGACCAGAACGAACAGAGAGCCCTACTGGAGTACGACGCCTTAACAATTCAAGAGCTACAATACCTGGGCGAAGATTTGCACCACCAAGAAATACAGATGGTCCATCTTTTGGAAAGGTAAACGTAAACCACTAGGCCGAGCAATATTAACGCTCCATGCATTGATTGATGGTATACGTTGTATATAGACGAGCTTCCTGTATCAAGTGGAAAACATAACTTTGAGAATAAAAAACATTTGCATAAATATTGCAGAATAAAAATGAAATTGTTATATTTACAAAATAAAGAATTAAAGTTGTTGCTATGGCAAAAGTTGTTGCTATGGCAACAATGTCGAAAAGAGTCGATATCAAACCTGACCGATTATGAGCACTGAATATATAGTTTGTATTCACACGTGCAGCAGCGCATCTAATTTTATTTTAAATATTTTTTTTATTTCGTTATCTTATTAGAAAAGTGTTTCCTTTTTCGATGAATCTTCAGAAGAGAAGCAAGTTGCTACTGCAAAGGAAGAAAAAAGCGTTTGGACTGGAGAGCCCCAGTACAACAGGTATGTGTATATTGGATTGTCCAAATCAAAAAACATACTAAGTAATAGATAAAGCCCGAGAACGAGGGGTGTCCGAGGGCTGTATATCGCATACAGCCCGACGTTCGAGGGTTTTATCTGACTCATTTCATGATTGAGGAGGTTTTCCAACAAAGTTTTGTCTATTTTTTCCACCTTGGACAAAGATTTTCCTAGTTTTTTCTTCATTTCTTATCTAATTAGTATTCATAGGGTTGTATGCTATATACAGCCCGCGGGACATCAAAGAAAACCGACTCAATCATGAAATAACAATATTTATATATATATACATCAAGTACATTAAGTACTTTGAAGATTGGTGATTGTAAAGTTTTTCAGTTTGCTAGTCAAGCTGTAAGTACTCGTGAAAAATCATAAGCCCTATTCTCACGAGATTGCAGTTTGGAAGTAAGGTATATTGTGCTTAGAATTAGAGTTAAATTAGGGTTAGTGTTTTAGTTGAGATTATCAAGCTGAATATTTGTACTAAACAAGGATGCTTTGTAAATCTTACATCCAGTGTACGCAAATTGAATAATAAAATGTTAATTTTCCGTTCAGTTCCTTGTTAGTAAACTCGTGGATATAAACCCTGATAATTAACACACTTACGCGAGTGCAGTTAATCCATAAATAATAGCTGCCTCGTACCCAGGCTTTTTTTTTTGGGGGGGGAGGAGGGTGTAGCGCGAAGGTGCTGATGGGAAGAGGGCTCCAATCCCATTGCTCCTTGTGTGCTCCCCTTCCCAATCGCGCCTGGGTACGAGGCAAGCCTAGACTAATAGTGCTTTTGTTTAATATGCTGATTATTATTATTTTATTTAGATTTCTACATGTTAGAGTCTATAAACCTGACTGTGCAAAAGGTAAGCTTTTTTTTCTATCAGAAAATTAACAAAGAGGATTTCTTGTACAGTAATTTTCAATAATATTTAAAAACATATCTGACAGAAAAGAGTCTGGGTCAGTACAGTGCATATATAGACCTTATTCATAAATGGCCGACAAAAATCCTTTTATGTGCATATAAATTAGCCCCTCTGACCTCGTTTTAGAGTAAAGATTCTTTTGAATTTCTCACATGAAAACGAGTTCAGAGGGGCTAATTTATATGTATATAAAATAATATTAATTCCACGGCCATTTATGAATAAGGTCTATGCAGTATGCCATATAACTTAAACTGACCATGGCTTAAGATTTTTGCTTGATTTTTATTTGCACTTTTAAGAAAATGTCACTTGAATTTCTTTTTTGGTAGTTTCTGAACCAATATGCACAGTGTGTTTTGGGGATCAAGTGTTTAGTGGTGGTATTTATGGGACTGATAAGGAGAACAGTGAATTATCTGCTTCACGTGAGAAGAATGATGAAAAGTTGTCCCAAGTGTCTGCAGAAAATGAGTAAGTAATGCATTGCGTGTGTAACGTTGCCGATGGGAAGGGCTATAGTTGGTACAGTGAGTGCTTGAGCTGCCGTTGCCAGAATACTAAAGACACAACAGCCAATCGTAAAAGGTGTACTTCACTGCATGACTCATCAACAACTGTTGCATCACGACCTATGATCACGACAGTGCACACGCTATTTATACAAACACACACGTCAACAACCTCGTCCCCCAGGACGTTCGTGGCATGCAAAGTCACATGAAAAAATATTCCAATATATTTGTAAAATTTTCCCGCCAGTTGAAAACAGTGCAAGCGAACTGTAAAAAGCAGACAGTATTTTACTCTTACCAAGTATTTCATCCTTCCAACGCGCTCAGGAACTCACCGAAAAAGTCTTCTAAATGTATCGGAAAAATTTCTTATCTTGCTCCCGCCAAAATCCAGTCTTTACCAGAGCAACTTCTCTGGCCCCACCACAAACGTCAACTATATATCACGATGAACTAGTTCCATAGTCATCCAGGGGTGATGACCATTGGATTATCAGTATCCGGCAAAATACTGTCACATGTTAATTTTATTTATGATTTCTTCCATGCATGCATGTGAAAATTTTAACAAATGGTGTCTGATATGTTCTACTGTTGTTACTAATCTTATAACGATTGTAATGCGCTATGACATTTGAGTGCAACATAGGAGAAATAGTAATAAATTCAATGAAATACCACGAATTAGTTGAGTACTGTACGAACAATCAAGCGAATAGTAATTTTAATAAGGGTTTATTTTGAAATTTACATATGACGATAACTTTCTTTCATTACTTTTACGTAGATTCCAAGAATTTGTGTTTACGTTACCCGAGGATAAAGTTTATGTGAAAGGAAAACCAGTTTCTAACATAGAATCACAACAACTGCGGATTGCTGTTCAGTCTGGAAAAGCAGGACAAATGATCGCAATGTGCACTGTGGAATACAGCGATTTAAAAATTCTGGTACGTATAGCTGCTTTATTATTTAATAAATTAAAGAGAAAATACATATGAACTCTTATTGCATGTAAACTAAAAGCCTGGCCAAACGCTTTCAACATTTCATACAACATCGTTCAACATTGTTGAACGCATGTTGAACGAAAATTTGAACATGTTCAAATTTCGTTCAACATCATTCAACACCATTCAACAACGTTCAACATCATTCAACAGTGTGGCGAAACGCTTTCAACATGTTGAATCACGGTTGAATTCAACAATGTTGAACGATGTTGAATGAAATGTTGAAAGCGTTTGGCCAGGCCTTAAGGTGTATTTGATAGCATCAAAACAAAATAAATCGAGTGATGTATAATAATATTACATGTACTACTTTCTTGTTTAATTTTTGTCAAACGTGATTTTATTCTTATTGAATAACATTTTAAATTGTGCATCCTGGTTGGCTAAAAGCTGCTTCACGTCATTAGATACTATCACACGCTGTAGAAGTTAGATTGAACGAAGATTGCGCCAAGTGATTTATTGAACTTTACTGCGCATCCCTCAAGCTTTTCTAGCGCAGGTTTTCCATAAAGTTGCGAGACTTAATTATGGGGGTGGTTTGTTGAGAAAAAAAAGAAAATTCATTCCGTGTGAGATTAGATTTAGCGTTTATGTTGGGTTATGTTGGCGACAGTATACATCTTCAGAATCCTAGAGGGAACCTATTTAACCTCTTCCATCACACACCAGCACATACGCTATCTTGAGCAGTAAGGAGAATTTTACGCTTTTGTAAATGAACAGAACGATACTTTCCAACACTATAGCATTAGCACTACAGCATTACCAGGAACATTAATATTGAAATTGCTTATCTTGTTTCTTGTTCTTTGCCTTTTCAGAAAACTATTAACGAAAATGAAGATCTTGCTGATTTCAGTTCACCAGAGACACACCATCTTTTATCATTGCTGTCTGATAAAGAAACAATGTTTAATTCAGTAGTTGGACACGTTCCTCTTGTTTGCTATCAGGTATAGAACATTTATATTGTTTCTGCATGTATATACCTGTACCTGCTTAAAAATTGGAAAATTAAACGAAACTTGCTTGTAAGTTGAAGTTTGGTTGAGATTCTATTACGTGACGTTGGCAAATAATTATGGTTGCTCATGAATATGGGTGCTTCGTGTATCTTGTCGCAATCAATAATCTTAAGATTTGCGTAGATTTGCGTAGATTGGGACTTGAAAGGTTGCTCGGAGCTAAAGCCTGATAAAAATATTCAGTCAAAAAGAGAAATTACAAAAATGTTCAGTAACTCACTTAAAAACTCCCTTCTTTTGGGCGGTTATTTACGTTTTTCATGCACATTAACTTCTGCGTCAAAAGATGGCACACCATGAATTAAAAGAGTATTTTAATTCGGTAAATATCGTTCTTCCGGATGACTTACATTTTATTTGATTTTATGTCTGACGTTTCGGCATGTGGCTGCCATATTCAGAGTGATAGTTATTGGTTTAGTGTACTGTCGTCAACGTCACAGAATAGAAATACGACAGTCCAACTCGAGTGACAACTTGTCCGCATTTCTTCAATGCGCAGGCGCGGTATTTTACGCCATCCGACGCCATCCGACGCCATCCGACGCCATCCTACGCAATGTCCTACGCCATCCTACGCAATCCTGGCAAGTTCCCCCGGCAGTTTTAACCTTCTTTTGAAGGTCCAAACTGCCGGGGGAACTTGCCAGGATTGCGTAGGGTGGCGAGGAATCAAGATGCGCGAGGCGACATGCGCGAGGATAGAAACTTCAAAGGTTCCGACGCGAGTTGGACTTCTGGTTGTATTTCTATTCTGTGGTCTGACGCGACGACGCAAGTTTGCTGACGATGACCACGATGACGACAGCACACTAACCAACAACTGGCAGGTAACCACTGAAACCTTCTGCTTTCCTATTGGTTGAAATTTTCGCGCGTTTTTATTGGCTATGAGTAAAACTGCAATCGTCATAAGTGGATTTAGCCCTGATGACGCGAGAATGAGATTAGTGGTTACCTTAGCCTGGTACCCTGGCCCAATCAAAGAATATGGGCCAGGTAACCACTAAAGACTTCTGCTTTCCAATTGGTTGAAAATTCGCGCGTTTTTCGTGGCTGTGAGTAAAACTGAAATTGGCTATGGTTACCTGGCCCATATTTCTTTTGAAATTGGGCCAGGGAACCGGGCTACCGCACAGGCTGCCGGAACGTCAGACTTAAATGTAAATCAGCCGGAAGAACACTATTTACCGAATGAACAATTACCCGGATTCAAACCTTTTATACAGAATATTTTAAGTTAATTTCTAACAGATAAGTGAATACATTTATGTCGTTTTATTTACGCGATTGGAAAGACTATACGCTCATAGAGTATTAGTAAAGAAAATTTGATAACTTTTATAGCTTAACATGCAGGTAGAGTGGTACGTCTGTATATAAACTTTCCATCATTCAGTTTATTTTCTATTTTATTTTTATGTTGTTAAAAGTCGACGAAAGAAAGGTAAGTTCTGTTTTTATATAATTATTTACTTTTTCCTTATTTTATAGAAAATATTTAAAGTGCATATAAACCCTACACAGTTTTTAGTTCCCTGTTTAGAGGGCGAAAAAACAGTTGTAAAGTTATTTTACAGTTTTTGATTTGGTCGTTTTGTTTCCGAGATATATATTTTGAACATTGGCAAAAAGTCCTATTCGCTGGAAATTGCCGCAAGTGTTATTTGGTCAATATTGGGACTGGAACTACTTGATGTGACGTCATTTCCTCTTTAATTCCATTGTTGACAATGGTCCCAGTATTGACCAAATAACTTTTGCGGCAATTTCCAGCGAATAGGACTTTTTGCCAATGTTCATAGATATATATCTCGGAAACAAAACGACCAAATCAAAAACTGTAAAATAACTTTGCAACTGTTTTTCCGCCCTCTAAATACAAGGAACTAAAAACTGTGTGGGGTTTATATGCACTTTAATGAAAACTAGCCTCTATTTGTGCCCATTAGAGAATTTTTTTTATAGTATTTTATTTGATTTTGCCACTGCTAAATTACAATTTTTTTTAGTTGTCTTGAGCATTATTTGCGTTGTATTTATATGCGTTGCCGTCCAATCAGGGAAATAAAAGAGGGTTGCAACTTAGAATTAACTTTTTCTTTTTCTGCAAATTGAAATTTATTAAATGTGTTATTCCATCTTTTTCTCTCATTATAATATTGTCAAAGTCGTGGTGAGTCATTATCTCCATGTTTCATTCTGTTCCTTTTAAATTTTATTGACTTTTTTAGATTTTTTTCATCTGATCAGTCAACACAAACGTCGTCGATTCAAGAGTAAGTTTATTTATTGACACCATCAAGTTTCATTTATAGACACTGTGGTGCCGTATAACGAGTCACGAGTTTGTAGCGCTTTGATATTCGTTCGTTCGTTCGTTCGTTCGTTCGTTCGTTCGTTCGTTCGTTCGTTCGTTCGTTCGTTCGTTCGTTCGTTCGTTCGTTCGTTCGTTCGTTCTTTCTTTCTTTAGTTTGTTTGCTCGTGCGCAATCAATAACCACGGCACCGCCCTTGAGAACTGGGTCTGGTTTATTTAGTGCAAAAAGTGTTTTCTTAGTTCCGGACAGAACTTTAAAACTCGGTTGCGATGCATTCCAACACATAAACAACTTTATTCCTGGTCTCTATACGGCGAAATATTTTACCGAATCGTTATTTATGGATTTTTGATAGCAGATATATTGCTATAGCTATAGCTATAGAACGTCAACCTCTTGTGAATTTATAAATTTGTTAATGTATGTTTAATCAACGCTTACAGTTGACCCTCGGTTATCTCGAAAATTTTGATAAAAAATCAAGAGTTGATTTCCCTTCCACATATTGTTTCACTATTTTACAGAATAATTTATCCGTTATCTCGAACTATTCTTTATCTCCCTTGAGAGTTCGGTCCCACTGTATATCAAGAAACTGAAAATAAGCTAATTAAAGCTATATAATTATAATTATAATGTGTATAGAGCCACGTGTCTTAAGCCGGTTTTCCACTAAGCGACTTTTTCTTTTGTCTCATGAGCTCTGAGCTGGAACTAATCAGAAATCTATTGAATTCGAACAAAAGAAAGTCGCTTCGCGCGAAAAAAATCGCCTAGTGGAAAACCGGCTTCAGGGGGCCTTTACACGAGCCCGGGTTGAGTGCCATGCAGCCTGGGTCAGCTCGCCATCCCTGGTTATTCTTTTTTCGTGTTTACATGAGCCCGGGTTGGCTGCTTTTTTTCCCAACCCAGGTCAGCTTTTCTCAACACAAATTATGATATTGCCAACACTTTACACGAGCCCGGGTCAACCCGTGTTTACATGAAGGAATTGACCAAAGTTCCGCACCGTCGCACCTCGTCCAACCCGGGTCGACCCGGGTCTTGAAAAAGGGTCACCCGGCAAGACCGGTTGACCCGGCTATCGTGTAAACGCTAACAGGGGTTTATTCGTAGACGGGTTGACCCGGGTTGGCTCTCAACCCGGGCTCGTGTAAAGGCTCCCTTAGAGACTGCATGTGATTAAACTAAAGTTATTTCACTTTTTGGTTACATTTGAATTCATAGATTATTTGATGAAATGATGGAAGTAAAAAGGTACGCAGAATTTATAGAGTGGGGCGATCCACATGCCCCCCCCCCCTTTTTTTTTTCCCCACAATTTTGTTTTAGAATGAATAAAGCTTAAGTATACTTTGAAAAAAATATTTCTATATGTTGTATTTCACTGAAATTTTTTTAAAAAGTTAGATTTCGAGAGTAATCCTCACTAAAACTCCCTACACTTTTAAATTTTGTGAAATTCTCCTCCAAAATGCAAGAAATGCCATTTCATAGGTCTCAGAAATCCGAAATTTCCTGGGGAAGAAGCTCAGACTCCCCCTTAAACGTTGTCACTGATTTTCAAACGTCAAATTTTGCCCCCCCTCCGGTGAAATTTCGTTCCTACGGCACTGGATTATTTTCTTTGGTTATTGTTTGATTTGCTTATTTAGACGTGAGCTCCATTGACGAGAAGTCGGATATCCTGTGCGTTTAATTATCTTTTGAAAATAATGTATTTTTAATTTATTTGTTTTAGAATGGAAGAAGAGGATAAAAACAAGCTAAAAGCAAATGAAGTAGGTGGCAATACCTCAACTTGGATTTATTTATTGCTAATTGAAAAACGCGTTTACTACGTTAATGGCTATATTGGAAAGCTCTTAGAAGAACTGCTTTAAAAAGAAGCATGACGCATTTCGGCAGACAACTGAAATGCATAAAGTAGAGTGCTGCGTAGGTAGTGTTGTAGATGGAGCAAAGTGAAAATGTGGTAAACTGCTGCCGGTGTTTTTGGTAACGAAAAACTGACGTTTCGAGCGGAGCCTTCATCAGAGTGAAATGTGCTTGTTTTTAAATTTTTTATTCCACTTCTATTTTAGTCTATGACTATTCTAGGTTTCCAACAGTTCTTCTAAGAGCTTTCCAACGTTGCATTCATTCAACATTCATTGTAAATGCGTTTTCAGAGCATTTTTAAAGTTTGCAACGAGGACAAAATTATTATTTAGACTAATTATTCTTGAAAAAAAGAGAAACGAACGTGGAGTTTCTTAACCAGAACGTTGTTGATTTTTAATTCATTCGATCAGTTGCAAGCATGCAATAATTGATACATTATTTAAATAATTACACGATTATTGATATTTAATCCATTTCTTCGATGAATTGTAGCCAATAAAGATGTACACTGAGAATGACTTTCAAGAAATGAAACAGAAACACGATGAAGAGTTGGAATGGCTACGAAGTGAATACGAGTAAGTTGATGACTCCTGATAAGTTGTAGCACAATTTTTATTTATACAGGGTTACCCCTTCAGTGAAAATACACTGGTATCACCGGGGGCCCTGATCACCGGGGGCCCTGATCACCGGGGGCCCTGATCACCGGGGCCCCTGATCACCGGGGGCCCTGATCACCGGGGGCCTTGATCACCGGGGGCCCTGATCACCGGAGGCCCTGATCACCGGGGGTTGTGATTTCAGTAAGTCATTTGAACGATGTCATTCGATTGCATTAAGCGGCTACAACTACCAGAATGCTTTGCTATATATAGTATCCTCAATTTATTACCACTAGAAAGACTAGAAAAGCATTTTGGTAGTGGCAGTCACCCAACGCCATCGTACGTCATGCAAATGGTTTATTGAAATATTTGACACAATTCTATTTTAATGCTTTGAAAGTTTGCATGGCGATAATAATATTCAAGATAAGTTTATGGAAACACCACGTGTAATATTTATTTGCTAAGCTTCCGGCCTGTTGACTCAGGCCTTCATCAGAGCAATATAATAACAAGGTGTTGGCTAACGTAATTTATAACCCGACAAAACTTATCTTGAATACAATTCTATTTTGTAGAAAGAAATACAATTATCTTCATTGTTATGTGTCATTGGCCAGAAAAGCCCAAGTTGTTTTTATAACTTGATCGAAACTATTTGTTGGTTTTGCTTGTTGTTGTTTTTTGTTAGAAAATATATATACATAAAAACAATATCCTGTATATAGTTCTCATTCAGTTGAGAAACATTTGAGAAAGTTTTAGAACTTGAAATGGCTGTGGAAACACTCATCCCTCGAGCTCCTGTTCCTAACAGCATTTCTTGTTCTTTAAAACTTTTCCCACTTTTTAACATAGACACGTGAAAATCTCACAGCTTATCAACAGTTGGCGTTGGGACAACTATATATAGTGCTGGTGTAGGTTACAATTATAGTACGCTATAATTTTGAATTTATGAGAACACCAACTGATTATAGACAGCATTGCTGACAACTGAATACACGAGTGTGGAGCTGCGTCCAGTAAATTTGAATAGATTTAACTTCGGACGTTAGTACTTATTCTGGGCGTTTTAAGCCCTAATCAAACGAGAACGCAAGTCATCGCAAGTTGGCAGTCACGTTATCTCAGCCAGCCGCTCTGAATAGTTTCCCGAAAATATCATGTACCGTGACAAAGTTAAAACTTGTTTAAAACACTCATGAAACCTTTATTTTGTTAATTTGGGTGTTCGAACGACCGCCACAGAAATTCTGACTGCCAACTTGCGATGACTTGCGTTCTCGTTTGATTAGGGCTTTAGGGTTTGTGTAACTGGGCCCTGCATGAGTATCTGTAATATGCAAACGCGCAAACTAATTGTCTCTACTTCTTTCACACCTTTTTATTACTTACTGCGTACTGACGCCCTAAATTTTCCCGACTGTTAGTGTGTAAATTCTGCCCTAACTAGTTCACTTGTCACTGCATGGAATAACGATGTATAACAGAGTTAAATTACTGAATTCTTCATTTAAATTCAAGGTTGCAACTCCATGAAATAGCTCGTACTTCAAACAAAAGTAGCTCTCCTGACTTAGTATCCCATCTTGAAGTGGAATCAAAGTTTGTGAGTGGTAAGACTACATTTTTACATCACATTTTACATATTTTTCTTCTTCTTACACTAGTCTTACACAGGCTGGGAGTCTGAACGTTTACAGAATATTGCAGGTTAATATAACTGGTTGCGTGAAAATATTTTTGATTGCCAAGCTATGACTTCACGTAGTGTAGAAATTGAGATGAGAACTGATGTATGTGGATTGGAATAGTCCCGTGTGCTTGCCATATAGCTAAGTTATGTTGAAACGTCATTTAATAAGATTCCATGCATGTTTGCAACTTTCGCACCTCGACTATAAGCACAATCGTGAACAAAAATATTGAGAAACTTTCACCAATAGCGGCGCCATCTTGAATTCGCAATTCATTGTGGTCTATCCAGGGTAACAAGCTTAATTAAAAAGGTGATGGCAAATTTTTTCTTTATAAACACTTTCGTGGCAACAATGTCTGAATATAGGCGTTGTGATATTGGTAAAAGCAAAAATTCTCGGACGTATAAGTCGTATAAGGTAGATTCATGACAGATGTATCCTTATACGTCCAAGCATTATTACTTTTGCTAATATTACAACGTTCATATTTAGACATTGTTGCCACGAAAGTATTTATAAAGATAAATTACCTCATTGTGTCTCAACACTAAGCAATCACCTTTTTAATTGAGCTTGTTACCTTGGATAGACAACAATGCATTGCGAATTCAAGATGGCGCCGCTATTGGTAAAAAGGTACATTGTTTAATAGCCAGTAACAATTATTCCCCTCATTCAATTAATATATTATGGATTTTCCTTTTTTTATACTCCCAATGATTTTTGTCGATAATTGGGAGATTTAATGTATCATATATGATTTCGACATGAATACAATGATATATTACCTAATTTATTTAAAAAAGAAAAAAAATATTACGTTTTAACTATAGCAATATTTTTAAAAAGTTTAAATTAGAAAATCTATAGTCACACCAGAATGTTAGCCCCGAATGTTGGTCAAGATATGTAAATCAATCTTTCCACCTGGAATATTTCGTTTTTCGCTAAAAGCAACATCTTCCTTGAAAATATTCTGCCTCTTTTCAAGTGTGTATTGTACCATGTTTTGTTTTCCTGTTTTAGCGAGTACATCACCCATACCGATGAGATCAACGTCACCATTGCCTTCATCTCCAAAGGTTCCTCAACGACCACGAACAGCAGATGCACGGTAAGCTGTTTGCCAAAAAAATATGAATTATTTCCTGGATTTGGTACATCTGGCCTAAATATTTTTGGTCAAACCACGAATAAAAAGTTTTGTCTGTCTGCCTGCCTGTCCGTCTGTCTGTCCGTCCGTCCGTCCGTCCGTCCGTCCGTCCGTCCGTCTGTCTGTCTGTCTGTCTGTCTGTCTGTCTGTCTGTCTGTCTGTCTGTCTGTCAGTGGGGGAAATTGTGGTGAGGTGGGGGGGGGGGATACGGGGGCAGCCTCCATGTCAAAATAGTCGATTTGTCGGAAATATTTAACAAAAAAGGAAAAAACAGTCAAATCCAACGCTTTTCGTGCATTTGTCGGATATTTATGAGGCTTTGCCCCCCGACCTGAAAAGGTGAATTTCCACCACCGTGTCATGTCATGTCATGTCTGCGTGTTTGTTTAGTATACACAACCGTTTAGTATATACGCAACCTAGACCTAACATGAATGTGTGTAACTTTGATATTATATATTTACTAGTATGTATTATAAAGAATATTCTTGTGGTTTGTAATAGTTTAGCTATTATAATTTATATTTTAAAATAATTCATATTATTTACTTAACTAAATAATGGCTTGTCTGTAAACTAGCTGGATTTGCGAAGTGCATTTGACGACTTTAAATAAAAATGTGTTGTGTTGTGTTAACGCAGAATTCATGTCTGAATGCATCGCACATTAAATTTTGTTTTAAAAGGTCATCACCTAGAAGAGGGAAGAAAATTAAAACAGGTCATGTTCTGCCTGAATGGGGGAAAGATCTTCCAGTAAATGTAAGGATTTTAGTTTCAAAATAATTTCTGAATTTTCATTTAGTGTTTTTGATCAATAGTGTGGTGAATAATTCTCTGGCATTGTTATATAGTTCTTTGATCGATTGGAACAGTTTTCAAGAGCAAGTGCTAAACATCACCAGGAACTTAGTGAAAAGACCAAGAAAGCGGTAGGTGACCGTTGGTGTTTTCCTTTGCATGTGTTACACCACTTAATCTCAAGGTGGCTCGGTAGGAACACAACACACCGCACAGCACCGAACAACACCGCACAGCATCACACCACACAGCATCGCGCAACACCACACAACACTACACACCGCATAGCACAGCACTAGACGCCACACACCACAATACTACACAGCACTCCACCGCACCACACAGCACTGTCTACAAACCACACTGCACAACATTACACATTGCTATACATCACACAGCACTACACACCACACAGCACAATACCGCACAGCACTACACACCAACACCGCTGCCAAACGTTTGCGCATGCGTGAATTCTCTAGAATAAATATCAAGAGAAGCCGTGGCGACAACAACCAGACAGCGAAGACTAAGTAAGACTCGACTATTCATTTGTGTTTTAAAAAAAGGGTAAAGAAAATTACGAAGGGGTAAGTTCAGAATATGTTACAATATTGACAAAGAAGCCATGCACAAATTATCTACCTTATCTTTTCGGTAGTATATACTTATAATTTTAACTTTTGTGTCGGACTCTCGGACCAGTCCAAATATTTCAGTGTTTTCCCGCTCTTTTTCTGAGGACGAGCTCGGACGTCGCGCATGCGCAAAACGTTTGGCAGCGGTGTTCTACAGCACTACACACCACACTACACTACACTACACTACACTACACTACACTACACTACACTACACTACACTACACTACACTACACTACACTACACTACACTACACTACACTACACTACACAACACAACACACCGGACAACACCACACCGCATAATACCGCACAACACAACACAACAAAGCACTACACAACAACATACTCTCTGACACGTACGACAGCGACCCTAACTGATGTTTACTGTGTTCTAGTACATACCAAAAGTGCAAAAAACGGCATCTGTATGACAATGCAGTCGACACCCTGCCATTCATTTATCGTAACCTACTTTGCTGTTCTGTACAGGTTCAGGAAAATTACGAACTTCAAATGGCAACACAGAACAGATTGAACTTAACAGATGATGAAATTGATTTAAATGGTAAACAAAACATTGCTAAATAACTTGAAAAGTGTTCCACTGCAAGGCTCATATTTTTGTCTAAGTCCTAACATGATAATTTACTATTTATCTAATGTAGCCTACGTTGTAGTCTCTCTCCCCTCCTTTAATTGAAAATATTTTGTTTTCTAGATGTTTGTTTGCCAGCATTGTTCATGCCTTCTAGGATGGGGACAGTTTATTCCCCAAAAGCAAGCCTTTACTTTCATCCGTCAGGTAACATAAGGATTATAAATTACGAATGCATGTAGCATCATTGAAAACTGAAAACAAACACGAGATGCATGTGGGATGTTGCGTGACTTGTTGTATTATGTCTAGAGGGTAAATAATAAGCAAAGTTATAATTAAGAGATAACTATAAATAGGTGATTTATATGTATAAGTTGTCTTGCTATGTATTGTCTTGCTCTGTATATTCAAAAATGATTTTTAAGGGCTGATTACATGAGCCCGGGCTAGCCTGGATAATCGGGCTGACTTGTGTCACGAAATTCTTTCCTCGGCCGCAAAAGGAGATTTTAGTCAACGTTAGGATTCGTTTACATCTAAACTAAACCAATTCTTCTTTGTACATTTAGTTTATGCAAGTTTCAAAACCACAGTGAGATCCCAATCAATCGCGTGAGCCCAGTTAACCGGGCTAGCCCGGCTCACAGTGGTGGATTACCTATGGGGCAAAGGGGACATTTGAGAAAATCACACGCTATCTCAGCTACGGGCCCCTTTCTGTTTGAAAACGGGAGGGGAGTGGCGCCTGAGGTAGCCTAAGTACGAACCTCCAATGATCCGATCAACCTACGCTTTCAGTTCAGGGAAGGTTAATCCGGCACTGCCGGCTCATGTAATCAGCACCTAAGATATGCTAAAGTTTTATCAATATTAGTTTAATCACGGGAAGGTGGAAGGCGGAAGGTATATTAACTACTTAATAACTGAGAGTGAGGTCTTTACAGTAAAATATCAAACTGAGGTCTTGTTGTATTGACCAGCGAGCGCGATAATACGTTCAAGGCCGAGGTTTAATATTTTATCGGAAAGACCGCACGGTTGTTTTTGGTAATCAGTTAATATGGGGGGTGGGGTGGTGGTAATAGTTGTGTACCTAGATTGTACTGCAGTCTGTAGTTTTCCCCAACTTAAACGTTCTCCACAAAAATAATTATAAAATAATATTCTTCATTTGACAGCAAATGTGGCATTGTTCCTTCTAGGTATTTCTAAAGGTCGTTTCACTCAACCTCCGTCAGTGTTTAAACTTCCTTCTAGCGTTGCAGCAGATGTATCCTTTTCATTTGATCTCTTTTAAGGTGAAGTAATACGAGCAACAAATTGCTGCAACATTGTTGCGTTGCAAGTTGAAAGCGTTGTTGCACGTATTACTACCCACCTTAAACATTGTCACGCAACAATAATTTTGTTGCAAATTGAATCAGCATGTTGCAGCAAGTAGAACTGGAGTCTACTTTCTTCAACAACTTTTTTCAACTTGCAACAAAATTATTGTTGCGTGACAATGTTTAAGGTGGGAGGTAATACGTGCGACAAAGCTTTTTAACTTGCAACGCAACAAAGTTGCGTTGACAAGTTGAGGGTAAATGTTGCCTTGTTTTGTGCTGATATAGTATATGTATATATATATATTTTTTTCATCATATGGCTAGGTATAGCTTCTTACGTACTTGACAATTGGATGTTTATCACGTGTACATGAGAATACACCACGTGATTGATCTGCGGTTAACGAAACTGTCGCTTCGGAAGCGATGAAAAAATCGTCCATGCCTCGCTCTACTGGTTTGAGTAGTAGTACTATTAGAATTTAGAAATAACAGGACTCCAAAGAAAAGCGTCAATCCGGTTGGAATACAAGAGGAAACTGTCTGTAGTATGTTTAGTCTTGTAAAGTAAAGCATACATGCTTGTTTAATAGTCTGTGCTACATCTACATTCAGTTTAGTCGGCCAAGTTGTTTTCATCACACAAACAGTCCAACTATAACGAAATTTACAAAATAGAAATTATCAGAACTTCAGTTCTTGATCTAAAATGATCTATTTACACATTAAAATAGGCTAAGTACAGTAATACTGTTTTCGTTTTGTTCCTAGCTATATCGTAGTTTATTAATTAGCTTTATTTGTAATTTTAAGGTGTTACTCCGAGTGACGAACCATACCGGACAAGTAGAGAAAACTCCACTTGGCCCAGATAGTTCGAATCCCAGCCAGGCCAAGTAGAGTTTTCTCAACTTGTCCCGTACAATAATCATTCGAAATCTTTATTTGTCTTAACATTTTCCCAGCGATCATCTGTAATGAATTTATTTGATCTCAGTCAAACGTTTCTTACCAGTGGACCACGATGGCTTCAAAATGCACGCCCGCAATCAGCATGCTCTGCGGGAGCACAAAAAGAGAACTTTCATGTATCAACTTCTCTCAATGCTCTTGAACCTTATACGAAATTGAAGTCTGAATAGTAGGTAGCAGACACGATACGTACGCGTAATAAAAATAAAACAAGGATGACAAACGATATGTGCTTTATATTAAGAGGTTATTAACCGAGAACGAGGTCTGTACGGGAAAATATCAGACCGACGTCTTGACAGTACGGACCGAGCCGCAGGTGAGGTTCATACAAAAAAGACTGAGGTCTGATATTTTCTCGTACAGACCGAGTAAACGAGGTTAATAAAGCGTTTATTATATGGCTATTTCAAGTTTTTCGATAATTATCGTATCAAACTTAGTGTGAAAACCTTAGAAATTCACGCGAGCAAAATCAACATCCGGGACAGCGGTCCGGATACGGAAAAAGACGGACGGTGGTCCGGATACGCATTTTATGGACCGTGCGTTGACCAATCAGAACTCAGGATATTACAAAGCCATATAATAAATTTTTATATTTACTCAGGTTACCTGTGGTAGGCCGAGTCCAGGTCTGTTTCTGTGTTTGTCTTATTATTTTTTTTTCCGGTGTCACAAAATTGCATTTTTGCAGATTTTACCTCCGCTACTATATTCATGAGTTTGTTAGCCGTGTGACGGGAGTGAGGCCGTGAGGCATGTTGTAAGGGTGGTTGTAAGTTCTTTGCTCCTTTCGCTTTTGGAGTTGGACAAAAAGTTGAACAGCTTTGCATGCAATTAGTCTGTGCATGGGCTTACACGTTTGTTCTAAATAGTTATTACAACAAACAAGCCAAAATCAAGAATGTTGACCATAGAGGTCACATGACGTCCTCCTGGTGCGGAGGCAACAAGAGGATACGTGATTGAATAAATCCATAACCCAGGGTACTCAAAAGCGAGATTGACAGCAGAGACAATAGCAATTATGATGAAAAAGAAGAGAAATACAAAAAAAAAACGAGCTACGTTGGAATATAGATATAAACGTGGTGTTCCACATTCCAGAAATATACCTCTAATTAATTGTAAATTAGAGTTAAATCCATAAAAATATTTAATATTTCTAAATAATCCAAGGAGATGGGATCTTATTCGTATACATCTTCTTAAACATGCTTTGGACGATAAATGCACGTACGGGATTGAGACGAAATGTCAAAGTGTTCATATTTGTTTTAATAAAAGATACCCTTTCTACCTTCGATTCCATAAAATTTTGATTGATGACATAAGGCCTTGACTTTAATTGCTGTGATTCTTCCAACTAGTCCTGGTTTCGTCTCAAAATATTCTAACACTCAAAATTCTCTTTCATCCCAAATCCGCAAAACAAGTAGTTTAATCGAAAATAACATATTCTATTTTTTAATTTTTAGACAATAATTTACATAAACTGATAAACGTGCATGTATCTCAAATTGTTTGCACTATTCATTTACAAAATGCTTATTTAAAGAGTACACTGTATGTGTATATAGAATATCTTTGATACGTTCTACATTTATTGCCGCCGGAGTAAATCACTGGACGGGAAAAGATCAAAAGTCCGTGCTGATCAAGAACAGAGGAATTAATTTCCGGTATAGCTTATCTTTTTTTATATATCCTGATCTTTAAGATTTAACTTATACGAACATTTAAATTATTCCGATAATTGCTATAGATAAAAAAAAAAGGTAAATATAGAAAGAAATTAATTCACTTTTAGAAATTCAGAATGTTTTAGTGTTCAATGACGGTGTGCGAACCATATTAACTGAAAGGCAAGATCGTTTAGAAAGTCACTATATACAGACGTCATAACTATTGAAATTCAAATAAGGCGTTACTTTGTATTGCTTTCGGTAATGATTGATAAAATGATGTGACATACAATGATATTCTAAGTCGAGATCTCTGATCAAAATAATTGTGTTGTTCAGCATATGCCAAGGCCGCTCTTACTATTTCAGGATTTAACTAATGAAGAGATTTCCCTTCAAAGCTATCCTACAAAGAAGAAACGATATTCAACATTATCCCGTGAAACTTTTGGGAAGTGTGTTATGTTCTCATCCTGGTGTCGACGAAATCTGTCGAGCAATGGCACAAAGATACACAGTAAGCCGACTGAAAATCCGAAAGCTTTCGTTATATAACCTCACCGTTACTTCAAAGGGAATCACGCTTGAAAAAATCCAAAATCTAACGGAAAGTTCAGCAAAAAAGTTTGTCATCGAGAGGATTGTGTATTGTGGTGTGGATAAACAACATCAAAAGATTTTTGCTTTCTTTTATCGTTCGCCGGAAAGCATTTATGGCGCTTTAGATTGCCATGTCATTGAATGTCGATCAAAACGTCATGCCAAACACATAGCTTTAAAAATGTCGAAAATCTTTCAAGATGTGGCAGCAGAGAAGGAAGAAGAAATAAGAGAAACCTCGTTTTCCCAATTGAATGCTGTCCAGGAAAGAACTGCATCAATGATTCAATTACATATGTCTGTTGAAAGCGTGTTAGAAGAACAAGCTTGTGCTTCACCACAGATCCAACGCTCCAAACATCGAGAAATAAGATTGAACTATTCTAAATTACAGTTACATTCAAACGGATTTGAAAATAACAGTTCAGGTTATGGGGATTCTTCAGATGGCGACTTATCAAACAAGATAGAACAAAGAAAACGTGTATCTTCCGTTCAGCTTGTTGACATACTCGATGGTGGAGAGAGTTCAAAAACGGGACAGGTGAAAAGAGATTACGTAAATACAAAGATTGTGAAGTCTAAACAAGTCTGTAAAAAAAACAGTAAGCGTATCTATGAAAATGCCAACGCTCAAACACACGGTTTAATTGAAATCAAAGAATGGGACTCATCAAAGAAAGATCGAAATGATAATCCAGTTGAGAAGAAAACGTTGAAACATGAATACATGAATATTAATATGAAAAAGCCAGGTGTCCATGTTTAAAAAGCGTATCAAGCAGTTTCAGTTTTACATCAAACCAAAGAAACATTTCTATTCACTATATAGCAGTATAGCTCAGAATGGTATCTAAACAAGTCCTAGATCGTGTAAATGGCTGAAATAACTGATACATGCAGGGAAAAGCTATGGAATAAGAAACAGTGGAGAAATAATTATATATGTAATAGACGTCGCGACAAAAGATTGAAGAGTAAGATATATATATATATAATAGCATTATAATATGGGATGTTTTAATACATAAGGCACTTGGACCGAACTGGATTTTCGCATTTCAACTAGTTTGGTTTATACCTGCGGGTCGGTTTTGATTGTTAATCAAATATGGCCGCTGTTACTTCAAGATTCATGTCAATTAATGGTCTTCCAGTTCATACTGGCACAAAGGGGGGGACATTATTTCATGTGGATGTGATGCCAATCTTGTCATAAAATGAGTTTCAGACGTAAAATATCGCCATTTGACATCGATTTAAATCTTGTATTATGTGTCCGAATCAGACTTATACATGTACATAATAGATTCTGGTTACATAGAAAATCGGCCTAGAGTTAAACAACAGATTTAATACTGACATTTATAACTAATAAATGCGCAGTAATTTAACGTTAATATGAAGTTCGCATTCTCTTTTGGATATTTCATGTCATTTACTAGAACAAAACTAAATTGATCATTGTGTCTAACGTTTCGAGCGAAGGCCCTTCGTCAGAGAGAAACTCGTTTCGCGCGAAGGCCCTTCGTCAGAGAGAAACTCGTTTCGAGCGAAGGCCCTTCGTCAGAGAGAAACTCGTTTCGAGCGAAGGCCCTTCGTCAGAGAGAAACTCGTTTCGAGCGAAGGCTCTTCGTCAGAGAGAAACTTCGAACGAAGGCCCTTCGTCAGAGAGAGTTTTTCTCTGACGTAGGGCCTTTGCTCGAAACGTTAGACTCCTACGTTCTCTGTTTCGGCAGTATATCTAAGTAATCTAACCTATATTTCGATTGTTGTTTCAACACTGCCCATGCAGCACACTACTTTTATTACACCGCTAATTATCATACGCTAATCCTCTGACTGAAGACTGAAATTGCAAATTGAGAAACATTGTAAAGACCTTTGATTCCCTTTTTTTGATCGCATTTGACAGATCTAATTTCTCTCCGTTTCCAAAGTAGGTTTAAACCTATACTAGTATAGACCACGTCTTTGCTGAAAAAGTTGCCTTCAACGTCATATTTAAACAACAAGTTTGAGTGTTTCATCAGAGAATACGACAAACACTTCTTCGAGTGTTTGGATTCGGCTGAATTTTCCTACTATCAAGGTGTTCAAAACTTATTCATACACCGAGTTTGTTTGTCTCAGCCGATCGAAGAAATTCTTGACTTAGTCATCAATGGTTGCAAATGTTTTCATTGATAATCGACAAGTCAAACAAATCTGATGGCTTGGAATCATTTACTCAAAAACTTAAAAGTTTCCGATCAGAAAACAAGTTGTAAAATTATTTTATTGTTATACGTATATACGCCATGGGCTCATGCCTCCGTTTTCCGCCTTTCCCGTGTTCTAAATATTGGGTTTTGTGAAAAGATAAGTACAAACAAATAGGCCATATTAATTTCGCCACATGCCACATGCATGTATATATCATTGAACTAAAAATAACTGGAACGCTACGTTCAACCGGAAGTTTGAAGCCAAATTATGCAAGTCGTACCCAGCCTTTCCACGAAAAAAACAAACACGGCCAAAACAAAAAAAGTAGAAACACGCGTGGAAGTGCGTGTCTGGGAGTCAAAACTGGCTTCATGGGAGTCAAATTTTGGTTTCAAGATTTGTATGCGCAGTTTACTGAACGTAGCGTTCCAGTTATTTTTAGTTCAATGGTATATATACAGTAGCTCACGGGCAGTTATCTAAAAGTCACGTATCAAAGGTCTGGGTTCTTTTGGTGAACATACATAGATAAGATCTTAGATATTAAAGGGCAACTATACGTTTCCAGGTTATTCTATTTTCCGTTAAAGTTGGAAAAGTTCAATCTAAAACCGAAGAAATAATTGAAACCAGTCATTCGGTTCCACTTTTATGAACTGTCTAAGTTTGAGTGTTCGCTCCTTTTGCTGAACTCGTGTGAACAACGACCGCGTCGAAATAAAGACTGGTACTAGTACCTTGTGATGTCATACCGGTAACAAACAACAAGGTGATTGGCGGGTTTTACCGGTATGACGTCAAAGACAATGGAGTACCCATTCTCCTAGAAACGCGGTCATGCTTCAAGAGGACCTAAGAAGGTTCGCCGATAAATGCTTTGCTTTACCTCGAAATTCATATTTATCTATACTTTTGCTAAGTTAAATGATAACCCTTTCAGAAGAAAACATAACTTCAAAAGGTTTAGTTGACCTTTAAACGTTTTGCTATTTCCATCTGATATCCAAGTCACTCCTCATCTTTAGGGTATTTCGCCGGAATATCCAACCTGAATCAGGTGATCCATTGCGCTAATGTCATTGGTTAATTATCTTATATAAAGTATCAGGGTTTTTAATATCAGATCAAACTCGACTTTCGAGTGTATAATATACTGTAGCTTCTCAAATGAATCAATATAATTTAAGAGAAACTTGAGGCGGAAGTTAACTTAATTTATGCAAGTGTTTGAGCAATATCAAGACACGTCTCGGTTATGATTTTCCTTTGTGTTTTCTTCCTGAATTATTTAACAATTATTCGCCGAAGGCGAGGTGAATATCGGTGAAAAATAACCGAGACGAAGTCGAGGTTATTATTCACCGATATTCACTGAGCCTGAGGCGAATAATTGTTTTAGTATAAATACACATTTTCGTACTTTTAGGAACAACATTTTCTTTAAAATTGTTAATTTCCTCGTCTGTCGCATTGACAACTTGGCTGGCGGCCATTTTGGATAAACTCTGTAGGTGATTATCGAGAATTAATCCGAAGTAACTCGACCAATCAGCGCGCGCGATTTTCTATAATCACCTGTGTATTTATACTAATAATATTTAACAATATTGGATAAAAAATATGGGATGACGTAAACAAATCTTGTAATAAACTCCATCCTGAATTGAAGGAAACCGTTATACAGTTTTCCCCTGTTCGTATAAATAGTATTTAAAAACTATGAATTGTTTGCCGGCAATTTACCATTATAACCATATTTTGTCAGCTTGGTGCATCCAAAAGCTCTTCATACTGTTGTCGGAGGGCAGACCATCCAAATCTTGTGATGTCAAACTAAATGGCAAAAAGTATGTTAAGTTTAATTTAAAAATGTTGAGAAATATACGATTATTCAAAGAAAGCGTGTACTAGTAATTTCCAGAAATTGTTGATACTATAGACACCTGCATATCGGACAATCATTGACGCATTTGACATTTTTGCTTACGGTACTTTAAATAAAAAAAAATCATAAAAACCACATATACCTTTACTGCAGTTTGACGCACTAAATTAGGTTTCATTGTAAACTGCTTTAGTTTTTTAAAAAGCTGCTGGGGAGTATTATATAGACATTCTCCTAAAATATAAAAGATATACAAGAGCAAACAGTTTATGTTTGAGAAGAGTTTATTATATTAAAAAGAGTTTTTAATGTATGTCTGTATGTCTGTCTGTCTGTCTGTCTGTCTGTCTGTCTGTCTGTCTGTCTGTCTGTCTGTCTGTCTGTCTGTCTGTCTGTCTGTCTGTCTGTCTGTCTGTCTGTCTGTCTGTCTGTCTGTCTGTCTGTCTGTCTGTCTGTCTGCATGTCTGTCTGTCTCGTACTAGGAATTGCAGCACCAGTTTAACACAAAAGAAGAATCACAACCAATAAGCTAAACAAAATCTAAAGTATATTGAAAATCTAAAGGGTAGTGAACTGCCGAGAATAGAAAAAGGACATTTATTATAAAGTATTTGAACGTTATAAATACTTACTAGGAAAAACCTCAGGATAAACTAAACTGTTTGGACACAGTGGGAAACATTTACAACACACAGCCTCCAACCTGGATAGAGAATAACAAAAATAATTTGTTTTGGTTTTCTGACCACTGTTGGTACAAACTAATTCAAACTGAAACTAAAAAATTCCTTCGAGAATGTGCAGTTAATAAATCAGTTTTTCTTTAATTACATAATTCATAATCCAAAAAGAAAACGTGTTTACTGATTTCTCAAATTTTTATTCGACATCTTTTCTATCATAAAGCCTTGTCCACACGGATCCGTTTTCGTCTCGCAAATTTTTCTCCGTTTTTAAAACAATCTATACGTCCACACGGAACAGGAAAACGGCGTTTCCGAAAAGTTCCACTTTGGAGAGCGTAAAAAATGTTGATAATCCGGATACGTATGGGACGGGGCTCAATACGCATAGAGCACATACTTCACTGTATTCAAAGATGAAATAAAGCAAGATTTCGATAAAGCACTGCAGGACGAAAACCATAACCAGTTAACAGTTTAGAAATAGAAATTTAAACATTGCAGATTTGATTTTCAAGTCAGAAACAAGAATAAACGCGAAGTAATATTGGTAGTATATTCATAATTAAAATATTTACGGACTATATATTAGTTCGTTGAGTTCGTTCATCAGTCCTGATATTCAACGTGTTTATTGATTTATAAAGAGGATACTTTCCTGGCAGTTTCTGAATATATTTATTACTGTATAGTATAAAACAAAACAGCACGAAAAAAATAGTCTCAGGACCACATGTTTTTTATGTCAATTCGTAGTCAATCAAGTCTTAGGCGGCGTTCAGACTGAGTGCCCGTGCCCAGTACCCGGGCACTAGTCTGAACATCGTTCCCGAGTGAAAAACCGGGCACGCTACCTCGACGGTAGTACCCAGGCACCGTGCCAGGCACGAGCACCAATCTGAACAGGATTTTACGATACCCAGCACTTTTAATCAAAACAACACACATAAACTGAGCCGACATACATTCTTAATAGGAACAAACAGTGGAAACACATGGAAGCATCCAGGGTTTGGCCGTTTGGGAACGTGTCTGAACACCACCAGTGCATTTATTGCCCATTCCCGGGCACTCAGTCTGAACGCCCCCTTAGTTCTATCTTTTTTTATTCACGTTTATGCAAACTTGTACACAATTAAGACAATGCATTTTTGGTGTAATAAAGAATCCATCCATACAGCGTTATTAAGAAACAAAAAACAAAAGGTTTGTGCACAGCGAGGACCGCCTCAACATAAAATCACAGCTCATTATAGACGCGCTTTATCTTACTGGATGCATGTCAACTTATAACAGTTTATTATTCAACTAGACTATCCTGTACATTAATATCTTGTAATCATTATCTCTGAAGATGTTGTAGCATAAACAACGAAATGTTAGATTATTAAATATGTTTTTTATGTCCTTGTGTTCATGGCTTTTATTCGTGTTTTGTGCTGGGCACTTATACTTATACTTATACTTATAATAAGATTACGGTTTCCGCCTGGTGAATCTCTTGCCGACGTTCTAGACTTCGTTAGCAGGTCGTTATCTAAAATTTTAGCAATTCACGACAGTGTATTACACTGTCTGTCTAGCATTCTA
The DNA here is from genome assembly GCA_035771165.1 of Paragorgia papillata. Lineage (NCBI taxonomy): Eukaryota > Metazoa > Cnidaria > Anthozoa > Scleralcyonacea > Coralliidae > Paragorgia > Paragorgia papillata. The sequence goes on from JAWNZC010000265.1 coordinate 1,963,806, forward strand.
TATTTTTATATTCTATTTTCTAAATATTGCTCACATTGCAACGCCAAAAAATTCGTGTGTTGCTGTTGATACCACGAGATCTGCGTGTTTTAAAACGTTTAGATATTCTTGTCGACTTTCTTGATATCCCCAGTGTATGATGTACGGTTTAAGCTTTTCTTTTGCCGTGTGAAACATTTCTGTTAACAGTAAGTGGAAGACACTGTTTTATAATGTCACGGTTAAGTACACAGCAAGAGAATTGGCAATACTTCAGTAGCAGATAATACTGGAGGAGGAGGGAGAGGTGGAAGAAAAAGAGGAGAAGAAAGAGGTGGGAGAGGAGGAGAAACAGGTGGGAAAAAAGGAAGAGGAGAAAGAGGAGGAAAAGGAGGGAAAGGAGAAGAGGAAAAAGAAGAGGATGATGAAAAAAGGAGGATAAGGAAAAAGAGGAGGAAGAATAGAAAGAGAAGGAAGAGGAGGAAGAAGAAGAGGAAAAAAGGAAGAGGATCTCGCAACAAGTTGTAGAAATTGCATGGTGTAACATAGCTCGCAATCACCAAGTCTCGCAACATTTTTGTCGCAGCAAGCGTTGCACGCACGAAGTAGAATCATATTCTACTTTTCGCGACGATTGCGGCAACGCTGCAACGGATTATTGAAGCATTGCACATGTAACACCCTCTTGCAACTTGTATCGAAACAATTTGCGCAATCTTAAAGTCCCTTTTGGTCACATTTGTAAGACAACTTGCAAAAACCATTGCAGAGTGTTACTGTTCGTGTCAACAGTGCAAATTATCCCTTGGTCTGGTAGTCCACTCTGAATATTTTTACCTGGAACATCTTGAAATGTCTGTCCAATTACAGAAAGATAAAATGTGACTCCAAGTTCAGAAAGTTGAAACATTATGTTGAAAAACGTTTCAGGATCTTTATCGTGTTCCCTGTTTAACAAAAACGATTTTTTATTATGTAAACAAGAAAACACCACAATTACTATTCTAGAGGTCGATTTAGACGGCACAACTTTTGCCTACAACTGTCGCACGCAACCTGCTCGCGTCATACGTACAACACAAATTGCGTCGTGTAAATCAAGCCTACACCTTGCTCACAACTCTTGTAAGCAGGTTGCGTGCGACAGTTGTAGGCAAACGTTGTGCCATCAATATTTATTTATTGTCGATGGACGTGACGAAATAATTTACACTAATTGTAATGCGTGGTCAGGTGCACCATTTTACTTTTATAAAAATAATATATTATAACAGTATAATAACTATAATTAATTACCATACCAACGATGTGGCCATACAATATGGAGAGGTTTTGTACCCTCTTGGGAATGCTCCTGTAAAAATAAATAATGTAATTTCATTAAATATAAATAAACCTACTCCTACCGTAATAGTCCCGATACTTTATGAGCTAGACAGTCTTTTTTTACAAACCGGAGCTTCACGTGAAACTTTAGGTCCCAGCGCAGTAGCAGAACTTGAAACGTTCCTAAAAATCTCAGTTCGCCATGCACCTTTAATTTTCGCTTTTCCATCATGCATGCATGCGTGTGCTACTGTGCTGACGCCATGACGACCTACCAAGCTCCTAATTGGTCAAGCTAGGTAAATTGAAGAAAAGTGCGGGAAATACAAAAACTGAAATTGAATTACGTTTGCTCAGTTTTCGTTCTGGGCGAGTGTTTTCCTTTTGAAGATATTGAAGACTTATCAAGGTCTGATCAGCCGTTTGTTTCGGCAAATAATACCGACTTTGACCTTGATATAAAAAAATTATCGTCTCAACCTGATCCAATAATTGTTAGTATACATGCAGTAACTACATTAATTCTTGCTTTCCACTTACTGAATTATTATTGACTTACTTGGTCATCAGTCAAAACTTGAGACTCTTCTTCTTGAAGAACTACATCATCTACTAAGGTGACAGGAAAATACAATATTTTGCTTTTTGCCCGGATCTTGTTTGGAATGTCTTTGGGTCGGAAGTCAGGCATTAAGTTGAGAAATGTGTTGATAGAATTAAGAAAAGAATCCATATTAAACTTTGAGTTGAACAAAACTTTATCTGCAACAAGACTGAACATCAAAATGTTAATTAACTATAAATTGTAAAATATGGAATTAAATGGGAATATATAATAGGAATTAAATGTATTCACAAGGCAAAAAAGGTTTAGAAAAGGCAATAAAGAAAAGCGCGGGAAAGAAATAATCTCTACGTTGATGATATTTTTACTAAAATATTTAAGAACAGTTCAAATAACCTCCTGGATAGCCTCAACTATTAATACCACAAGGGGAACACGGGTGGCGTGTGCTATTAGGGCGCTGCCTCTCACCAATAGTTAAGCCCGATTAGACGCGGTTAGTACTTGGATGGGTGACCGTCTGGGAATAGCCCCGTTCTCGGGGTGGGGACTCATGTGAGTAGAGTTTAGTTGGTCTCTCCTGTGCTTCGATGGTTTTTCGCCGGGTTCTCCGGTTTTCCTCCCTTCGTAAAATCAGCACCTATAGGTCTTAGCTGTAAATGGAGGACCCCACCAGCTCTGCTGAAAAACTTATCCTCCTTACATGTAAATAAAGAATAATAATAAGTTATACAAATAAAAGAAACATTTTTCAACGTTGGCTATATCCATTGTATAGTTCGACAAGAAAACCATCCACGATTTTAAAAATCCTGCGGCTCACAAGACCATTATTTCAACTCAATGGTTTGATGACCATAGAACAATTACCATCCACTTTCTCCATCCGAGACACCGCACATAAAAACCCATCGTATATTCCTCAGAGCCAGCGCGTCACATATACAGCAAGTAATCATGGTCACTCTTAACGCCTTCGTGCATGTTTTACAAGACGTCTCCCCTTGACGAGACAGACTGTGGACTGAACAATGCGCGTGAAAGAGTTAAAAGTGGAACTTTGAGATTCTCGCGGTATTGTGGTGTTTTTCGTACGGACCGATTTCGGTAATTTCGCAGCTTCAGTGCCGTATTCGGTATTATCCATCCAGGCAATCAGTTTCGGTATTCCTTTAATTTTCAACACTGGCAGCACTGCCGTGCGATTTTTTCACGCTTTTGTGGTTCCGAGCACTCCCCCAATGCCACCCGCCCTTTTTTAACTGATTCTTTTTAAAAAAAATTGGATTCTTGAAGCATGTACATTGCAAAACACAAACCCATTTTATATACAGAAAAACAAGTCATCTCTTTTTATCTTTTATTATTCCATATGAGCATGTATATAGTTTATGAGCATGCATAAGCAGGAAAATAGCAAGTAACGCATTAGAGCCTGGGCCCAAAATAGTATCTTGGCAACCGTTAATGCCATCCTCGTTCCCAGCTAGCACCCTCCTTGGTACACTGGAAAACCGATTTTCCAGTGTAACAAGGAGGCCCTGGGAACGAGGATGCCATTCATGCATGCTCAAAAAGAAATCTCGAGTTTGTTGCCCACTTTCCCCCAAAACCTGTGTAGGTCGGAAAGGGGCTCTGACTTGCAGGGTAGCCCTGAAGATGAAGTAGATCGAAATTATTTTTTAAACTTATTTATTAATAAAGTAACCTTTTTTACCTTATACACACTTGACTGACACAATTAAATAACCTTATAGTGAATTCAATCAAGTTTCACCTTGATTAGCTGATTACAAGTAGAAATCATCTAATATTTAAATCATTTGAGGGATAATAACAATTAATAAAAGGATTGGTGCAAATTTAAATGTAAATTTGGTACAATTTTGAGTCAGTTTTAATTGTACACAGTACAATATAATTCCAAAATAATAATAATCTGCACCTTCAGCTCAAGTTGTAAATGCTATGCATACAGTTTGGCTGCTCCTATATTTATATACATGTACAATTGTATAATAAACTGAATTATCAAGCCTACATACATAAATAAATAAATAAATAAATAAATAAATAAATAAATAAATAAATAAATAAATAAATAAATAAATAATAAATAAATTATAGTAAATAAGTAAATAAATAAATAAATAAATAGATAGATAGATAGATAGATAGATAGATAGATAGATAGATAGATAGATAGATAGGTAGGTAGGTGGGTGGGTAGGTAGGTAGGTAGGCAGGCAGGCAGGCAGGCAGGCAGGCAGGCAGACAGACAGACAGACAGACAGACAGACAGCAGCCCTCGAAAACCGCCAAAATTTAGGTCGGCAAAAAAATGCCGACCTAAATCTGATGTAGGTCGGCACGTCTCGGCATTTTTTAAAATACTAAATTATATATAGAATAATACCCGTCAATTTTTAAACCTTACACCGAAGTATGTTTAGTTAATCGAGGTACGAATCGAATTCTATAATCGCTGACTTTTTAACAGCTATCAGCACCAAAAAAATTATTTCTTTGGCTGAATTAAGGTCGGCGAAAATTTGCCGACCTGAAAGGTTGATAGGTCGGCATTTAGGTCAGCATTGCCGAATGCCGACCTCGTTTTTGAGGGCTGCAGACAGACAGACAGACAGACAGACAGACAGACAGACAGACAGACAGACAGACAGACAGACAGACAGATAGATAGATAGATAGATAGATAGATAGATAGATAGATAGATAGATAGATAGATAGATAGATAGATAGATAGATAGATAGATAGATAGATAGATAGATAGATAGATAGATAGATAGATAGATAGATAGATAGATAGATTAGACAGGGTTAGTGCTGAGTAGAGTTTAGTTGGTCTCTCCTGTGCTTCGAGGGTTTTTCGGTGGGTTCTCTGGTTTTCCTCCCTCCATAAAATCAACACCTAGGGCTTAGCTGGGATCCGTGGTCTGAACTGTGCGTCATATGGCGGCTGCTTAAAGCACCTTTGATATGCTTTGACACAGCCACATTAAAAAATCCTTAGGAGTAATTTGATTGTAAAGATACACATTTGATGTATTCTTATTAAAGACCTTTACCTTTAAATAAATAAATAAATAATAAATAAATAAATTATAATAAATAAGTAAATAAATAAACAAATAAATAAATTATAGTAAATAAATATATAAATAAATAAATAAAGTAAATACAATATATGCAGGCTAATTAAGATTGTTAGTCATAAGGTACCAATTACCTTGATATAATTTGGTTGTAACCAAACTGAAAATCTCTCTCATGTTGTTTTCGAACTGGATATACAAGTTGGTTTTCATGAAAATATAAAATTTTTTGAAGAGAAGTCAAATCTGGTCTGAGTGCAAGGAGCTCAGTGAGGTTTAATACAGAACTTGCAAATAATATCCTGTAAAATAAATATAAGATAAACAAACTGTAAAATTAATTAATACCAGTGCACTAAGCCATTACAGTACCCCTAAAAGCTTCATGGCCAGAGGCTTTTGGAGCTCACATTTGGTGTAATTGGCCTTGACAGAAAATAAGTATAATATAATAATAAAAATGAACTTATTTATTGAATTAATATTAAATTAAAAGTTTAAACCCCCCTTTCCCCAAGCAAAACGCACAAAGAATGAGAGCCCTTTATGTACTGTATATGTCTGTCCCAAACTCAAAAACATCTTGCATCACTCAATCAATGTGGTTAAATTTCCTCACATCCCTACAAAAACAAACATTTAGTAATGTTTACATATTCCTAACATTCCTTACACATATTCCTAATTCCTATGTTTTCTTTTAGTTAAAAAATAAATAAATAAGAATTAATTCAAAGCTCAAAATAATGTTCAGAGCTATACACTGGTCAAATATGTTAGCTATAACATTTCGACCTGTCGTCTGGCAATTTTGACCAATCATTGACCAGTGAACAGCCATTATTTTGAGCCCTGATAAATTGAAAAGTTATTACCTAAATGATGAACTTGCAGGAATATTTTGTGCAAAATACAAAGCACTTGTCCTCATTCTCCAATGCCATTTTTTGGCAGGTAAAGTGAACAAAACACAACCATTAATTTTTTGTGATAATAAATCAACTAACTGCTTGTGTGAGCCTCCATAAAATGGTTCAATTATTAAAATTCTTGCTTGTTCTTTCTCCTCCATGTTAATTAATTACCATAACATTTCCAAGAAAAATTACATGACTTTGACAATTATTTGCATCTTGTTCTAAGGTTCCACGCATGCGTAGTAGCACGAGCCTTCTTTCAAAATGGCGACCAGGTGATTTGACAAACATGGCGTCTTTCCAAGATCTGGAGTTTCCTTTTGATTCAGAAGAGGAATTTGAGTTAATTCTTGGCGACAGTTTTCTTTCAAGCCATCCAAATACTGGCTTCCATACAGTTCGATGTAAGGTCTAATATTTTTTTAGTTTATGATGTGTTAAATTAATAATTTAATTCCTAGATATATAAATTCATAATTTATAAATTATAAACAATATTCCCAAGCTTCCAAAGCTTCGGTTCGGCCCGTGCATGTTTATAAATCCGAGGTTATATGTCGAAAAGGACTTTAATTTTCACGTTGTACAGCAAGAAACAATTTGTAGCTGCATATATGCGGATACATCATACATCGTGCAAATTTGTGCCTATCAAGAGTGGGGGGCCAAACTGAGTTTTGCGATAAAACAATTGTTTATGTTTTTTTCTAACTGTATAGAACAACAAAACTTACATGTATATAATTATAATCGATGAATCGTAAAATTTACAAGTCAAAAAATATTATAATTAAGAGACTTATAAAAAAAAATAAGATGCTTGGTATTTCTGTGAAGTTATGCTAGACTGCATGTGCATATTAATATTATACTGCAGATTTAGGTAGGGGTGCACCAGATAGTGCTTTTTACTATCTGGCCGGATACCGGATTTGCTGGATAGTTGGGAAAAACTCTGGCCAGATACCGGATATTTTTGTGTACAAGTTTTTGGTACCTCTATCTGGTGGAATACTTGAATTGCTTAAAGGTGCTGTCCACTGTCCAGTCCATTCTTTGTTTATCGGGACCCTCAAACATGACATTCATAGATAATTACATGAAGTACCCAGCTCAATGTAAACCGTTAGAAGCGACATGGCAGAAAACCAAGCGATTCGGTGAAGATATCTCTTCGGATTTCTTCTGAAAATGTTTTGTTTTGGGTACAGGTAATGAAGAGGAAGCAAGAAAAGCTTACAATCTTCAATAAGGTATCAGTAAATATTTTTACAAACGAAGAAGTAAACATTAGTTTCATACATGCGCAGAACGGACTGGACAACACCTTTAAAACAATAGTGGTGTTTAACATAGTTTCTGAGTTATAACCTACTTTGTGACCAAATTATCCGTATTTTTGCCTCAAACTCTTCTGTAAAATAAATATTACTTCAGATAAACGTCAAAAATGCAGAGAAACACAGTTGTTGTTGCCATTTAGTACGCGGCCATCCTGGAAACGAGTCATTTAACTGCAACAATTATCTTTGGATGATCATGTGTGCACTTTTCTGAGTTTAAAAGCTAGATGCCAATATTTCACTCTTTGAGAAATAAATGGTGCTGGATATTCTATACACGTCATGTATAGTGTATACTATTATTACTTCAAGAATTTACTTAGATCCTGGAAAATTACACCTAAAACATCAAAAATCAAAATGCTGGTGTTAAACAGAAGGTCAGTTATTGCTTGTCAACTACAATTAATTATCGCGCTTCTGAGGAAAAAACAAGCCCTTCTTGTATTGAACAAGCCACAGAATTTTAAAGAAGATTCTGGGTAAGAGAAATGCCAAGAGGCGCCAACAGCAGAGCCAATTTCACATTTTAGTCGAAGAGTTACGTTTGCACGATAGGGAGTACTTTTTTAAATTTTTAAGAATGAGTCCTGAGAGGCTGGAGCATCTTATTAAACTGGTTGGCCCATATATTGTGAAAAAAGAATGCAGGAGCAGAATACCTCTCTCACAAGAATTGGAATGCACTATGAGATGGGGACTGGGTTGTAGAAAATTATCGCCAATCGCCGATGCACATTCTCATGTTTTTCAGGTCGGTGATGGTCAGCAACTATCGCAAGAAACAAACTTTTTTGTTTTCTGCGATTGGATCACCAATGATCACCGATGACATTTGAAGCACATTCTCATATGTCGCCAATGTCGCATAGCCCTCATCGCCGATCATTGGCGACATATGAGAACTAAAGGCCAACTGGCCTTTCTGTTAAAAAATTCAAATTTGAGGCCTGAATAACACTTATTCACTGGCATGGAGGGAAACATGTCTGAGACTGCCTGAGTGTTTCTTGAAATTTCAAGTTTAGTATTTCATTATGCTGTTTAATTAATTTGTTGTTTTGATGTCAGGTACTGTAGTTTATATTTGTTTCTGTTAGATGATTTTAAACCAGCCTCAGTTGACACAACACAGCCAGGAAATCTTGAAGTTGGGGGTGGGGGTGAAGTAACTGTTTCTCTTCCTAATACACAGGTAATCTGTAAGAAAATTAGAGATTATAAATACATATCAGTAGACAATATACTGTCAAGACGTGAACATGTATATGTATAATATTATATTTATTACAGTATTGCTGGAGTTAGAACTAGTGTTAATTAATATTATAAAACATTAAATTTAAAGTAGATTGAGTACATACAGTACTGCAGCTAGGCAGTGTGATATTAAAAGGAATGTACTGTACTATATAGTATTCATGGAGATTGGGTTGAAAGTTAAAAAAGGTCAATTTTTGAAAATGGTAATTGCCTGACCTGCTGATATTTGTTTGTAGACTGTATACAGCATTTGAATTGCCTATGGTTTTTCTGAACAATTTTACAACTTTTAAAGTACTGTACTGTACATGCAAATATTATTACTCGGGCTACTGTGGTGGCCGAGTCTAGGTTTCGGCTCCGTTTGTTTTCTTTGCCACACAAAATTGCACAATACCTCCCATATATGGAGCCTACACTTCGAGTGTTCGATCAATTCGAATTAATTGACAGTCATGTTCGTGCGTTCCTATTCTGTGGTTGTATCAAGCACATCACTGATCAACCATATAAGCAACATACTTGGAAAACCTACCAACAATTTCGTCGAAGGCAAGGCTAGCCGGAGCTGTTGCATCCAAGTGGCAACTGAACAACCGACAACGACATGTACAGTATATTTTTCTCATGGCTAAACAGGTCTCTACATTCTATAAATATTTAATACTGCCGGTACAGAGATGAGGATCAAAATGCTAACATTCTGGATCTTTATATTGGCACTCATGTATACACTTTCTCATACTTTTGGTCGAGCAATTGCAATGTTCATAGGTTTTCTACATGGCTTCAGCAATACTAACAGTTGTTCAATGATCTGGCTCACGACTGTCTGTGAATTGGTCTGAACTCAGGACCTGGCATGCCAAGGTTCCGCAGGTTGCCACAATCATCAGTAGCCCGAGTGTACGCCTAAGCAGGCGTCTTGTTATATAATTTATGGTGCCAATTACTGGCAATTAGGTGTAGTACGGTACTATATAGAATACCTGTAAGTGATTACAAGTCTGTAGATAAACATTATTTTTATAGGACTCTGGGACTACAGTTTACAGAGGATCAAACAAACCTTGTCCTAAAGAATGTATTCTGGTTGTAGATAAGGAAAAAAGAGTAAATATTAGACTTTCAATTGTCCATTTCCCAAAAGAGTTGAAGACTGATGACAGGTTAGGAACACTAGGGTACTTGGGATCATTAGATTTTATGTTTGGTAGCGTCCAAACGATCCCAACGATCCCAAGAACACCAGTGCTCAATACTTTTTACCAGTCTTCAACTCTTTTGGGAAATGGCCAATTGGTAGTTGGACCATTTAACCCTAATTTCCCAGAAGTTCTACCCTGCCTCCCACCTTACCGCCTGGCTTCCTTGTGTGTCCCCTTTATCCCCCATGACTGTTGAAAAACCTCTGGCACCCAGGGTACAGAAGTTCTCACTTGACAAGTAAAATTGCCTCACTGGTGTACACTACAGACAGAGTACAGATGTAAAATAATAAAGGGTCTGGTTTTGGCTGTCTTCTGTATTTTTTCTAAATTTCTTTTTCTCCCCCCCCCCCCCCCCCCCCCCATCCCCATCCCCATCCCCATAAAACATATCCTCCACCCTTTGCCAGTTGAAAAGTAAACCCTTTCTAGATACGCTCCTCATTGTTTGCTGTTACATAATTGCTTATTATTTTTCTCATCTAGGCATAGGAAGTGGGGGGCTACAGGGGATTGAGTCCCCCCCCCCCCCCCAAGTTTTTAGATTGAGGGGCTAAGACCCCTCAAAAATCAGGTCAAACACCTTCAAAACTCTTAAATCTCTTCTCAAAAGCAAGAAATGCCATTTCAGAGACTCTAAAATTCAAACCTTTCTGGGGTAGCATGCCTCCCAGTGTGGGTTATTCACCTATGTATGTTATTACTATTACGCCTTTGGCACTCATTTTAGCCCCTCAAATTCATTCATACATGCCTAGTTTTTCTATCTTCTTTTTGTTCCTTTTATTCTACTTTTAATATCTTTCTTTTCTTTTGTTTCTTTTTCTCTTGTTCTCCCTTTATTTGTTCCTCTTTGTCTTCTTCCTCGTCGTTTGCTGCTTCTTTTCTTTTTCTTTGTTTTCATTGATTTCTTCTTTTTTATGTTAGACTATAACACTTGAACGTTTAGCAAGTACTGTCCAGCTCAAGAAAATAAGGTTTGTACTGTATAAAGCATGTAGTACAAATGTCATGGAATTTTTCTCTCATACATGTATAATATGAGCCAACCTTTTGTATGTCATTGTGTTAAAAACCCCATGAGATATTACACTATTATTTTTTGAGATTTTTTTCTACAAACCAAAACTAGTGTTCATGCTGCATGTATGATTGTTCTGATAGGATTTTCTTATTAAACTGTTGATGGGAGGATATTCATATTACGCTGTAAAATATTTGTTGGCATGTATCTGTCTGTCCTAAATGTAACACTGTTCGTTGTCTGATTGAACCTAATCGTTGTTGTTTTTAGTCCGTATTTGTTTAAACTAGTCTCTATATATTCTGGGCCCACAGTAATTGGCTATTAAGCTGTTGTGGTTGCCCTGCCACTGTACTTGTTATGTATATTGTTGTTGTAATTAATATCATATTTGTATTAGTCGTAAATGTGGCAAAGCTTAATAAATTAGATACTGTACATATAGCTTTTTTTGTGAGTTTACAGTGGTTGCAACTAAAAACTAAATAACTGTCATTGTACTGTGATAAAGAACTTTATTCACAAGAAAAGGTTCAAACATAAGATTTGTTTTTAAGGTCAGCACCAACCAACAGTGCAACTACAAAAACTAATCAGTCATCTAGTCAACCACCCCAGCAAAACAAACCAGTTCATACTGCTGAGGAGGCTAAGGTAAAAATTTAATGTTTTTTTTTATTTATTTCTTCACTTCCGTAAACTTTGCGGTTATAAAATTTTTCATTAACCCAGACTGCTACTAGAGCTATGCAATGAACTAAAATGAAGCTCATGAGACCTATGTGAATCTTTTTATGCGAAAAAAACTTACTTTCTTAAGATTTAGCCACTTTAATAAAACGGCTTGTTTAATGCTTCGTCACATTGGCTGCATACACACCTTGTCTATACGGGCGACATGCAAGTATTGTTTTCTTTAATTGTGTTTGGACATTGTTCATTTTTGAACTTTAATTTTTTTTGTTTGTCGAAGTTCACATAGCCCCTCTTATGGGCGGCCGTTACCACCAAAAATACTACGGTAATGAAACAGAATAGCTTATTGCGAAACGACTCAATAAGAACACAAATGACTCGTCTTAAATTCAAATCACTTAACGTTTCGTAGTGGATTGACTGATGCTAAACAGAAATGATTCAACACAATTAGAGATGACACAACAGCGCACAGCCAAATGACTCAACTGGTTGTGAAATGACTCAACTGGTTGTGAAATGACTCAACTGGTTGTGAAATGACTTAAATAGTTGTGAAATGACTCAACTAGTTTTGGAATGACTCAACTAGTTGTGAAATGACTCAATAGTTTTGAAATGACTCAACTAGTTTTGAAATGACTCAACTAGTTTTGAAATGACTCAACTAGTTGTGAAATGACTTAACTAGTTGTGAAATGACTCAACTAGTTGTGAAATGACTCAACTAGTTGTGAAATGACTTAACTAGTTTTGAAATGACTCAACTAGTTTTGAAATGACTCAACTAGTTTTGAAATGACTCAACTAGTTTTGAAATGACTCGACTAGTTTTGAAATGACTCAACTAATTTTGAAATGACTCAACTAGTTTTGAAATGACTCAACTAATTTTGAAATGACTCGACTAGTTTTGAAATGACTCAACTAGTTTTGAAATGACTCAACTAGTTTTGAAATGACTCAACTAATTTTGAAATGACTCGACTAGTTTTGAAATGACTCAACTAGTTTTGAAATGACTCAACTAGTTTTGAAATGACTCAACTAATTTTGAAATGACTCGACTAGTTTTGAAATGACTTAACTGGTTGTGAAATGAGGCAACTAATTATGAAATGACCCGACTAATTGTAACATGACTCGATTGTTTGTGAAATCACTTGACCTGTTGCGAATCACGACAGCTTGCGCGGAAGTGATTGAACATAATTGTTATTGGTTTAATGATTAACGGTGGGACGTATGAAGCTGTCACGTCAATCTATCTGTCGTCAAACGACTCAACCAAAACTGAAACGACTCAACTAGTTGTGAAACGACTCAACTAGTTGTGAAACGAGTCAACTAAAAGTGAAACGGCTCGACTAAAAGTCAAACGACTTAAGAAAGCAGCAGGGGGTGTTCAAAGTCATCTGTAAACTGTCATGCAACTTCCGACCACGAGGGATGTTGCACGCAGAAAATTTTCACAAAGCGAACACATTGTCGAACATCGACACATCGTATCTCTATTTCTGCGTCTCTATTTCTCTGTCTCTTCGACTCCGTTTTCTCCGTTAACTCTTTAGTTTGTGTTTGCGTGTTTTTTACCAGCTGTCATTTGATACATTATATACACTCAAGATCTTAACTATTTGAAATAGACCGTGCGCTGAGTATATATGACAATATAAAACATATTATGCGCTGCTCGCAGTTATATTGAAGAATTTGAAATTATTTTGTGTGTTGCGCCTTCAGCATAAACTATCTGTAGCATGAAGGTGAGAGATCTCTGAATGTCATCCACCATCATGCCAATATGAACTAAATGTCACGTTTTTATGAGAAGCGTCATCTAATATGCAAATTCATAATATCAGTGCAAGAGATAGAATCTATTACTTTCACAAAGTAAGAAGCTTTCCTGTTAATTTTTTTCCTAATGTATAATACATTATTTTTGTAGCACGCTCATAACCCACCAAACTGTTGCCATCGCCCATAAATGTTTTGAATGCGGCGCGCTTGAAACACTTTCGCGGTTTTTTGTGTAAACTGGTGTAACACATTAGGGCCTTTTATACAGGGCAAAATACGTCTTAAATAAGTCGCGAACAGCTCGTATAAACGAAATTAGCCGCGGCTTATTCAAGAATTGACCGTTTATAGGGTAGTGAAGGAGTTAAATAAGCCACGACTTAAACAAGTCGCTAACAGCTCGTATAAACGGTCAATTCTTGAATAAGCCGCGGCTAATTTCGTTTATACGAGCTGTTCGCGACTTATTTAAGCCGCGGCGTATTTTGCCCTGTATAAAAGGCCCTAATGTGTTACACCAGTTTACACAAAAAACCGCGAAAGTGTTTCAAGCGCGCCGCATTCAAAACATTTATGGGCGATGGCAACAGTTTGGTGGGTTATGAGCGTGCTACAAAAATAATGTATTATACATTAGGAAAAAAATTAACAGGAAAGCTTCTTACTTTGTGAAAGTAATAGATTCTATCTCTTGCACTGATATTATGAATTTGCATATTAGATGACGCTTCTCATAAAAACGTGACATTTAGTTCATATTGGCATGATGGTGGATGACATTCAGAGATCTCTCACCTTCATGCTACAGATAGTTTATGCTGAAGGCGCCAGTGCCGGATTAACCCTATGGCAGAAGTGGCATATGCCAGGGGCCCCGCGCTTTCTGGGGGCCCCGCGCTCTCTTTCTAAAAAAAATGAAAACGCGGGCCAGAAAACGCGGAGCCAGAAAACGCGGGGCCCCAGAAAACGCGGGGAGCCAGAAAGCGCGGGGCCCCATGGTACTGACTCACTACTCAGTACAAATGTTAGCTAATTCTGTAGTTTCTTCCTTATATAATCTGTATGTATATATTGTTATTGTTATCGTTATGTAGGATTGTATAGATTAGTAATTAGCAGTTGTTTTACACAAGAGTACAAGACAAGTGTGTTCAATTTCAGACAAAATTCTTGACGTGTATTTTCATTTTTTTGTAAACACACACACATGGGACTAAGGCGCGAGGTACAAAAGAAACAAAATTTAATCCTTCATATATTCTCTCTGAGACTCCGAGTTGGTCCCAATGAAACTGCCGATTTCACCCTTCCACGCCTACCACCTTGTCCCCTCCCCCCTAAAGGGCCCCACGCGGAAAATATGCCACGAGCCCCGCGCAAGCTTAATCCGGCCCTGGAAGGCGCAACACACAAAATAATTTCAAATTCTTCAATATAACTGCGAGCAGCGCATAATATGTTTTATATTGTCATATATACTCAACGCACGGTCTATTTCAAATAGTTAAGATCTTGAGTGTATATAATGTATCAAATGACAGCTGGTAAAAAGCACGCATGAATTACAAACATAAACTAAAGAGTTAACGGAGAAAACGGAGTCGAAGAGACAGAGAAATAGAGACGCAGAAATAGAGATACGATGTGTCGATGTTCGACAATGTGTTCGCTTTGTGAAAATTTTCTGCGTGCAACATCCCTCGTGGTCGGAAGTTGCATGACAGTTTACAGATGACTTTGAACACCCCCTGCTGCTTTCTTAAGTCGTTTGACTTTTAGTCGAGCCGTTTCACTTTTAGTTGACTCGTTTCACAACTAGTTGAGTCGTTTCACAACTAGTTGAGTCGTTTCAGTTTTGGTTGAGTCGTTTGACGACAGATTGATTGACGTGACAGCTTCATACGTCCCACCGTTAATCATTAAACCAATAACAATTATGTTCAATCACTTCCGCGCAAGCTGTCGCGATTCGCAACAGGTCAAGTGATTTTACAAACAATCGAGTCATGTTACAATTAGTCGGGTCATTTCATAATTAGTTGCCTCATTTCACAACCAGTTAAGTCATTTCAAAACCAGTCGAGTCATTTCAAAACTAGTTGAGTCATTTCAAAACTAGTTGAGTCATTTTAAAACTAGTTGAGTCATTTCAAAACTAGTTAAGTCATTTAACAACTAGTTAAGTCATTTCACAACTAGTTGAGTCATTTCACAACTAGTTGAGTCATTTCAAAACTAGTTGAGTCATTTCAAAACTAGTTAAGTCATTTCACAACTGGTTGAGTCATTTCAAAACTAGTTAAGTCATTTCAAAACTAGTTAAGTCATTTCACAACTAGTTGAGTCATTTCACAACTAGTTGAGTCATTTCAAAACTAGTTGAGTCATTTCAAAACTAGTTAAGTCATTTCACAACTAGTTGAGTCATTTCACAAGCAGTTAAGTCATTTCACAACTAGTTGAGTCATTTCACAACTAGTTGAGTCATTTCACAACTAATTGAGTCATTTCACAACTAGTTGAGTCATTTCAAAACTAGTTAAGTCATTTCAAAACTAGTTGAGTCATTTCAAAACTATTCAAGTCATTTCACAACCAGTTGAGTCATTTCACAACCAGTTGAGTCATTTGGCTGTGCGCTGTTGTGTCATCTCTAATTGTGTTGAATCATTTCTGTTTAGCATCAGTCAATCCACTACGAAACGTTAAGTGATTTGAATTTAAGACGAGTCATTTGTGTTCTTATTGAGTCGTTTCGCAATAAGCTATTCTGTTTCATTACCGTAGTATTTTTGGTGGTAACGGCCGCCCATACCCTCTCATTACATGTCAATAAATTTTCTCACCACAAATTTCTCTAGCCAGTTCTTTCTACAAAGTCGTAATAGAATTTGTTTTCATTGCTACAGTACTTGCAGTAGACAATAAAATGTGGAATATTATATATTTTTTATATTTTTACAGACCCAGATAAAAGCTAATCCTAATCTTGTTACACCAATGATGAACTCGCCTTCCAGTGACAGTTCTTCCTCAGGTTCCTACTCAGATATGGAAGATGTTGATGAAGAAGTTGCCAAACTGAATGCTTCTTTAAAAGATAAAAACAACGTAAAATGCATTTCTCACTACGCAAAACACCAAAACAATACAGCCGTTTTTATGAGAGTTGATAAGGCACGGCGCACAGGACGCACCTTACACAGGACGCTGGACGCACCTTACACAGGGCGCTGGACGCACCTTACACACGACGCTGGACGCACCTTACGCTGGACGCACCTTACACAGGACGCTGGACGCACCTTACACAAGACGCTGGACGCACCTTACACAAGAGTATTACAGTCATTTGCAACATATTTCCAACATACTACCAAAATGTTCGGAAGTTTGTTCCGAAGTTCGCAAGTTCATTGGGAAGTTCGCAGTTTGTTTTGAACTACGCATTTGATTGGCTGCTAGGAACCAAGCAACCAATCAAATGACGTGTAGTTCAAAAGGAGCCTACGATACTACATAACGAACCTGCAAACGTCCGAACGAACTTCCAAACATTCCGTGATGAAAAGTATGTTGCAAACAGTGAACTCTACAGGTGGTTGCAAGTGACTATAACGACTGGTTTGCACTTTTTTCTTTAACTACATCTTTGTGTGTTTGAATAGGCCCCGGAGCAGAAAGAGATTGTGAATATAGAAGGGGAGTCGTCATCGTCGTATAACCAGATTTGTAAGTATATATGTACTAACATTTGCAGCTAGCAATAACTATTTATCCAGAACGTTGCTGGAATTGAACGAGACAATTTTGATGACAGTAAAGGTCCATCTACATGACACAGATTTTTTGTTACGATCATCATCTTGATACCTTGCACGCTCGTAGGGATAATGGTGGCATGCGGGGATACGAGGCGGTAAAGTGGGTGTGGTTCGATTATCGCAATGAAAACTTTAAAGGTGATGTACAGTCCGTTCTGCGCATGTACGAAACTAATGTTTACATCTTTATTTACAAAAATAATACTAGTACCTTATTCAAGATTGTAAGCTTTAGTTTCTTGGTTCCCATTCATTACTTGTACCCAAAACAAAACATTTTCAGGAGAAATAGAAGAAATCCGAGGAGATATCCTCGCCGAATCGCTTGGTTTTCTGCCATGTTGTTCCTAACGGTTTACATTTTGCTGAGTACTTCATGTAATTATCTACGAATGTCATGTTTTGGGGACCACATTGCGGTCATGCGCAGAACGGACTGTACGTCGCCTTTAAGAAGAGTTAATAATAATTAAGAATTAAAAATAATAAATAAGAAGAATTAAAAATAATATTCCATTTCTTAAAGTGCATATATAATGTTAGAATTTTGTCCAAAATTCTGCCTGACTAATTGGACGTCATCACATACCTGATTTGCATATTACAAAAACCTCAATAACTCAAGAAAAATCAATATCGTCAAACTTTCAGCGGCATTCTTCATAACTTGAGAGGTGCTTTCAAATAAATCAGTAAACATTTTGACGTTACACGCCCTTTGAAAATGGGAAAACGCCTGATGGGTCCTCACCGTTATTTATTTTAAATATTTGTTAGGTAAAGATTTAGAGTTGAGTGAATCAGGAAGCGACAGTGATTAATGAAATTAAAATATCCTCACTGGAACTGGGAATTCCAAACAATACTTTGAAACTCACAGAAAACGCTCTTTGCTTTCATCAGAGACGGGACATTCACGAATGGAAGGTGAATTGGGGTCGTATGCTGACTATATTTTCCTTTGTTTATCTTATCCCGTATTCGTGCGGAGAAAGTGTTTACTAAGAGGTTATGTGTCCCGAACCCGAAAATTCCGATTAATTTTTGTGCCATATGCTCTTCTAAAAAGCTTTCTAACTTTGTAGCTTCGGGGTTAGTTGTCCCGTTTCGTCCCCCATGTAAACAGCCTCTTAGGGGCAGGAAGGCGGGACGGGACGTTTGCCGGGACGGGACGTTTTTCATCCCTGGTTTATATGAGAATGTTTTCAGGCGGGACAATTGGCCATTTCCCAAAAGAGTTGAAGACTGGTGACGGGTTAGGAACGCTAGGGTACTTGGGATCGTTTGGAGGGACAGATTTCATTCTTGGTAACCGGGTTGAGGAAACCAGGATCCCGCTTTGCCGGGACGGGACGAAAAACGTCTCGGCAAACAATGAGATGTACATGCATGGCGAGATCCCGTTTAACGTCCCGTCCCACCTCCCATGTAAACAGCTTCCCGCCTCCCATGTAAACAGCTTCCCGCCTCCCATGTAAACAGCTTCCCGCCTCCCATGTAAACAGCTTCCCGCCTCCCATGTAAACAGCTTCCAGCCTCCCATGTAAACAGCTTCCCGCCTCCCATGTAAACAGCTTCCCGCCTCCCATGTAAACAGCTTCCCGCCTCCCATGTAAACAGTTTGCCGGGACGGGACGTTAAGCGAGATCACATCGCTACTCTATTTTCCTTTTATTTACCATTTCGTTTACAAGAAGAATGTGTTTGCCGGGACGTTTTTGTCCCGTCCCGCCTAACCGGGATCCCAGCTTGAGAGGGACAATTTTCGCCATATAAATGCTCTGTCCCGCTTAACTGGGACGATATGACGGATACCGTTTCGAGTATTTATTTTGATTCTTAAGCCCTAATCAAACGAGAACGCAAGTCATCGCAAGTTGGCAGTCACGCTATCTCAGCCAGCCGCTCTGAATAATTTCCCGAAAATATTATGTACCGTGACAAAGTTAAAACTTGTTCAAAACACTCATGAAACCTTTATTTTGCTAATTTGGGTGTTCGAACGACCGCCACAGAAATTTGTGACTGCCAACTTGCGATGACTTGCGTCCTCGTTTGATTAGGGCTTTAAGCTGTTTATTCGATAATCGATATACAAATTAGTGATAACGGCTAGTATAGGAGGACAGCAGCTCTTCAAATTCTATTTATTTCTCTGTTATTCTGTGGTCTTTACAACTTTCTAGCTGTGTTGTGAAACGTCCAATTGTCGCAATTGTCCCGCCTGAAAACATTCTCATATAAACCCGGGATGAAAAACGTCCCGCTCGCTTACTTGTCCCGTCCCAGCTCCCATGTAAACAGCCTCTTAGTTGATGAGTGAAACTGGTATAAAAATTTGTAAATAGCAGTTTCTACTGATGTGGCTTTAAACAATAAATTTAGCAAAATTTGTAAAAATTATAATAAAAATACATGTTTTAAACTGTTCATATTTTCGGATTGGTCACTCTTTTATAACAAAAACAACCGCTGGATATGAACCACTGGCGCGTATATACCGAGCGACAGGGAGGGGTAACTGGGGATGCCTCCCTTACACACATACACCCACACACAAACACATAATACGTAGAGTTTATAGGGAAAACTACAAATTCATTTGTCGGTGTTGGTAAATTAACTAGAAGAGAATTTTTCTATGTCGCGTAATGTGCGTTCAAGATTTCTTCTGATCATATCTACATTCATAATTATAGATTTTTTTTATCTTTTGATGTTTTTCAACCCCCGCCTGTACTTAATTAAACATTTGTTGACCGTATGAGCTACACAATAATGCTAAAATAGAGAGATTTTGAGTGGTACGCTTCTCGACCCCTAAATTGGTTAGTTAAGAGGCTAGCGGCCATTCGCCACTTATTATTTCAGTTGTTAAGAGAAGAATCTTTTCTATGTCGAGTAACATGAGCTCAAAACTGATGCCTAGTGATCGTATGGCGGATTCAATATTTTTATATCATACCTACATTCATAATTATGGAAAATTTGTACCTTTCAATTTGTTTCTCAATCTCTAAATCCAGTTAAGTATGTTGACTGAGTAAGTTCGTCAATAAAGCTAAAATAAAGAGGTTTTGAGAGGGGAACCAAAACGAAAATTGTTTTGAGCGCTTTTCACCAAAATTACGTGACATAGAAAAAATTCTTGTCTTAATTGTTTGCATCTTTTATTCTGTCTGAATTTTTTTTGTCACAATGGAAATGTGGTTTGATTATGGGGGGAAATAGTTTATGCTCCTAGCTCTGTCTTGAAGCCTAGCTACACACAGTGTTGCACTCCAGTTCAAGAAGTTAAATCAGTATACACACAAGTTTGGAGTATTGCTGGGTTGCACGTTACGTCATGGCGGCCATGTTGGTTGGTAGGTACAAAAGAATATTATGTTTGATGTCATTGTACCAACCAACATGGCCGCTGTGTCTTTGTCCTCTAAATCTCAGGGGATTGATTGCAACCCACCAATTGCATTCATTTACCCTTGAAAGTCGTGTTTTATTTATTAAATTCCCAAGGTAACAATATAGCGCAGTTGCCAATTTTTCACACGATTAGCCGAAAACAATGTCCAGACATTCATTGAAATAGATCTTGTAGTTAAGAATGTATATATTTCATGCAGAGAAAAGAGAATGCTGTTTTCACTGCTAAGAATATCTAACGAAAGATCTAGAGAACTGCCACATTTAACACCCCGTTTACACGGTACAGGACGAATATATTTATCCGGTATAGGTGGACGAAAACTCGACCGGTTTCGTGTTAAAAATTTGAGCGGATGGGCGGGTCTCTTGTGACGGCGAGGCCACAGGCGAGGCCTATATCCGGACGAATTTTCATCCGGAAAAACATTCGTCCAGTCTCGTGTAAACGGGGTCTAAAAATACCCTCGAAATTTGCAATTTTCACGCGATTAATCTCGAGAGTTTAAATTTTAATAGCATGCTCATCGAAAAATCCTTCGCCCTTCGTGCAAACAGAATTAGACTTTATATACAGCTATATATGATGTTTTTAAGACCCTGGAAAGCAACATTTGCATGAGGTGCTCTGTGCATGTCGTGAAACTAGAAATCAAATTGGCAAGTTTTTACCTTTATACACAGTAGAATTAGGATTAATATTAGCTAGCCATGCAATTCAGACATTTAGTTATTCATTACAAATAATGAGAGTGGATAAGAAGAGACATGAGATTTTTGAAGTGGAGGGATAGGAGGAAAGGCCAATGTTATTATGGGTCCTTAAAAAATTGATGGTCGCTTCCCACGGCGGCACTGGGTGAAAAGCAAAGAGACGCGACTTCAGTTCATCGTCAATATTACTGTTTTGGTAATATTTAAAAAGTAAATATTAGCGAGTTTTTTTCATTTTCATTTCAACCTATGTAACTGTAAGCAGCTGTCAAACTGCATCGTCTACAAAAGAAATGATTTTTATAATACCACATGTTGCACAAGACTGGCTGATTTTAAATATGTTGTCTTTTTTCTGACGTTTTAAAGTTGCCTCATGCTGATTTTCAGTCAAATTCATAAAACTTATTAATTTTAACAGCGCCGTCCTTCCTGACCTATATTAGTTTAGTACTATTTATGACTGGTCCTTGCAGGAACCCGGTTATATGCCTGATATTTTTATCCGTTCTATATTTCTTTTATAAATGACATTAGGAGACTTGGAAATGCTTTATCAAACGTTTTCTTATAATTTGCATTTGCTATTCATCTGACTATATTAAGATATATATATATACGGCGTCGGCGTATTAATTTGGTTTTTTTTATTGTTATGCAAAACAAGCCAACAGCCAACACGCATATGAGATCACCATGTGTGGGGGGTTCAGGTCAAATGCTCCGAAGGAATCAAATATCATTGTGGACACCGCACTGAAGTGAAGTACTAATTTGAGTTTCATTAAAACCAAAATGAAGGATACCCGTCGATTTGCAAGCAATGGCATTGGTTCTCTAAGAAAAAGAGCAGAAGAATTCTTTCTTATGGATACTATCGAAAATATTCTTCGATCCAAACCAACCGACATAATCGTTGGAGCCTTCGTGGCAATATTCATCACAGTACTAACATTCATTTTAGCCTTATTCTGGGGTAATTACACCGTCGCTATGTTGGTTATATTTATATGGATCATGTCTCCATAACACCACGAACTAAGTAGTCTAAGCTACGAGATACAACTTTGTCTGGCGGTTTCATTTTATCACAAGTTCACTGACTTGGCCAAGGACTGAAGCTTGGCGTGTGACTAGACGCCAAATTAATAAGTTAACTTCTGAAAATGAGCGTGATGACTATTATTGAATTATGCTGAACACCACTCTGTCCTAGTGTTTAACTTTTAAGAGTAATGGCAGGAGAACTCGAGTAAAGCCAGGAGAGCATCACGAGTTTGTATATATAGACTTATATAGTTCGTGTATATAAATTTTTGTATATATCAGTTATCAGTCGGAGAAGAACATTTTAGTATTAATAGTCGTGTATAGTTTAATAGTACCCAGCTCGCACACAGCTGTTCATGTCTTTTACGTTTGTCGCTGACTTGACTTACAGGCAATTTATGGAAAATATTTTCAACCGAAGCATCTTGTGTTAGAGTATAAACAAAATTAATCATGCAACCAAAATATTTGACACGTCGATAAACAAAAAAAATAATCATGTGACGCCAAACGCCACGGATAGCAGAAGCAAGAAGCAGTATACTGCTTTGATATGAATAGAATCATGTAATAATTATAGTCTTGAATTGGTTGATTGTTCATTGTTGTCAAAATTAGAGATCCTAGCTTGGATAAAACTGCTCTTGATCAGCGGTGAGACGTTTTGAGTCCGAGCAGGAGCACACTGAGTGTACTTTTGGTCGTGGATGCATGCTGGATCGGTGTGATCGTTACAACCACAGTTGAACAGTTACATTGCTGGTGATTGCCTCAGCTACTCACTATCTATTAGTGATAGTCCACGTACCAGTATAAATGAAAGAGTCATGTTTTAAATGCAAAACAATGGCAGAAAACTAGCATTTTGCTAAGGTTTCAGTTTGTTTCTTTAAAGTGTCACTGAGACGAAATTTTTACCCCTACTTTTTTCTATATGAGCCTAAAGTGCATGTATCAAACGAAGTTTCATGCTGATATTCAGAAAAGTAAAGCAGATATTGACGAAAGAAATACGCAAATTCGCGGCCGCCATTAAAATGGACGTGTTTATTTGAGACTGGGTCTAGGATGTCTGTGACGTCAGAGTCTCAACCCAACAAAACACCTTTGTTGTACAAGATATTAAAGCAGGAATATCCTTGCATAAGAGTCCAATTAATTGACCAAATTGCGAAGAGAGTTTGGATTAAATTCAGTGTCCAAACGAAGCGAGCCTATTTTAAAGTGTCACTGAGACGAAATTTTCACCTCTCATTTTTATTTCATCATTGTGAAGTATACCCACCTACAACCTACTGTACGAAGTTTTAACTCGAAATTCAAAAAAGAGGCGCTGTTATTGCGAGTATAGAAATACGGCCTCCAGTATACAAGAGGTTGTCAGTGAATGAAAAATAAAATATTCTATTAACGCACACACACACACATTTATACAGGATTCTAGTAATCAGAATGAGATTATTCTGCAAGGATTGCGCGGCATATAAGCCCAATTGACAAATCATACAATCAATTTTCCATGAAGATTTTTAGAGCGACTTTACTACAAACAAGAGTTTTTCAGCGTGGTAATGTGCCTATTATTTGAAAGACTAACAAAACTTTGGAGGCAGAGCAGTCTCGAGCTCCAAGGAAGTGAACCGTTGGAAAATAAGAGAATATTTCTTGTCTCCTGTTCTTATATACCATAGTTCCACTATACTTTTATTTAAGATTATAAAATATATCATGTAAGTAAAGCAAACGACAATGATGTATTGTATTTGTATATATAAAATACATGTATATACTAGCAATTCATTTAGTATTTTAAAACTTTAGAAAATGCTATTAGATGTTACAAAATAAATAGCATAACTAACTCAATAAATATACAGTCTGATTTGCAAAGCAACAAAGCGTAAATACTAATCTAAATATTTTAGGGTATCAAATGTATCAGGCATCAAATACAAGCTAGAGCCACATTACATATACTTAAAAAACTCATTAATAATTCATGAGGAAAACACAAAAGAAATCAATACCGTAGCAGAGGTTGTAAATCGGATACAGAATCGTCCTGATTTACATAAACTTTAGCTTCGATTTCCTCGGCTAAAATAGAGTATATCGCTAAAATAGTTGGTGAACTTGATTACTTAGATGCATTTGTATTTTAAGAAAGATACAGCATTCGCAGCTGATCTGTATCTGATTTACTACGGCTCGCCTTCGGCTCGCCTTGTAAATCAGATACAGATCGGCTGCTCATGCTGTATCTATTACATACATATTTTTATATACACATTTATACCAACATAAAGATAATGTCCCTAGCCGACTAATACTGTCTTTCTCAAGAAGAAACCACAACGTCAGAATTGAAATGTTGCTATATTGAAAATGTATTGTACTTTTATTCGGCAATATCTTGTTCGTATAGAGCGTTTTCACTCACGTGATCGGTGACCCCATTGGGGTGGTGAAACAATACGAAATATTCAGTGAATAAGAAAGAGCTAATTCCCATACCGTACACCAATATGGCCGCCATTTAATTGTTTTGGTACACCAATATGGCCGCCGTGACGTCAGATGAAACGCTCTATTGCGCGATTATCAATCTCGTCAGCCGAGCCGAAGCGATACAATCATCGTCCTGGCGAATTCCGAAACCAGATTCGTCAAAATGGGCTATCATATACTCCAAACATATAACGGATGATTCCGTTTCGAACAACTAAATGATGATGAATTCGACATTTTTGTTGTCAAATGCGCTCGACGTCACAACACTTCTCAGGTATCAATATTCACAGTGAAGAAAATTTTAATGGCGGACACAATTTTCAGCATTTCAAACGTTTGTAACTTTAAATCTATTTGTTTATATCGGTTTAAATTTTGTACATGGGGTATTTATATCTCAATAAAGTTCGTCGAAGTTAAATTTTCGCAAAACTTTGTGGTCGTTTTTTCGTCTCAGTGACACTTTAAAATAATAGTTTGTCCTATAGCTACTAAGTTCACGGACAGAGAACGTGGCCGACTCGTCCCCAGTCGCTTCTTTAGCCGGTTAATTAGGATCAAACGTGGGATCACATGCAAGGGACAAAAGCGTGGGCGCGCGGGGTTTCACGGTAAGGGGGAGAAAAAAATGGGAAGTGACTGGCAGATTACTAGAAATTTCTTGCAAATGTTTAATATATGCATCCGGATTTTCTCCCTTTATTAGAGACAAATCGATATTTATATAATGTAGGCCTTTCAAATTAAGTTTTCCTTGGTCAAATTTCGACCATTTCTATCTCGGATCAATATTTGCCAGCTGAAATCAAATATATGGTAGAGTACGATGAAGATTTGAATGCTCACTGCAACACGAGCTTAGATGGTGAGTTTGAATAATAGGCCCTCTTCGGAATGACGGGATAAATGGTTTAAACCTAGGATTGGTACATGTTTGTGAAAATTGTTCGTCTAGGTTTATAGTGTAGTCTTGAGAAAGACTGTTGTTGATATAATTTTAATAGTAAGGCCAAAAAAAAAATATTCTGTTTCTGGTGAGCGCGCGCGTCATCTTTTTTCTTGCGCGTCGTGATACTTTTTTTTAACATTTTTAATATTAATTGTCAATTAAAATTTATTAAAGTCTGAGCATTATGAAAATAGTTATTTAAATTGATTAAATGCATCAGACATAAATAAATCAAAACATATACGATGCTACATGTTCCGTATACCATGTGACAAGTATATTATAAGAATACTCACCATGTTTCAGATGTCTGTTCAATCAAGGTTTGCCTTGGGGGGGAAAAAAGGGGAAAAAAACCCAAAACCGCGTCACCGCGTCGATTTTGGGCATGTGCCCTGACCAGAAACAGAATACTTTTTTTTTTGGCCTAAGTGATGTTTCGCGTTCGCCGGCCTCAGCGGCGGTCATCTTCAGAGTGAAGTGAAATGTTTCGCTTACATTTTCTTGAGGACAAGAGAGTTTGTTGGCCAAAAATGCACAATAAAGTTCGATGAAATGGTCTCTCTTCAGCATCTAGAATTTTTGCATTGCCATTTTGAATGTGTAATCTGCCAGTCGTTATTTTTTCTCTCCCCTTCCCAGATCCCCTTGCGAGATTAGCCTAGCAGCGTACGATATAACGACTGGGGACGAGTTTGAGAACGTGGGTCGTGGGCTCTAGGAACGAAAATGCAAGCGACATTTTTGGCGCCATTGTTAATTTTGGCGGCTTTTTGACGACGTAGTCGAGAAGCTGCCTCGTACCCAGGCGTCTTTTTGGGGGAGGAAGGGTGTCGCGCGAAGCGGCTGATGGGAAGAGGGCAATTGAAAGTTGCCAATGGTCCCCAAAGCGCTCCTGGGGTACGAGGCAGGTCGAGAAGCAAAGCATTGGGGAGCCTGGCCCAATTTCAAAAGAAATATGGGCCAGGTAACCACTAATCTCATTCTCGCGTCATCAGGGCTAAATCCACTTATGACGATTGTAGTTTTACTCATAGCCACTAAAAACGCGCGAAATTTCAACCAATAGGAAAGCAGAAGTCTTTACTAGTGGTTACCTGGCCCATATTCTTTGATTGGGCCAGGGGCCAGGGACAGGGAGCCCAACTCTGACGCCTGTGATGGTCCTTCCTCTTTTTTTGTTTTATTATATTGAGCTTCTGACTGAAAACCGAGGCCGCTTAACAGTTGTGTAAGCTGGCTAACAGTTGGTAATATATGTATATATGTGCAAATTGCAGCGCGCTGTAACTTTGTTCGAGCTCAATTTTGCATGCAAATTACTACAAAGAACACAGGCCTTATTGCACTGCGTGTTTAGTCGTCTCAGCTTTCAGTGAGCGTCACGCGCCATTCACGTGGCACAGAAGCTCAACAGCTGTTTCGAGTTTCAAATTACCGCGCGCTGCAATTTGCATATATATGCATATATTACCAACTGTCAACCAGCTTACACAACTGTTAAGCGGAAGCTCAATATAATAAGCTCAGTCAGAAGCTCAATATAATAAAACAAAAAAAGAGGAAGGACCATCATTCACAGACGAGATGGTCAACAAAACAACACCAACACCTTCTCCTAATCCTATTATCAGTAAGGAGCATGGAAACGAATTGACAATCGGCAATGTGATTGATTACTTATAGCCAATCAGAAAAGCCGTAAATACAATTTTTACACTGTTTCAAATGTGCTTGATCATGATATTGTGATAAATTTGTGTTTATTCTGGTTATGAGTCGTTTGTCTGTTAATAGCGAGGTTAAGTTCGACTTCCAATACGAGTGCCAATACTGCATGAAATACGTCAACACTTCCGAAGTATACCGAATTTCGGAAGTCAGTTTGATGGGTAGTCTGCGAAGCAGACTGAATATGGAATCTAATTTTCTTAGCTCTAGGGCGAGAAGCTCTTCCTCGTCTATAATGTCATCATCATATGCTTGCAGAAGTAAGACGTCTTCGAGGTTTATTACTCCCGATGTTTCACAGTTTCAGTGTTCGTATCTGATTTCGAATGACAACGAATCGGAAGCGGAACGGAAGCGGATGTGTAGTATATTGGTATTCGCATCGGAAGTCGGGCGACACTAGCACCGTGCTGGCATGCAGTTCAAAACTACATATTTGTCCAATATATATTATATATATATACGCTTGATGCAATAACATACTTTATTGAATTGACATAGTCATGCATATGTAATCATGTCAATAATAATCACAAAGAAATCCTAAGTTAGATATATACAGTTAATACTAATGGTCAATAATATACACACAGCTAAATATCAAGATCCCATCCATTCCACACGTTTGTCTTTGAAGATGTTAATTCGTTTTTTCCCGCCTATACAACTCAACGTTAGAACGATTCGAAAAAGACTTGAATTATTCAGCGTTTTCAAAAAGTTCGCGTTTTCACCTGTCTATATATAGGCAGCAAAACAAAAAAATAGCGTTTTCTTAAGCATTTTTGTCGTTTAAAAATACACGTGGATCAGAATTAGATAATTGAACGAAATTACATTTATTCTGGGTTCGAGTCCCAAAATTTTACATTCAATTTTCATGTCCAACTAGCTAGCATATCCATGTCTTCTCTTAAGTTACATTTATGGTTAAGACATATTCAGTTTGCATTTCCAATCGTTTCATTACTAAGGACTTAAAAACCACACCGCTGGTACCATCATAGCTAAGGTGCAATCTTTAGTAAGCAAAGCAAACAGAACAACAAAGATATTTAAAGACACGATAACAGTCGTTGCATACTGTCTGTATTTTTCTTTATTTGGGTTAATCATCTGAAAAATAGCGGCGTCCATCTTATCCACCTTGCTTAGTTTGGCTCTTTTACTTCCTTGCTTTGATGCACTGCTTATTACTGTCGTGCCATAGGTCTGCGAGAGCTTATCAATTGAATCCAACATCATGATTCAAATAGTATGTAAACTGGATTCAAAATATCGAAGTTTGACAGTTAGCTTGTAACCAGGAAGGAAAATGTGTATATAGCTATATAGCTTAGACTATATATAAACCAAGGCCAATGTTCCTTCAAGTTGCTTTAACGTGCCAACTCAGGAACCCAGGATTAAAGCGATTTTCCTTTCTCGCAGGTCGCCGGAAATATTGAAATCGCAGTACAGTCAAAATCGTTATTTATTGGTACTTCACAAACACAAAGCGAATCTTTTAGTAAAAGTTTTGCCTTGTTTGCTCTGTCGACGTCTTCTCATCTTCTCAGCTGGCCTCGTTTGATCTTATATCTGAGATTGTAGTCAGCTTATGTATGAAAAGTCTTTAAACTTTAATGTTTTGGTTTTATACAATAAATTATTCTTGTCATCCTCCTTTTCTTTTAGCTTCATTTTCTTTTTTTTTAATCATTTGTACTAATTAAAAGCCATACATCAATTCCTAGGTGAAAATATGTCACCAGTGATTAATTTTTATTCAGTAATTTTAAGCAATTCAACTTGTATTTAACACGGGCAAAAAAAACGTAAATACATTTTTTCAAATTAATAAATAAATAAATAGGCGGTTAGATTTTCATATATATATTATTGAATAGAAAACGCAAAAACCTACCGCACCCTCGCTCGAGTTAAAAAAAATACTTTACTTGTAAAATAAGTTGCATCATACTCATGCTGTGATTGGTCAGTGGTTATCGCCTGATGCAACTACGAATGAGTTTAAAATAATTAATTCAAACGGTATACAACTACATAAATCCTCGACTATTCACATAAACTTTCGAATTCTCCCAAACTCATTCTCGTGTTTGCATAGATCTTCATCAGGCTATACAAATACGACCATGCAGCCATCATTTTCTATTTCTTAATCATATGTGCGAATGGCGGTATCTACTATACGTGGCCTCGCGGGGGAGCAAGGGACACCAAATGTCGGCGAAGGAGGCGCCCACACCTGCCGATCTAGTTGATCTTGCATAAGTTGTAGCTGTTTCTAACAGATTCAGTTTTACTAATACCCATAATAATACTGTCAACATAATAACACTGTCACTTTACATAAAATTTACTGACCCATTCGTGTCGTTTTTTTGGGGGGAGGCATGTCACATTTTGTATGCATTGTATCTTGTAATTTGTACGTACAGTGTATTTCCAATTAAAGTTACTACAATAAAAAGCAAATTTCGTTACATATATTTGACTTATTTTCAATAACCATATTTTTAATAAACAGTATTACTAAATCTACGTTATGATTTCATTTTATCATTGAATTAAGATACATGATATACAATACAATACAATACGATACAATACAATTCAATGCAATGCAATACACAATAGTGCAACATATTTTATTGATAACTGATAGATCCTACAGGGTGACATATCATATTAAACAATGTTTCATTGATATTTTCGCCACTAATAAAATTGACAACCTCTGATGTGTCGATTATCATAAAACGCATTATAAAGTTTACTGCTCTATTTTTGTGGGGTCTTACGCGTCAGACCAACGCAACCTGATCAACGCTCGAAATAAATCTCTGCACATCTATGTATTATTATTATTCTCTACATCATAACTGATTAATTGGATTACAATTCCGTGTTAATGTCAATGAATTAAATCCC
Source organism: Paragorgia papillata (assembly GCA_035771165.1). Taxonomy (NCBI): domain Eukaryota; kingdom Metazoa; phylum Cnidaria; class Anthozoa; order Scleralcyonacea; family Coralliidae; genus Paragorgia; species Paragorgia papillata. Next base: position 1,994,184 of record JAWNZC010000265.1, read on the forward strand.
ATCCCAGTGGCAATGTATATATTATTTCAATGCCAGCTACATCAAACAATTGTTTCTTGTGCCTACCGTCTACACATGCCCTACAACCGCTGACCAGTTATCTAGTATTTATTGCAGTTTGCTGACGAATACTGAGTACAAACACTGTCACTTGTAGTCTCCTTGTATCCAGGCTTCTTATCCAATCCAGAACCTAAATTAAAACACAACAACATATGGCCTCAAAACAAATTGCCCAAGACTGCTAGAGATGCCTTTCATGCATGGCTTTTCAAGACTTCTCCCCATTCACAAGTAAAAGCGTTAAACAGAGTAAAAAAGATAAAGTTGTCTACAGTATACACTGGCTATACAGTACCGTATGTCATCATTGTCATGTGGGAATATTTTATAATATAGACTATTTTAACTCTTTCCTGCATGCCCAAATTGGTCTTTAGTAATTTATTCTGGCGAATGCCACACAATTTTATTCACCTCGAGTGTAGAATATATACAGAAGCTTTAATCAAACTCAATGAATACAATACAATAAAAAAGACACGTTACAAATATACCTTACAAACAACAAAAGTGTTAGTGAGTTACATAAAGGGCTAGCGAACGGACTCTAACTCCCAACTAGGCCAACCCCCGCATACACTACTAAAATAAAGAAAGTTACATCAAATTACAGATTTGCAAGAATACAGATTCTCAGCAGCAGAAAGGTCTGCCAGTATTCCTACAATTAGGACACAGTCTTCCACGTTCCCACTCTATCACTATCGAAGACAGTGTCTAGCTTAGTAAAATAGAATTTGTACAACTGAGTTTTAAAGGAGGAGAAAGTATCTGATTGACGAATTACAAGTGGTAAGTTATTCCAAAGTCGAACAATGCGATTAAAAAAAGAGTCTCTGAACAGTGATGTACGAAAACGGTGAATTGAACGAAGATTTAAATTAGAAACAGACCTTCTGGTGCGACCACTAGAGATACAAACATAATGTTTTAGCTGGATGTTGTAGAAACCGTTTATGTATTTATACATAAAACATAAGAATAACATAACATAACATAACATTCCCCACCTCTGGGGAATCCCTCCGACAGGAATGAGTTAATAAGTACACAGTACGTAATTTTCTACCACAATTTTCAACCTTTTTAATTCTATTCTTGGTTTTCATCTGACGTCACGGCGGCCATATTGGTGCACAGAAACAATGAAATGGCGGCCGTGTTGGTGCAACCATCTTTATCCTATGGGAATTTAACTCTATTCTTATTCAAACATTTCGTATTGTTTCACCACCCCAACGGGGACACCGATCACGCGAGTGAAAACGATCATTGAAAATTTAATACAAAAGCCTACACATATAGTAAGACAAACAAAATTGAATAGAATTGAAAAGACGAATTAAAAATAATTAGCGTCAATAATATATAGTATATTCTGTACTTGGTTTTCATCTGACGTCACGGCGGCCATATTGGTGGACAGAAACAATGAAATGGCGGTCGTGTTGGTGCACAATCTTTACCCTATGGGAATTTTACTCTACTCTTATTCAAATATTTCGTATTGTTTCACCACCCCCAACGGGGCCACCGATCACGTGAGTGAAAACGGTCCATATTCCTTCAATAGTAATATTGAAGGAATTGGATATAAAAAGCGTAAGCTTTTTCGCTCAATTTGCTGTCAAAGTTTAGTGTTATTGAAAATATATATTTTATTTTGTTACCCAATAAAATCTATTAAAAAAAAAGTTGATAAACAGTTGAGCGAAACAGTGTTGAAAAAGAAAGGAGGTTTTATCTAGCATTTGCACGTTTTTAGGAGGAAGTATTTCATTTCGTTAATCACATGAATACAAGAAATAAAATAGAAGACGTATAATTTTGTTGTGAACAGTTGTTAATTTGCAAGAACTGGTTTCCTTTTTACGTCATTTCCGGTAACTTGTTACCAACTTTGTGGGGTTATGCAATAACCAAGGCTAACAGCTACTGTAGGTAACCGCGCATTGTTCGTTATTGGTGCAGACGTACATGTAAGTCGGTGGCACATCATTAGTACATACGTACGACAAGCAGTCAGACGTACAGTCTGTTGCTCGGAAAAAAAATTCTTTTTTCCTCTTCTTTTACTCACCACCCTTTCGGTCCCTTCATTCAATGGTGCAAATGGTACGTTTTTCCATCAATTTACATTGGTGTGATTAGGTGTGACAAAGTATAAATACAGTTTCTGGAGATACAGTTTCTGGATGTTTAACACTGTTATTCTGTTGTTGTTGGCTCACTAGCAAGTCTGTTTGTCATTGCTAATTACATGTACTTTGTGGGGAGCCGACCAAGAGCCCGCCAATTCCTTTGAAAAATGATGCATGCACAATACCCTGAAATTCACCAATTGCCTGGTTAAACACCAATGGGTTAAGAAGAATCTGATCTGTTAACGTTTTACTGTAAATAATTACCTGTGATTAAATTGTGCAGGTTACAATAATTTGTGCCATCATCAAGAACAGCATACCATACTTCTGACGTGGAATATCCCTGACAAAAACAAACAATTAAAGTTCTAAACAACTTCACACTGAGTGTGAAAAAAATTTAAGACACTTTGTTGAACAATTTTCGTTTGTTTGAAGTTTTGGGAAACAACAATTGAACTTCAACTAACTCTGTATATATATATGATCTGCTATATATATATATATATAGTATAGTTTAAGTGGGCTTACCTCACTGTTGAGTGTCGCAACTGTCAGTTTCATGCGGGGTGATCATCAGGCGACACTCAACATTTTGAGGTAAGCCCACTTAAACTATACTATATTCACTCTACCTTTATGGTATTGAGCACTTTCCAACATTCCATGAACAAAACCACACATGTTCGTTTGTATATATATATATGATCTGCTATATGCAATTTATTGACTTCTGATCATTTATAAGCAAATATTTATCTGTGGTGGTCCACTGATAATTTGCTTATTCAGAAATACAGTAGGTTTCCCAATAGGGATTTTAATTGCCTTGGGCCACTGGACCACTGTAAATTTAAACCTCTGGTTATATAATGTATATTAAACAGTGCATTAACCCTCATACATGTACCACTGGCTAAGTAGCCTAAGTGCACATTTAGAATTTTATTCTCAGATAATTTCATTCCACAAAGAGACGCTAAATATTAGAGCCATGGCCATGCAGTTTTGGCCAACTTGACAACGAACGGACTAATATGCGCAAAATATCAATTGAATAAGAATTCTTACATGAACAGCACAATTTCCAGACGAAGGAATCTTGAAAAAAAATGTCAGATCATCAACATAATGTTTCACTGGAGTTTCATGTTTAGCTTTAACTAGAGTTGGACTAGAACTCACAAGCTTAAAAAAATAGAGAAAAAACAGACTGAGTTTACAGTAATGTGTTAGTACAATTCCTTGAAATTCTTAAACCATGGTATTTCCTAAAGCACGAGGCACCAACCAGTGTATAGCAGAAATTCATCAAGAGGGTGGAGGCTTTGGTTTGATAGCCTTGCAGTACATTAATAGTAGTGATTTAGTTACTGTACTATGTACATGCCAAGAGGTTAGGGATATACCAGTGCTTTCAATGAATAAAATGCGCCAGCGCGATGGATCACGCTCGCCAGAGCAGATTTCACAACTGGGCAGCGCGATTTGGTTTTTCTTGAAAAACAGCGCCGGTTTATGTTGATGACTTCCTGTTACATTTCCTGGGTCAATTTTAACAGTCTATTATCATAAAAATGAACTTCAAACCAATGTTTTAAGTGTCATTTGTGGTTTTCATCTGCACAACTAGCATAAAGTTTGAGATTTTGTAGTGTTTATCCTGATATTGCCGCGCCGGAACATGCAGCGGACGTCCCTGTGAGCAAACGAACGCTATTTTGCATTTTCGCCGATTTCGGCTAGTCTTTTAATAATACGAATATCAATTAAACAATATGCAGCAAGACAATACAGTACGTCACTGGAGAGTGCAGTTAGCCTGCCACTAGAAACAAACTAAAAATATTTAATATCTAATTCCCATTAATTTAATAAAACCAAGAACAATTTATCTCCCTGTGATGGCCATAATTCGTAAATATGCGTGCATAAAGTTGTTCAAAACCACGCCGCCGGTTTATTGATTTGTTTTTATAAGCTAGACTGTATACTCCTGCACAGAGTAAACAAGAGATATTCCATTATTTTCATATTATATACAACTGAGCATTTATTTACTCCATTTCTAGGCAGTGGAAGATAATCTGCGAGCGCATTTTATGACAAATTACTTATCTGCCAGCGCGATCAATCGCGCTGGCAGAACGAACTTGGGAGCGTGTGGGCGAGCGCGAGCGCGATCACGCTCGCCTCATTGAAAGCACTGATATACCTAGTGTGATTGCATCTTAATTTCTAAATTTAGTAAGCTCTATCATGATCATTGTTACACAGTAGATGAGAGCCAGTGGAACATTTTATTTCCAAAACCGATGATGCGCGGCATGGCCCCAAAAAAACAAGTCATGATTTCCACCCAAAAATCAAAATATCAACAAATCTGTCTGCATTCCTAAACCTTTCTGGCTGGAGAATTCAAAAGTAGCAAATGGACCAATCATATTTCAGACCTGGCCATAAGAATTTTTGCAGGCGCGCGATCCGTCGCGCGCCTCATTAAAGTGAGGCGCGCGATTAAAAAATACGCTAATAGGGGTCGTAGAGACCAGAAAACAAGTACAAAAACATTTTTAAACATAAACTTAAAAGTCGATGTCAAGATCAACATCACTGCCTAAGCCTTCCATTTCGCTGTCGGATGAGCTTGGCGACGTACTACTCTCAATGTTTACTGTGCCTTCCTCCAAACGCCTCCGCTTTGTTGATGGGATGTCTTCATCCACGGTGCTGGTTGCGCTTTGAACTTTGCGCCTTTTCTTCATGTAGATTTCAACAGCACGACCACGTTCGTCGACCACGCTTTATCATTTCCTTTGATGATCATTAAATCTTCCATGGTCTCATGCTTCATGCTCAATCGTGTCGTATTACATTGGGAGACATGTGTTTCAAAACATGTTTAAATATTTTCTGTTCGCCCGATTTAAATAGATTTTATATCGAAATGATCGCTTGAATTTGCCGAATCCAGCACTATAGGTTTTGTCCACCGAAAGTATTTAGATCCGTTGTTATTCGAATATTTACTCTATACGTCCAACAGGGAACTTTGAAATGATGCCGTGAACAACGAACTTCGCAATCTCGCAAGTTCGCAAGTTCGTTTCGAAGTTCGCAACTTGATTGGCTACTACGTAATGAATTTGCGAAGTTCGTCGCTAACTTCGGAAATAACGAACGAACTTCGGAACACAATCGGCAAAAGTTATGTGAAATCCTCTGTAAATAGTCTAAAGAATATTACTCAAATCGTTTCAATTCACGTATTATAAAATTTTTGTCTGGTGTCAAAATGGTGCGAGGCGCGCGATTTCATGTTCTTAGAACAAACGAGGCGCGTGGCAAAACGCGCATCTCGATGATTCGAGGCGCGTGCCGAGGCGCGCGCGCGCGATCGCGCGCCTCAAACGGCCAGGTCTGATATTTCAGTGATCTCACAATGTAAATTTCAAAGGCTAAGGAATGCAGATGGATTTGTTAATGTTTCAGTGGAAAACATGACATGTTTATTTTGGGCCATGCCGCAGATCATCAGTTTTGGTAATAAGAATTAAAAACCTCATCTCTTCACTTTATATCAAGATATTCTGTATTATGGATAAATAATACATAACTATAGATAGTAAAAAGACTAATTATATATTTATATAATTTTACTATCCATGATACCTGTAATACTAAATCATTTGCCAGCTATTCAAATATTTTGCAATCAGGGTGTTTAGCCAATCACAGAGAATTTTAATACAAGAGCTGCCAGGTGCATGTTTTTACTGAGATGACAATGTGCGCAGCATATACCACACATGATTTGTCAGATTTTCAGAAATAGTTGGTAAATTTTCATTTTAACAGCTCAGCTTTTCACTTACTTGGCAGAAAAATTTGCCTTGAATTTTGCTAACATTAATTATCCCCCCCCCCCCTCCATGTTTCTTACTGAATTTTGCAATAACTCAAATATGGTCTTGGTGATGATTGGAGCCCCCCCCTTGCCCCCCCCCCCCTTTGCCGGTGCCACTGCACCTGAGCACAGAATAGAAATACAACCAGAAGTCCAACTCGCGTCAGAACTTTTGAAGTTTATGTCCTCGCGCATGTCGCCTTGCACATCTTGATTCTTCGCCATCCTACGCAATCCTGGCAAGTTCCCCTGGCAGTTTGGACCTTCATTTAAGAAGATTAAAACTGCCCAGGGAACTTGCCAGGATTGCGTAGGATGGCATAGGACATTGCGTAGGATGGTGTTGGATGGCATAAAATATCGCACCTGTGCATTGAAGAAATGTCACTCGAGTTCGACTTCTGGTTGTATTTCTATTCTGTGACCTGAGTAAGAAGCCAAACATACACCTGAGAGCTGCTACATTACTGGAAACGTGCTACTGCTATATCAGCTGTCCTTGATTCCCTTGATAAACTTACAGTGTACAGGCATTTTTCACCACCATTCTTACAATTTTCATCACTTCTCCAATTTTTGATTTGGCTCACTATGGCAATGTTAACTGTTGAGCAATTGACACCAAAAGACCTGGACAAGAAATATGAGTGACAACATTAAAGTATTGGAAAAAAATATTGCAATTTTCATTCAATGATTTAGAGCAGCCATTGTAAAATTTCGTTTTAAATAAAAAAATCGATAGGGTAAAAGCCCGATATTTAATAGTGATGTTTCATGTTTTGCAATGATTGTATTAAAAACATCGAGCGACTCTGCGACTGTTGCAAGTTTATATAACCAACTTCACTAGCTATTTTGGCAGAACGTTGTTGTCACTTACCAGTCAATATGACAAGATGCATGAAGAGAGCACTCACTTTGTGATAAAAAGAACAAAATTGATGAGACAACTAGACAAAATTTCATGATTAAAATATGTGTTGCAATGTCACAACAACAACTCACATTATTATTATTGCCTTCTCCGGGGTGGGGACGAGATTGCCTTCTCCGTCAAGAGAATTAATGGCCTGGGAACGAGAATCGTAAATGAGTACCAATTTTGTACCAATCTCGTTCAAAAGTAGCTATGTGAATCCACAGGCACCATGCAATTTTCACATCAAGGATCTACATTGTATTCTAATCTGTGTCCCAATGTCGCCGTTACAAAGTGCGACCATACATATAAGTGGCCGGGACTTATAGACCCTTTACACTTAATAATCCCTTGATGGAGGAAAAATGCTTTTCATTGATTTTTCGCTCTGTTGAACTGCGGAACTTTGAAGTTGTCCTCCAGATCGGCGGTTTTAAAAGGACACTTTAAAAAAAAATTGTTTAAATATTGGGCAACATTGGGCGATATATAAAGCGACATTGGGACCTCACCCAGAGTAGGTGGCGTATCATAAGAAAATCATTCGTGAATCTCAGGGGCGGATTTAGGGGTGGTGGATTGGGTGGCTAGCCACCCCCCTTGGTCTAGAAAAAATTATTAAAAGACGCTAAATATAATTATTGCAGGTCTAACAGCTCTAGTTGACCGTGAAGTTGCAGTTTTCATTTGTTGTTTTTTAAGTGTTTACATAAATATTTTATACTGTAAGTACATGTTACCCAAAAATATAACCTTTTATCTATACTGCGGAGTGCTCAAACGTGCCCTCAAATGGCTCTCAAATTCCTGGAAATGCCATTTCAGAGACCCAAGAACTTAAAAATTTCCAGGGGGCATGCCCCCAGAACCCCCTAGAAGGGTCGGCTTCCTCCTAGGACACCCCCCTTTCAACAATCCTAGATCCGCCCCTGAATCTAGGCAAGGAATCAGGATGACCGATGACGAGAAAAGAACATGTATATATTTATAGCTTTATGGTCAAGCACTGCTTAAAATTTTTCCTGATCTATTTTCCAAAACAATAATATCATAAATAAATCAAACATTTGTGGATACTTCCGAGTTTATCGTTTTATTCTGAACTTTCATCCGGTTGGCCCCTCTTCAGAGCTTGCAAAACATTGAATGTTCCTACAACCATAGTCAATCGAGATATGGTCTGGAAACTCAGCTAAAGTCTTTGGTCTATCTTTTTGTTTGCCTTTATGCATTTTTGTGCACGGTGTACGGTCACTGTACGGTCACTGAACACATTGTATTTTAGTATAATGAACGAATTATCCAATAGCAACGTTTCAGTTCAATCACTCAATCGTGCTATTTAAATATTAATAAACCTAAAACAAAGGATGTGCACGGTGTAAGGTACGGTTCAACATAAAATCACAGCTCATTATAGGCGCTTTGAAGTTTGCCGAGTTTCCAGCCCATATCTCGATTGATTATGCTACAACATATCAAGTTGTTTGCAAGCATTTTGCAAGCTCAGCATTAATAAAAAAGTTACATGGAAGTAATAAATATATCCACAAATGCTTATTTGATTGATTTATTAACAACTCCATGTAAAGCTTCAAAAAATATAATAAAACAGGGGCGCAACTAGAAAATTTCGAGGGCAGGGGTTGAACGCAAAAAAAGGGCAAAGTCATTCAGTATTCTAAACAATTTATAACCATTTATAAACGCATTTATAACCATTTGGGGCTCTGAAACAGCATTTCCTGCATTTTGAGGACGCTTTTCTCGTATTTTCGGTTGCGGAAATTTTTGTTTTGGTCTCGCATTATTTAAAATTTATCATAATTATATTCAGCCTAGCTGCCGCCCGGGCCCACTGCTAGAAGCCTCTGAGTCTCGCCAGATTTGCGGAGAATTGTATTGCGTACTACAACAGACGATTAATTATCTGTTTATCTAATGTCTAATCTAGTATTAGAGGTCTCACAAAAAGGGCAGGGGTTGCAACCCCCCCCCCCCCCCTAGTTGCGCGCCTGTAAAACATTACAATACATAGTCATTCAAAATATGGTCTGGAAAGTCGGCTAAATTCTTCTATCTTTTTGTTCGCCTTTACGCATTTTTGGCACGGTGCATGGTCACTGAACCCATTGTATTTTAGTATAATGAACGAATTATCTAATGGCCACGAGTTCGCGTTTGAACTTAGGAACGTTTCAGTTCAATCTCAACCGTGCTATTCAAATATTAATAGTTCAACATAAAACCACAGCTCATTATCGGGCGCTTTGAATTTAGCCGAGTTTGCAGACCATATCTCTATTGACTATGAACAAAATCATCTTAATCATGCCATAACATCGACTGCGACGGCGCGTTAATAGCTGGTGAGTCGTGGTTGTGACCGGTCGTGACTAAATAGCCTGCGCGCAGACTCTACCGACGGGTAAAACCTGACCGTACACAGACTAGTGATCCGCGCGCGACTATGCAGGAAATACTGCAGGCCCTCTGTCCGTATTAAACGCAACGCATTTATAACCATTTATTTCAACTTAAGCCAGCGGTTCGCCGCACTAGCTCAGTTGGTAGAGCGTGTGGTTTGCCAGAACTACGCAGTCATGGGTCAATCCGCTGTCATCCTGTGTTGAGTGAAGGTCCGGCTTCTTCTATTCAGAGCATGTGCTGTACGGGAATCAGCTAGAGGGGAAATGTACGTCTAGAATACTGAAAAACCGCCTATGGCGCGCCGTTTCGCCCAAAAATGATCGAGAAAAAAAAACGCGTCGAGAATCGGCCAAAAATGGTCGAGAATTAAAAACGTGTCGAGTTTTCCGCAAAAATTAGTCGAGAAATAAAAACGTGTTGAGATGTTCATTTTTTAATCATACTTTTTGAGCTGGTCGAGAATTAACTTCTGACTCGCTGACAGCATGGGGTGAAGTGATACGGGGAGGGTTACAAATATTTTCCAAAGGGGGAAATAACCAATCACTTTATACTTTCTATGGGTAGGTAGGATTGTACTAACTAGTGTATTCTGATCGCCAAGCTACCGAAGATGACGCAATTTCGGATAATCATAATAGGTGTAAACTCGCTTTTATAATTTATATATACAGTAAGATAACGCTGTCGATTGTAGACAACGGGTATACGTGAACGGCTGAACGCCACTGCGAACCGACTCATATAAAACCAATAAAACCAATGGCGATGCAGTCGTTCGGCAGTGACATGGCGTTCGGTGACTCGCGTTCCGCGCTGACTATAATCGAAATAATCAATCGTCAGATTTTTCGTCAAGTTATGCAATTGTCGACTGGTTTGCGTCTGAACTCCGACTGAACTTTGACAACTTTATCGTAAAGTAAGAAAACACGTCAACGACAACGACCACTGACGACAGGGAAAATTAATTATAAACGACCGAATGAAGCCTAATTCTTCTTCGAAGACGAACCATTGGGGGGGGGGGGGGGGGGGGGGGGGCGCCGGGGGCGGGATTGTATAAACAATCTGAGCGCAGGAAGAGAAGTGTAATTTACTCTTATGTTGATTCTTATATGTCTATAATCTGCAGCAACTGTATGGCGACATTAACTGGGCAACAATTGGCGCTGAAACGACTTGCAAAGAAATGAAAGCATGCACTAAAATACTGTGGCTAGCTTGACTTTGAATCATATTTCTTGCTTGCTTCAGGGTACTTAACACATGTCTGTCGCCAATTAATTATCCTTATCCGAAACGCGCTGACATTTTCTAATATTAGCAATTTGAAGTACTGCTGGGTGAATTTCGGAGAAAAAAAGACGTTTTGTGCCTGAAAGAGTAGACTGTGGGTATAGTTGGCTCACGAGTTTTAGTCACAAAACCTTTTCAGACTTACAAGCAGAACTATTTAGTCAAAACGTTTAATTAATTGGCGACAGACATGTGTTAAGTACCCTGAAGCAAGCAAGAAATATGATTCAAAGTCAAGCCACAGTATTTCGGTGCATGCTTTCATTTCTTGCAAGTCGTTTCAGCGCCAATTGTTGGCCAGTTAATGTCGCCATACAGTTGCTGCAGATTATAGACATATAAGAATCAACATAAGAGTAAATTACACTTCTCTTCCTGCGCTCAGATTGTTTATACAATCCCGCCCCCGGCGTCCCCCCCCCCCCCCCCCCCCCCCCCGAGGGTTCGTCTTCGAAGAAGGTCGTTGTCGTTGACGTGTTTTCTTACTTTACGATAAAGTTGTCAAAGTTCAGTCGCAGTTCAGACGCAAACCAGTCGACAATTACATAACTTGACGAAAAATCTGACGATTCATTATTTCGATTATAGTCAGCGCGGAACGCGAGTCACCGAACGCCATGTCACTGCCGAACGACTGCATCGCTATTGGTTTTATTGGTTTTATATGAGTCGGTTCGCAGTGGCGTTCACGTATACCCGTTGTCTACAATCGACAGCGTTATCTTACTGTATATATAAAAGCGAGTTTACAGCTATTATGATTATCCGAAATTGCGTCATCTTCGGTAGCTTGGCGATCAGAATACACTAGTTAGTAGAATCCTACCTACCCATAGAAAGTATAAAGTGATTGGTTATTTCCTCCTTTGGAAAATATTTGTAACCCTCCCCATATCACTTCACCCCATGCTGTCAGCGAGTCAGAAATTAATTCTCGACCAGCTCAAAAAGTATGATTAAAAAATGAACATCTCAACACGTTTTTATTTCTCGACCATTTTTGGCCGAAATCTCGACACGTTTTTATTTCTCGACCAATTTTTGCGGAAAACTCGACACGTTTTTATTTCTCGACTAATTTTTGCGGAAAACTCGACACGTTTTTAATTCTCGACCATTTTTGGCCGATTCTCGACGCGTTTTTTTTTCTCGACCATTTTTGGCCGAAACGGCGCGCCATAACCGCCTCCCGCAGCAATATGATCATATTCTGCAGAGTGCAGGCGCAACGACGAAAAAAAAAAAGGTCCATTTTCTGCCAGGAGAGGAACCGGACTGTAGCCAACACAGATGGCAGTTTGGTACTCCATTGCAAGGTGGCGGACAACGTTTTACCCTTCTCGTTTTTTCTACATTGTCACACGCGTATATATTTATTGATATTCATTTCAGTTAATGCTTATAAGATAGTGACTAGCTCGTTCCATTCGTTGGTAATTTATTGAAAATAACCCGTTTAAAACAATGAAAATGTGCATTAAAACTTGATAACTGCGGTCCCCATATGATGGTGCTTGTTCTAGACTTCGAGAGTACTACCAATACACTTCAAAATAGAAAAAAGTTTAATTGGCGTACTGAAAGTACTGCTTCTAGACTATTTTAGCAAATTTAACAAAATACTGGAGCTGGAGTTGGTGCAAGTTGGTGCTCCTTCAAGCATTAATAAGAGACTGGAACCAAGGTAATTGTTAATATTTCTGAATGATTTCAACTGACTTCAAGTATAAATATCGTATAGTTAACCATATTTTCGTCTATAACTTTATTTTCCTGTCTAACTGATAACACTTTAGTATTATAGTATTCATTCTAGCTAACGCCAGACGATTTTGTTCACTTCTGGTAAAACTCTCCGACGAAGACGAGTTACAAACCATCTAGGCTTTTAGCTCTTTCCTGCGGTCCTAATTGCTTTTACGACTTCAGTATTCTATTCTGGCCATACGTCACAATTTTATTCACCTCTTCGGATACCCTCGGACAGGAATGAGAGACTAATCAGAATTCTAATGATTATATGCAGTGAGTTTAAATGTTCGGCGAATCACCGGAAATGGCAAAATAACTTTGAACTCCTATTTTGATTAATTTCCGAAGAATTCTTTTTACATGATTGTATCCTGAGATATCCTTCGTGATTATATATATGATAGTTTGTTACTTCAGATGAAGTGACATTTAAAGCTGAGAGTAAATTTTATTAAACTACATTAGCTAGTGCTAGTTCCTAGAAGTAATATTCTGGGAAACACTCGAGATCGTCGAGGAAGTAATTAGAATATAAGCAATTATTTTCATTCTTCTCAGCGGTTCAATCAATCAATCAATCAATAGATTTATTCAAGGAACTTAATACATGGTAATAAATAATATATTAAGTCCTAGCAGGAGATTTAGGAGGTTAACCCTATAATAAAATCCCCTAAATTAATAGAGTATATAAATGTTCTTTACAGATAAAAATTATAAAATTTAAATATAAAATGAAAAATGTTTGCCTAGTACAAATTTAGGTGCAACCGAAGTTGACCTTTAAACGATTTAAAATTTATAGCTTCTACAACTTTTGACGGTAAAGAGTTCCATAACTTAATAATTCTTACAAAAAATGAGTTCTTGTAACAGTTTATTTTTGATAATTTAGTATATAAGGAGAACTTATGGTTTGCTCTTGTCTTATTTAAGTGTTTATAACTTAAGACTTCTTCAAATTTTATACCATTAAGGTTAAACACTGTTTTGTAACATTCAATTAATGAGAAATAAGTTCTGCGTTTTTCAAGAGTATTCCATTTTAACAATTCACAACGCTCTTCATATGGCATTTCTCCACGTTTTTGTTTGAGAGCTAATCTTGACGCTCTTCTTTGAATACTCTCAAGAGCTTTTACGTCTTTAACCAAGTAAGGGGACCAGACAGGTGTTGCGTATTCTAATATTGGTCTTACCAAGGTTTTGTATAACTTGATAAAAACAGCTATATTTGAAGTGCCAACTGATCGCTTGATTAGTCCCAAAATTCGATTTGCTTTGTTGACTGTTGAGTCGCAATTTGTTGACTGTTCGTCGCAATAGCTCAGTTGGTTGAGCCAGTGACGTTCATATAACATCACATAGTCATGGATCGATCGACTGCAACCGACTGGCCGCCCTTTCCTGCCCAAGATTCGCCCTAGTCCGGCCGAGTTGTCCTGTTGGTTGTTCAGCCGCAGAATTTGAGCGCTTGCACTTGCGCCACCCCATATCGGGGTTCCCGGCCATACGGCCCGCAAGTTAGTATAGCGCTCCCTCGTCGGCCAGACCACGGGCGAATCCGAGGCCAGGACGTAGCGGCCTGAGCGGCTGCAGTTAGGTACTCCAATGAAGTGTTGCCGCGAACCTTTTCACTTTAAAACTTAATATTAATCAAATGGGGTAACATGACACACACAGGGCTCTTTTAATTTTAAGGATTGTTCCTTAAAAGAAACTCTTCTGAAGAGGATTTTGGGCAAGCCACCCCCGCCCTCCCCCCCCCAACCCCCCATGGTTAAAATTTACAATTTTGGAAATGACATTTCATTTTGGAAAGGGCGATTTTAAAGACAATTGAAGGTTATAAAATGTCATCAGTATGCTTATACAAGTGCAAGGAAGCTCTATATAGTATATATAATAAGCCTAAACTAATTATAAATTTATTAAAATAAATATTAGCAACTAAAGAAAATCCTTAAGGTTCAAACCATTCGGCACAAAAGTGTCCAGTTCATAAGTCCAAAATCCCTCTCACTGTAAAGCCTGGTTTCCATATAGCCGTAAGAGCCGGCGGCATGGCTGCGGCAAGGGGCGATTGGCCAATCATAGATAGTGTTGAATTAGCCAGCAATAAAAAGCTGTATGCGATTGGACCATTGCCCCTTGCCGCAGCCATGCCGCCGGCTCTTACGGCTATATGGAAACCAGGCTTAAAGTGTTGGTTCACTTACTTCTCTCACATCTGTCTTATCAATACTTCATATATCTCTAATTCCCTCATGACCCTCTTCATAAAGTGAGCATACAAATGCTCACCAGCTATACCCCTCTGCCCTTTCCCAATTAAGCAGCATTAGGGACCTGTCATAAAGTACAGGAGGGGGTGGGCTGGAGAAATAAAAAAGATCAAAACACCAACTTCATTGGCCCACCCCGTGTTACATGCACGATAAAACATGGCCCACCCTTGAATATGTGCACAAAAATTGATGATTCCCCCTATTATTAAATGTATTACCATACATTATACTGTACTATTGTGGAATCCACAATCCCAAAAGTAGCAGCCCCGTTTACTTTCGGATCTATTCGATCTAATATTTAATGCTCATTTATAATTTATAATTCATGAAGAAAACACAAATGACATCAGTAGCACGTCGGTGAATATATGTGATAAAAATCACAATTCAGTCTCCCTTAATAATATAGAGGGCAAAATTACTCGAATATGATTGGATAATGAAGAAGGATTTTTTGTAATTCAGGGCAAAATTACTTGCACTTGATTGGTTCCTTGATCAGCAGTTCTTGCATATGATTGCCGCGTCGCTTGGTTACTTGTGAACCTCAGAGGACTGACCTTTTTTCAACAAATCTGCAAGGTTTTTCGGTCTGAAAATATAAATGCTTTTTTGTTTACTTTGAACTAATTTAAACTATTGAAGGAGTGTAAACTATTAGTGAAAATGAACTAGAAAATTTACGAAAAACTGTGTTTACAAAAAGAAAGCTACAAGCACAGCAATATAATAGAGCGAGGAAAGTCGGAATGTTGCCGAGCACCGACCGTGATAAGGTACATGACATGTACTTCGACATTTTCTGGACATAACATAGCTCTTGAATAATTTTGCCCACTACTATTAACACATAATTGCATGAGTTCTCGTAAAATTAAGGTTTAATTTCACTCGTGTTTTCAAAATCTTACAAACAGTGGCGTAGCCAGAAGGGGGGCCGGGGGGCCCGGGTGGAAGAAGGGGGACCGGGGGGCCCGACCACCCCTGGCAAAAGTGCTGCCCCCCCCTGAGAAAATTTGGCTTCATATGCCTCATTTAAGCTGGGCCCCCCCTAAGTTTTTCCTGGCCCCCCTTGACAAAAAATCCTGGCTACGCCTCTGTTTACAAATTACCCTCGTCGCTTCGCGACTCGGGCAATTTTGTAGACTTTTGAAAACACTCGTGAAATTAAACCTTAATTTTCCTCGGCCCCATGCGATTACCTATACTTGTACAGCATAATCAACATGTAATTTAAGATAGCTATTCCAACAAATTAATTATAAAACAGTTACAAACTGACTCAGCTGTGTTCAATCGAGTCTAATTAAACACTGCTGCTCGTGTTTTAAACATTTACCTATGAAACAACCCATAGTATTCTGTTAAATATAATAAAGTTTTTAGTTTTGATTTTTCTTTCATCTTTTAAGCCATTTTATCCATTTTATATGTATATGTACAGTATATTGACTATAAATACTACGTGGACCACTGGATGCACACTATTTTCAAAGTTACTTCTGGGCTGAGACACTGCCGAGTTGGAAATTTTCAGACATATGTCAAAAATGTACATCATCTGATCTTTTTAACTTTATATACATATAAAGCAAGTTGACGACAAGTCAGAATCATAGAACTGACTGACTGTTACTGAAAATTAGTGAGATGAAATCAAATCGTGTAATAATTCATCTTTGATTCTTGAAAAAGGGGCAGCGCCTTGAAACGTTGAAAATTTGAAATAAAAGTTTTATTGTGAATAAATAATATATATATATACTACCGAAACAGATAGCGAAGTATAGTCTTATAACGTTTCAAGCGAAGGCCCTTCGTCTCTCTGACGCAAAATTGAAAAAATTTGAAATACTATAAGTTTGACGTCAAGTGCAGAAAATTACGTATTCCGTATTTATTAAAACTATTTATACCATTTATTTCAACTTAAATCAGCGGTCCGCCGCACTAGCTCAGTTGGTAGAGCATGTGGTTAACCAAAACCACACAGTCATGGGTCCAAATCCATTACCATTTCGGTGTTGGCCCTTGGTGTTGTTGGCAGCTATTCACTCGAGTCTCTGCTCGTGTATTTGCGAAGCTGGACTACGGGTAATATGCTGCATACTGGAATGTTGTAGCAGACACCGAGATGGTATAGGTTGGTACTCCATTGCAAGAGGCGGACAATGTTTTAACTTTACAATCTTTTTCATCAGTTTTTATACATTGTCACACGTATTGATTAATTTTTGTTTCATTCAGCTTTGACTATATATAGTACATATATAATTATGCAGAGCTATTATTCAAGAATTCTTTCTAATAAGTTAGATGGCCGCAACAATTCAACACCGCTTAATTTTCTTCCTTATGTTTTTAATACTGACTTTTTCTAAAC
Organism: Paragorgia papillata; assembly: GCA_035771165.1. Classification (NCBI taxonomy): domain Eukaryota; kingdom Metazoa; phylum Cnidaria; class Anthozoa; order Scleralcyonacea; family Coralliidae; genus Paragorgia; species Paragorgia papillata. Next base: position 2,011,375 of record JAWNZC010000265.1, read on the forward strand.
ACATCTAACTCTCTTCCTGCCGTGTCTAACAAACACTAACTCAGTACATTTATACAGTATTCCTTAACACGTATTCATTAACACTTCTAACTTAATACTTGCACTCCTATAGGCATGGTTTTTGTTATAGACTTCGATCTAGAAAGTACTACCAATATACTTTAAAAAAAAAGAAACAACTTGGCGTATATTGGTTCTATATTTCAAAGAACGAAATATTGAGCTTAAGTTGGCGCTCCTTCAAACATTAAAAAGAGACTGGAAACAAGGTAATTGTAAATATCTCTGAATGATCTGAAAAGATATAAACCAGCTTCAAGTAGTATAAATATACTCTCTTCTATAACTTATTACTTGCATTTAATTAAAAGAACTCACAAACAATGTGAGTTTTATTCTGAATAAGATGCAAGTACTAGCAGCGACCCAGTTTGTGCGAGGACTGGCAGATGGCTTGACCTTAGAATTTGTTCTAGCTAGCAACGCCAGAGTTCACCTCTCTCGAGCAGGGATAAGTTAAATTCAGCTTAATTCTTAACCTCTGTGGTCGTTCGACCACGTCAGCTTTCAGCTGAAATGATAAAATAATATGGCAAATTTTGTGTCTTGAGATATCGTCCGTGATTATAGTAGTTTGTATTTCAAATGAAGTGACATTTAAAGCTGAAAGTAAATTTTATTGAACTACGTTAGCTAGTTCCTAGAAGTAATATTCTGGGAAACACGCGGGATCGTCGAGGAAGTAATTAGAATATAAGCAATTATTTTCATTCTTGTCAGCGGTTCGTCGCAATAGCTCAGTTGATTGAGCCAGTGACGTTCATATAACATCACATAGTCATGGATCGATCGACTGCAACCGACTGGCCGCCCTTTCCTAGCCCAAGACTCGCCCTAGTCCGGCCGCGTTGTCCTGTGGTTGGTTGGCCCAGCTACAGAATTTGAGCGCTTGCAAGTGCGCTCCCTCGTCGGCCAGACCAGAGACGACTCCCAGGCCAGGACTTAGCGGCCTGGTCAGCTGCAGTTAGGTACTCCAATGAAATGTTGCCGCGAACGTTTTCACAATTGGAATAATTTGTGTTTTCTGAAAGATTTATAAAACCTAATATTAATTAAACAGTATAATATAACGATGAAAATTATCGTGAAACGAAAGAATTCATAAGCTTAGTTTCAACATCCATTGTTTGAACAAATAATTATAATATTCAAAAATCCTTTGCTAGCCAAACATGGGGTCGTTGGACCATCTTAAACTTTGCTACTGCTATCTGGAACAGCCTGTATTGCTCCATATACGGAAAGTAAACACCCTACAACTTTTTAAAGCAAAATATCCAACCCCGCTGTTATCAACTCTTGACAGTGTAGAGTAGTGATAAAATGTTCTCTTTAACAAATAGGTTCCATTTTTCCGTTGTCTGTTCAGTCATAGATGCACAGAATGCCACAGATGACGGCACAACGTGGTAAGAACAAAAAAGTGGCCCACGAGACGCAGTCGAGTGGGTCACTGATGTTCTTACCACGTTGTAACGTCTTCTGTGCATCTATAACTGAACAGACACCAAAAAAATGGAATCTATTTGTTTTATACTATACAATACAAAAATTAAAAAAGGTTTTTATCGAAACTCTTGCCGGATTTTGGGGCATGAAGAAGGAAAAAAGCAAGTCAGCTGACGTGTCCATGTGTCTGTCCTCTAATAGATCATGGGCAACAACCAATGAAAACACGCACAGCAACCAGGGTATTGTATAATCATATATAGCAACTTGACAAACACTATGGAGAAAAGTGTCAATGTCTTTATTTAGTTTTTTTTAAGGTTTTTAAATTTGTTAAAGACCAGTGCAGTGTTTTATCCGTAGATATCATTCGTATAATATCATTAATATGTGCAATGAACTATAACTTTGAGTTCATTTGAGTCATTAGAGTTTCAAGTTTCATCGCTAGCATCATGTCCCCTTTGATTTTAAGTTTGCCTTGCATGAACGCAGCGGTCGGTTTTATTTCCCCACTGAACATTTTAACAAAGATATCTTTGTCTAGAGAAAACGTGACATCGGGGGACGTTGGGGGTTCACCAGGACCAGTATCACCTGGAAATTAAAAAAGACAACAAGAAATTGTAAATCTTCAAAGTACAAACAATATTCACTTTCTTATGCTATTACTCTTAATTCTTATGTAATGCAATGCAACGTGATGTGTCATGTGATGTGACCACTGATCTCACGGGATGTGACGTGTGGCCACGTGATGTGATGTAATGCTACGTGTATGACGTGTGCCACCAGTGCCATATGTTACCCACGATGCGATGCCGGGTGGTGTGACGTCATGCCACGTGATGTGATGCCACATGATATGTGATGTAATGCCACGTGACGTGACATGATGTGATGTAATGCCACGTGATGTGATGTGATGCCACATGATGTAATGCCACGTGATGTGATGTGACCACTGATGGATGTGACGAAAAATGTTCCTATAACACACTTTGAGAATATTTCTACACAAAAATCTAAGCCTCATATATTTCCTGCCTCTGTATTACCTGAGCCACTTTTGAGATCCAAATACCAAGTTCCTTCTTCGGTTATGTTAAATTGATATATCGCTTTCATATTGGAAACAACTTCTTCGTTACAGTCACTTTTTATTCTTTCAAATAACTGAGATAAACCGTCAGCGTTGCTTCCTTGCCCAGTCGTGTTCTGCTTTTGGGAAGAACTTGGGACATCTTCAACATCCAGGAAGAAATCTGGCATTAATTCATGACCTGGGAAATGTTAAAGAGAGAATAATTTATTTGTTACTATATATACAGGATTATTATATATGATACAATAGATAATTGACTTGATGGTAGAAGTCTAACCTAAAACCTCGAGGCTTATGATTGTTACCACCCGATCAGACTTTAGATTTACAGGATAATATTGTTATATTAAACACAGGCTATTGAATCACATATACAGTACTGCTAATTTCAGGAAACCAGGCTCCAAAAGGAGCCATCCTGCAAAAAAATGTACGGAACAATTACCCTGGCGCGAAACTAACTCCCCGAAACGATCAACTGACTAAGCAGATATACAGAATGATTTGAATAAATTATATAAGAATAAAAGAAAGGGAGAGAAGAAAGTATCACATAACATGAATCGCACGAGTAGTAGACCCGCTAATAAAACCGTTGTCAAAGTAGATTAAAATTGCGGTACCCTGAAGCTTCTGCCTGCGAGTTCGTTCGTGAGGAATCAATAGCAAGCGACATTTTTGACGCGATGTTTTGAAAGCCACAGGCCACCGCTTTTTAGCACTGTGTCTGGTTTTATTAATAAAACTATAGTTGAAGTTTCTATAAACTATATATATCGTACAAGAAATTCTAGAAATTAGATCCTTGATATACAATAGATAACACTTTTAGCCTATACCGCGAGTGCGACATTAATGAGAACAGATTTTCCCGACAGATTTAGGATAACAAAATGTTTTCAAAACATTCAGCGCATTCAGTTTAAAAAACAATGTTCTCCTCAGAATTTCCTTGCAACTGAACAATGCGAATGACACCTTGCGTGTACAAAACATCACTAAACAGGCAGAAACATTGACATTTTAGTCAGTCTGGCGACTAAGAGAAAGGCATGACCAGGGTGTGTTTTATTACGCCCTGGCGTGATTCAGAAGAATTTATCAACTGAAAAGACCTGAGGAGAACACCATGCAGGGATATCAAGAAAACCTGTTTTACCTGGCACGCACGCGTAGCTTTCAAAGTCCTCAACTCCAACTTCTCTTAAAACGTCCTCATCAATCAAAAACTCTCCAGTCCTTGACTTGCTGTTTCCTGTTAGAATTACGTAAGCTGCGTCTGACATAATTTCTGGCTTGCGGCATTGTTTGAAAACTTCCTCACCACCAAGCATTTCCATTGCAGCAGTAGCTATGGCTAAAAAATGGTGAACAAGGTTAAAACAATATTTAATCTCATTCTAAACAATACTTATTTCTTAGTGAATCAAGGTATGGTACAGCGCCTATATAACGAACTGTGCTTTTACGTTGGAACGGTCCTCACGCACCGCGCACAATCCTTTTGTTTTTCGCTTTTGTGTAGGTTAAGCACCTCAATCGAAGTTTGTTGGCGGTATAATACCAAAGGCGACACCCGAGGAATTTATATCGCTAATAAACTAATTGGGGGTGAGGTGCTTAAGTTATTTATAACATGATCAAGGAGGTTTTCTAAATAATTCAATACGGAAAGAGTTTGTGACGAGGTCCTATTGTTATTGCGAGGTTTATATAAGGTTGGGAGGTTATAACCTGTATATAAACCGCGGTACATCAAAGAAAAGAGACTTGATCATATTATAATTTATAATAATATTAAATGTCTTATCCTTCACCTGTTTGCCTACAGAAATTGTTTACTTTACCACCTTAAATTTATCATAATTGACAATACTGTACGTAGTAAAATAATTATTTTCATTCTCTGATGTTGCGTGTAGCAACGAAACATTACATCTGTCATTAAATTATTTTTCAAATGTCGTTATCCAACCTGTTTTAGGCCACAAAGCGTTTACAGCAATATTTTCTTCTTTGAATTCAGCAGCCATTCCAAGAACGCACATAGACATTCCATATTTGGCCATGGTGTACGCTAAACGAAAAATGTTAAACGTTTCCGCAGATAAATGAAACTTACTGGAACCGACGAGTATACTGTAATTCCAGGGGCGTATCTAGGAAAATATCTGACTGTTGCACGCATGGCGTGGTCCACTCCATCTATGGGGGTCCGGGGGTATGTCACCCCGGGAAATTTTTAAAATTAGGACCTCTAAAAACGCATTTCCCGCATTCTGAGAGAAAGTGAGAGCAAGTTAAAGCCATCTTGGAAGACCATTTTGTATATATTTAAGATAACGTTTTCGTATTTAATACACAATTAAACATAAATACAACCGAGAAGCGCTTAGAATGAAGTGTTTCTCAGACTGACCTACATGTCCTTTAAACCACATGGGATTCATGCTGAGAGGTGGACTGATGTTTAAGATGTGTGGATTCTTCGATAGCTTTAAATATGGTACACAAGCTTGAGAACTGTAAGTAAATGAATTTTATAAGCAATTGACGGTACAATACAATACAATACAATACAATACGATACAATACAATTTATTTAACGTGATCAAATGCACTTAGCTACACTCAGCTAATTTACGGGTATTGCCCATAAAAAAGATGGTGGCTGTACATATAACCATAATGCTTTGCGACCTCAAATCAGCTCAAATAATAACTAAACATTGTTTATCATGCATACCAACATGGATTAAGTGAGCAAGAACTTCATTCTTACCAAATGATTGATCGTTTTAAAACCGTATCTTCCGATAATTCTGCAAGAAACTATATATACTGCGCGCAAAGGATTGTGGTTAAATGTACAAGTCGCCATCTTTTTCGGTACGGTCGATTGTTGAATGGATCAAATATGTCAGATCTAAATAATCCACAAAACGTAAGAAACAAAATCGAAATTTACCACAAATATGTTCCTCTTGCATTGACGTTATTCATTAAGTCATACCTAAAGAAAGCCACAGGTATAATATAAACGACCAACGTCCATTAAAGTCAATGTAAATATAAGAAATTAATATTTCAAAAGTTCATTAATTATAGTGAAAAAAATAGACGTCGTGCAGTTAAATCCAGTTTATACTGACAAAGTAAAACCAATATATTTTTTTGTTTCACACAAAGTAACATGTTGTTCAGTACTGTATATACTGTAAATCGTAAAATGGGATGCTTTTTGTGAGTTTATGTTTTCGAGTTTTCTGGGTTTATGTGACAAAGAGTTCTATTTTCACAAATGAAACATGCTATGACTATGACGTTTATACTAATAAATTAAATCTTTTTTCCCATTTGTCGTTTTAATAATGCTTTGCATTGAGATGAATTACACGTAAACCAGTATGGACTATTTTGTACAAAATATTAGATCTAACTTGTAATGTACGTACAGTAATAGTAAGTTTGATAAAAATGCCATCAGATTACTAAAGATATAATTTGTATCATAGTGAAAATAAACACATTTTCTGTTCATCATCTTTTTGTCACAGCAACTTAACCTCAAAGTTTGCTGTTTATTTTTACTATAAAGATGATATTTAATCTCCATCTGATGTTACAGTAAAACCTTATTACTCAAAAGGAATTACCAAGATTTACAGATGTAATAACTCAGGTTTTCCAGGATTGATTTTACAATATTCACTCAGAAAATATCTTTATTTTCATCATTTGGCATATCTTACAATACAGTATTTAGCAAGAGCTAACGGAACACCTAAGACGGCTAAGAGTTACAGGTTTTTCTTGGGATACAAAAGGGGGGATGACATTTGCGTAAATGTAAGTAAAAACAAGCACAGTGAGCAGTTATAGATACATATAATGCAATCATGGTTGTATATGCAATTCTGCAAATTCAAATAATTGCATAATGTATGTTTAACTATTGCTATATGTTAGCGTTTTGTTATACTATACTATACTATACTATACTATACTATACTATACTATACTATACTATACTATACTATACTATACTATACTAATGCTATGCTATGCTAAGCTACACTGTCTATGCTATACTATGCTACCGGTACTCACAGTGTATATGCTAATACTAATATGGTACTAAATGCTTTTATGTTATGTTATTTAATGCTGCACTGTGCTAATCAGCTAATATGTGTGTTACGCTAAAGACCTTATTCAAAAATGGCCGCCGAATTATAATTCTTTTATGTGCATATAAATTAGCCCTTATAACTTAAAGTAAAAATTATTTTGAATTTCCCACGGCCACGTGAAAACGAGTTCATAAGGGCTAATTTATATGTATATAAAAGAATTCTAATTCGGCGGCCATTTTTGAATAAGTTCTATACTTTACGCTATAATACATGTATTCTGTTTTGCTAAGCAACGTTTTCTGTTCAAAATGTTTCCAGCTACTTGAACAATAACACGATATCTCGCACACAACTTGTGAATAACAAAAAGAGTAACATCTACTTACTTTTTCATTGGTGTTGCCAACGTACCAGTTAAACTGATAGCACTAGCATTGTTCACCAATATATCAATTGCACCAAATTTCTGCACAGTTTTCTCAACTGCATCTTTCACCGCCTTCTCGTCTCGGATATCAACAATACAAGGCAGACACTGGCCACCAGCTTCCTCAACTGTTTGTCATGAAAATAAACAATTATTATACATCAATTACTTGTTTTCAGTTTCAACAAACTAACTTGAATATTTGTTTTAAAAATTATTTCAACTAAAAAAGTATAAACAATATTCTATCTATAGATACATGACTGTATATTAAAAAGTGCAATTAACCAGGCAGCAGCCCACAGCATTTACAATGCATGAAGTAGCAAGTTTCGTCTATATAATTAAGTGTTTTTTTTAAAGTTTCATGGATTAGCAGAAGAACACAAAATTTCTAATAATGTGTTAAATACCATACTTGTAAGGAACACAAATGGAAAATACTAAAAGCCTGCTGGTGTACTGATTACAGGAAGTCCAATAAAACAGAGTCAATCAACATATGGTTGGAAACTTTATGGAAACTTGCGCATGGTGAGCACAATGTATTTTTTGTATATGATGAAGCAATCATCCAATAGCAACGTTTAGGTTCAATCGCCCAAAGGTTTGTGAACAGTGACGACCCTCTCAACATAAAATCACAACTTACCCTATCTTGATTGACTCTGTATAGAATCAGTATTCTGGCAGTACACTTTTAATTTCTACCACAGACTGCGAAAAGTCAACTATAAGATTGAGATAACTGAAATTAAAAGACAATCACCTTCTTTTGCAGCGGTGTAAATTGTGCCTGGTAGCTTAGCATGTGGCTGAGCAGTCTTTGCAGCTATAACAATATTTGCCCCATCTTTGGCAGCTTTTAAAGCTATTTCTTTACCAATGCCACGACTTGCTCCACTGATAAAGATTGTTTTTCCAGCAAGCTTTCTAATGTAGAAAATAAGTCCCATTTACTTTTTAGAGCAATAAAGATAGCCGCTAGGTCATGTTTTTTTTTTGTAATATGCTCTGATAAACAAAAAAACCAGCATTGTTAAGCACACAAGTTACAACTCTCATAGAGTAAAATTGATATGATAAACCAATAGATAATTTCCAGCCATTCACACTTTTAACATACATTGAGAGAACGAAGGTTAGGAAGACCTAACTGGGACAACTTGCAACCGAAACTAATTTGTTACATCATAAAGCGTGTCTTTCCAGCTGGAATGAAACCGGCAACTCACTACCATGCCATGCATATACTATATAGTGCGGTGCTATGATAACATACATGCATGCATATTGCACATCTTCCGTCTACGGAGACCACTACTGTAGTGCTTGTATGTACAGTACACGTCAAATAAATACTTTCCTGGAATTACCACTAAACTGTTGGCAACGGTCTCCGTAGACAGAAGATGTGCAATGTGCATGCATGCATGTATGTTATCATAGCACCGCACTATATAGTATATGCATGGCATGGTCGCGAGTTGCCAGTTTCATTCCAGCTGGAAAGACACACTTTATGATGTAACAAATTAGTTTCGGTTGCAAGTTGTCCCGGTTAGGTCTTCCTAACCTTCGTTCTCTCAATGTATGTTAAAAGTGTAAATGGCTGGAAATTATCTATCGGTTTTTCATATCAATTTTACTCTACGAGAGTTGTAACTTGTGTGCTTAACAATGAGTACTTGTCATTTCACTCAATTAAACTACATGTTTTAGAGATTTTTGAAACAAGATTTCAAAGAAAATAGTATAATGTCAAGTAAAGTAAAATACATGTACATGTAAGTTCTCCCCTGTTTATGCACAATTAACTCAAACCAATCAAAACAAATGATAGTCAATTGCTTCACATTTATACAAATTTGTGCATGGGCACAGTGACAGCACAAAAGAAACCAGCCCCTGTCCTGCAGAGTGGTGCCGTGCCTATATACAGTATTAATTCAGAATGAACGAACAAACCAACAAACAAACGACTTCACAGACAGAATATACAACACTGCTAACGGTGAATTCAGTGTGAATAATGTCATTGTGAAGCAATAGAAGAGTTTGGGTTCATTCATTTAACCGTAATATTGAAAATCAAGTATTTTAACGCACCGCGTATAGTATTAACACAAATCGCAATTCTATTGTTAACCACTCTGATGAAGTTTGTCGATTCGGCATTCCTCAATTTACTATATGCAAATCAATTCAAAGTTTAACTGACAAATATTAATTACTTATCAAAAGCAGATATGAATTATTCAATTTAAGAAATAGCCGTCCCTACTGTACATGTACTCTACATGTCTATCGCTTCACGCAAACATAAGAAGTTTGGGAGCTAAAAATTACAGTGTGCGCAAACTGTTACTTAACTTCTAAAATTCTCTACAGGCAGTACAGAAAAGTAAATTGCAAGTCCTCAGTGTGAAAGTAGACTATGAGATTAGAATTTATAACTTACAATAATAAATTGTGTAAAACACTAGAGTGCTGTGCAGGTTTAGATAGAGCAAGTGAAAAGTTCAGTAAACTGCCGAGATTAGCCTACGAAATACAGACGTTTCGAGTGGAATGAAGGGCTAAATCGCTAGAAACGTCAGTATTTCATCAGCCAAGAAAAAGAAAGATATCTGGGTTTCCAGTTTCCTGATCCTAACTAGTTTTTGACCAGCAAAAGGTCGACCTTAATCTTTTTATTGAATTTTTGAAGAGCATGGGCCTTACTCACCGCCTTAGTTGCAGTATGATTTGCATCTTGGGACAGCAAGAATGCTGGCAGAACCCCAGGGGGTATTCTCGTTTATAAGGTATACAGGTATGTGCATACCGCCCTATAGGGTATGGTTTTCGAGATCTGGGGTCTGGGATATGATAGGGTATACAAATTGTCCATTTGGGTCTGCAATAGGGTGCCTATTTTGGTCTGAGATAGAGTATGGATGCCTATGTGCCACCAGTACTGGGGATAGGGTATTGATTGTTTTAGTTTAGGTCTGGGATAGGATCAGGATTTTGAGGTCATTGCAGCGCACACCTACCCAAAAATTGCCAGAGTACCCCCCTGGGGGAAGATCCTACAGTAGTAATGTACTCTAACAGTCTAACTTAGCTTTAATAGATGTGCTACCGAATATTAATATTAATTAATATTAATTGGAAAGAATATTATTGTCATGCCTGGGAGCACACTGCAAATGTTTAAACTATATCTATCTATATTATATATATATAATATATAATGATATATATATATATATATATAATTGTGACAGTTGCGACACTCAACATTTTGAGGTAAGCCCACTTAAACTATACTATATTCGCTCTACCTTTATGGTATTGAGCACTTTCCGACATTCCGTGAACAAAATCACACCTGCTCGTTTGTATATATATATATATATATATATATATATATATATATATATATATATATATATACATATACATACACTGTATGTGTATATCATCTATAATTTATATATATACTGTACATGTAACTACAGTATACAGATATATACTGTACTGTAAGTTTACTAAAATGCCATCAGATTACTAAAGATATAATTTGTATCATGATAGTGAAAATACACACATTTCATGTTCATCATCTTTTTGTCACAGCAACTTAACCTCAAAGTTTGCTGTTTATTTTTACTATAAAGATGATATTTAATCTCCATCTGATGTTACAGTAAAACCTTATTACTCAAAAGGAATTACCAAGATTTACAGATGATTGTAATAACTCAGGTTTTCCAGGATTGATTTTACAATATTCACTCAGAAAATATCTTTATTTATCATCATTTGGCATTAATACTAAAATACACTTTGTACTGCATAACGTTCTCTAATAAAACAAAACAAGCATTCAGTTTACTATTTTGTACATTACCGGTATAATTCTTTAAAAAAAATTGTGGACAAATTCAAGTCAACGTGATTATGAAAGCCTGTCCCCATCACAAAACCCAAATCCCAACCCAGGAGAGAATCAAAAAATAATTATAAATACTTACACAACCTCATACCCAGCATACTCACTGCAAGGGCTAGTAAAGACCCTGGGTACTGTTGAATATTACAAACTTCAAAACTTGGACCAAATACACGACTGTACGTAGTTGGGAATAACTTAAATAGTGATGTCATCACAACAGAGTCTATTGTGAATCGATTCAGTTGATAAATATAAGGCTCCAGAAACCCAGGTCTTCAAATACCTAAACTAAAGGGGGTGATGGGGGCCCCCAGATGTAAAATTTCCTAAGCGCCCATAGCAGCTCTGTTACACCACTGATTTTGGGCAAAAGCCCTTCCTGAAAGCATCAGTATTTCATTCCAAAAAGATCTACTGCAGTTATGTTCACCACCTTTTTGCTTCGAGTGCATTTACAGCATAAACAAATAATGCAGTGTTTAAATCATGTGTGGAATCCACACTGTGTTAGTCTGTGTCGGTGATATAGAGAAAACTAGCCTGTAAGCAGCAGTGGCATGCAGTGACAAAAATTGATAGGCAAGCAAACCCCGCTAGGGGGGTCTGGGGGCATGCTCCCCAAGAAAATTTTTGAATTTGAAACCCCCAAGGAGTGCATTTCCACAGGTGATTTCTAACCATCTACTGTACGTCTTTTCTTATAATACACAGCAAAATGTGTTTTGCATCTGCTGGATTATCCAAGAAAAATTATCATGTATTTTTAGTGATTATTTCATTTATTCCAGCAACAAAATTGCACGACTTGTCCAAATCCAGAAAGAAAACAGTTCAGGGGAGGGGAGGGGGTGAGGTGGGAGGTTGTTCAAAGCCATTGCAATTTGTTCCTGGTATCAGTGGTATGATCTAAGTTAAAGTAAACTTTCAGAATTCTGTAAAACCTTACGCCAAAATGAAAAAAATGGCATTTCAGAGACTCCAGCTTCAGATTTTTTGGGAGGGCATGCCCCACTAAACTACTATTAAAGCACTTTAAAGGGAGAGTCTCTACTCAACACAGGAAAGAGCTAAAGAAGTCTTTAGTTTTGTATTTCCATTCACCATGATGGTATCTTCAAAATATATTATTAATTGGTTTAAGAAAATATGTTGTATTATAAAATTGTAAAATTCATGAGTCGTGACTAGCCTAAAATATTTTAATCACAAACCTACCAGTATAAAATATTGGCTAAAACTTATAATAAAAAAAAATTAGTAACTTACCCCGTATTAAGCATGACTGAAAAGGCAAGCAGAGTATAGAACAAACTGCTTTCTTTAGCAGCTAAAAGAACAGCTCGAGAAACAGGCAAACAGCTTTGATCAAGGTGCAAAGTGCACGTGCGGTTTCACAGTATTCCCTGATGTCCTAAGTACCCCCACCTTCCTCATAATGACGCTAAACGTCGCGCTAAACCCTTATAAGTTATAACTTTCTCTTTTACTTTATATTATATACAGTAGAGCGTTTTCACTCACGTGATCGGTGGCCCCATGGGGGTGGTGAAACAATACGAAATATTTGAATAAGAAAGAGCTAATTCCCTGCTCCCGAGTTATCATTTCCTTCAAATTATGAAGCTTAACCAACTATTAAAACCACCAGCTGATTGGACAACCTTTTAAAACGAAACCTCACCCCCATACCACCCCCCGGTAATCACGCTCCCCGGAAACCCTAAACCTAATCACAACCCTCCGGAAAAATGTGCCACCTCTCATACCCCGACCACAACACCCATATCAACCTCAGTAGTGTGTAAAGGCCGATCCTGGGACATGTTTTGAAATTTTGACCCCCACCCTGGTTTCGAAATTTTGACCCCACCCTGGTTACGAAATTTTGACCCCACCCTGGTTCTGAAATTCTGACCCCACCCTGGTTTCGAAAAATGGCGGCGAAGGTTTTCGGGAGGGGAAGGTTTTTGGAAGTTTTTTTTTGGAAAAATTGTATTTCTTTGAATACAAATCTTTAGAACTTTTTTACTCCTTTGTTTTCCAATGACCAATTGCCAAGGTACTAATTTTGTCATCTAGTATTACTCTTTTGTCATCGTCAGCATTTAATGCAACTTTATTGACATGAATGGTGTTGATGGTATGATCTGTACTTCTGAAAGTGTTCATACCTTTAATGACATCTTTACCTGTAAATATGCAGTTTTTGTAGTGTTCAAATTTTAGATCTTTGTTAATGACAGCCTTTGCAATACCCTTGCACTTTTTGAATTCCTTTTCCTCCCATAACCCAGTTAAAGGGTTAAACTTTTTTGCCATTTTAAGTACATATGATTTTGCTCTGTTACCTGCAAATGCGTCAATAATTTCAGCACCAGTTTCCGACTTCATCATTCCAAGTACTTTGTTGTTTTTTCTACAAGGAATACCAGATGAATGAGATTCTGGAAAGTTACTGGTGTCAAACATGGTTTCAACATCGGGTGCAATGTCTTTAAAGAAGTCATTTGTTTTAATTTCGTATGTTAGGCTATCTGTGTCTGTAAACAACAGCTTTGATTTGTTTCCGTATTTTTCTTTAATGTAGTTGTAATGGAAGTCATACATGGGAATTTTTGACTTGTCTAATATTGCAGCACCCACAGCTATTGGTTTGTTTAGTTTAACCCTAGTTTTTTTCATATGAGCCGCACCAAGGTTTTCTGTAAATATTTTAATTCCTTTGTATTTGGACTTTTTTGCAAGTTTTTCAAGCTGGTACTCAAATGATACCAACCGAACATCAATCCTGTCTCTTACATTTTCCATGGTTTTACCAAACACAGAGTTGTTCATAAGTTTGTAAAAGTCCTTTTCAAAATCATTGGCAGCAACTGTTCTTAATTGGGTATTTAATTCAATATATTCTTTCATCCAGTCTTTTTCATCAAATGAAACCCCACGATGAATTTTTGTTATTTTTAACCCATTTTTTACCATTTGGTTTAAGGCTTCATAATGTACGACAAAGTTTTCCTTGTCATTGAAATTTGGGATTAACTTTTCAACATCATTTACTTTAACTTTTTCTGCTGCAAACGGCATTTCATTATGAGGATCATGAAGTTCTTTTGGGTAGTGTAAATTAACATCTAGAAAACAACCTTCGCCTTCTATTGTTAGGTATTTTTGCCAGTTTACAAACTCATCTTCTGGCATCCACTTAAACCCACCAGTTGGTAGTGGTTCTGTCATTGTACCACCATACAGGTTATTTTTGTCAAGATCAACTATGAAAACACTTTCTTTTTCTGGATCATATTTTTCCATATACTTATTGTTGGCTTCTGAATATCTATGGGTAATGGTTGAAATTCCACCCCGAATGCATTTTTCAACCATAAGATACATATCAGGGTCAGATATAAGTTCAAGTTTTTGTCCCGTCATTTTCATTAATGCAGCCCAAGACAGGCCAGGAGAGGTGTAGAACCACATAGGGTCAAGTTTGTAAGTGGTTTTACTCATTTTGCGAAAGCTTTGAATAACATCTGATAATCCAAGAACATCAGTTTTTTGATACAGTTCCATGTAATCTTTTAGAGTTTTGCAACCAAACTTTTTGTAAACATTTTGACCGTACTCCCAATCTTCGATGCTGACATTTTTACCTGTTAGTCTGGAATAAAATTCTTTGTGTTCTGGAAATTCTGTACAACTTAATTTTTTCAAACTTGTTAAATATTCATATGGGAAAACACCCTTTTGCTTTAAAAGTTCAACATTTTCTTTTGGATGGTTTTTAAAACCATTTTCAGTGTAATGGAACTCATCATTTGGTAAGTTTGATGTTAGTGTTGCTAATGATGAAGACATAAATTTTAAAGAGTCCAAAAACCTTAATTCCAATGGCACCCACTTTTTTACTGTTTCGCCTTTTGCATTTTTTTTGAAACCGCCGTCCATCCAAAGTTTTTTACTGACACTGATATATTCTTCTTCTGTTTTTGCAATACAGTCAATGGGACCATTTGATATACCCAAATATTTTACTAACAGATGACTATCATAACCACTGAAATTGTGGAACAAAACTGGTATATGTCTTGCACTGCTCATTGAATAATTACAGTCGCTATGAGCTGCACCACGGTATTTACCATTTAGATGGTTATGGTCCCGAACTTTTGACTTTGCACCTAGTTTGTTAACCTTCCACAAACTTCTTGGATCCAGAATTTTAAGTTTTTTATGTTGAAATTGACCACCACACACATAACATGTTGTTGCTTGTTGGAAATTCTCCTCATCCTCTGCTGTCATTATTATTTTCTTTGGTTCCTTTAGATGGTTGTGCCAAATCTTTTTTGCTTCTTTTTCCAAGCTTTCAACAAACATTTTACCAATATCTTGGAAGTCATACTGTTTTGTGTAACTTACATACTTGCCGGGATAAACTTCGGTGTCAGAACAAATAATGTTAAAACCATAACTGACTGGTATGTGCTCCTGATATTTTTGGGTATAGGTTTTTGTTTCATCATTGTTATTAACTTTTAGAGTTTTTAACATGCACTCAAAATCAGCTACAATAATGAATGGTACATTTTGGGTTTTCTTAAAATCTTTCGGACTCCAACCCATAACATCATCTTCTCCTTTTTCAGGATATTTTTGAATTTGGGCATCATGTGTTCTACAAATTGTGGTGTGTTCTTCCAGTATTTCTTCTGAATAGAATGGGTTTAAACAGCGAATACACCAAAACTTTTTGTGCTGGTGGTTGTCATTTTGGTCTGTTAATAATTTGCCAAAATCTTTAATATAACTGAAATGGTCTTTCCACCAAAACAGGTTAACAACTGTGTCATAATCTGACCTGCTCATTTGCATATGACAGACCTTTTTAATTTCATCATCATAGGTTAAAACATTTACAGATATTTCATTGTTGTTTTCAAACTTAGATATTTCATTAATTTTGACAGGAAATGATAGACCCGTGACGTCATACTCTTCAACAATTAATTTAACAAATAGTGGTAACCTTCCAAGGTGTTTTGTGTTTGGATCTTTCATTGAAGCTTGTGCAATGGCGACTGCATACAAAAAACACTTGTCATCCCTTTTGTTTTTAGGGTTAATGATTGCCTTTTTGTCAGCAATAAATTTTGGTAATTCTTTGAAACCCTTACCATTTAAAGGTCTATACTTTGTTATTGAAATATGTAAAGATTCAACTGACCTTATTGACCACCCAGAACCCTTTTTCTGATGAGATGCCAGATTTTCTAACATTTCCCTTTTTGACTGTTTGTATAGTTCTGTAACATCCTCAGTTGTTGTCATGGCTTTCATATGGGAACCAAAGTAAAAAAGATCCACTTCTTCCAACCCAGCCTCATAATCATAATGGACAAGTTTACAAATGAGTGTTGTTTTGACCTTTTTAGAGTTTTCAATGCTGTTGATAAGTTTTTCAACTGTTGTTGTTGTTTGCTCCAAGAAAACTATTGGATCTAAAAACCCTTGACCTGAAATTTCATACAGAGCAGCCTTGCCATTTACGAAATCTTTGATCATTATTGGCTCTGTTTGACGGATTTTTTTGTTGGCTTTGGTTTTTTTCCTGAAAATTTTTGAGAGTTTGTTGCCAAGGATTTGACGAGTTTTTTTAAGTTTTTTACCAACCCCTTTCCACTTACTGTTCCACTTAATTTTGTTCTGTCTTGCCTCTTCATGTCTGATCTCCCTAGACCATTTTTGTTCTTCCTTTTTCTGAAGTTTTCTGTCAAGTTTTTCATTAATTTTTGTTTGTTTTATGGTTTCATGTTGTTCTTGTTTGAGTTCTTTCTCCTTAGCCTTTTCTTGAAGTTTGGCAAGTCTTTCGGGTTTAAAAGGTTTCATTTCCTTATCCCGTTGCAGTTGCCTTTGCTTTCTAAGACGAGCATTTTCCCGTATTTTTAATAATTTGGGGTCATTGGTCTGTCTTGTCATTTATTATATAGTATGAAATTTCTATAAATATAAAATGAACAAAATGACGAAAATTAATGAAAATATTAATTATGTTGATGAAAAGGTTACTGAGTTTGTTGATAATATTTCGCCATGGGTTTCCCTTGCTGCTGGAATAGTTATTGGAAACATTATTTGGATAAGTGCCATAATACTTTTGTAAAAACTTCATAAAAAAATTTCTATCCAACTAAGGATAAAAATTTTTGAAAAATGACCAAGACAAACTTTGAAGTTTAAAAATACAAGAAAACAAACCTTAGAAAACAGTATAGAGTCCTGTTTATTATAGTATGGTTTTAAAAAATTTTTAACGACTGACTAACCATAATTTACCGTTGTACAAAACTTTTCTTTGGTTTTTTATGTAAAACGGGATACAGCTTGGGTTTCTGTTTAAACTTTGACCAGCTTGGTAAATACTTTTGAACACAATTTTGTCACCATCATTAGCTGTAAATGTTATTTTAACTGGTGTTCTAATTACGTTTCTGTGGTGTTTTTCATAAACTTCATTTTTGACTAGTGGAATTTCAAGTTTTTTACAAAGTGTTTCTGTGTTTGAACTATGAGCACCTTTGATACCAAGTTTTTTTCCTATTTCTCTGAGTTCTTTGAGTGATGATGAATTTTCCTCTCGTATTGTTTGTAGCCTTTTGTTTGCGCTTGTTCTTTCTCGCATTCTTTTTCCAAACATTTCTTTAAGGGTTTCCATTGTTTTATTATATGGTTTCTTTTAAAATTTCTTATTAATTAATAAGATATTTTTAATTTTGATTTTAATAGTAACTACCATTTCTAACATTGCAGTAAACCCATTGATCCTTTTCATCATCGATCCATTTTTTTTCAAGGATTAGGTTCCTTTTGTTCTGACGTTGTTGCCGAATTTGTCGGTACCAGTTTAAGATTTTCATTATTATTGTCATTTATTTTGTTTTGAGTAAAAGACTCTACAGACAACGATTTTTTGCAGTTTGGAACCCTAGTATAATTTTTAACTGTTTTGTTTGTCCATCCCATTTGGATGTTGCCTTCCATTGTTAAATCTTCTCTGCCAAAACTTAAACCAAATTGGAAGCCTTTCTTTGTAATATGGTTTTTGTTATATTTTTCTTTTTGTGTTGACTTTGAATTTCCCATTTTATTTTCGACTTACAGACCAGTATTTTCCATCGTACCAGACAATGATTTTGTTTCTAATGTAGTATTGAATGATGGAATGAGTTTTTAAACCAAGGGCTTCTGCAGCTTGACTCATGCTTGGAAATTCGATCACCTCACTTTTAAATGGTACAACAGCTGTAAACAAAATTTTGACAGGTTGTATGTCTTTGTTTAGGTATCTTTCAAATGGACCAAAGTAGAGTCCAAGTTCATAACATAGGGTTTCATTGGTAAGTTCGTTCGGATAAATGATTCCATTTTTGATGGCTAATTTGAATAACTCTAAACTAGGGATTGAAACAGGTTTGATAAGTTTTGACAAAGCTAAATTTTTTTCATAAATTTGGTCCTGTAAAAGTTTTACTTCATTTTCTGTTTTGGGGTTGTAGTTGTTTTCTTTTGGTGTATTACGGCTAACGAGCCAATGTTGGCCTTTGTACAGAATGACGGTTTTGTTTCTGATATAGTAATCAATGTTACTTGCATTAAGTTTTCCACCAATTGCTTTGGCTGCTTTTGACATGCTTGAAAAAGTTTCTATTTTATCATTAACCATAGAAGTAAAAGTAATTTCAACAGGAATTAATAATTCAGGGTAATTTGGATTACCTTGGTTTACATAAGGATGAAATGGAATTCCAAGCTCTTTAAAGAGTGTTTTACGGTTTAAATTATTTTTTGATATGTTTTTAATTCCCATTTCGCGGGCTAAAATTTCTAACTCTGCATTCGATAAATAAGGATTCTCTTTTGATATTGGTTTTTCAGATTTTCCATACAGTTCCTTTAGATTTTCATAAAGTTGTTCCCGCAAAAGTTCTGTTTCTTCTTTTAAATTTTTAATGGTTGTCTCAGTGTTCATTTCCTAATTTATTGTTATGGTTCCTTTTAAAAAATTAATTTCAATTTTTTCCTAAGTAACAATACTTAGGAAACATTGCTAACGCTTCGTGAGAAGAACAAAAATTTAAGTAATATTAACTCAACTGTTATTGGAATCAGTAGAACTGACACCATCGCCATTTTCATTAATATTTTCATCACTTTGTACTGTAACATTTTTATTTTGGCTTGGTTTTTTGTTCCAAACATGTTTGGCAATTATGATGCTACCAGTTAGCAAACCAATCATTGGGATATATGGCGAAATTTTTTTAACTAAGGATTTTACATCATCGCAGAAAAGTTTGTTTGATGAAAGTTCTGCATCCAGTTGTTCATCATTTTGTATTAATTCAAGTTGTTCCAGTAACTCTGAAAATTTGGTTACAAGGGTTTCAGTTAACAAAGATGATGTTTTGTCAAGTTGGACTCTTTCATAATTAAGTTTAATTTTTTTAAGGTGAGCCATTGAGGCTTTTTTCAAATATGCTTCTGAATGTTTGATCTCCTTTGCGAATGATAAGCGGATAAGATCTTCGCGAAGATTTAAATCTTGTGGATTTTGCGAAGCTTCGTTTTCTTCTTCATTCATTGTTGCGTATTCTGTGTTCATTTATAGTAGTGTTATGTTTTAAAAAGTTGCACAGGTTAAGGACTTCCAACCTACTTTTTCTTTTTATATTCTTTGTACTCTGTATACACAAAATATGTCAAGGCTATTGCAAGAACCCACAAATTTTTCGCTAACCATGCCAAACCCTTTGCACCCCATGACAAAGCAGTTGCTAGTATGCTTAAAATTGGTGCCAATACAGGCCAGGCAGCTTTTGCAAGTTTTGCTAAGGCTTTTCCTAATGCTCCTGTTGCCTTTGCCGCGGTTGCAACCCCCTTTCTTCCAGCTATTACCACAGTTGTTATAATTCCAGCAATTGAAATGGCAATAGCAGCTGATACCCCCATGTTTTCTTTGGCCCATTCTTTAAATTTTTCAAATTTGGTTAAATCATCAGTTCTAATTAATTCTTTGACATGTTCGGTTTCTGGTGGCATGTTTGCTTCCAGTCTAAGTTGCTCAGCTCTTAGTTCGCACACCACTTCAACCTTCCTAAACTTTGCCTTTTCCTCTGGATTTTTTTCATTGTCTGCCTTATCTTTCCAAAACTTTTGGTTAATTTCAACAGCATCCAGTTGTTTAGAATTAATGGTTCCACTAATGTTGCGAAGTGGAACATCTCCAACATCTTCTTCATTTTCTGTTTCAATGTTGTCCATTAATATTGTTACTTCGTCATCCAACTGTTCAGCAACTGTTTTTTGAACTGCTTCGGCAGCTTGTGGACTTATTTTTAGTTCATTTTCTATAAGTCCAGCTCCAGTTCCTAAATGTTCTGCACTTGCCTTTTCTAGTAGATCATCAAATTTTTTAATTTTGTTTTCAACTTTTTGTCCTTTCCCTTTGGAATAGTTAAATTCTCCGCTATTAGCATCTCTAACCAAAATTAATACATTTTCAAACTTAAGTCCATCGATCTCAAATGTTTTAGGATTGCGGGTAAATGTACTTCCTTTATACAATTTTTTACTTTCTTTACCATCAGCCCCAACTACTGTTTGACTTAACTCTTCATAAAAAAACTTTTTTTTTGTTTTTGTTGCGTCTAAACTTTGTCTTCGGGACTCCTTTCCCAAAAAGGTTTTTGTTCTTTTTGAAAATGATTCATCCGACTCATCTTCAAATCGTACAGGTCTTTTACTGAGTCTTTCCCTCATTCTTTCTCTTTCTTCTTTGCTAACAGGACCAAAATCATCATCATTTTTGAAAACTTCATTATATTCATCAAAAAGATCGTCAAGGTCTTTAAAATAGGAAGGTCCAAAAGATGTTTCAAAAGTTGTCTCAGCCTCCTGTTCTTGTTCTGCTGTTTCAGGGTTTAAATCATTCATTTCAATATTTTCAGCCATTTATTTATGTTTGGTCTCCAATAACTTTTACTAGTTCCTCGCCATAAAATTTCCCTAGAATATTTTCGCCTTCATTGTCCTGAATTTTGTACATGACAGGATCTCCTCTAAAAACCGCTGACACAGTAAAAATTTCATTTAAAAAATTTGGATCATACCCTTTTGAGAAGTTTTTTCTGAATTTTTGAAGCCTGACACGATCCCCAACTTTAAATTTTGGGTTTACTTGGGATTCAAGTGGTGGAATACCATACAAAGCATAAAAAACTTTGGATTGGTTGCCATCATTAACATCTTTTGGTTTCATTTTGATGGTGCTGTGGATGGTGTTGTTGTAGCTGTTTGTAAATTTATCCAAAACATCCAACCACTTTCTGTTACCCTTAAAAGTAAAATATTTCCACATTCTGGTCTTTAAAGTCCTGTTAAATCTTTCCACAATTGCAGCTTTTTTCTCAGAATGTGTTGTAAAATAAGTTATGTCATGAGATTTCAAAAGACTTTTTACACCTTTGTTGTGGAACTCCATTCCTTCGTCGAACTGAACAGCTTCTGGATATTTACCAAATCTTTTCTTGAATTCTTCCAACATTTTGTTAACACCTGGTACCATACTTACTGTACCCTTTGTTTTAACAGAAACAGCAAAACCAAATCTGCTTAAAATTTCAATACCAGTTATAATCCATTTGTGTCCATCATTTTCATCTTCATATCTTCCCATATCCACCAAGTCCATTTGCATTTGGTCGGCAAGATTTTTAACAAATGTTTTCTGATATTTTCTTGGTTTTCTTATGGTTTTGTGCAATGTAAAAACTTTCTGGCTGTGTAACCACTCCTTAACTTGGTTCCTTGTTATTGAAGAATTTTCTTTTACAGCAGCTTGGTAAAGTTTTTCCATGGATTGGTAACCTGTTACAGGATTGTAATAAATGTCGCGAAGTTCAAGGTCAATGAGTAAAAGTTTGTCTTTGTCTTTGTCTTTGTCTTCCATTTTATTTCAAAGAAACTGGACCCTATGCAACTTTGGAATTTTTTCAACTTCAAATAAATAATGACAGAATCTAAGAAATGGCCAAAAGAATGGGATGTCTTTGGAACAGTCCAAAATTTTATGAAACAACCAAAGGCTTCTGTAAACATAAATACAATTACAATATTTGCGAATGAAAGAGAAAATTTCATTGTAAATTTAAACCCCATAGATTTAACATTTCAACAGCCAATGAAAATAAGGAACCCAAACATAAATGATTTCATCACTATTCCTTATTTTACAGCTATTGCTGCCAGTTATGTTGCAAGCTACTTGTGTGGTATTTCTAACATGCATTTTAAGAATGGTTTTACAAGATTTCGGTCTTCTTTTTTGACAAGCATTGTTCATTACCATTATGTTTTCCAAGTTAGAAGATTCTTAAAACACCCCGAAAAACTTAGAAGGTTTTTGACAGCGGATGTCATAAAAATCTTACAACATAACCCCAATGATGTTTGGGTAAAAAAGATAAGTAACTCAACACAGGGTGTAAAAGAATTTACTCAAGACATGAAAGACCTTGGTTACGAAGTTAGGTATGTAAAGTTGGTACACAAAAGTTATGGAAAAATTAATGAATATGAGGAACTGGTGTCAGCTGGTTCTAGGAATTCCGATGATTTCAAACATTTTGTTCCAAAGGATTCTAATGGGTTAACACTATTGGGTCAAAAATTATTTCAACAATCCTTAGAATCCTTTGTTTACTGTGTATTGGGTGCGCAGGCAAAAACAAGATGGGTCATTGTTGGCGAAGGTGCCAAAAGTTTACAAACACAAGAAGTGTTTAAAAAGTTAATGGAAGACACAATAGCCCAGGATGATATTACTGTAAGCATTTCAAATATGAGGCAGGCTATTAAGTCCACCAATGTTGTTTTGAATTTTGCGATAAGCCCAGGTCTAATCCTAATCCCTAGCGATATGAGAATTCTTATTAACCCAATTAGTGGGTTCAATAATGTTCTTACCCTGGCAACGAATAAAATGGCTCTTGGACTTAACAGGCATCTAAATATTGGAAGGCCTAAAGAAAAAATTCCTGTAAAACCCAAAGAAAAACTTGAAACCATTAAAGAAAAATATAAGCCAGGAATTTTTACACCCATAGAAATAACAAAAGAAGACAACAGACTGCCAGAAGTTTTTGGAGCTTCAATCGGCACAGTTTTCTTGGTATTTAAAGGAATAGCAAGATTTGTATAATTAAAAGAGAGAAATGTCTGAATTCATAAATTTTAATGCTTCAAATTTTCCAATTATTGAAACTAAAGCTTCGCAAAAACCAAAAGAATTTAACAAAAGTATTTTAGAACTTGAAACATACAAAAACAAAAGCAGGTGTTGTATGATAGAACTCGAAGAAATCGAAGGATTCATAATTTGTGGAATGTGTGGTGTGTTCTTGGAAAAGTTACATTCTTACAACCACAAAGAACCACCAAAACCCATTTTAAAAAAATATGTAAAAACATTTTGGAAATTATTTCCAAATGAAGAAAAGATTGTTGGTTACGAAATCATGAAATTCTTTGTTAAGTCAAATAGGATTCTTGTGGGATCAGGTTTGGTTTTGGACAGAACACATAGTATGAATTATGTTATGTACATCATTTTTGGCATTTGTCGAAGAGATGATCTTTTGGAAACCATGAAAAAACCAACTTTAACAGAACTAAAAACATTTGACGAAATAAAATATATTTTGAATTATTCTCCAAAAGATAATGCTTACATACCATACCAAACAGGATTCAAAGTTTTTGGCAATGCTTTAAGTGTTGAAAATATTTTGAAAATTGAAGAAATGAGTGGTATCAGGAAGTGTAAGGAGTATTCAAAAATCATTAATGATGAAATGTTAAGAACCACAAAAACTTTTGAAAAGATTAAAGAAAAAAATGAAATGTTGAAAATATCATAGAAACTTCAACTCCTATGCAACTTCTTAAAATATATAACAAAAAAAATGTTATAAATTTTTTAATCAAATGTTTTAGACAACAACAGCCAACAACCAACCAGCACCAGCTCCCAAAAGTGTTACAGTAATAACCATATATTTTTGCATTTCATCGCTTGGTTGGTAATAATCATCGAGTGTTGGTTCTACTGGTTTTTCTTTTTGAATTTCGTGGAGTTCTTGAAAAGCCTTTGATGTTACTTCCATGTCGTAGTTTGCATTTCGAATTTCATCTTGTAATTCTCTAACCTTGTCCTTTCTTTTAATTTCATTTTCAAAAAACTTTTCTTTGTCTTTTTGAAGTTTTTCTGTTGCCAAATTATGTCTTTTCGCCTCGTCAGCATAACCGTGTTTGTTAAATGACTGGAACAAATAACCAGCACCTGCAAAGGCAACTGCATTAAATAACCCTCCTGCTATCATTGATGCCATTTTATTTAAAAAAAGATTTCTTTAGCTTCTTATGCTTTCTTTGGATCCACATTTTTGGGAATGTATCCTTTCTCTTGAGCCATTTTTACTGTAAATAATCCACCAGCAACTGCAATCCCAAGTTTGGCTGTTTCCTTGATACTTGCTGGTGCTGCTAATGATTGACCTGTTAACTTTTTAACCAGCATACTAACTCCAACAGCTGAAACCGTTATTAAAGCTGCTTCATACAAATCATTTAAAACCTCGTTCTTATTCATTTATTATATTAGGAAGAATTTTAAGAGTTTTTGAAGTTGCACAAGGAATGCACAAAAAATGCAACTCCCAACATTTCATTCCTGTTAAAATTCCTAAGCTATTTCAAACTTAGGAATGTTATATTTTAAAATTTTTAAGAAGAAGTCTCATAATTCTGTGGACATAAGAAGATTTCAAGAAGAATGTCGCCAACATTGTGGTCAACTTCAAATTTGAGTTCGTTGTAAATTCCATTATCTAACATGGCTTCAGAATTAATGTTTGCAAATTTTTCCACTGATCCCTTTAACAGTTGTCTTGTTGTAATTGGAAGAACTGCAGCTGTTCTATCGCGGTTTCCAGAAAATGATGTCCTTGTTCCATCAATCATTTCGCAAGATATACAAACATATTTCATCCCAAGATTTATGTTGACTGTTTTTGGACTGACAAGATTTGCTCCTCCTCTAATTACTGTTGTTTCTGGGTATCCTAGCAAAGGACCAAGTTTTAAAAGGGAGAGATCTTTTGTTGGGAATAATTTGATTTTACAACTATATGGAAGTAATTCTGACTTTATTTCGTTTTCCTTTAATAATCTCATGATCATGCCAACAGTCCAGTAACCATTATAGAAACTAATTTTTTTTGTTCCATGCATAACATATGTTGGACTTGTTAGGTTGTTGTAATTCCAAAAAACTGTTGCATCCTTAACAATCATTTTGGTATCTTCAATGATCAAAGGGTCTTCAAATTTAACTGTTGTTTCTCCGTTTTTCAACAAAATTCGTAGGTTCCTCATTTATTGTTCTTGATCTTCAAAAATTTATTAAGTTTCCCCCAAATGTTTCAAGGATTTTATGATCATATGGATGAATTAGGTTAATCTCTAATTTTGAGAATTGTTTTAATTTTAATGTTTCTTTAATTTTTTTTTCTTCCTCCTTTGGAATGTCTAAATAATCATCTAAAATAACCTGCATGTCTTTTCTGTTCGGATTGTAAAAAGTAACCAGTTTTGAAATATTTTCTCGATATGGTTTTGCAATGCTTGTCAGTTGTTGGGTAACAACTATTGTACTAATATTCATATGTCTGGCACCAAAACCAAGTTTTACCAACTCGCTGGTTCTGTTTTTAACGCTTTGTCCAGATGCACAGTCATCCAAAATAATTAGCGATGGTGTTCCTTTACAATAGTCAACAACATATTTTAAAAAATCTTCTGACTCATCTTGATCGCAAGGTATAACAAAAAATCTTGGATCATTAAGATGTTCCCATTCCAAATATGTTTTGTTCCATACAAAAGTAGGACATATTAAAACTATGTTTTCGAATTTTTTTTTGTAATTTTCAACTAAATTTTTCAACAGGTAATGAGTCTTTCCACAACTCGTCATTCCAACAATAATCATGTTAAATGGTTTTGGGTCTTCGGTTTCCATTTATTTCTTAGAATGGTTTTTAGTAGTTTACACTCTGGAATGCTCCTCCTTGCACTTTCAATAAGCCATCTGAAAGAATGAAGACATGACATCTAAGATCTGTTGCTGTTGCCTTTTTCTTAATTTCTAACATAATCCCAGATTGGGTGGTCAAAAGTTTTGTACCATCTCCATACACAGCATTGTCATTAATTGACCGAAGATCTACAACAAGTGCAAACTGGTTTTCTGTAAAGAATTCATCAGCTTGGATCGTTGGGTAATTCGTATGTCTGAAAAGTCGCTCAGCCTCTTCAAACAGTCTTCGCTTTGGAATGCCTTGGGAGTAAATGCTATTCGGAACCCCTTCAATGGTAATCTTTACCCTTTCAATATTTGGGAATACAAATTCTTCTGATCCGCTTCTGGTTGCTTTTGTAAACAACATGACGACAGCCTTCATGCTCTTTCTTGGCAGATTAATGGTCTCATTAATTAATGTTGAAGCTGCGGTCCATGGTGTGGTTTTCATTAGTGTTACATGTTCGAATGAAAGAGCTCGACCCATTTGGTATGAGGACTCAATCTCCTGGACTAGTGCGAAGTTGGTAATGGTTTCATATTCCAACTCAATATTTTCCAAAGAATAACCAGCCACAGATTGACTGCTTTGGGCCTTCATGATGGCAGTGGCTTTTGGCAATGTAATAATATACTGCAAGTCATTCGCCATACTGTGTGGTGCATATAAACCATGATCCTTTAAAATCTTGTCCAACTTGATCCTTTGTTTTGTTCCATATACAGCTGCATATGTGTCGGCAGAGGCATCATCAGATTTCGAAATAAGTTTTCTTTGGTTTTCTGTTGCGATACCATCTTCAATCATGTTGGCTCTTTCATGCTTGTCCATCCATAGATCCTTGTAAGTTCCCAAAAGACTTTCGCCTGTGTTGTCATAGACCTTTTCGCCTGCAAACCTGACTTCCAAACGTTCCTGTAGTTGTTTCGCAAGATTGTTATTAAACCATGACTTGGTGTTTTTGTTCTTAAAGTCAAACAAAAGAAACATCTTGTCAGGAACTAAGGTTGTTCCAGGTTTAAGTTTTGGGATGTGGATGTAAATTACTTCTCCTTCATTGGCAGAATTTGGATTGAAAGTAATTACATTCCGGGCTCGTTCCCCAGTTATTGAACTCCTGTGTAACCGGTTATATCCGGGTACTAATTCAACTTCTCTCTCTGTATTCATTTATTAGGGTAGGGATTTCTAAGAAGTTTCAGAAGTTGTATCGGAAGTAATTTCGGAAGTAATCTCGGAAATAATTTCAGAAATAATTTCAGAAAATGTTTCAGAAGTAATTTCAGAAAATGTTTCTAAATCATTGAAATCATCCTCAGACTCAAAATCTTCAGGCATCAAAAGATCAAAATCTGCCCACAGTTGATAACAATGGTTTTCATTATAATTTCTAACATCATATTTACTATACAACAACCAAAGTTTGTATCCTTCATAGCTTCCTTTTGAAATTAAATATATAAGTTTTCCAATATTAAACCAGTTTCTAGATCCAAAAACACATTCTGTTGCGTAGGTGGTAACAATCATTTTATTAAAATTCTTTCCCATTTTCGGAAAGAATTCTTTGGTAAAAATTTATAACAAAATAATGTTATATATTTTCAGAATTTTTATTCCTAAGATTTTGGGGAACCTTTAAGGATCTCCTTTCTAAAAAGATTTCAAAAATTTAGAGATCATATTTCGAAAGATCCTTGAAAACTGTTTTCGACTTGGTAACTTTTTCTTCTTCTGGTTCTTTCTTCCATTTTGAGTAAGTAATGTAGGTAGTAATTAAGGCTGCTATTGTCCCAATTATTGCACAAGATGTAGAAATATTTGTCTCGTTTTTGTCTTCTGAATCTTCTGCTCTTTCCTTTTCCATTTTGGCTTTTTTTCTTAGTTTTGCTTCCTTACTTATCGCAGCAAGTTTTTTTCCTTGTGCAACTCTTTTGGGATTTTTGACACGAACAGGTGGTGGTGTTTTTGTAATGGTTTGCTTTTGCGAGGCTTCAGCGATACCCTGTTTTTGTTCTGGTTCTGGTTTTTGTTCTGGTTCCATTTATTATGGTTTTGTTGAATTTTGTTATATTTTGTTTACAAGCTAGTTGGGATTTGTTTAAAAGTTAGTTTAAATTTGTTTACAAATATTTTCTTACAGTTGTTGTTCGCCTAATTCTTTTCTCATCAGGAATTAAACTTGCGTAATGTATTAATGTCCCAACTGAAAAATTTGTTTCAACAGGATCATTCCAAAATTTTTCGCACTCATCTTCATTATATTTTTCTGGACATTTCTGAGAAAATATGTGCCATAGTTCCCTTCCGTATTCTTCGCCATGGGTTTCATTGTACAACGCAAAACCCACAGACCTCCATGATGTGTAATCACCAGCAACATCTTTTGGTATTTTTTCAATGTAATCTTTTAAAACCTTTTCATCTTTTTGTTTGTGGTCATCAAAGTCAATAATGGTTACACTTTTTTCTTTCTGTTCAATCTCTGGTAAAAAAGACAGTTTGTTAGCTGGGGTGTATTTTCGTTCCCTGACAGAAAGTAAGTATATTAATTCATTAACATAATATTGACTTGCCACATGATCTCTTTTTTCCTCAATAATGTAACTCAAAAGGTATGGGTCTGACTTGGGACCCTTTTTTGAACCATACAAAAACCAGTTACCTGCAATAATAGCATTGTCAAGTTGAAATGTTGTTTTTTCTTGTACAAGTTTGTTAATGTATGATCTTTCCCTTTGTGTTAACCAAACATGTGGAAAATGTAAATGAAAACCATTTTTGTAAGTTTTTTCATCATCTTTAAAGTAACCAGGTTTTTCTAACACAAAACAGTTCAGGTTTGCTTTTTTAACAAGAAGTTTTTTTAATATTTTTTGAAATGTTCTTGCCAATTTTAAAACTTGTTTTTCTGTATAGAAAGGTCTTGGTTTTTTAATGTTTTTACTTAAATCAATGTCAACAATAACAGGTCCAATTTCTGTTGTTCTTTCTAAAAGATATTTATTAAAATTTTCAGTTTTTGACAAAAATGTGTAAGCCCTTGTATACCTATTTAAAAAATCTTCATTCATTTTAATGGAATATGATATTTTGTTAAAAATATCCATATGTGTAATGTTTTCCTTGCTGTAACTTTCATACAACAAATGCGATAATGAGTTTTTACTGTATTCAGTCATTCTTTTATTGTTATATATCTTTTTAATTTCTTTTTTTCAATTAATCTTAAGCATGTTAATTTCAACATCCCTAGCATCGAAAAATAGGAAGGTATAGTCATCTCCAACCGAACCAGAATAGCAATGTAAAGATACTTTGGTTCCCTTTATTATGGTTGCAATGCCTTCGCAAAATATATGGTGGTGGTGTGTTTCGCTATATGTTTTCCCCATGGTTAAAACTTCCAAATCTGCAAGTTTGTTTGATCTTATGTTAACATCTCCATGGTAAAGATTTGTTTTAAGGTCAAAATATGATCTATATGAAGAAGCATACCATGAAGATGTCTTACTTTGTTGATCTATTTTGTGTCCATCTGGTTCTAGTGTAAACCAATATTTTATTAAAAATTTTCCAGATTCTGTTGCGGTAAATGATAGCAAAGTGCTGTTGTTATTTCCGTTATCCCAACTGCCTGCTTTGTAGCTTGTTTTTCCACTACCTTTTCTATACTTTATTACTTGTGTAAAATTACCAGCCTGTCCTGTAGCTCCATCAACTCCTCTAAGACCTCTAAGACCTCTTTGTCCAGTTGTTCCTTTTCCTCCTGGAAGGCCTTGAACTCCTTGATCTCCTTGGTCTCCTTTGGATCCTTGATCTCCTTTGTCCCCTTTTGTTCCTTGGGGTCCTTGAGGCCCTTGCGATCCTGTGTTGCCAGTGGTTCCTTTTAATCCTTGCGGACCTTGGGCTCCTTGTGGACCTTGGGCTCCTTGTGGACCTTGTGGTCCTGTTGCCCCAGTGTTTCCTTTGTTACCCTTTGCACCATCATCACCAGGATCTCCTTTGTCTCCTTTTTGTGCTGCTGCGCCCGCCATACCTTTGTCTCCTTTGTCGCCCTTATCTCCTTTGGACCCCGTTGCACCTGTTGTTCCATGGTCACCTTTGTCTCCTTTTTGACCTTGTGGTCCTGTTGCACCTGCTGTTCCAAAGCTACCTCTGTCGCCTTTGTTTCCTTGTGGTCCTCTAATACCAGTATCCCCTTTGTCTCCTTTGATTCCTTGCAAACCTCGATCGCCTTTGTCTCCTTTTGGTCCTGTGGGTCCTGTGTTACCTTGGTCGCCTTTGTCGCCTTTTTGATGAGCATTTGTACCATCCATACCTGTCAAACCCCTATCCCCTTTTAGACCTTTTGGACCTTGGTCTCCCTTATCCCCTTTGTCGCCTTTTTGGGCTGCTGTTCCTGTTGGTCCTGTTGGTCCTATTGCACCTCTGTCCCCACTGTTTCCTTTGTCACCTGTCAAACCTCTTTGTCCCTCCAAACCTTCGTCACCTTTGTCTCCTTTTGTTCCTTGCAAACCTCTGTCTCCTTTAGACCCTTGGGACCCTTGGGACCCTTTTGGACCTGTTAAACCTCTGTCACCTTTGTCCCCCTTTGCACCTGTGTCACCTTGTGGTCCTGGTTCTCCATCTGCACCTCCACCACCTCCATAAGAATAATCTGGATCATCATATCCATAGTAATAACTCATTATTTATTTAAATGAAATTTCCATATTCCTTCATCATGTCCTTATTAATTTTTGTAATCTCATCTGGAAGTAATGGTCCATGTACAATTTTAATCCCATAAATTTTCCCTTTTAGCTGGGTACTATTTGATGGGGTTCCACTCAGTCTTTTGTTTAAAAAAACAGATCCAAATGGACTACCTATATCTGCTAAATCCGATGTAAATTCTGATCCTGACTCCTTTTTACCATTTAAATACACACAGGATCCAGTTCCCAACCAATGGCAGGAAACCAAGTGTTTGCTAAGAATGCTGTGGGGACCAACAATATTAAAGGTTTTTTTAGTGCTTTGCATTAAACCACCAATTACCATTTTGGAGTAAGAGTAAGATTTAAAGCCAACATATTTATCATAATTACCATTATCATTTCCGATAAGATAACACCAATCGTCGGGAACAGATGTATCCACTACCGCACAAACAACAAAAACAGAAACATCATTAAACTGCATTTCAGTGTTGCAAAAAAGCATGTATTTTCCTCCTTTGTTTTCAATGTAATCTTTGCCTGGACCAGTTGCATCTGAGCCAAATGAAGGGGCAACGGATTTGTCATCTTGCCATAAAACAGAGTTTCCTTGTCGTGCTTGGGTTATTCTTCTTTCTCCACCATATGTTTCAAAGGTTTTAACAGCTTTTGTTATGTTAATATCAAAAACAGTTTTGTAATTTTCTTCGGGTGTTAGGGAAAGGTTCTTTAACTTTCTTTCAATTTCTTTTACCTTTTTCTCCATGTCAAAATCTTCCAATGATCTTCTTGGTCTTCCATAACCATAATAATAACTCATTATTTATTTAAAGTTCCAAATTTTAGAAATGTTATTTCCTAACAAAGAAAATAAAATTTTTTTGAAGATTGGTCTTTTTTATCTTTTTTTAATTTTTTTCTGGTGTTTTTTAGTGTGTTTGTCTATTTCTTTTTCAGTTAAAAAGCTTTCAAAGCATACTGCACATCCGTATCCAGTTATTTTACTGCATTTTATTTCTTTGTGTTTAACCTTTGAATGCAACCTTAGTGCTGTTTCTGTTTTTGCACTAAAAGGACATTCTTGACAACTAAATGTTACGACACCTTGTGGTACTACAACAACTTTGGTTAGTTTAGATGTTCTCATTATTTTTCTTTTTTTTTTTTAAAAACTTAAAATAATACAATTCAAAAAAATTTAGTAAACTGTATCGTATACACCAGTTCTAACCAACATTTGAACTTTTGTTTCACCTGGATGAATATAGTTACAAACTGTTTTTGGGTGTGTACTTTTGTTAAAATATATAATATTTGGTTCATTTCCTGGATATTTTGTAAAACCTACCCACATACATTTCTCTTTGTCTGGACATAATTTACTCCGTTTGGTTAACATTTATTTTAAAAAAATTTTTAACATTTTTTTTTGTTAAAAATTTCCGAAACAAAATAACAAAATTTTAAAATTAAAGATATGTCAGGAAAGGGTCGGTTACCCTTTATGTAAGGATCCAACAATGAATTCTGAACAAAAAACCCAAACAAATACCATTCCCGCTATAAGTGTAAGAATAACATGAACAACTTCAAAAATATGTTAGGAAAGGGTCGGTTACCCTTTATGTATGTATTTTATAAAATTATTCCTCATCCTCCCCAAGTATGTGTTTTTCAGCTTTAACGACAATCCTAAGGTTCTTTATGAATATCTTAGCATATTCATCATTGTTTTTTTTTGCATTTTCTTCCAAAACAAGAATTTCTTTCATCATCAACACATTAATTATGTTGTTAAAAGCGGTGTTATCGCAAGGACCATTGGGGTAAAAATCTTCCAATATTTCTGTGGCTTCATTTCGAACTTCTTTGATTTTTTTTGCTACTTGTTTTTTAACAAGTTTGGCAAGATCGTTAATAAGTTTTTGGTTCTGGTTCATTTTGTATTTTTAAATATTTTTGAAATTATTTTGAATGATTTAAGAAAAGTCTTTTATGTCATTCAAATAATCCCAATATTCAAGACAAAAAATTTCGTTAAAGTCTGTACTGTATTTGCTATACATTAGCCAAAGTTTGTAACCCTGGTTACTACCATCTGTTAGGTTAAAAATAAGCTTTCCAATGTCAAACCATGTTTTGGATCTGAAGTCGCATTTGCCTGCATTAATGTTGTCTTTAACTAACATCTCTTTAATTCTGAAATTAAAAAAACTTAACCTTCAACCTCATCCCATTCAACTTAAAAAAGTTCTAAAGATTTGTATTCAAAGGAATACAATTTTTCCAAAAAAAAACTTCCAAAAAAACCTTCCCCTCCCGAAAACCTTCGCCGCCATTTTTCGAAACCAGGGTGGGGTCAGAATTTCAGAACCAGGGTGGGGTCAAAATTTCGTAACCAGGGTGGGGTCAAAATTTCGAAACCAGGGTGGGGGTCAAAATTTCAAAACATGTCCCAGGATCGGCCTTTACACACTACTAACCTCGTCCCCAGGGCCATTTGTAGGGGCTGGGCCAAGATGGCGGCCAAAAACAAAATGGCGGGAACAAATAGCCCTGGTACCAACCTCGTCCCCAGGGCCATTTGTAGGGGCTGGGCCAAGATGGCGGCCAAAAACAAAATGGCGGCATTTTGTTTTTGGCCGCCATCTTGGCCCAGCCCCTGCCTCCTCCACAGGCCCTATTGCATCATGGACAGGACACACACGCCGAATTTAGGGCCTGCAAGATCCTGTAAAAAATTTGGCAAAACTTGGCACGGAATAAATTTGCATAATTAACTACATTATTAATAGCCATGGCTATATCCGAAGATTTTGAAGGCCATTGAAGACTTATTACATACGAATCCTAGCTTTAAAATGCAGGAATTGTTGAAGAAAGCAATTACGGTTGAACTTTGTCAACTTTCGGCCGGAATAATCAACGAAAATACACTTTAGGGGCTGTTTATATGGGAGGCGGGACGGGACGTTTTTCATCCCGGGTTTACATGAGTTCTACCACCCGGGACGTTCAACAAGCATCTCTAGTTCGTGTTGGACATGCTCGGTATTTCGCTTTTTTTAGGGAAACTAAGCTATTTGGTCGGATAAACTGTACGTATCTTGTAGCCAGATGAATTATCTTTCTTCCAGTATATTTGATAGCTTCTACAGTGGTTTATTTCTCAAGAAAACATTCGAAGAAGACAGATTATAATACATACGAAAAAGAATTTCAAAATAGCGGCCGCTATTATTTGGACATGTTCGGTATTTCGCTTTTTTAAGAAAACTAAGCCATTTGGTCGGATAAACTGTACGTATTTTGTAGCCAGATGAATTATCTTTCTTCCAGTATATTTAATAGCTTCTACAGTGGACTATTTCTTGAGAAAACGTTCGGAGTGGCAAACGACTAGGCATTTTTGTTTTTGCATCACATGACAAATGTTGCAAAGTCAGCATAATATCGTCCGGCAAAGCGGGACGGAGTGTTTACATGAGAAAAATTGTCTTGGATGTGCCAGGATCCCGGCTGAGCGAACCGGGATGAAAAACGTCCCGGCAAACATCTTTCCATATAAACGGAACGGGATAAATAAGAGAGATATACATGCATGGTGAGATCCCGGCAAACGTCCCGTCCCGCCTCCCATGTCTACCCAGAGACTCTTTGGTTTATACTTTTTCGGTTTCCACAATTCCACAACAACTGAAACTTGAATTACGCTACACTATAGCCTACAATTTAACAAAATTAAATCTCATTAACTCTTGGTCAGTTGACAGTCTTCGATAGCTTAATAAACCAAAAAACAATACGAAAAACCTGTTACTCAGTTCCTGACCGTCGAATTTGCTTTTGTTCGGCAGATATTTCCCCCCCTTCAATTCCTTTTTGTCACTAAAAATATTATTGGCAGAAGGTCGGTAATTCTAAAACATATTGGTTTCTTCATTGTCATGATCTGTAAGAAAGTTTAGACCGAATTTCCTGGTGGGTCACAGTGTTTAAAGAACTTGGACGTACGTTTGTTGAACAGCGGCCGGAAAAAATTTGCAGGCCCTCTCAAAACTATCGCCTCTATATAGGGCCTAGTCTCGCTGTGCATAATGGGATCGGTCACCATTTTGTTTACAGGATCTGGCAGGCCCTCTAAACAGTGTGTCCTGTCCATGATGCAATAGGGCCTGTGGAGGAGGCAGGCCCAGCCCTAGCCTGGTCCCCTGGCCCAATCAAAGAATATGGGCCAGGTAACCACTAAAGACTTCTGCTTTCCTATTGGTTAAAATTTCGCGCGTTTTTAGTGGCTATGAGTAAAACTGCAATCGTCATAAGTGGATTTAGCCCTGATGACGCGAGAATGAGATTAGTGGTTACCTGGCCCATATTTCTTTTGAAATTGGGTCAGGGTACCAGGCTAGCCCAGCCCCTACAAATGGCCCTGGGGACGAGGTTGCCCCATTGAACTCTATATAAAGACTGGAACGATAACTCGGGGGGAAATTTTGAAGCCAACATGGGGGCCGCCATGCAGGTAGCTCCAGTCCCTTTTCACAAAATGGCGTCGAAAAAAATAGGTTGAAAACCGATAAATTTTGTCACTTTAACTTCATTTGACGCTTTTCTTTCTTTTCTCAGACCATACTAGGACAAAACAGCTTTCGACTCAAGTACTTACAAAGAAGAAACATTGTTCAACTACCAAAATATTTCACGAACAAAACGAAGTTCGGTCGAAAAGCCGCGCGAAAATGTTTGGTTTATCTGAGTTTTCGGGGCTTCCCGGGAGAGTTTTGAGATATTATAGCATCATTTATTTAGTTACATCTTAGACCTTGCTTCTAATAAATATCAAAGCATCCAGAAACTAACTTTTAACAGTTAAAATAAGGATTAGATTAGTAAAAACAATCTTCGTGAAACAAGCAGTGTTTTTCGCATCTCCCCAGTCCTTTTTTGGCTGGCAGAGCGCAAAATAATTTGGTTATTTGTAAACAAAGTTTAAAGAACCAGTCGGAAAAATTGAAAAAAGAGTATTTATTTGTAAAGTGTATTAAGTAGTAAAACATGCCATATAACTGTGTAGTATGTGGGTACAAAGGTGAACAAAAAAAATGGGGCTGTCATGAAGAAAATGAAATTTCTAAAGAAAATGAAACATACATTGCATTTCACAGGTGAGTGTTGTTTTCTTGAAATAATTACTATCATATTTCTCAGTCTAAATGGACCATAAAGCTATACTGTTAGCACTATGCATTTGATAAGGTATAATAGAAAAATTTGGATAATTAAATGGTTGTACTGTTGTACCTCTTACACACAATTTTTAGCCCATTCCTGCACTGACAGCCTCTCATTGATAATTAAAACTATCTTGTGTTATCGATAGTAAAATAGGAAAAGGCCATCCAGACAGGAATGGGCTAACATGTTAACAAATATAATAAACAATTGACAAATTCAAAAATATTTGTTAATATTTAATTGACCTAAACAGTAAACACTACTATAATGAGAATGGGTATAAATTCATAATTACAAACAAAATTTCAAAAAATATTTCTTGTTATTTCCTATTTTCATCAATACAGATTTCCTTTAAAAAACCAAACGCTACTTGCTAAGTGGGAACATGCAGTACAGAGAGTACGGAAGGATGGAACACAATGGAAGGCAACACAACACAGTTATATCTGCAGCAACCACTTTGAAAGATGGGATTATAGTCTACTTCCATCATCGAAAGGGGCCTGCAGGTTAAAAAATAGTGCAGTTCCTTCAGTATTCCAATTATTTACCTCACCACAAAGCTATGGTATGACAGAGGAGGCCAGAAACCGATTACAAATGCCTGAACAATGTTCTACCCCAAAACGTTACAACCGAAAACGTCCCTTGTTTCAAGAGGAAATTTTATCACCTGCAGCTAAAGTTTTTTGTGACCACAACTATGCAAAACCAGCACCCCAGATGACACAGTCCCCACTTCGAGTTAATCTAGAGCAAGACCCACAAATCACAAATAAGAAATTAAAAAGTAAAATTAGAAACCTACAGCAGCAGTTAAGAAGATGCAAAAAAAAGATGAAGAATATGGCAGACATAATAAATGATTTACAAGAAAACTTACTTATTAAAACCGAAATTGCTGACAACTTACATGCTACATTTGACAAACTTCAATTATCAATATTTTACAATACAAAGAATAACACCAGTACTTCTCCATGTGGAAGAAGATACACAGACGACATAAAAGAATTTGCATTAACACTTTACTTCTATTCACCCAAGGCTTACCAGTATGTAAGATCAATAATACCATTACCCAATCCTTCATTAATCCGAAAGTGGTCAAGCTCTGTGGAATGTGAACCAGGTTTCCTTAAAGAAGCTTTTCAGTCGCTTGCAAATGAAGTGAGCAATTCACCAGCAAAAAAGGACTGTTGCCTAATCATTGATGCCATGTCAATTAGGAAACAAACAATATGGGATCCAAAAAAAGACCAGTATGCTGGATTTGTAAACTATGGAGGAGTTACCCCTGAAGACCCTGAGACCCTGGCTTCAGAAGCACTGGTATTTCTCCTGGTTGGAACAAGAAGTCACTGGAAATGCCCAATTGCTTACTTCCTTACAGACAAAGCATCATCAACAGTCCAGGCACAACTGGTGGGTATGGCACTTGAGATGGCAGCAGAAGCAGGATTGCGAGTGTGGAGTATTACAGCTGATGGAACATCAGTCAATTTTAGCACTTTCCGCGAGCTTGGTTGCAAATTTGGGACAAATTACGAGTCCATAGTAACAAAATTCAAGCATCCAACAAGAGATTATGATGTCTTCGTCACACTTGATCCATGCCACATGTTGAAACTAGCCAGAAATGCATTAGCAAGCCTTGCATCCTTCACTGATAGTGACAACAATAAAGTAAAATGGATCTACTTTCAAAATCTCCATGGAGTTCAAGAAACAGAGGGCCTGAAACTGGCAAACAAGTTGACAATGAAGCATATGCAATTCGAGAAACATAAAATGAATGTGAAGCTGGCAGCTCAAACCTTAAGTTCATCTGTAGCAGATGCCATTGAATTTTTGGACATATCAATGAAACTACCAGGCTTCAAAGATAGTGGAGGTACAGTTAAGTTCGCAAGGACAATTGATCGACTGTTTGACATACTCAATTCTCGAAATCCATTAGGTAAAGGGTATAAGCAGCCTCTAAAATTGTCAACAAAGGCCAACTGGGAAGCAATACTTAAATCCACAGCAGATTATTTGCTCACTTTGAAAACAGAAACACAGCAACTTCTCTCAAGCCATCGACGAAAGACATTTGTTATTGGTTTCGTAACAACGATAAAATCGACAATTGAGATGGCAAATGAAATGCTTACAAGCTCTGTAAATCCATTTAAGTACCTGTTAACGTATAAGTTCTCCCAAGATCACATTGAACTATTGTTTTCATGCATTCGGTCAAGGGGCGGCTGGAATAACAATCCTAACAGTCTGCAGTTGAAATATGCACTACGAAAGATGCTGTTGAGAAATGCTGTGACAGCTTCAAAAAGTGCAAATTGCTGTGATTTTGCTTGCAACAACGACAACACGACGACTATCATCCCCATTTTTCACAGCAGGAAACACAGTTCCGCACTAATCGACACGTCGCAAGAGGACGAAGTAAACATCTTCGAAAATCCTGAGGTAAAGATCATGGTTGGGCACTTGGATCAAAGAGGTCACACTGAATTTATTTCCAATGTCCTTTTCTACATAGCAGGATTCGTCGCATCGAAACTGGTCAAACAACTCTCGTGTCCTGCTTGCAGAAAAAGTTTGGTTTCATATTGTCCCACAGCCAAAACCGATCACGATTATTGTGGAGTTCGGTACAGCGAAGTTGCAGCAGCTTCTGCCTTCACCCTATTTGTGAACAACGGTGGTTTAAAGATTCCTTCCAAGTCCGTTTTCCAGACCATCGAATATGCTGAGCAGGTGTTCAAGGCGTACGTCTGCAAAGAAGGTAGACAAATTAGTCAGAAGAAGAATCTGAAAACCAAGATGATCCTCGAAGTATGTCATCACTTCCTCCTAGAATCCCGCCTAACTCTGTTTGAGGATCACGAACAAGGCATGAACGAAAGTTTGGTAGAAGACGACCATCAAACCAAACTAATCAAGTGCACGGCAGACAAATACTTGACGCTTCGGTTGTTTACTTATGGAAAGCATTACTGCGAGACCATCGTCCAGAACGGACAGCCCAGCGACAGGCATCAACTGACAAAGTTGATCTTATTTAAAAATCAGTAAGAACTGATCACAGGATAACACTTTCGTACAAATATTTTCTAGTTATTTTTACAACAAACTTACCTTGTAGTAATACTACTGATGTCGAAGACTCGCTGTCTCATTATTCACTGCTCAATGATGGCATATTAACTGATCCAAGTTTAACTTGAAAGACGTTGAGCTTTGTTCTTGTAAATAGTCATTTAGACAATCTTGATAGTTTAAAGAATCATTTCGCCATAAAAATCGTTGTCTTTTTATTAGTATTTGTCTCTTCGATAATTCAAAAATAATATTCCACTGTTCGTTTCGTGCTGGCATCAGAGCATGAAATCGCGCATGGCAACGCCAGCC
Source organism: Paragorgia papillata (assembly GCA_035771165.1). Classification (NCBI taxonomy): domain Eukaryota; kingdom Metazoa; phylum Cnidaria; class Anthozoa; order Scleralcyonacea; family Coralliidae; genus Paragorgia; species Paragorgia papillata. The sequence goes on from JAWNZC010000265.1 coordinate 2,051,047, forward strand.
TAATTTGGCTTCACCCAATCATAGGGCCGGCCTTATGGAGTTATCGTTCCAGTCTTTATATAGAGTTCAATGGGTTGCCCTGGTACAGGCTGCGAAAAATGCGCCATCTCATGGCGCATTTTTGACTCGGACCCAGGCTTCACTAAGTTTATCGCGCCTAGTCAGGCTCAATTTTTTCTGAATATTTAGTTCAGCTTGACTGACCCAAACTGAAAACAATCAAAACATTCATTTCCAAATACATTGTCGAATTATTAAAATAAATACACTTTTAATAAATATCTGTAAATGCTTATTATTTATCATTTGCTTCACCGTTGTACCAAATTCGCAAGAAACTGGATTGCCGTTGTCTGGCCGGGCCGCCTTGTTTTCGTGAGTTTTCGGTGGATTCAATTCAGCGTTTTGAAAAACATTTAGGCTTCGTTTAGTCGAGAATTCTTCTTTGAAAAAAGCCTGCTTCTCAATGGCCAAACACGTAAATTCTGCCCTGTGGTGTACTTTCCTTTCGCAGCCAAAATACTTTTTGACTTTCTTCACAAAGTCTTTCTCCCGATTTAGAAAACACACTGAATTGCCGTCTCATGGACTTCGTTGTATGGCAGGCAGGGCACAGAGACGACACGACTCACCATTGCATATTCTTCCGACATTTTTACGGGTGTTTCGCCAGTTTTCCTCACATTTTCATTCATTTTGAAGTTGCTTTTCAGTTAACAGCCGGCAATTCTGGTATAAACACTTTTAATATATTTGAGCCCTAAAAACAAATGCCCGCGAGTTAGCCTGCCGCCCTCCTTGTTTCCACCAATCAGAATACCTAAAACATCCAATGTTATCTCGACCAATCAGTCAACAAAATTATATAAGTAGAAAAATGTCCACAGGTAGGTTTCTTTAAAAATTTTAAGCCATTTATATAAAAAATTGTAAAAACTGTTTTGTCGACAAATATCGAGTAATACGCCAATTATTTGCTAGCTATATTAAATAGCGACCGACTGCTCTGCCTTCCATGAAAATACCAAAAAATATAAGAATGTTAAACTTGTTATTTCATTGATGAGGTATATGCCAAAATAAGTGTAAAAAAATCACTATTGAAATGTTTATAAAATAGTTAAATAGAGAAGGTGAAATAGGGATCTAGGGGGATCTAAGGTTCAGTCTGTGGATGTGGACGTTCGAAATCGAGGATGTTTCTTGGCGGGAAAGTGAGAACTGAGAAACTTTTGAGCTTCGATCGTCATCCAGTCTTCACAGAATCACTATTAAAATATAAATATTTTGCCGATGGCGATGGATGGTCATGTATCGTCTAGTTCAACAACATTTCAATCTGAATGTGTTCGTAAACACAAGCTAAACTCGAGCAGATGGAACGAAGATTTGCATTCCAATATACGTTGCACAAGCGCTTGGTATTGTAAGGAAATCAGTAAACTGAAAGATGAAATATCTAGCTTGACAAAGAGTGTAAAGGAAGACAGTCAACCGTTTGTGACAGCTTCAAACAATGTTCTTGAAAATCTTCTTAACAAACTGCCAGAAGAGAAACAAGCTTTACTTAAAGATCTTGAGATAAAGCACAGTAGTGGTGGAAATATTGATGTGAAATGGTTGGAGCAGTTGACTTGTTTATGTATTAATGATATTTCTATGACAACAGTTGAAGAGCAAAGGGACAATATTAGATTCAGAAAACACTGTCTATATGCTAGTTGTTATGATATTGATGTTGAAATTACATTTTTGGTTGAGGAAAGTGAATTAGAAGAAGATGGATTTGCCAATAAGGAAACCAGTGGTAAGTTTTATATATAAAATAGAACTTGTTTGAAGCAGATTGTTACGGTAGCAATGGTAGCATAGATATTTCTAACCTTTCCATTACATGTAGAAAATATCATTCAGAATTCATACACTATGTTTAAAGGTGAATCACAGTCCTTACTATGTGTGTGCAAGTGCAACATTCAGGTTTTGTTTGTGAGATGCACAAAAGAATGCTTGAAATGCAGTTGATATATTTCATATAATTGGTACATGGTACTGGACGATATTCAAGACTGATCTTGAATTCATCCTATTTTGCCATGTAAACAGGCAGAACCATACTAATTTAAGACTGGTTCCAAATTCATCCAGTACTGTGTAAACAGGGTCTTTATAGGAGCCAAAGATATACAGGTAGCAGCCATGTTGGGGGGGCTATTATAGTTAGGTGGTTTTAGCCTATTTTGGGGGTCGGATTGCGGATATATCTCCATTTTCATGGCAGTTTACAATGAAGAAATTATCGTGCGGTTGTGGAAAATCATTACTCTTTCACGTGGTTTTTGGTTGTTATGCATTTTCAGTCGTGGATTACGGTTAGGAATAGAATCCGAGTCTTTCTCGAACTTTGGGATGGCCCTCCAGAGGCTCCAGAGGAAGGAAGCTACAGCCGCTACAATATGGAACTTTCTCCCGTCCCTCCCCTGGAAGGAGGTCTTCTAAAGAGGGCCTAAAGATCTGGAGGTCAAGACTCAAGAGAAAGAATTATTGTGGTCACCGTGGTCACGTTATGAATGTTTGAACTGCTTACGAGAGGCTACAAAAAAATATCTGTTGTATAAAAATGGCTGTTACGGTTTTATACGAAAAAATGGTGGTTATGGTTTTACAAAGAAACAGGAAGTGGTTAATGGTGAAGGAGAAAAAACTGGCGTTTGCAGAAAGACCGACCCCCTATAATAGCCCCCCATGTTGGAGGAAGATATACTCCAAATAGGAATATAGCTATTAATGAGACTCTTGTTAAAGTTCCCAAATGTTAGGGGAGTGTGACACCAAGAGTGGTGGGTCAATGGTTGATTGCTTTTAGGAAAATCCAGGGAGGTGGGGTACTAGACAAATTGCCTTCTGGGAGGGGGGTTATGGATATTTTCTGGAATGACAGGTACAGAGTGCTGGTTTCAAATTGCACTCACTCATAATAGGTAAGCTGTAAGGTTTGGTCATGTCTGTGGTGCAGGCTAAAGAACAATGAACTAGTACCGTATCATCTATCAACAAAAATATGTAAAAAAAATCCATGAATTTAAAAATGAAAAAGTGATCATCTGATTTTAATACATAGTTTACCCTGATGCTAAATAGATAAGAGTGGGTTTGGAATTTTGTTTGCACTGTTTACAGGACAGGGTGTGTACCTGTAAGTACTTTCAAATTCTTCCAAATTTGCTTGAGTGTTTATACTATATCAGTTGTTATTAACCAAGAGTAAGTCATGGGAAGATATCAGACTGACATCTTGACGGTACAGGATGAGCTTGCAGGTACATACTGTAAAAGATCAAGGTCTTATATTTTCCTGTAATGACCAAGTGGTCATAGTTACCTTACATCTTATATACATACTGTATAGCATGACACAGGCTTTTAGCCAGAAGGGCATCCTGGGACACCCTAGAAAAAAAAGTGGATGGCTTTGGACACCCAAAATTTAAAAAATAAAGGGGCTTACTCAATGATTTGCCTAAGATATAGATTTTTACGAAAATTAGCTTATCAATATCGCTAAATCAAGAGTGATCGTAATTTAATGCATGACAACACAAATATGTTTAAAAAACTGAATGAATTTAGTGCACCACACAGACACTGACAAGTGACATGAAGTTATACTTCCTAATTAATACTGCTGTGCTAAAGTTTGTGATATCGTCGTCTCACGGTGGCCTTTGGACTTTTAAATTTTTGGACATTGTGGGATTATCGTGCACCATGGAAATTGGACACCCTCTCTCAAAACCCTCTCTGGAATCCTCATTTTCAATGTTGTTCTTGTTGTTGCTTTAGGTCTGGGATTGGGAATTTCCTAACTATTGGGGATTTCCTTTCAGGCAAAAAAAATAAATAATATATGGGTTTCCAGTTAGTTTTTTCCCAACAAAATGCCAACCCTAATCTTTTTATTGAATTTTTGAAGAGTGTCGGCCCAAGTTGCATGCTCATACTAGCCGGATACTAGCCGGATGCTCTGACTATTGAGTCACTAGTATTCAGACAGACTGAGGTTGTTTACAATAAGTTTAACAACTTATGACAGCTTGTACAGCAAAAAGAAATGAAAGTTTAAAAGTGATGGTTTAATTAATTATTTTGCACAAACCACAAGGATAAATGTTAAAATTGTCATCACTTTCCATTTGGTACAATGTGTAGTCAGTAATGAGTAATGATTTATTTAACGTCGGAAGCACAGGATGTGGTCGCCCAATCATCCAAGCCAGGGGCTCATGTTAAAAGTGCACGACATAAGCTAAGACCTAACGTGTTGATTTTACAGAGGGAGGAAAACTGCAGAGCCCTGCGAAAAACCTTCGAAGCACAGGAGAGACTAACTAAACTCTACTGCATGAATTTCAAGTTCGAGAACGGGGTTATTCCCAGACGGTCACCCATCCAAGTACTAACCCCGTCCAACTGGGCTTAACTACAGCAGTGAGAGGCAGCGCCCTAACAGCACACGCCACCCGTGCTCCTCAGTTGTCTAGAATGATACTGGTATTGCATGTTTATAGTGTGTGTTTTTTCTTCTTTGTTTTTAGATTATCAAGAAAACTGTGTTACAAATAAACTTCCAAGAATCATTGACTTAACTATTAACGTCAAAAATGAAATGGCAAATTTCGATATGAGGAGTTTCCTTGACAATGCACAAAAAGAAAAACAACTCCAGCAGTTCTTTTTTACGTTGCAAACATATTCAAAATGGAGGAAAGAGCGCTTGAAAACTTTTCATCACTTTAAAGAAAAGTACCCTGAAATTGTTTCTTTCTCGTCAGCGCGGGATGAATCAACTTTAGCAATCTGTAACTCAAACTATCCAGCTATTAGAGTTAACATTATTTGGAAAATACTCGTTTCAAAAGATGGTGAAACTAGTTTAATGTTTGACCTCTTATCTAGCATTCCATCAAGGTTAACCCGAGTGGATGATACAGATTTTTTAAAGAAACTGCAAAGCAAATTTCGTAGTTTACTAAAAACAGTAGGTATTGAGAAATCAATTGAAGTCATCATTATTGTAATGGCAAAGTAGTCAAACATTGTATATAATTAGAGTACATTTATCTAGTTAGAGTATATATGTATATAATTAGAGTAATTATATGTTTATAATTGACACATTTGAGATGTTGATTATCTAAGCACTTTCGTAAGCGTTACAATATTTACGGAATTTTAACTTTTAACTTTTACAGAAACTTTAACTCCCCCCCCCCCCCCATCTCACATTACCAAAGGCACTACATATGGCCTGATAAAACAACATATCAGATATCTTGCAAAGGTAACTCGACTACAGTGTACTGTAAGTTAAAAAATGCAATAAGTAAGTATACTACGTATTTCCATTGATGACGTAACCAACATGGTTTTAATATATCTACTTTTTTACAAATGTTGGATTTTCATCTGCCAGTCTACACGTGAGTTTGCAGTGGCAGTTATCAGTAACGCTCTAGTATTTTGCGGTATTTATATATACTGTATATATATATATATATATATATATATGTATGTATGTATATGTGTATGTATGTATGTATATGTTAACTAATTAATTCTAGTTTTAATTAACCGCATGTATATATATTGTACAGTATATACAAAAACCTATATTATTTTAGTCTTCACATAGGCTGAAGAAGGTTTTAGTATTTAAACCGAAACGTACCAATAAAAACTTTTTAACATCTTAAAGTTTTTGTCTCCAGTCAGTGTCAATTCTTTCTCAAAAAAACCTCGAACTATGTCTGACTACGCTTATAGTATTTTCATATACTGTATATATGTATATATATAATTGCAGCACCCTAAAGGCTCTTTTCCACTTATGAATCGCAGAAATTGCAAAAGCACTGTGAGTTGTTTTTAATTAGATGCAAACACTCACAGCGAGCTGCAAACACTCACAGCGAGCTGCGAACACTCGCAGCGAGCTGCGAGCTGGTTTTTGCGATGACTGGAAAAGAGCCTTAATATCTACTTTAGCCTCCTTATCAGAGACCGGATTCTATTGGATAGCCTTTTTTGTCGAATACTCAATCTGGTATAGATTCCTAAACTTTTAAGGCATAGGATTTTAGAAGTTTCACTAAAAATTAAATATAAGTTTTTTATTTATAAAACAAAAATATATTTTATTATTAATACATGTCTAACAAAACAAAATGAATTTGTCCATAATTTACATCAATCACGACAACGTCTACAACAAAACAATCTTCTTAGATGCTTTCTAACGCAGCAGAATACGCCATGGCACTTTGGCAGATTGTCTGTTTCTACAAGGAAAAATATTACACTTGACTCACTGCCACGTGTTATATCATCGAGAGGACGCTGTTATTTTGAATAGATTTGATTTGGGACTGTTCCCCGTGTTTAATACTTAAAGTCTGTTAAACTAGATTTCCAAACTTTATACATTACCTTGATGTGTTTCCGTGCTTGGCTTTATATTCTAAAGAGAAAGAAGATGGAAGTGATACATTCAATACTAAAATGAGAAACAACGAAAATGTTTAATGGATAAAAGATAGAGAGGGCGGAATACGCTTTGACTTTCTGATATAGCTTCTCAAGCCTTGTTTTCATTTAGTTTTTATATCAACATGAAACGGTGTATACGGTTAATAAAATCATGCAGACATACTTTAACGTGGTTCTCTGATGAAAATATTGTTGGTAATGTTTTTGCATAATCTTAAAGATATTAGAGTAGTTGGTAATTGTGCAAAGTTTCATTTCGAAATTCTCAAAAACAAAGCATTTTACGTGCGAAGTTCATATTTTGGAGCGCCGTCATAGACTCAACAAAAACAAAAGATCATTGTTGTCGTCAAACAGGCTTTCTGGCGATCCTACTTTTCCTACTTTTTCCTAGTTTTTCTGCACTCTCCTACTTTTTATGCAAAATTGCTCGGTTTTCCTACTTTTTCCTACTTTTTCACTTAAAATCCTAGTTTTTTTTTTGAAAACTGTTTCGTGGAATCATTATGTTTTGACTTGATACTGAGAACTCAGAAGTAAAACTCGGTTGGCTGTAGGGGAAGAGGAGGCTACTTTTGTATATTTAATTTTAGTAAAAATGAGGTTAAATTGTATTTTTGTGGTATTGTCATTCGAAATTAATCACAAAAAATTCCTACTTTTGTCCTACTTTTTTGTACGTTTTCCTACTTTCTTCCTACTTTTTCGAAAATTTTAGTCCTACTTTTGTCCTACTTTTTTACCAACACCTGCCAGAAAGCCTGCGTCAAATTAAAGGGGCATTGTTGTTATTGAGCCTATGACGTCATAAACTTCCTCGACTCATTCTTACTTCGGCCACTGTAAAATACCACCTTTTCTTCAACGAATTTTGAAATGAAACTTTGCACGATTACCAACTACCATATCCTCTTTAGGATTATGCAAATATATTGCCAACAATATTTTCATCAGAGAATCACTTTAACGCTTCACCTGGCTGCGTTGGGAATTTATTTGTTGGTTAATATAGCACTTATTTTTATTCACAATACTGTAAAATAACATTGATGACTGTTGACAACCTTCCATCTCTATTGAATGCTTATAGTGAGTTTAGTGACCCGAAATGCTTTGCAATACCAAGTACGGCAATGTCACTGAAAACAACGCTTAAAGAAATCAACTTGGGAATTTTCAACTTCCAAAGCGAACTGAATAAAAAAGCGGACGTAATGGGAAAACAGCCAGTAGGTACAAAAGCGAAGCAACTTAGGCCATGTTTACATGAAACGGATTGACACTTCAATGCTTGGAACATTGTTTTCGGTTTTAGAACACTATTTTCTGTGCTTCCCTCAATGTCTGCTATTTAGCACGCGACACGCACTAACTTCACTCATGCGTATCAAGTCATTTTCAAGTGAAACCGTGTTTACATGAATCAGAGAGACATTCAGGTCGATCCTTGCTTGAATCTCAAGTCAATCCACTCCACTTCAGCCATTCCTTTCATCAGATCGAAAACTTTCAATCTTCTTCATGTAAACACAACATGGGAGATTTGACTTGAACACTCAATCCTCTTGAGTGTGCACTTGTGCGCACGCACCTGTAACTAATGATTGCGCTGGGATTTAACTTAGCCAATCAGATAACAGCACCTTTCATAGATTGAATGAATAGTTTTCCTCATCTGAATTTCATCAAACATGGTGCCAAATAAAAAACATATCATTGTTTTTTTAATTTTTAGTCTCTCGGGACTGAATACTGCATATATTGCTATGGTTAGTGCGTATGTTTTTTAGTTTAAAAGAAAGAGTGTACTTACCTCTAACGAGATTTCATCAAAAGCATCAAAGTCTATTTCTTGGGCTCTTGCTTTATGATTAACTGACTCAAAGTCCTCTAGGATTATAGCCTCGTCACTTTTATATAATTCGTCCAGATAACGTTGTAACTCCAATTCATTTTTCTTAATTATTTCTCGGCTATGGCTCAGGTTTGGTTCATGTTCTGACACTGTTGAATCATTTGGTTCCAATCGAAGAACTTGTGTAGTTGCTTTGATGTCCGCTTCATTGTCTGTTTTTGTCAACAATTGAATACCCACAGTCGTTTGTTCTTCTGAAGAAATCTCTTCGACTTGTATATTTATCTTCTGGTATGCTGAACTGTTGTCAATCTTAATACTAGTGCTTTGGTTTGCTACCGGATTCTCGACAGCCTTCATACCAGTCCTTTTCTCGGCTAAATTAATTTCTGCACTCTGTGCACCAGTAGTTCCATTGTCTGCTGAAGTATTTTTTACAGTCTGTGTACTAGTCCTCAGTTGTGGTAAAGTGTTCACTACATTTTGCGTACTCAATCCGACCTCAGTTCCTAAATCTACTAATCTATTTTCTCCAGTCCTTTGCTCTGTCAAAACCCTCTCTGTATCCTCGGTACTAATTGCTTGCTCTGCTACGAGGTTTTCTACTTTCTGTCTACCAGTCTCCTGTAGTGCAAGCAAAGTGCTCCCTGCATTTCGCATACTCGATTCTTGTCTTGAGCAAATATCCACGGTATTGACAGGCGACTGTACTCTTGGCTCTTGAAGTTGATTAACGTGCCAAATGGGTCTTTTGATGTATGGTCAAGCTTCTTCAGTCGATCATGCATTGCATTGTTCGTTCATCTCATTTATCCATTCTGTCGCACTAAATTCAATTACTTTTGATGAATTATGTCCATGATATGGCGAGATAAACTTTGCTTTTTTCAAATCTTTTTCTCAAGTTCTGAATCATGCGAAGTATCTTAAACCTGAAATATTCAAATTTTCTAAATTCTCGGTTTGTTGTAAAATCTCACATTTTATTGAATTGAATTGAAACTTTAATTAAAGAGGATTAAAACATGCACCTGGTTTAGCAGAAGCTAATATTACCCAGGGCCCTTTAAAAGCTAATCTTACCCAGGGCACTAACTTTATAACTAACATGTCTCAAGAGTAAGATAGTTTAACTGGATACGTTTGATCTATTCTTGGTTTCATCTGACCACCGTGATCTGACGTCACGGCGGCCATGTTGGTGTACAGAAACAATGAAATGGCGGCCATATTGGTGCACAATCTTTATCCTATCGGAATTTTACTCTGTTCTTATTCAAACATTTCGTAGTTTCGCCACCCTCCATACTATACATTAGACTACTCTCATATAATAGCGATTAATTTGAATATTCTTTCATGTGCATCTTACGGTTAATAAGCCTTTCTGCATACCTCGTTTGTGTGTGTGCAATACAAAAGAATCTTTGCTTCATAACGAGGCCAGAAAGGCTCATTTAGATGCACATAAAATTAATAATATTTAAAGTCGTGGTTATAAAAGCGGTCTATAGAGCGTTTTCATCTGACGTCGCGGCGGCCATATTGGTGTCCCAAAACAATGAAATGGCGGCCATATTGGTGTACTGTATGGGAATTAGCTCTTTCTTATTCAAATATTTCGTATTGTTTCACCACTCCAATGGGGCCACCGATCATGTGAGTGAAAACGCTCTATATTTAACGTCAGCGATTTACGGCAAAGAACGTACCTAATATGACGGGGTTTTCTGATTGGCTATATTAAGTAACCTAATCACATTGTTAATTACCAATTCGTTTCCATACTCCTTACTGACTAGGGTTAGGGTTTTTGTTGTTTGGGTTAGGTGATCTAAACCAATCAGAAACTTTCTTAGTATGGGTATATTAAGTAGGTGGCTACCCCAGCGTTACAGAGCTGCATAATTTATTGTAAATGTTGTCAGTTATTTTGTTTAAACAATGAATGAAAATAATCGCCGATGAATTAAGACAAGCAAAACAAATGAAAACCGAAATCCGATGAAATAAGACAAATTAGGACCCAACATGCATGAAATTGCTTCTTCCCTTGTCTCGAATATTTTTCGTACCCAGAAACTCTTCTTTCTATATTTCTTACGCAGCATGAGCCTTTTCTTTTTCAGTAAAAGCGCTATGACGAGTGAAAGCTTCGTGTAGAGCAATAATCTGTTGTTCAAGGGGCGCCCATTATTTTCCCGGATTGATCGGTGATCGTAGGCGATTGTCTGGGATGATCGGCGATGGAATGCGACAAATGAATTAAACCAGATGGCGTTCTCCTTCCTGTAAACATCCTCTAATAACCCACTGACGGAGCTAGGTATGCGCAGCCTGCGTGCTCTCTGGCCAGATATGAAGATGTTTTTCGAACTATTTTACTTGTGTTTTAGTATCATATAGTGCATGTTTTGGCAAAAATTGAGGGATATATTTGGCTCATTTAAATGTTGTTCTAAAATTCTTTATTTATTTTCACAACCCAAATTTTAAATACGGAATCAGAAAAGTAACTATAGTTCAAGATTTGACCAGTATAATTAAGGAACACACAAAACCAAATTATTTTGTTGAATGGGAGATAAAAGGCCATTAATCCTTTCTGCATGAGTAAATTTTCTCACCTTTTAACAATGTACCAAGTCTTTCTTTGAAAATATTTCAAATCACGCTGTTTTCACCAACTAATTTGATATTCACCACGCGTAATTGAGCAAGTGTCGAAAAACACATTAACCTGTGTTTATGACGTAAGTTAATTAACTTCCGCTCAATGGAGTTGGGTTTATTGCCAGCGCGTGCTTTTTATCGCCGAGGTTACATTGCTGGAAGTGATTTTCTTGTAATAGTATTGAGCGTACGGTATTAAGCCACAAAATATAAGTATCAAGATTTAAAAATATGTTTTGCTGCGATTACATATCTTGTTATTTTAAACTGATTAGCTTCAAAATGTTGGCGAAAGCTTGCGCCATTTTGCGCCATGTACAAACTAAATCCCAACGTCCAACCTCGTTCCCAGGGCCTTTTTGAAATTGGGAGAGCGGGAAAAGGCCCTGCCCGTGGCATCGGCTGGTCACAGCACCCAGAAATACTGGGTGTAATAAATTAGCAATTTAGTTTACTATGCAAAATCATTCTGAGTAATCGCAGTCCCGTGGGAGAAGTTCGTTGTAATGTCGGTCCCATTGGCGGTCCAATTGGAGCTATTTGATCATAACTGGCACAAAACTATGCATAAATATGTTTCACGAGGAATGTTTAAGAAAAGCAATCAACCAATGAAAATGCAGAGTCCACCAGCCGATGCCGGGCCTTTTCCCGCCCTTCGAGAAGGCCCTGGGACCGAGTTTGCCCAACGTCGTACTAGGGTCTTATCTCTGGTGATAAGACCCCGGGTACGTTTTATCTCATCGTGCATGATAAGGTCCTAGCTGGCCACGAAGCAAGGCCTAGGACTAATAATTTTTGACAACACGTCACGCTACGGTCCGAAAACTTATACCCGGCACGGTTGAACACTAGTTCGTATAAATAATTCTTTCCGTGCTCCAAAGTTTCGCTAAATCAGGCTTTCTGCTTGGCTAACAGACGGTTGCTATATAAGGTAATTTCTTAAACACATTGGAAAAACGCTAGGTTGAAACCTAAGAAAGTAAACGAGATTTGACACTGGCTTAAATTATTAAAAAGTACACGTTTATTTTTCGGTTAAAATAAAATATACATAGATTTTCTTTTTCAGGAATTGTGTAGGATGATAAAATTTTTATTGTGAAGCAATCTGGGGCAAAAAGAACATTTTCATACAATATATATAGAGAGAATAATACATGGATGTGCGGAAATATGAAATTTATTTCGAGTGTTGACCAGGATATCTCACGAGTGAGCGAAGCGAACAAGTGACATATCCTGTTCAACACGAGAAATAAATTTCATATTTCCAAGCATCCATGTATTGTTCTGTTTATTATATAAAAAAATTGTCCTATTGCCTTGCAAAAATTGCATTAAACTATAATGCTGATTCAGCGATAATCGTCACATGTGCGATTATCATAAATAATCGCACATGTGAGATTATCACTTTTATTAGTGGCGGAAAAATCAATAAAACACTCTATTGTATATAATAAATATATATATACATCAATGCTTGGGAATATGAAATTTATTTCTCGTGTTGTTCAACCCTCTCACAGTTTCCTTTTTATGTCACCATATGACATGGATGCACGAGAGGTATCATACTAAAATAATTTACTTTTTTTATGTGACTTGCAATCGTTTGATTATTTTTTCCATTTTTAATTCAAACAAGATTAATTTTACTTTCGCCCATGCACTGGTTATCGTTGGCGGTAGCTCTCCAATGTATAGTTTTTGCGGCAGTCTTCTATCAGAAAATTAGTTTGGACGAGTGGTATGTTGGCGTTATTTTTTGAAAAATTCTTTTTCAAAGTTTGGTACATTTGAACTACATTGTATTATAATATACATCTGTGTTTTTTATAATTTAATTGTGCAAGATAAATTCGTCGTTTGAACTGACTTTATGCTAAAGTTCTGTTAATCAAATAACTATATTTGTTTCGTTTCTTTGCGTGGTGTGCACGAATCGTATATGCATATCTATATAACGAAGTAAGATTTGAAATCAGTTCTATACCGTTATTGTACCCACGACTAATGCCTACGACTAATCTAGCTTGCATGATTGTTTTCTCTTTTCTCATGCCAACTTTAACCGGATAGCCAGGTGCATATTAGATTAATTCATTCCAGCATTTTCTCTTTAAAAACAGAGACTTGTGTGGGTCGGACTGTGAAATTATCGATCTCCTACCGCAAAATGTAAAACAAAACAACAAGCTCAGGATAGAATCGAGACGTCGTTTGAATGTTTATGTCTCATTGAGTTAGATTAAAGCATCATGTCTTAATTACAGTACCTTGTATTATTTTGCTATCTCAATCAAAATTCTCTAATAATGCTTTGAGCCGTTTTAAAAAACAAACAAATGTGAAGCAAAACTTTATTCTAGAAATAAAGCTAGACTGTATTATACGTCTAAACAATTGATAATTGTCATATAATTTTAACTAAGCTGGAAAGAATTATTCTTGTTAAGAAAGAAACATTTTGTAAATAAACATGCGGCACGACCTTTAAATCGGAGCAAAAGGTCAAACAAAATAATTAATCAAGAAAAGAAGTTCTTTTGTTGTTTAACTCTCTGACTCAAGCAGTCAAGCTGATAGAGGTTTTCACTTTTCAATATTTTTTGATGAGTAAAAATAAAATTGGCTGGTTAGCTTGATGATCTCGTCTCAAATCTCTCTTGGTTTGCATGACGAGATCAATAGCTTGAGTGATATACTACTATAGAGTAAGCGGGTTGCCATGGACTATTAAGAGTCGCTTTGTACATGAGGCGAGTTGGCCATGCTAACTGGGTGACTCGCCTGCATGCATGTGGTTTTATACTAATACTTTTAACTAATACTTTTATTAATACTTTCATTTATAATGCATATGGTTTTATACTTATACTTTTATATGGTTTTATACTCATATATAAACTAAATTTGCAAAGAAGAATGGTTTATACTTAAAATGTAAACGAATCTTAACGATGATTAAAATTTCTTCTTGAACGAACTGGCACTAACCAGGACAGCCCAGACTCATGTAAATAGCTCTTTCAATAATAGCATATAGAATTTAGTATATACTTGTAACACAACAGCTTTTCCGAGTCAATTTCTAACTTTTCCTCTACTTCATGGCCTGGCTTTGTATCCCAGCCGGGCCAAGTATATAGAGTTTTCTCTACTCGTGCGGTATGGTTCATCCGTTGGAGCGACACCTCATCATTATTCTCCACCCGAGTTCATGCACTGTCCCTCAATAATATATATATATATATATATATATATATATTGTCCGCAAAAGATCACCCCAAGCATTTTGGTATTTGCATAAGTTTTGAATAAAATTGGGGTCGTTAAAGGTCGAATGCATTAGAATAGTGCGTAAATGTTGCCTACTCGAGTCATATAATATATATCGGCTAATCTTTTCCGGTGTTGTGCATATTTATATATTAAAAAGTGAAATGTCGTTTGAAGTATTTAAAGATATTTAAAGTTATACTTCAAGTGTTATATATATAGATTAGAGATTTAAACCCTTACAAAGACAACTTTTTACGAGTAAGAAATTGACAAGCGTATATTTTTAAAAAAACTAAAAGTTAAGCTAGTTTTCTACTAAGCTGATTTTTTCCCGAAGAGCGGAATTTTCCTTTCTCTTGTGTAAGCTCTTGGGTAGAACTAATTAGAAAAAAAGAGAGAAAGTGGCACTCCCTCCGGAAATTTCCGCCTAATGAAAATCGGCTTGACAAATAATCGGGAGGAGATAAATGTGATATGTCTGTTCAAACTGTTTTAATCTCATAAAATAAGATTGGTGAGACCAAACAAAGTAATTGTTTGGCGCAGGCGTATACATGCATGGCCTGATTTTTGTGTATGTACGCTGTTTCTTAATAAAAACGACAGGATACAATAGTTTTAATGATACTGTTTTTATCCTATATTCTTTACTTGCAAAACCAGCTATAATGAAGCTATATACTATATATAACTGT
This sequence comes from Paragorgia papillata, assembly GCA_035771165.1. Lineage (NCBI taxonomy): Eukaryota > Metazoa > Cnidaria > Anthozoa > Scleralcyonacea > Coralliidae > Paragorgia > Paragorgia papillata. The sequence goes on from JAWNZC010000265.1 coordinate 2,066,107, forward strand.
AGTGCTAACAAACATTTTCATGTTATGAATCTGTTGACAATCTTTAACTCTTTCCTGTCCGAATTGGTCTTTAGTATTTTATTCTGTCTAACGCCGGACGATTTTATTCACCTCTGGGGAAGCCCTCGGACAGGAATGAGTTAACGTAAATCTTATTGAAATGGTTTATTGGTAGACTTAGATGTCGCTTAATTTTATATTGGGTGCTTGGGAAAGAAAAAATATTTATTTTGTCATTGGACAAAACTATCCTACATATTCGAACGTAATTATATATAAAGACATAATTTGTTAAAAACATTTGACTTTTATAACATCTTCAGAATGCTAAAGTTTTAAGGTTATATAGATGAGCTAACGACTTTATAGAAATTTAGATAAACTATAAATAATTGTAATTTATATACTTTTAAAAAAATGTGTCAACCGTAAGCTTTATGCAAAAAGTGCGAATTTCATGTTCTTTCCTGTATGCACGTTGCATGGATGTATTCTATCTATTTACAAATTTATAGTACAACGTACAAAACTAAGTATAGGATATATATTGTAAGCTTGATTTTTCAGACAAAAGATAAACTATATAGAAGCCAAAGAAAAATCCTCGAAACGCCGCAGAAGAGAACCAAAAACAATTCTATTTGCATTAGTTTTAAGGCTGGAAATCAAATGGGGTAGTCAGCAATCTAAGTATTAACCCAGTCTGATTGTGCTTAGCTATATCTTTGGGACCATGCATATGCAGCGCTACCCATGCTTTGCAAATAACCGTTTTTTTAAATATCTTAACGTTTTGTACATTTAAAAATGAATATAATATAGGTTTCAAACAAAGAATAAAAGAAGTTTTCAACTTCCACTATTCCTGACAATTTCAGTCTACATGCGTGCAGAGGTCAAACTTTATTGGAGTTTATTTTATTTTATATTGAAGGTTTATTTTGCTTTACTTTAAGATTACTATATTTTGTTATAGATATTTAAGGTTTCGTTTTTTCTTAGCTTTTTAATGCCAAGCTGACAGCCATTATGGATGTAGAAGCCAAACTGTTTCATTATACCAAGGTATGCTGGGAAAACGGGGTAACGCAATTGCGTGAAAGAAAAGAACATTCATGATATATTAAGATGGGAATTTCAGAAGGGTCAGATTTAGAAATATGCATGTCTCTTGTTTATTTGCATGTAGTGCACACGAAAAATTTTTTAAAGCATAAGTCAGTTAACATGATATATACATTATCAGTTTTGGAGGTACTTATTTTCTTAATTTTACTGAACTAAATTTTCAATTTTGTTGCGAAGTTTTGAAGTGTAATAAATATTTTGTAGCTTCAGGCAAAAAACTGAGGGCGTTCTGTTGTAGTATAAATGATTTAAGGAAATAGTCTGTAGCAATGGGATTGTAGAGATTAAATAAAAACATTCATTCTTTGTGGGAGGTTATTATGACGTGGGGGCTTTCAATTTCAAAATTACAATTAGAAAACTGATGCTGGTACTGCTCAGTTAGGACAGTTAGATTTACATCTGAATTTTCAATATGTTCATATACAAAGCAAAATTGACAATCTATGGAGAATTTGTGCAGAATGATCCTATCCTATATGCCAATAAATGACAAAGCTCTTAAAAATATATATCTTTGCGTTTCTAAAAAATTATATAATGGTCAAACATGCTGTTTTTCACAGCTTTTGCGACATGTAATAGATAATACATTGAAACAATCTCTTAGCATACACTAGCCGGCAGGTCAGAAGGTCATTTATGTATATGTAGCATGAATGTCATCGCGTTTTTCTGAACTTTATTGACAACTAAAATGTCTTTTTACGTTCCAAATCATGTTATTCTCTAAAAAATAAATATTTTCAGCTGTTTCTATCTATTTATTGCTATTGAAATCGGGCTTTTTGCCGCCATGGTCGCATTTTCGGCTGTCTATATATAGACAATAAATGTATAACATTTTGTCAACATGCCGCCAAAACTAAATCATGTTATTGTAGTTTTCATGTTTTTTGTTATACATATATTACTAAAACATTGCCAAATAAATCAAAATGTATATTTTCATATATTTTGTATTATCTTCTCAAACAGATAATGAGCTTTGGTTGGTTTAATGTATTTGTGTCTTTTATTTCGTTATCTGTTGACAAAAGTTTTATGCTTACAATGCACAAACAGGTGTAGATTATCAAGAAAAATGACCCCCTTTGACGGCAATAATGCAAAATATTAACTGCTTATACATCTCAGCGTGAGTCGCATAAAGCTTTATAAAAGTGGAATATTCTTTTTTAACATCCATCAACGTTGTCCAGTGTGGAGTTTTGCCTCAGTTACATAAAAGAGACAAGAAAGGCGACCGCAACCTTAACAAAGTAAGTCGTTGAAATTTTCTGATTAAAACGCTTTTCACATTTTTCTCAAACGTGTGATATCTTTAGGATAATTATTAGCAATTGTAGCTGTAAAGTATAACGTTTGTATACTGTCATTTTAACAGTAAGAAATATCACAGCATATATATAAAAACAAAAATTTGTAATCCAAGATTAATAGCTAATGCAGATAAACTATTTACTTTAAAAGTCATATTTTGTTCACATTTAATAGAGTTTAATGAAATCGGTCACTAGCTGGATCGGATTTATCTCCAATGTTTGTTGATTTATGGCAACTACTGCTGATAATACTTTTCGTTTGATGTCGTGGAAATAGTATTTCAGTTATTTATTATTTTTTTTATATTTTCCTTTAAAACCATATTATTAAAATAGGTGTACTTGACTATATATGTTAGCTCTACAACTCTTGATCCAGCTAGAGGTTTTTGTATACAAAAAAATAAATAAAAGAAAATACTTTCCGACGTACACAACGAATTAAGGTTAATTAAAGACATTATATGGCTTTTTCTTTCCTTTTTCTATTTTTTTTTGTTTGTTTTTAGCGCTCCGTTCGGCTTCAAATGTTGCCTTTTATCTTACTTGTTCGCTTGTTCGCCTCACTTCATATTTACACTTGTTAGGTATTTATTTGCTTCGCTTATAAATAAATATCTTTCAAGATAAGCAGCACTAATGTCCCAGGAACATGCCAAAACCTCTTTTATTGTTATGTAAGTCAACTCTGAAGTTTTCACGTCAAAACCTAGGATCCGCGCGCGGGAAAAAGCGTGCGTGGTATTGACCTCTGACCTCGCCCACTGGCAAAAACATATATGATATAATATTTGCTATAATCTTAACGATAGAAAAGAAAAAGCATGTAAAATGACGTGTCTTTCGAGTGAATGTGTACATCATGATCTGCTCAAATTTAATATCAAATCTTATATAATTTTAATTTAATAAATAAATTATAATTTTAATTATAGTACATATAAAATTTTGAATGTGAGTTCAGTATAATTACTTATTTTGGTGCAAGGAAGCTTTGTGTCAAACTGAAATTGCGTTGTACACAATGGACGGCTCAAAAACGTGAAAGCATGCATGGATCAAAATGATAGTTTTATTATTCAATTTTATTATATAAAATAGAGTGTTTTATCGATTTTCCCGCCACTAATAAAAGTGATAATCTCACATGTGCGATTATTTATGATAATCGCACATGTGACGATTATCGCTGAATCAGCATTATAGTTTAATGCAATTTTTGCAAGGCAATAGGACAATTTTTTTATATAATAAACAGAACAATACATGGATGCTTGGAAATATGAAATTTATTTCTCGTGTTGAACAGGATATGTCACTCGTCGCTTCGCTCACTCGTGAGATATCTTGGTCAACACTCGAAATAAATTTCATATTTCCGCACAACCATGTATTATTCTCTATATAAATCCGGCATGCACTAGAATAAACAAATCTGTTATCCGATGAATAACTATTATTATTTAGTCTTGGGTCAAAAGATTCTTCTAAAACGATTTAGCAACACTTAGAAGTGGTTAGTCAGTCAAGAGAAAAGGAAAGCCTGCTAAGTGAAGTCACTAAAACATGCTGCGTTGATGTGAAGCCGTGTTAAAATACCAAGACATAATACCAAGTATATATAATATAACTACTGTAGTGTTAACATTAATGTGTGTTATGTTGATCTTTTTAACTTTTTTTAAAGAAGTTAAACTTCTTGCACAAATTTGATTAATAATTTTGTAGTATAATGGGTCAAACTTATAAGACATTTTTATGAGAAATTGGAAGAAAAATCATGAAAAGCTCGTGTATTCTATAAAAAAAATTAAAATTAAAATTTTAGTACTCGTGACAAATAATTCCTGCGTCAATTAAATCTCAGTTTATGTGGAAAATATAATTTATAAAACCTCGATTAAACATTTCGATTTTGGTCGCGACCAGAATTTATGTTTTCTGTATTCAGAATAAAACATACAGGCTTGATATACAATGTGGTAAGTCGACAGGCAAAAACAAAAATTGCGCATATTGTTCTTGTTTGTGAAGATCCAGTATAACGTAGTACATGAGTGTCCCCTATTTAGCACTGCTCTACTAGTTTAATCCAAGTCTTCTTTAGAGAGAATAAAAATGCATTTGGGCAGTCATGCAATAGCTTTAAGATCCATTTATATGGTTATGCAGCAATTTGATGAATATACTTATACTTATAGCTAGAGTATATTGGGAAGCACGGCCGGCATGTGCTGTTAGCGCGCTGCCCCGGTTAGACGACGAGGTTAGTACTTGGATGGGTGACCGTCTGGGAAAACCCCGTTCTCGAGCTTGGACCATGTGAGTAGAGTTTAGTTCGTCTCTACTGTGCCTCAAGGGTTTTTCACTGGGTACTCCTGTTTTGCTCCCTCATGCTCCTGTTTTTATCCCATCTGGGATAGGAGTGGTGCCCACCCCTGCCTTAGGGTAGTAGCCAAAAGACAGAGGAGCATTCTGGCTACCTCCAACTGCGGTTGACCAACCACCACCCGATTGGCTTAGTTGTTTTCAAATTCTCGCGAATACTACTTTTATTTTACTTTCCTTATTAAATCACATGCATGAAAAGCCGGAAAATCGGATCTAACTAATCGGATCGTGTGAATAGACCTTAAGGCTATCCTTGATAGTTAAAGTCAGAGAAAAATTGTCAATGTCGAACAAAATTGTTACTGTGGGTAAAACTCAACATGCAGTGATCAGTTTTATTGTGTTTGTGAATTATTTTGAAAGACTGTAATATTAACAATATGATTAATTTCGTTTTATAGTTAAGCGTAACCATGAGAGTTGAAGTAATCTTTGCAATACTTCTTGGGGTTGTCTTACTTGTCTTGTCTGCCAGTGCTGAACGTTCAAAAAGGAGCCCACAAGCATGGCGAAGTGGATTATGGGGAAGGGAGCTTCATTTGCACAATGAGAAGGATAAAGAAATGGCCATTGTATCTGAGCTTTTAAAAAATAAGGAATCTCGACCAGAATACAAGAATCAAGTTCCACTTAACAAGATACCATATCCTAAAATTATTGGCTCAGAAAGAACCTATTTTGGTTTTCCTCGTCTCCAAAACAAAAAAGATCAAGAATAACTTTTGCTTAAGAATAAATAGTATGAGTGAATAGATTTAAGGAATAGACAAATGAACTGCACAAATCAATAAAAAATCTAGTTTAGCATTAAAAATACTAGTCTGTATAATGTCCAGCAATTGTATGAATATAAAATAAAAAAATGAATAAAAAATTAGTAGTGAATAATATTCATATTTATGAAATCATTGTTTAGAACTTTAGACTAAATAAATTGTGAGCGGGGAATAGATAGATTCTAGGTATTCCTGTTATTTGATTGGCTGCGTAAACGCAAGGCTTTCTGCAATAATTGAAATGCTATTTAATAAATTGTATTTCGTGAAAATCGTTAAAGAATTAATTATGCTATTTTATGCACTGATTTTAATTGCTGTATTTTAAAATGAGAACTTACAAATTACCACTAACTTTCACAAAAATTAAGCTGACAATAGTTTTTTCTTCTTATTTTTACAAAAAAATCAAGAAATGGGAGACTCCTTACATAAAGAGATCTAATTTGATCACACATTTTATTTTTACAACATCAGCCAGTTTTTAAACTGAGTTCATGCAATGTAATGTAGAAAGTATTCTATAGTTATATCCACTCATTTAATGGTCCACGGCAAAAATAAAAGAAAGAGAGCTGCATAGAATAAAGAACGCTCGAAAGGCGGAATTGAACCGCTCCGACGCTAATCGGCTAGAGGTTTGAAGCCTGCACCCCACATCAGTGAGGCTCATATTACATCAACGCAATATTACATCAACATCGCAATGTTCAAATACCCCAATACAATAAGATAAACTATACATGTGGGAGACCACTAAAATAGCTGACATGCGCAATGACAGTAGGAAATAAAGAGCATTTTTATATTTTTTTGAAATTTATTGCTCTTCATTAGCACTGAATACACCAATTTTTATTTAAAAACGCCATTCTAATTATCATAAAGGGGTGTTCTGCTGACTCCCAGGTTATGGTTTTTTTTGTACACGCTTTAGCCTGTCATTGCGCATGTCAGCTATTTGAATACTCTCCCACATGTATAGTTTATCTCATTGTATTAGGGTATCTAAACTTTGCGATGTTGATTCAATATTGCTTGAATGAGCCTCACTGGTGTGGGGTGCAGGCTTCAAACCTGTAGCCGGTTAACGTCGGAGCGGTTCAATTCCGCCTTTCGAGCGTCCTATACTTTATGCAGTTTTATTTTATAAATTCTTTCATCGGCTGCGAGGAAATTTGAATCGACTGGAAATTTGAATCAACGTTGGGGTTTTCTTCCATCTATTAAATAAACAATTTTTTTTTTCAAATTTCGTATATGCGCAGGTTTTAGAACCACCTCCTAATCCTTTAGTCTAGCCCAGTCATTGTAAGGTCAGGAGATTAGTTGCAACCTAGCTGCACTTTTAAACGATGTTAGTCACCATCGTCACAAATTAGCTGTAGCTATAGCTAGCCACAGCCAAAAGCACAGAGAAATTAAAGAGTATATAAGAAAAATAGAGTGCTGCGTATAGTCAGGTCAGTATATTTTAACTCTTCAAGTCTCTTTATAAACGTCATAAAATTTGGACACAAGATCTTGCCACCACGAGTGTAGTCTACACTTTAAACTCTGAAGTCTGTATGTTCCACAAGTTTTGTTTAACTAGTTAATGTCAATTTGTTATATATTCACTGATCAGTGACAATTTTATGAGCACTCATCGTCATTGTTACCAATATTTTCCTGAATACACACAATTTAAGAATAAAAAGATCCTAGCAATTTAAAAATGCTATTCTGATTATCTGGTGAGTCCCAGAGTTTAGTTTTTGTGCATGCTTTTTCCTTGCTGTCATTGCGCATGTCAGCTATTTTAGTGGTCTCCTACATGTGTAGTTTATCTCACTGTATTGTGGTATTTAAACTTTGCGATGTTGATGTAATATTGCTTGAATGAGCCCCACTGGTGTGGGGTGCAGGCTTCAAACCTGTAGCTGATTAGTGTCGGAGTGGTTCAATTCCGCCTTTCGAGCGTTCTTTATTCTCAACTTTGTACCCAGGGTCTTGTAAGACCCTGGGTACGAGGTTGCTTTATTTTATGCAGGCGCGCAACGGGGGGGAGGGGGGAAGGGAGGGGGTGATCTCCCCCTTTTTTTTGGGCGGGGGGGTGCGATGGAAATTTTGGAGGTCAAAAGTTACTTTTACTCTTTTTGGGGCCTTTGAGTTTTGCCGTTTCAATACTGAACTTTGAAGATATGAAGTTCCAAATTTATAAAATTTTGCAAAAGAGTTTGTCATGATCTTGTTTTCTTCTTACGTTTTATGCAAATGTCGTGACTCCTGGGGATACTGATCGCCATTTTGAGGTCTGGTGTACGTGTTACTGTGTTATGTTTAATTGCGTAGAGTATAGTGGTCGTCATATATTGAATATTGAGATTGTATAATACTTCGAACCAAGACAATAAATATACCAAGTCAACACTCTATTGCTCTAACATGAGCACAATTAAAATCTGTAAGAAAACTGTGCCCACGATCAACACGTTATTTTGGCTAATTGACATTTACAAATTATCAAAAATTTTCTCAAACAATATTAAAATTAAAATGAAATGCAAAATGAAAGTCTAATCTCATTTGGACCGAAATCACCGGGATATTTCTTAAAAATAGTGGGATGTACAGTTAAAACATGTCGGATTTAAAACCTTTATATTTTGCTCAAAAGTTTCCTCAGAATGCCGTTTTAGAGACCCAAAAATTTTCGGGGGGGATGCCCCTGTGGTAAAACGATCCCCCTTTCAAAAATCCTGGTTGCGCCCTTGGTTCTATGCAGCTCGATCTATTTCTTTTATTTTAGCCATAGACCATTAAAATAGTAGGTATAACTATATATAGAATACTTTCTGTATTCAGCATACTATACATCTCTGTTAACTCTCAAGTGATTGATTTGTTCTGGCTGCAGTTTTAAACGCCATTATTTACCATCGTCATGATTTAGCCTCAGGTTGGCAAATATAAAATACTGAACTATTAATATCGGCTCTCTCCTTTAGCTACGTATTTCAACTAGATGTCCCTTCCATAGATATAGGAGCTCTATTGCCCCTTTCCCCCAGTGTCACCTCATCAGGGGTGGTACGTTACAGTCATTTGCAACTCACTTTTTACCCAAATCTTCTAGTTTTCCGAAGTTCGTTCCGAAGTTCGTTGGGAAGTTCAAAGTTCGTTTTGAACTACGCATTTAATTGGCTGCTAGGAACCAATCAACCAATCAAATGCAGAGTTCAAAACGAACTACGAACTTCCAAACGAACTTCCGAACGAACTTCCGAAGATTTGGGTGAAAAGTGAGTGAAAAGTGAGTTGCAAATGACTGTAAATACTGTATAATTAAATATGTTTAATGAGAGTGTACAGTACTAGTTGTGTACAAAATAATACAGTTGATGGATCACGGGTGGCGAAGGGCCACAGGGTTTTTCTCCGGGTTCACCGGTTTTCCCCCTTCCTTCCCGAGTCCTATTGTTGTTTCTCCAGTGTCAGTTCGATACAAATGTTAGTAAATGAAGGGGAGATTTTTGGGATCTTTTGTTTTTTTGCCCCATATCATGTTTTCCGAGACAACACCGCTCGATTTTGAGAGGACATACCGGTATCACATATGTAGTGAAGCGGGCGCAGGGGACCAGCGTTTTAATACATTTCCCATGCAATCAAATCAATTGACGGTGCCGAAAGAGATGGCGGCGGTACATTTAACTACAATGCTTTGCGACCTCAAATCAGCTCAAATAATAACTAAACATTGTTTATCATATTAACATAGATTACTAGTAAGCAAGAACTTCATTCCGACCAAAATTGATCGTTTTAAAACCGTATCTTCCGATAATTCTGCAAGAAACAATATTTACTGCACGCAAAGGATTGTGGTTAAATGTACAAGTCACATTCAAAATTCAAAACTCTGACATTTTAACAAGATAGCTATTCGCTGCTGCCAGCTGGTTGCTATTCACATTTTTTGTTAATTTTTTCCAATTTTCTAGTCTCTTTCTGACTTCGGGAGGGGGGTAGGTGCATGTAAGTCAGCTACTAAATGTGCCAGGGACCCCGCTCATGCAACTATAACTGACTTGTATTTCGGTTTGCATAGTTGCACAGGAAACATGAAATCGGCCATCAATCAGCACAACGCGTGCATTCTTTCCAAAATGAAGTTGAAATCTAACGCGGGCGATGAAAGAAAATGCCACTGCAGAAGCAAGAACAATTGTCCACTACCAGGAAATTGCCTAGCAACCAACGTTTATAAGGCAGAAGTTTCGACGAGGGATAACCAAGAAAAGAAGATCTACATTGGGATGACGGCAAACGGGTTTAAACAGCGACACAGAAACCACAAAAAATCCTTTCAAAACGAGAAATACGAGAACGAAACGGAATTGTCGAAATATACGTTTGGGTGCTAAAAAGAAATAACCGCAACTTCTCAATGGATCGATTTCACTCACGTGATCGGTGACCCCGTTGGGGGTGGTGAAACAATACGAAATATTTAAATAAGAATAGAGTTAAATTCCCATAGGATAAAGATTGTGCACCGATATGGCCGCTGTGACGTCAGATGAAAACCGTGAATACATTAATGCGGAGCAAAGAAGTGCAACCTAGAAGAGAAGCTGCAGTTGGTAAAAGCCGACAAGAAAACCCTGCTAAACAAGAGAGGTAATTAAAATCGTTTCGAAGTGCCGTCACATGAACAAATTTTATAACTTAAGCTGTCGAAGGAAGTCATGAAATCATTTTTCTATTAATTGTATTTATTTTTCAATCCCATCAAATATTTTCAAGCATTTGGCTCCAATATTTGTGTTGTACTTATCTTTTGACATTTCAACTTAACTTAGAGGAATGTTTGACGCTATTTCACTCTTTCCGATACTGAATAGAAAATGGGATTTTTAGCTACAATCAGTTTCAAAATTAGTTAGAGGGAAATCCACGGATATTGAATTTGCATTTCATAAAACATCGTTAAAGAGTACACATGCACGGAGTCAGTTGATAATTTACCTGATTAAAATAGAAGATAATGAAAGGTACAGGATCAATAGTGCCGACCAGAGATCAAGTCCGGAAGGTAGAATATCAACCAAATCTAGTGGTAATGGAATAGACCAAATATATAAAGATTATAAGGAAAAATGAGACGTATAGTGATTGATGTTGCAGGATCTCCGATTAGCAATCACTTTGGCTGTGCCATTACTTATGGCATTTTAGAGAGTTGTCAGTTGTGTATATTTACAGGATGTTTGATAGAAAAGATTCTTTGATTTACTATAAGAAATTCAAACATAACACATATATAAAATGGTAACATTTTAATATAGAGCTGCTTGAACTGCAATATTGCATATACTTGTAAGACGTTTATTATGCATATAGGGTAATTGTAGGTTGCCTACATCCTGTACGCGTACCAGTCATCATATATGATCGATGTATTTTAAGCCGTCACTTCGCACGCTCAAGCAAGGCTGTGCCGAAACATAATTATTATATTAATAGCAGGGGCGTATGAACCGGGGGACAGAGGGGGCATGTGGGCATGTGTCCCCCACCCCCAACGTTGTCGTAAAATGCCCTTTTTGCAAAGTGGCCTTTTTCTGATAAAACGTGCATGTCTCAAGTGTCTTTTTGAAGCTCTTACTTACTATACCCCCAAAACAAAATGCCCTTTTGAAGCTGTGCCCCTCCAACATCAACTTGCTACCTATACGCCGCTGATTAATAGCAAGCTAAAACATTGGAAATCCCTGTTAGAAAAAGCCATTATAAATAAATATATAACATGGTTGTTGAAGCACGTGAATGTTCTAAAAAAGAGAAAGAAAGTATAAGTGTGCAACATATTTTTTTAAAGTGCGCAACATATTTTTTTTAAAGTAGATATAATGCAAATTATCAATATACATCGCATTATTCGCATACAATCTCGAATAATCTAATCAAACTTACACCTTTGTGAATAACATGTTGAAAACTGTTTTCCAGAAAACGTCTACATTATTCTCGCTATATCTCGATCGGTTTACAACCAAAATGGAAATACCTTCCCACTTCTTCTGTATAGCCGCTACCGAAGCCTGAGAAAATTTTTTTGTTGAAAACTGTATAGAAATAGTATACTGATTTAGTTTAAATGGAATTTAATCATAATACAATGGATGTTTAACCCAAATCGATACCAACAGACGAATATACATCAAGAATTGGCGACTTTTATCGCTAGACTTTCCTCACGCTTCAGAACACACAACAAATGGAAGTGGGAAGGTATTTCCATTTTGACTGTAAAAGAAACATGATCAACATCTGTTTAAAACAACGGAATCTCGTAAATATATCTACATTTTTTACATTAACAGAGATTAGTCTTTTCAAATTCTTAATATGGAATTGTTTCCGTCAATATTTTTTTTAGTATTATACATAACATCGTTATTTACAAATATCTAGTGAGTTTTGTATGTTAATATGTGTTTAATTAACTGAAAACTGAAAATCTATTATAAATTTAAATAAATGACAACAAACATCGTAAAACTAGTTAATCTGATAACAGGATTTCTTAATTTAATTATATGCCCACTCGTAAATATTTTAATTTTATATTTTTCTGTGAAAGTATTTAAGTGGGGAAATGTTGTTCTGCTAGAATATTGTACATCAAAAGTCTTTCATCTGTCACTTATAATCACAGAAAAGATTACGATAGCTTCTTACTGAATCCGAAGTATAAAAGTTAAATAAGGTACCGTATATTAATAATTGTTTTTTGTCTCTTTACTTTTATTTTTTCAATACATACAGCACTTTTTGAATTGTATGATTAATCTATAGTAAGAAGTGCTTCTACTTTATTGTGGTTTTTACTTTTTGGACATAAATTTACCTTCAGTCTGTTATCAATTGTGTAATTCAAACGTTTTATGATGTGACAAAATTAAGTTATATTCACAATAGAGTTAATGTAAGGTTTTATTTAAATAAAAGGTTCAAATTCGTGTCCATGTATAACTAAACAGAAACAAACTCATCAAATAAGCATGTGTATGTGTGGTAATTCATTTGTATTTGCATCATAAATATATCAAACATCTAGCTGTGATATATCAACACTTTTGCCACCACCCAAAATAACGGCCCTCTGAAAGTAGCGGCTACCCGAAAGTAATGGCTACCCGAAAGTAACGGCTACCCGAAAGTAACGGCTACCCGAAAGTAACGGCTACCCGAAAGTAATGGCTACCCGAAAGTAATGGCTACCCGAAAGTAACGGCTACCCGAAAGTAACGGCTACCCGAAAGTAACGGCTACCCGAAAGTAATGGCTACCCAAAAGTAATGGCTACCCGAAAGTAACGGTTACCCGAAAGTAACGGCTACCCGAAAGTAACGGCTACCCGAAAGTAATGGCTCACCTGAAAGTAACGGCTACCCGAAAGTAATGGCTACCCGAAAGTAACGGCCCTCCGAAAGTAACGGCTACCCGAAAGTAACGGCTACCCGAAAGTAACGGCTACCCGAAAGTAATGGCTACCCGAAAGTAACGGCTACCCGAAAGTAACGGCTACCCAAAAGTAACAGCTACCCGAAAATAACGGCTACCTGAAAGTAACGGCTACCCGAAAGTAACGACTACCCGAAAGACGGCCCCACGAAAGTAACGGCTATCCAAAAGTAACGGCTATCCAAAAGTAACGCCCCCCCCCCTCCGAAGGTAACGGCTACCCGAAGGTAACGGGTCCCAATGGACAGTATAATCTCGAAAGTAACGGGGGTTGCTATACTTTGGGAACTCTACGGTACATGTTTATTTAAAATATAATACACCGGAATTATTTATATCAACTTCCCACTCGAAGTTTATCATGCAGTAAGAGGGTATTACACTCTCACTAAGTTCTACAACTTTAATAGATGTCTGTTGCGGCGTTGCGGTATATATAGTGGGTGGAGGAAGAAGCATTATTTGGTTCAATTATACTTTATAAGGTTTGCTGCAACAAGTATATGTTGCGTGACTTTATAGATTGCGGGGTATATGTTAGCATGCACCTGCAGTGCGCGGTTCATTTTGCTTTGATGGCACGCAGTATCTGAAAACAAATTCCGATCTCTTTCGTGTCTGCGTAGGAGATTACACTTTGATGGCGTTATTTATATAATCAGGAGTTTGTTTTTAAGACTTAGTTTGCAGCGCCTCACTGCTCTGCATGGTTCAATCTCGTTGCCATAGCATGCAATTTAGTTGAATGTATACGTGTGCATGTGAAAAGATTAATTCGTAAAACATAACTATATCGATATGCATGTATCATTCGCCAATTTTTTAAACCACTATAGATTCTAAGCAATCTCTATGTTTGTGTTGTCAGAATTTATTGATAAACGTTTTGATAAAAATAAAATATTATGATGTTTTTATCTTTTATAACGAAACACATTTGTCATTCTTCTGGAGGTTCGAAAACAATTTTGATAATGATGAACAAATTTAAAGTGAATAGGTTTTTACAATACTGTACATTTTGTCAGTCTTTCATGCATCATGTTGTTTCTTACAACTTCTATCAGTTTAAAATATATATGTATATTAAGATTATTTTAGTAATGCGTCAATTCCAGCATTTTTTAAGAGAGCCAGATCTCTTTGAGAGTTCTTTTGCAACGCCAATAAACAAGCTAAGATCTAGTTTTATTTCCAAGCCTAGCTCACACCCCTGGAGGGTACAATATAATCTCGCTCTGCGTGGAATCTACGCAAAATTACACACACGGCTTAATATCTTCATGGTAAACCATTGTTTATAATCGGGAATAAGACTTCATGCAGAAATAATTTTTCGTTCAAAACCTGTTGAGATTCACATGCAAATAACATCGCATTGCAAACGCATTGAAACAATTTTGAACAATTGATTGGGGCGAGACTTTCATATATTATAAACACCAGCTTAGCTTCTTTTTTCTTTGTCTTTGTTTTAAAATGTTTTTAACACTTCTAATTGAAATAAATAACATCAGCTGTTTTTGTTTAAAATGCTAAATGATTTGGAATGCCTCGATTGAAAGCTTTAATTACCATTGCCATTCATTGCTTACATTGAACAGTTTATATACAGTATTGTCAACACAACCGTAACATATACATACAGCTAATTTTTCAATTATTTTGATTTCAATACGTTTGAACTTTCAGAATCTCAGGCAATCTCGTTCCCAGAGCCCACGTTCCCCACCCGGGAAACGAGAGACTCTCATCTGGGATAATCCGTTTCAAATCGTTACATAGAATTAATAAAACCAAAATAACAAAGATGTCGGACGACAAGACTCCAGTGAAGACGTTGCCGCGATCGATATCTTCGCCAGTTCGCCGTATGTGTGTAGATGTTGTAATTCGAGCTTCGCCAGCAACCCCATTGACTTGTTTGGGGAAAAGTCAAACAAGGAGAACATACTATCCAGATTCCGCTCGGATTATCCCAGAGTCTCTCGTTTCCCGGGTGGGGAACGTGCATGGCTCTGGGAACGAGATTGAATCTCAGGTTAAATCTTTATTTAGAAAGGAGCTGTATAAGCGGTATTTAGAAACGTTTTAAAAAGGGGAGAGTTTATGTGTGTATGTATGTGCTCAACAGCTATTTATCGGTCGCCGACAAAATGTTCGAGGGGTTCCATTCTATAACGTGCAATATGAATTTTTGCCATCGAAATTTTTTTTTTGAATTTTGTTTTAAAACTTTTTACGACTTTTTATCTTAAAATTCTTTAAAGCTAGAACAAGATTAAAGTTAAAATTTTTCCAACTTACATGTTCTATACTTAAATTAAAGATATATTAACTTTGATTTGTTTTGACCACTATACCCTGCAGGCCTTCAATGCTAATAACACAGTTTGAACCGAGATATTATCCTCAAGCTAGCATGAAGTTACTCACTAAATTACTTGATTCTTTGCCTTCCTCAAAACTCCTGAAATAAACATGTATAAATCTTGAAACGTCAATATTGCGTTCTAAAAATCCCACATCAGACTTGCTGATATATATAAAACACTGCCTACATACAATTTGTTGTTAAATAACGCTGCGCATGCGTCATCTTATTTCTAGTATTACTGTAAACTTCCGATAACAAGCCCCTTAGCTCCGCAAATAAGTCATTTTAAATGTAAGCCTTTCCTTAATGTTAAAAATTTCTTCCAATTTTTATCTAACCATATAAAACACGTGACCAGTGACGTCATAATGTGGGCGTGGCAAGCCATTTTGTAAAATTACGTCTATTTCCCGCCAAATTTACGAAAATTATGACGAAAATTATGACGTCACATGTGACGTAAACTTTGGGACACGGGCCATCCAGCCATGTAAAACATATATATATAAAAATTATCAATAAATATCCAAGAGAATGCTAACCCACGTGTAAGACACTTGTTTACTGCTTGTGCGTAACCTAGAGCACCTGAACGCAGGCTAAAAGAGTGCAGATCTTAGAACAAAATACTTCTGAAAATAACACAAAAAAAACTCTTGTCGACCCGGTCCTGGAAGTCAATGTCAACTTATGGAAAAAATTTAATTGCAAATTAGTTTAAAATAAAATGTTATATGAATTAATAAAATCTGATCATAATGCACACCCTTTTTGCAATTGTATCTATTTCATTTATATACTGTACTATTCTTTATCAAATTCATTAATATCAATATCTGTAAATCGGCTTAGCTAAAATCACTCCAACTTAAAAAATAGTTTGAAAACATGGCTATTTAGATGCGTCCATTTATTAAGAACGATAAAGCATTCGCAGCCAATCTGTATCTGATTTACTACGCCTCGCTTGCAGCTCGCCTAGTAAATCACATACATATCGCTGATCGTGCTTTATCTATTCTATAATCCATGAAATAAATTAATTTATGGTATTTATTCGTTCTGATGCATCATAAATTAAAGGTGATGTACAGTCCGTTCTGCGCATGTACGAAACTAATGTTTACATCTTTATTTACAAAAATAATACTAATACCTTATTCAAGACTGTAAGCTTTTCTTCGTTCCCATTCATTACTTGTACCCAAAACAAAACATTTTTAGGAGAAATAGAAGAAATCCGAGGAGATATTCTCGCCGAATCGCTTGGTTTTCTGCCATGTTGTTCCTAACGGTTTACATTTTGCTGAGTACTTCATGTAATTATCTACGAATGTCATGTTTTGGGGACCACATTGCGGTCATGCGCAGAACGGACTGTACGTCACCTTTAAAGTAAATCGTAACCATCGTTTTACACAGTTTTTGGTGATAGTGGTAATAATTTTTATTGTTTATTTTATTGTTTATTAGTAATCAAAAATGAGAACTGGAGTTATTTTGATATTACTTCTTGGAGTTAGCGTGAGTACAGCTCGGCGTGGGATGGTCCCGCGTGGGATGGTCCCGCGCGCAGTTGCCGCAACACGTGCACCTTGGCGAGATGGATTATGGGGCAGGGAACTTCATGTAGCCGCCAATAACCGAAATGAAGATATGTCTGATTTCCTAGAGAATATTAAATCTTCCAAGAGAATCACAACTGTAAACAAAAATTAAATTCACTACTATGGCCCTTGGTAAAGAAAAACTGCTTTTATATTTTCCCGCCGATAAAATCTAGCGGAATAATTAAAAGTAGTATTGTTATTATCCATAGAAAATTCTTCATTCAACAGCAATTGTAATAAATTGTCATGAAACATATATTGATGTTATTATTTAATGCACAGTAAATATGCGCTAGTTATAATATCATTATTTATTCATGACCAAACCCTGACATTTTGAGCAAATTGATTAGACCAAAGTTGGTTTTAGTACCAGTGGCGTAACTTTGGGCTAGGGTGCCCCTGGCCCAAACTGTAAAGGGCCCCCCGGCCCTGGGGGACCATGCCCCAGAAGTGCATTTTCGGCGATTTCTGCGAGGAATTTTCCAAAAAATTAATCGGTATAACAAGGGGAAGTTCATCATTATATAAAACGTTTGTTAGATTATAAGAATATTTATCAACCCGTTACGCGTTGATACCGGCAGGCGAAGCCGTGTTATATCAAGAATATAGTCACTGACGAAAATACCCGTATCACGTATAAACACCGTTTTTTTACAAACAAAACAAAACAAAACAAAACAAACTAATGCATTAAAAGCAAAAATAAAACCTTTTTGTTTTTATGATTTGGGTGAACACAAAAAAGGTTTGTCTGCTATACCTGAGATAATACAGGTCTTTTGACAATACACTTCAACTTTATAGTTTATATCCCGCCGTTTGACAGAGAAAACTTCACGATGGACTGGGCATCCGCAAAAACGGTAATTTGACCGTGAGCAAAAGGCCCGGGACAAGCAGCAGAATAGAAATCCATTTTCGTACCTTTATTAATTACTCGTTGCAACGTTCTGTATTTTTTTTGAAACTGTTTGAAACTTCGTAGCAATATTTAAATGATGGAAAGCTATATCCAGTTCAACGACGACTGACTATTTCCCAATAAATACGTGAAAATGACGGAATGTCGAAATCCCCATAAAGGACATCCGACATCGACTCAGGGCCCCCCCTGTGACAGGGGCCCCCGGCTCTTGCGGGGCAGCGCCTATAGGAGTTACGCCACTAGTGTTTAGTACATTTACCTATAATTGTACGTTATTAGTGTTTTCAGCTTGAGTTGGTAAAGTTTTTCTGTATGTTTTTGCTGTACAAGCTGTCGTAAGTACGTTAAGCTCAGAGAATTAAAACTCCGAGCCCCAGACGGGACTCGAACCCACAACCTTCGGAATGCCAGCGCTAGCCGGACGCTCTCGCCATTGGAACTCAGATGCAGACCGGTAGTCCGACTGGAATTCGGAAGGTTGTGGGTTCGAGTCCTGTCTGTAGCTCA
This sequence comes from Paragorgia papillata, assembly GCA_035771165.1. Taxonomy (NCBI): domain Eukaryota; kingdom Metazoa; phylum Cnidaria; class Anthozoa; order Scleralcyonacea; family Coralliidae; genus Paragorgia; species Paragorgia papillata. Next base: position 2,084,667 of record JAWNZC010000265.1, read on the forward strand.
GAGTTTTCTCTGAGTTTAACTTACGACAGCTTGTACAGCAAAAACCTACGAAAAAACTTTACCTACGCCAACATAAATTAAGTAACATACGTTTGTTAAGCAGAAGTACTCAGAAAATATTTCCAAGTCCCAGAAAAGGATCAAACATTCAACTTTCTAATGACCACGTTAGACGCTCTAACCATCGAGTTGGAGAGCTGAGATTGGAAATTCAGTCATATATATGTGCTTTCTAAGCGATAGCTAGTATAGTCATAGTAGTTCAGTCATATGTGTTTTCTAAGTGATAGCTAGTATAGTCATAGTAGTTCAGTCATATGTGCTTTCTAAGCGATAGCTAGTATAGTCATAGTAGTTATGTGCTTTCTATAAGCGATAGCTAGTATAGTCATAGTAGTTATGTGCTTTCTAAGCGATAGCTAGTATAGTCATAGTAGTTATGTGCTTTCTAAGCGATAGCTAGTATAGTCATAGTAGTTATGTGCTTTCTAAGCGATAGCTAGTATAGTCATAGTAGTTTAGTCATATGTGTTTTCTAAGCGATAGCTAGTATAGTCATAGTAGTTCAGTCATATGTGCTTTCTAAGCGATAGCTAGTACGTATAGCGACACAGGCAAACAGGGCCTTTTTTAACATATAAGCTGGGGGGGCAAATGCCCCCAGTCCCCCCTTGTGCCCCCCCACGAATCAATTTTTGCCCCCCCAGGAAAAGTCCCTTTTTCTTAAATTTAATACAAACAAATAAGCAAGGAATAAAAAATAAACAAACGGAAAGTAAGTTTTAGCCCTTAACAATAATTTAAGGGGTTTTAAATGTTTTCCCCAATATATATATATATATAAACGAAAAAGCCTGCCTCAGAAACAGTAAACAAATATTTTGGCCACGAAGGTCCCTTTTAGGAAAATGCCCATCCACGGGAAAATCCTTATGTGGTGACGAAAAATCTTTTTATAGTTCCTCCCAAAATTTTCCATATCATATTTGAAAGTGAACAAGCTGATGAGTTCTGAAACAAAGCGAAACAGTCAGAAATGTGTTGTATTTTAATTAGTTTTTATGACATTTTATGACCTTCAGTGTTCTTAAAAATTACCCCTCAGAATGCAGAAAATGGCATTTCCGAGACTCTAAATTTCGAAAATTTCCGGGGGAGCATGCCCCCGGATCCCCCCTAGAAGAGTCCCTTTTTGGGAACTGCCCCCCCCCCACGGGAAAATCCTTAAAAAAGGCCCTGCAGGCAAAGGGAGAATGGAGCGTGTTTTGTCATCGCTCGGCGACGTTCGGCAGTTTCTACACGTTTTTCTGGTATATACGTCATTTAGGGTATGTCGTACGTTTGCGAACTTGATGTAATGTAACAGCCGTTTGATAAACGTCCATCAGGCTCAAAACGTCTCCCGAACATTTTTTACATTACATCAAGCTCGAAAAAGTCAGGGTTCCAATGAATTTTTCACGAGAGGGAGAGAAAAAGAACATCGGTTGGAACAGAAGGGCAGAATGCATAATCACAAAATCTCACTATACCTATTTTGAGCAATGTGTAGGTAGGTAGGTCGGTAGGATGCTCATGCCCAAGGGTAATTAATGCGAGATTGTAAGCCAGAGCTTTTAGCAACAAACAACTTCATTTTAGTAACACGAAGTCACACCACATAAACACAGAAAGGACTTGAGGCGCCCTCCTGTTGAAATTATAGATCGTTTGCACATGACGTCACATCCGCCATCTTAGCTGATTTTTTGGTTGGCAACCGCTGTTGGCAAACCGCTGAGCACCATGTTTCTTTTCGCACACGTTTTGAAAATTTATTGAAAATCAACCAAGATGACGCCCGATCTCACGTGATTGTAAACGATCTACACCTAAAATATAAATACATAAATACATTTAAGTTAATTGCAAGTCTGTGAAGGCCGCTCGTCCTGGCCAGCGTAGTCCCAAAAAGCAACAAGACCGCCAGCGGTCGTAGCAGCGACTTACGTCCCGACAGCCTCAGGGGCAGCCATCTCAAAGTCAAGAAAAATGAACATCAGGTTCATCTATATATAGGCAAACCTGACAATTACTTCACTCGACTCAGGCCCCCAGTTACACGATAGCGGATTATTCTCGTACCGGATTGCCTAGCCCAATCCGATATATGAAGCGTCCATATTGAATTTCATAACAATGTTTGATTTTGACGCGGATTGGCAAGTTCGGAATGTAACGGATTCGGCCAGTTACACGGCAACCGGAACGTATCGGATTAATTTTCATATCACCTCCGAAGCGGAGTGATTTTCCCACGATGGCACGTATCGGATTGCCACGGTATCGGATTGCCACGGTATCGGATTGCCACGGTATCGGATTGCTACGGTATCGGATTGCCACGGTATCGGATTGCCACGGTATCGGATTGCCACGGTATCGGATTGCCACGGTATCGGATTGCCGCGGTATCGGATTGCCGCGGTATCGGATTGCCGCGGTATCGGATTGCCGCGGTATCGGATTGCCGCGGTATCGGATTGCCGCGGTATCGTATTGCCGCGGTATCGTATTGCCGCGGTATCGTATTGCCGCGGTATCGTATTGCCGCGGTATCGGATTGCCGCGGTATCGGATTGCCGCGGTATCGGATTGCCGCGGTATCGGATTGCCGCGGTATCGGATTGCCACGGTATCGGATTGCCACGGTATCGGATTGCCACGGTATCGGATTGCCACGGTATCGGATTGCCACGGTATCGGATTGCCGCGGTATCGGATTGCCACGGTATCGTGTAACCAGAAGGCCTAACCGGTATGAAAAGTAATCCGGTACGAGAGTAATCTGGTATCGTGTAATCGGAGCCTCAGAAGATGACCGCCGCCGAATGTCAGTAATACCAACCAACCAAGACAAGCAACCTTCACAAACATGCACCAACAAATAAATTAGAAATAAGTACATACATTAATAAGTTATTAAATAATAAAAATAAGTTATTACAAGTGCGGGTACGATTATGACTAACAAAAAAGACAAAATGAAAAAACATTTAAATCACCAAGTCCATACAAAAGAAATAGGTCCTTAATCTCCATCCCTGTTGTAAGACAAAGATAACACAGATTTCGAATTAGTGCCAGCAACCACTCCTTGTAGAGCATGTGCTCTTTTTTGGAGTGTTAGGGCCATCTTGTAGCACGTCTCAGTCTGAACGCGCTGAAGTTTTCCCTTTTGCAGGGTGCTCAGAAACGGTGACCCAGATGTGTATCAATCATGAAAATCTCGCGTACACCTTTAAAAAATCCGAAAATCCTCAAGATCTCAAAAAATCCGAAAAAAATCTCAAAAAATCGCAAACATTTCCAGAAAATCACCAAAAATCTCAAAAAAAGTTCTAAAAAATCCCACTTTTTCTGGAGTGATAAATCCCTCGACGGTGACTACACCTCCGTGGCATAGCATAGCTGTGATTTTACTAGAGATATGTAAAGAGTTCGTCGAATTGGATTGTACACTAGTGTTAGACATTAGCGAGGTTCAGATCACACTTCCACTACCGCTACCGTAAATGTGATTACGTTGGTGTAGTGTTCGTTTTTTCGTCTTGTAGTCGTAGTTGGTTTTAATCCTAGTATCGTAAAACGCTTTCTTTTTGCACTAGGTTTGAGACCAGCGACCATTACTGAACGTAAAAACAATATTTGACAAGCTTAATTATATTTACGGTAGCGGTAGCGGTAGTGGAAGTGTGATCTGAACCTCGCTAGTTGTCCGTGCACGTGTGACTATGTCAAAGGTAGCAAACAGTGTGAATAAGCTTCAGTGGACATTTACAATGGAGAGTGATATATTATAACTTATGAAATAGAACTGACATTATATATACTATTTAAGAAATGTTCTTTTATGAAATAAAGCTAAGATAGCCTGATAAATTGACCAATCACCGCGTGCGTAAGGCACAACTTATTTTATAAATTAGAATTGATAACTATACTATATAGAGTATTAGGAAAACCAGACAAAGTGCTAAAGAGCGGTGCCCTGTTAGGCGTCAAAAATGTCGCTTGGTTGTCAGGGTACTGTAGTATAAAGCTGCCTGACGATCTCGCCGCTAACTTGTCAGGGCACTGCAATTTTGTGCAATTGTGTTCATCTGCCCAACGCTTGCTTCACGGAGATCATCAAAAAGCCTCCAAAATTCCTCGCGTCAAAAATATCGCTTCCATTCTCAATGCGACAATGCCAGAGCCCATAAAGTTTGTGTGGCTGTGGCTATCAATCATATATCCTGGACAAACTTATGAGCAAAATTCTAAAGCTGATTGATGAGCTATAGCCGCTAGCACGTCAAGTGGTATCTACCTGCGGAATGCTCAATGCTTTTCTTCACAAACATAATGTCTTCAAAAAGCCGCCAAAATCATTGGCGTCAAAAACATCGCTTATATTCTCATTCCCAGAACCCACGTTTCTGTGTCCATGGCTTACGGGTGCCACAAAAAGGTCGAGGTTAAAAGGGAGGACTCAAAAGCACCAGCCCAGTCCTTTCGCGGCTTTTCCAAAATATGTCAAATTTGTTTTTTCCAAATTTGTCGTCCAGTTTCAGTGAGTCTCAAGATTTTAGCAATCTTTTTGATAACCTAACCACAACATACACCCTAACCCTATTCAGAAATCTGGTTTAATCCCTAGCTTTTTGAAAAAACATATTTAACGACATATTTTGCAAAAACCGCGAAAGGACTGTACGGGTCCCTTTGAGACATCCCCTTTAGCCGAAACCCCACAAAAAAGTGACACCCAGAATATAAAGCAACCTAACGAGCCAGTCGCTCAGCGACTACTCGTCAGGGCACCGCAATCTCTAAATCAAATACAAAACAGTGAAAAACAATGCGCAAACTAGGTAAGGAAAAAAGATATCGTAGAGTCGATGGATATGGCCATGGATAGGAGTGCATTGGAGTGACAAATGGCATGCACAATTACTTTATTTACACTATTCACAGTGTTTTATATATAGGCTCGATTTTCAGCCATAACTCGGGCCCCGATACTTACCTCCCCTGAAATCACGGCTGGACTCGTGAGCTTGTCCATTGTCGATTTGCACCAATCACAAACGTGCATGCACATTTTTGGAAGGCATATATTATTGGGATTATTGCATGAATTACCCCGTAAGTTCAAAATGGCGACCAATAGAGTGCTGATGAGTGAGGCATGCGATGGCATTTTAGAAACGTTTAAGATTGATTGTCTAAAAGATTTACACTAAAATGCCACAGCATATATTTATGACAGGTAAAATGTTGTTTTGGAACACAATGTTGATGTTCTGGGGCCGGTTATATAAAGCCCGGATAGCTTAACATCTGGTTGGTAAGTCCTAGCTAAAGAACAGCACTAATCATGCTTTGAACAACCTAATTTAAATTTTATTCACTGAATAGTTATGTATCTGATAGCGCTGTTCAGTGGATAAAAGTTAAATTGGGTTGTTCAAAGCATCACTAGAGTGGTTCTCTAGCTAGGACTTAGCTATCCGGGCTTCGTACAACCAGCCCCAGATGTTTTGTTCACATGTGCAAAAATCTGAATTTTACAAGTTCACTTCACGTGAAACTTTGTTTCGGAAGCAGCCAGTAAAGATGTATGTATAGTAATGAGTAATGAGTAATGATTTATTTAACGTCGTAAGCACAGGATGTGGTCGCCCAATCATCCGAGCCAGGGGCTCATGTTAAAAGTGCACGACATAAGCTAAGACCTAAGTGTTGATTTTATGGAGGGAGGAAAACCGCAGAACCCTGCGGAAAACCCTCGAAGCACAGGAGAGACCAACTAAACTCTACTCACATGCAATTCAAGTTCGAGAACGGGGTTATTCCCAGACGGTCACCCATCCAAGTACTAATCCCGTCCAACTGGGCTTAACTACAGCGGTGAGAGGCAGCGCCCTAACAGCACACGCCACCCGTGCTTCCCAAATGTATGTATAGTATGTGCCTATACCTCTTGCTTAACAGCGGTAGTCACATGTACGCATTGGGTACCTATTTTTTCTTTATAGCAGCATTATTCTTTGGATTTTGTACCATAGTCTTTAATATTACATGGTAGAAATATTATTTTTTCAAATCGCTTCACTCTGGCCTTTGCTTAATCCTTTGTGCATGTGTTTTTTCTTTCTTCATGTATTAACCTGTGTGACATTTTCTTGTAACTTGTAAATTTGGTGCGAGCCCCTTAGATAAGCCATTTGTACTTTTGGGGCGAACAATTTCAAAAAATATGTTTAAATAATTAAAAATATATAATACATTAATCCACCAATGTATATCTCATTGAATTTTAACGTGCACTCGAACATGCAGGCAGGTGAATCGGCATTCCACATAATATATACTTGAGATTTCATATCATTTATTATAAGCTGCGATGAACTGGCCTGACACAGCGTGAGGACGGTGAAGTTAATCTTTGGGTTGATAAGATGATAGGAATAACTAGTTGCCGTAAGGAAAGAGAAATGAACAAGTTCGTGTTTAAAAACGATGAATATACCGTTAACTAAATAATTATTTGCAGTGAGCATCAAGTTAAACCTTTACAGACTATATATTTATTCTATGAGCCCTTACTACTCCTGGAGCACAATTTTGCTGCATGTTAATACTGATAAACTAATCAATAAGTTACCAGTGATTTATTAAGCCTTAAAACTAAAAATATAAATGTTTCACTCTGCAGATTGAATTTATTAAGAATGACTGAGAAATAATGTAGTAAGGATTACAGCTCAGACTTGGTTCTAGTCGATTGCGACTAGGTTATTATTTTCCATTTTATAGTTTTCTAAATAAAAGACTTTTTTAGCTTTGAAAATGTAAAGTTTTAATTTACACGCTCATTTTGCATTTCATTTGAACTGCACAAAAGCTAGTTCCAACTTAAGTTCAGTCACGATTTTAATAGTGCGTATATGCAAGGCTCATGCATATATATAAAGTGAAAATATATTAAAGTTATAAAGTTCAGTCTAGTTCTAAGTTCTGGTCTTAGAAAAGCTGGATTTAAGTACACGAATTCAGCTATAGTTTTCTCAACATATATTGGAAAAAGAATGAAAAATATGTTTTAATTACCTATATCAGTTAGACTCATTCAGGGCGGCTGCTGCCGGCTGTTGATATGGGACGAAGTAGTTCCATGACGCGTCATCATTTAAAATCTTTGGCCCATTCGATCCATGCTGCTGTTGCATGTGTAGCGGCGTTACAGCACTATATAGTACAACTCGTCGAACATGCATAAAGGCCTGGCCAAACGCTTTCAACATTTCATGCAACATCGTTCAACATTATTGAATTCAACTGACCGTGATTCAACATGTTGAAAGCGTTTAGACACCCTGTTGAATGATGTTGAACGTTGTTGAATGGTGTTGATGTTGAACGAAATTTGAACATGTTCAAATTTTCGTTCAACATGCGTTCAACAATGTTGAACGATGTTGCATGAAATGTTGAAAGCGTTTGGCCAGGCTTTAAGCCGTAGTCGTAGTCGCCGGCGTAGTGTAGTTATAGTCTTAACATGTATGTCGTGCGAAACGTCATGCATGCGCACAGGTGACAAGTTTTTACGCACATATATAGCTTTGCCTTTACGCGGTTGTAGACTATAGTGGTTGTTGTAGTAATATTTTTTGCAACTAAAGGTCTCGGCTGAATTTTAGCAATCCTATATACTAATATATTTTTTTTTCTCAACAAGAGCGCAAATGCTGATAATATGTATATGTGTATCTAGTAAATTTTGAATCTATACTCGTTTGGATTCGACATTTATTAACGATTGTCTTTTCGCTTGTCCGTCTCATTAGCCACATTTATTGCATCTCGTGCATGCAACATTCTAACAATTACTATATACACCCCAAGTAAGCCATGATTTTTTCATTAGCATTGTTATAGTGCCATGCCTGCATTTATATAGTTTTGAATTTTCTTCTGCATTTTGGCTTTGAAGAAATAAAAAAGAAGATTTCAAGACGAAGAAGAACAAAGGCCACAGTATAATCTTTTTAGAGATTGGCAAATTTTAAATTTACCATTAGTTTCTATACGTGTCCATATTTTTTCAGTGAATAATTTTGCTGTTTAGCATGCTATATACGAAATGTATTTAAACGTGAAGGATTTTATTTCAATTGTGCAGTTAGTTTTAGTATTTTATAATTTAAAATCAGCACCACAGAGAAATGCAAGACTTCAATTCAAAGCCACGACGCTTTTGAGATGTATTGCAAAATATGTATTAACTGAGCCATACATCATGTATACACTCCCGCACCGCGGCAAATATCAAGAATAATGTCAGCTGAGTTGATGTAAAAACCGCAAGTTTCCAGAAACAAACACATCACGCAGCAGGCCTTTTGGGGAGGCGAGATGAAAGAAGGACCTGCCAGCGTCTATTGTGTTTTTTCCAAACGCCCACTCGCAAACAAAACCGCATGCACAACTAATCAAAATAGACTGTATGTGCATTTAAATAATATGGTTGGGCCGGCGTAAAACAGACTTTAAAACTGACTTGTTGAACTGAATAAAATCTCGCTGACTTGGCAACGATAAACTTGGTTAAACAACTGGGCGATAAAGATTGGAAAGCCGCCATTAATTAATACAGTTTTAAGCATGAGATCGGCAGGCTAAATTACACACAGCCTTACAAAATTCTGTCTCCAACGAATTCACAAAAAATAAAGTGCATCTCTGAACATTCTCAATTCAAATATTTCAAACTAGCAGCTATCTCCAACAAAATAAAAAAATAAAAAAATAATAGCCTAGCAATGTTCGATTACGCACAAACCTACAAGTTCAGACGTTAGCGACAATTTAATAAGGTTTCACGAAGCTCAGAAATTTAGACGCGAAAAATATTTAATAAATGCTTCGCAACTCGCAAGCCTTAGTAGGCATAAAATCAAAACTATATTGGAGATAGCTTACAAACGATTCAAATTTCTAGCGATATTGCAAACAACTTGATGTAAACACCACCAGATTAATACTGGCGAGTGTTCTATACCGTTCGGGTCAAATACACGTCAACCAATTAAAAAAAAAAACAATTTGAAAAAATATATATTATTGTACCCACGTATAGTTCCGCGAATTACGTCTCCGTCGATCGAGATACTTTTGTTATCACGAATTATAGACTATTAAATCGACTCTTCAGGTTTTGTACTCTGAAAATACGAATCACACTAACAACTTAGACAATTCTGTCATTTATTTATTTAACACCTTCCCAACCAATGAAATGTCGCCGTTCGTGGACGAACGGCGTGTGGGAAAATCACAATAGACGCCGGCAGGCACTTCTTTCATCTCGCTTCCCCAAAGGGCCTGCTAACCGAACTGCAATATATATATATATATATATATATATATATATATATGAATGTCTGATCAAACAGAAATTTCTTGATATACGAAGGGTGAAAGATTGAAACGGCCCTATACTTATTAAAAAGCACTGAACTAAAATGAATACGTTTATAACTACTATGTATATGCTACTGCACGGCCTTTGCGTTTGGTCAGATAAATCTAAATAAAAGCCGTTTCAAGAAGTCTTAATATTTTTAAAATTATATATATAGTCGAAATATTTTTCTTTAGCAAAAAATTAGCTACATACACACGGAATCAACCTTTAGTATATATTTTATGGTTATTTTTTATAAGCTTCGAAACATGTCTTTTACATATTTATTAAGTGTTGTAGGGCATAGTTACTTATATAATCATATGTAATAGAAGCATAATAGGGCCACGTGCATGTCTAGTCTAGTAATTTAAATACAACCATATTCGTAAAATTTTCGTAGAGAGAACATGAAATGGCGCGGTTAGAACAAGTGCTCGGGAAGTGAACATGTTAGAACTGACAATTTTTGCTCAGTTATAAACGTTCAATGACAACTGTATGTGCATGGGTGTATTTTTTGAGACACAAAACACCCACACTTTTCAAAAGTTTTCAGATTTTCTGATGAAGCTGAACACCCACTGGCTTACTATTTTATTAACAAAGAACCAGATGTTCAGGTGATAGTCACGATCACTGTGGTCACGATAGCGGAACTACATTAATTGATAAAAACTTGCACCAATATTCGTTATTTCCAGTGCAGAGTGTAAAAACGTTTAGAAAATATTTTCATTAATGCTTACTGATTAAGAATACGATACGACTTCAATCATGCACATCTGTTTAATTTTATATTTTTTGTTAAAAATAGCATTTGGGCTAGTTAAAAAACAACAAAAACACGTAAAAGTTGTTTGTGACTATAGCAGGATTAAAAGTTGCAAATTTTTTATTGTTGTTGAGCTATCATGACATCCAGAATCAGATAGCAGCGCGTATAGATTACGTGTTAATTGGCCCATTTACGGTTTTCTGTTCAGTTTTAGCATGAACCAATGGATTATTACAAATAAATACAGTAAAAAATAACAGCAAATTCTTTCAAACACGTAATTTTAAAAATTTAACTGAATCAATGTTTCTCATTGAACTATAATATTTCATGCAAGTGAGCGCCAGGTAGACATAATCAGTCTTGTATACGATTGTCTTCTTGACGTATGTGATCGAATGACAAGCATACAAAAACGTTTTGCGACATTCATAATGGGCTTGTCTCACCCCTCACGTGACCCTAACCTCTTCCTTACTGTGATTGGTCAGTTGTAGCGTTTGAGGGCAAAATGTTTTGCCCTCAAACGCTAATTGACCAATCACAATAAGGCAGAGGTCAGGGTCCCGTAGGGGGTGAGGCAAAGCCCATTTCATGAATCAGCAACAAACATATTGCGTGGCAACGATTCCATACGCCAGAATGACAATCGTATACAAGAATCGTACACGTGCGTGGGGCTTAAAAATTAATCTAAACTAAATTACTTTTCCACACAATTGATGTCCTGGTGTATGCAATTATTTTCACGCCAGACATTTTTTTCTTAGGATTTGTTTGCAAGTGTTGCATCACGTTTTCTTTTTTTACTTTGGTAAGTCGATGGGTTCTGTCAGGATGATAATCGTGACTATAGTTCAATACATGACGATCAAAAACCATGCAATAAAACTATATTAACAGCAATTAACAAACGTTTTATTTAAGTCTGCTACCAACTTTGCTCTATACCGCCCAAATTATTGAGTATTCTTGGATATAATTACAAATTCCTGTATTCCTATTAGTACTACTTCAAACTCTACTTATTCCTGAACTTTTAGACATTCTAAGTTCCAAATGTAAAAGTTCCAGGCGCTTTTACACTAGACTATTGCTAAATTTTCACCAGATACGAAATTGACATCAGATACACGAAATTAAAACTGACATCAGCAACAACATATAACAAAAAATTAATTTAGAAAATACCTGGTTGACAAAGTCATACTGAAAAGCATATTTGATACAAAATAACCAGCAACGTAAGAACAACAGAAATCAGTATGTAACCTGTTGCAACTATCAAACACTATACAAACTATTACTAAATCTAGTCCATTCATGGCCATATATCCAAGGTATATAAATACTTTTTAATGTATGGGTGACTAAACGCCGATCGGCCCGGTTAAGATACCACGGGTTTGGTTTACGGGTACGGGTAATTTACCCGTAGCCGTAGTCGAACGCATGTACGGGTAGATCATGATCTACCACGGGAAAACGGGTAGATATTACGAGTAAAAATAAAATAGCGGTTACCCGTACCCGTAAACCGAACCCGGGGTATCTTAAGGTCTCTATTGTTTTAATTTGACCGGCGAAAAAGGTATGACTGTGTTTGTTCATGCATAAAAACTATTTTACAATCAAATATGTTGCAAGGATGGCAGTCTAGTTGCGATAAAGTAATATTTAAAATCTTGTCATGCAACTGGCAGCATTGGAATGTCCAAATCGCGGTTTTGCCATAGAATATGACTCTCCCAGAAAATCATTTGGCATCTTTTCCTTTTTCGTTTCAACAAGATTCAACAAATAAGAAGACAATATCACAAGAATATCGACGTTAAGTGGTTAAGTTGATATTCACGTCTTAAAATCGGCAACCCTGTCAGCGACAAAGATAAAATCCCACTAAGATCTTATGCAATCTATATATACCCATGTATACTTGTGCAGGATGTATACAGAAATGCAGACATCTTCAAAAAGGAATATATATAATCAAAGTAGCGTGCTGCGTAGGTAGTGTTGAAACACAAATTGAAATATATTAAGGTTGAATATACTGCCGAAACGCTAGGCTTCTACGTTCACGGTTTCGGTAGTATATCCAACCTTACTAAGAATATATATACGCGCAAGCATTTAGAAGTGCATGGACTAGAATTTCAATATATTTAAACACCTAAAGATCTCTTAAGTATTATATCTATTTTTTATTTATTTAACAAATATTTTTTTACGATGTTTTCAAAGTGGTCCTAAATGAAAAAACGTCAATCTTTAAAATGCAGAATATCTTTCAAATAAAAACACGATTGCTTAGTATTTATTGAAATAATGGACACTGCTCCAATTGATGTTGGCGATTGATGTTGGCAATGTTGGCGCTTTGTGCTACCTGATATTTTTAGCCCCTATGGTCATTACAGGTAGCATGCACTTCATATATATCCTATTCATAATTCTAACGTTTGTAAATATTGTAATAAATGTAATGTGAGTGCAAATAAATCTTTTTTGTCTTGTCTTGCCTTGCTCCTACAACATTTTAACTAAACAAACACTTGAATTGAACACAACTATCTAGTTCGATTCTTTATTTTATTTTTATTTATTTTTAAAATACTTCATCGTTTATATTTTATAGTTACAGTAAACATATTTGAGAAATTATTGTTTTTCTGGAGCATATAATGCAGTTCAAATTTTAGAACGCTGCATGTAACATATAAAAACCCATTAATCTTATCGCTCTCTGCTCCGCAGAAGCTCGGAGGCGGAGAAGACGCGCGAGGAATGATGGGACGAGGGAAAGAAAAGTTATCGCATTACATTAATTGCAACTGTCACACGAATATCTAACCATGCAGTGACAAAAATATAGTCAGTCTTTGGAAACATGTCGCCGTGTAAAAATAATGAAAAGTCTTAAAAGTATTATAATTTTCATCAAAACGTCATCTTATATATAAAACATAAAAACTAAAAAGTAAAAAATAATTTAAAAAGTTAAGGTTAAGGTTAAGGTTAAAAATTTATGCAAATTGTCTAATGTTAATTTATTTGGTATTTCTTAGCTTCTACGTTCACGGTTTCGGTAGTATATCCAACCTTACTAAGAATATATATACGCGCAAGCATTTACAAATGCATGGACTAGAATTTCAATATATTTAAACACCTAAGATCTCTTAAGTATTATATCTATTTTTTATTTATTTAACAAATATTTTTCTACGATGTTTTCAAAGTGGTCCTAAATGAAAAAACGTCAATCTTTAAAATGCAGAATATCTTTCAAATAAATAATAATCTTATATATAAAACATAAAAACTAAAAAGTAAAAAATAATTTAAAAAGTTAAGGTTAAGGTTAAGGTTAAAAATATATGCAAATTGTCTAATGTTAATTTATTTGGTATTTCTTAGCTTTAACTTTTAAAAACAAAACACTTCTTTATATTTTAAAAATCTCTTCTTGGATTATGCGATAAAAAAGCGAGAGCTTAATATTGAAAACTGTAACTGATTTTCATCAACAGATATAAAGGGGATATTACACGGTGGCGAGAAGATATGGATTTTATGTTCGAGTGGCAAGGAGATACCATGCCACGAGAACATAAAATCCATATGTTTGAGCAACCGTGTAATGTTCTATTTGTTATATGGACAATGACGAAATTATGCGTGGAAGTGATGTTGATAAACTGGGTTTAATGCAAAAACTACAACCGCTTGACCAAAAACTTTTTGAAAATACAAATGAAAAATACAACAGCTTCTTCGAATACGTCATTTTACGTAAAAAACTGAATTAAGAGAAGTTACTGACTCAAATTTACTTGATTCGAAACTTACGGCAAAAGGCGTAAATTTTGACTTGTCGATATGTCACTCGGTTCCCGGATGTAGTGAAGCATGGATTCTATATATAAACTATATATACATATTCTATGTATAATAAACATGTATATATAATAACTAAGAATTAATACTAACCATATATAACTGTTCAATTAAATAAAGTATTAATAAATTTTATTTTAAGGTAAACACCAATTTTATTTTCTAAGCTTTCGCCATGTGAGTTCAGGAGTTCATATTCAGAGTTAATGAATGAAGTCCTGATGGAGTCCTGAGCTTTGCTTTAATTTGCAATTTAAAATAGTGAGTTCAATTACGATATGCCGGCTCTTTTTTTATGCCGGCTTTTAGTTTTGATGTGTATGCAAAGGAAAGAGTGGTTTTTAAAAAAAACACATAAATGCATCTGCACATCGCAAACCGTGAAGAAGGTTTAAGTTTAAGACTTCAGAGATATTTCATCCTGTGCGTGTATATTGTCGGCAAGTTGTCTGATCAATCCACACCTACACTTTGTTAAATGAATATCGGTAGAACTAATCCTCAGAATAGAAATTACAAAAACCTTTGATACAAAGAAAAGCTGCAATATTGTTTAAATTATTAGTTAAGTGTAAAAGCAAAATGCTTTTCCCGTTAGTTGTTACTAGTGTAAAGATTTTATAACAAACATTTTTTGTAACGTTATTATTTGATGTTTCTCAACGCATTTTGAATAACTGACTTAAGCAAAATTGAAAACTGTAACGCTCAAAAAAAACTAAAGAGAGCATAACAAAGTTTATTAAGTTAATAACCCATGCTATTCTTAGTCTAATTATAGACATGTGCACAGCTGTATATTAAAACTAATAATTTACATCTAAGTCAAATATATATATATATATGTATTCAATTATTCCGTATCTTCTTATCACCAGCTTGTATATTGTTAAAATTTGTATTTTTTAATATATTTTAAACTAAAACAATTACAGTTTACCGACTTTGAGAGTACTGCTCTGTAAAACGGTGCAGCTCTCTTGATAGACGGTCAACATGATTCATACGTGCCCCCTGCGAGCAAAGCTAATACACTTCAGGAAACACCTGCAAAGAAGTAATAAGAAATGGTTATAAAGCCAGAACGCTGATAACTATAAATTGGTACGTTTTTCCAAATCCTGATCATACTTCTTGAATAAACACAAGTTGTCAAAGACATTGCTTGAAATATCGTATCGCTACAATTTAGTGGTAAGTATATATACTACTTTGCAAAATGTACACAGTTATTGTAGCGAAAGTAAACAATTAATTAAATAAATTCAGTGTTTGATATACAACTTTAAAACTTATTTATCCATCGCATTGGATATCCCATAATTTATTTGATATATACTTCTAGCAATATGACCATATCGTTTGCAAATAGAATAAAATAGAATAAAGTATTTTATTTTACAATTGTGTCAATATTTGTCTCTTTTGGTAAGGAATTATATCACATGAGGATTAAATTTCAATTATTGGATATTGATTATTTTTGTATTTTTCTCATTTTTTTGCAGAAAATGAAAGTGGCTATCGTTGCAGTTCTTTTGGTATTTTGCCTGATAGAAACTTCGGCATGGAGGGGTGGATTATGGGGAAGAGAACTCAACCAAAAAGCTAAAACCTGTGGAAAAAGAGCAAGCAAGAAGATTAGCTGAAGAGATAATCGAACAATATTACCAAGGAAAGGAAAGCAAGGCAGCGAGAATAAGTTCCAAAACTAATTATCCAGACGATTTGCAAAATAATTGACATGCATGATATGTTAATAAACACAAGAAGAATCAGAAAACATCTTGACAATATGCATGCAGTTATAATTGTTAATAAAATGATCTTGTAAGAATATAGCAGTTTATGTTAAAACTTTAGAAAACATGCAAGTATAGAAGTAAAAATAAAAAAGTGCTCAAACTAGAACAAATGTTTAATTGTGCAATAACGATTTTTTACTATTCAAATGCATAAAATAACATTTGGAAACTGACGTGCACGATAATTGGTTAAAAGTCGTGATTTTATATAGCTGCGTGGAAACATAGGGTATACAAAAGGCTGATAAAATCTATTTTTTGTTTTGCTTACGTTATTTTTCAGAAAACGTTTGCTTGTCTTATTGAGTCATAAAAACACTTAGGTTATCCCTTATGTTTCTATATACACTCAGTAAAAACAAAAAATGTTTTTAATCTCGTAACTATTAGTATACCTTATACTATTAAGCTTTTACTGCCAGCACATAGATAGCACGAACTCTTTTACAGACGGCATATGCGACTTTTAAGTACGGTGTGTATTTTCACGCATGCAGGCTCACGCCACTCACCAGACAATTTTATATTTGTCACAGAGAAACCCACCGCGCAACGGGAAAGAGTTAAGGCTTAAGAAGCACCTGATTACATGCATGGATAGATTTCAGCGCAAAAGATCTTCTAATCACATAAAGTATTTCAGCCCGGGCTTAAAAAAACAAAAACCACGCTACAATTGTTTTTGTATACCGTATATATAGTTCAACATTATTGTAACCTATTTAATAGTTTATGCCAGACTCATAATAATAACAGCATTTATGTTAATGCTGAAGGAATTATACAGTGACTATATAAGGGAGCCTTTACACGAGCCGGATTGAGACCCAACCCGGGTTAGCTTGCCAACGGGTGCCGCGGGTGACTCATTTCAAGACCCGGGTTGGAGAGGTGCGATGGTGTAAGATTTTTGTCAATTTCTTCGTGTAAACAAGGATTAATTTGACCCGGGCTATAGTGTAAAGTATCGGTAATATGATAATTTGTGTCCAATCTCGTACCCAGGAGCTTACGGATATGTCATTATCAGTGAACTCTATATATAACTGGAGTGATATCTTTGTGGCGGACAACGTGCCGGGCATGTATTAACCTGGTACCCTGGCCCAATTTCAAAAGAAATATGGGCCAGGTAACAACTAATCTCATTCTCGCGTCATCAGGGCTAAATCCACTTATGACGATTGCAGTTTTACTTATAGCCACTAAAAACGCGCGAAATTTTAACCAATAGGAAAGCAGAAGTCTTTAGTGGTTATCTGGCCCATATTCTTTGATTGGGCCGGGGTACCAGGCTAGGCATGTATAGGCCTGAAGTACATATATAGTTCCAGTCTTCTACGGGTCTGGTCAAGTCTGATCTGGTCAAACGACCGCACAGGAGACTGCAACTATACGTACTTCAGGCCTACATGTCCTCAATCTTTGCCCCGCGGGTCAATGACCAGCAGATATCACTCCAGTTATATATAAAGCTCGTGCACTTGTCATTATTGGCGCCAATTTTGTTTGTTGTCAAGTCAGATCTCCTGTACAAAAGTGGAAAATTCGAGCGCTCGCAAAGGAAATAATTCTCAACTTTCATCATGTTTTCCCAATTTGTATACAGTACCTATTTTGGCTAACTTTCGATTTCGCCTTGTTATCTTGAAAAATCCCTCATAAAAGCACTTACTTTATACTGACTAGAAAAATATTCAATATTTTAGATCCACTTATATATGAACTATTTGGTGGCAACAAAAAATGGAAGAAAATTTGACGAAAATATTAACTGTTGACAAATATTTTCGCGATATAAGAATGCCCACATTCCTTCTTGGTACATGTCTTTTTGAAGCCACAAGAACGAAACATAGGTCCGCAATGCGTACATGCGTCTCGGACTGCTGGTCTAGTTCAACGGCTCAATGATATAATTATACGCGTGTAAAATTATGTCTTGAGGACACCATGATGTAAATTGAAAATATTTCACCAAATTTTCTATACCTTCAACTGAAGCTAAAATGCAAGTTCCAGATGAACAAGGCATTGATTCCATATACGTTTCTTGAGTGAGAGTCCAAACTTTTGAATACTTCTGGGAGAGGTATAAATATTGCAATAGTATATGGACACCAATTCTAAACAAACAACTGCTGTAAATTAATATTAAAAGAACTTGAAAATATTTGATTGAAGACATGCTCATGTGACACAAAAGGCTCATTGTTAGCTGTCAAAAATACATCACCAGAAAACGATCGACTCACTGTATTGCAATTGATAATTTTTATTATCAGTTGAAAACATCTCAGGCACATCAGTTAACAATAATAAGTCTCCATTCAATAATATATTACTGTATTCATAAAAGGATATGTTTGTAACTTTGCACGAGCACGGTCATGTGTAAATACAACGATTCCGCTCTATATATTTGTACGTGATATCCACACGTATTAAGTAGCACTTATCCTGGCAAAAACCTGCACCAAACGTTATTTTTGAGGAAGCGATGTTCGACCTCGTGAGCAAAACAAAATGGCGACCTTCGGCAAACTTTCGTTACTTTACGTAACATGTTCGTTAATCCCGTGATTGCCACAAACAAACTAAATCAGAACATTTTCGATAGCGCGAAAACGAGTTCGGTATTTCAAATTCTCAAAATGATTTTCCCTCTATTCTTTCATATATGCTGTAGAGCTGGTAAAGAAAATTAATAATTGAAAAAAAGTGGAGGTCGCCGAGTGTCTTCGTGAGCTACACAAGGTTAAAGCTTCAAATGGAGCTTATATATATGCACTTATATATAATTGCAACTGCAAAACGTCTGACTCATCGCGCTTGGTCAGTTATTTTGCAGTGGTCAATTATTTTGTACTTTGACACTAAAGCATTAAGTGTTTCTGGGCGTTCATTTCTCCTCCAGGATTAACTGAATATTTATATTTGCATCTAAATTAATGTAATTTTACTTTTGTTATGTAATTTAAGAAGTTTTTTTAGGGGAGTGCATGTGCAAGACAATTAAATTAATCTTTTGACGTCAAAACAAAGCTAAAATAAAACATAAAAGACGTCAAGGATAAATGTAAATTAATAGATTTTCTTTTTAATTTTTAAAAATTTAAAACATTAGCCCAACTGCGGAGACAAGTGATTAAATTCTTGACAGCTGAGTTGTCAATTGAGTGAATTCGTCACAGTGTTCATTTTGAATTGAAAGCCGAAAAATATTTATGTAAATTATACATTGCTTTGTGTGGCTGCTGATTACACCTGTAACAGCTGATTAGTCGTGACGATTGTTGCACAACTGGTTAACTACAAAGACTATGAGTCGATTATCTATGTCATTTTAAAACAAAACAAAACAAAACACAAGAAAACTATTTTAACATTTGGTATAATGAAAACTTTCATTAAGTTTTTAAAGTTTCTAACCCAATGGTTTTACAAGTAGAATTTAGTTTTACATTTCGTGTGTAGTATAATCATTTTGCGTGGCATACATAAAAGATATTATTTTAATATCCTATCGTAATCAACTTCAAAGCGGGTTTGTGCATTTAGGTAAATGTATAGGATATAATAACAAATTTGCTTTTTGGCTTTGTTTTTATCAGATAAGAAATTTAAAAAAAAAACCTGATACTGATAAAAATCCTTACTATAATACCTATATATATATATATTATATATATAACCTAAAATCATTAATAATTCATGAGGAAAACACAAAGAAAATCCATGTTTAATGAGGGTCTATATATAGATTACTCTTGATTTACATAAACTTTAGCTTTGATTTTCTCGACTTAGACAACGTTTTTTTTAGAAAAATTACTACGCCAATGAACTTACCAAATAGATCGTTTTAGAAGTAATTTACAGAATTCGTGTCCGTTCTGTATCGGGATACAGGCACTTGGCCTCGCCTCGTGTCTGTATACCCCGATACAGAACGGCCACTCATTCTATAAATAGTATATATATATATATATATTCAAACAAACAAAGTGTTGTTCGCGAAATGTCGAAAAGTGTTCAATACCGTAAAGATAGAGCGAATATACTATAAGTGGGCTTACCTCAAATGTTGATGGTCGCTACTGTCAGTTTCACGCTGGGCGATCCGCCTGAAGATCGCCCAGCGTGAAAATGACAGTAGCGATCATCAACATTTGAGGTAAGCCCACTTATAGTATGTATATATACTTCACGCACTTCACGCTATCTGAATGTATACTTCACCGATGCTGTCCCACATGCGGTTGTCACCGACGATCGCATGTGTATAAGTAATTGATGAAATTCATTCAGATTGTTCCAAGCTACACTGATGAGCTGTTGTACAGCGAAACACCGTGTCTGTAGATTGAACTATATATATATATGTACATTTTGGGTTGTATATAGCTAAATATAGCACAGTAACTGACCAACTAAGCGGACGCAACCTATCTTGTAAAAAATATATAAACCACAGCCAGACGTAATAAGATAAATACTAAAATAAAAATGTCATTTGTCATCAAAACACGTTGCTTTCTTCCCTGTGAAATGTTTTACACCCTCGCGGTCGTTGCTTTAAACCTCTCGTGCGCAATGTTGTTCTGGAACAACTTTTTACTCTGTCTAACGCCAGAGGTCAATGGGAGAAGTCTCGGAAAGCTATGCATACATGAAAGGATTAAACCTCTAACAAATATACACTCGGCTGTATAAAGCTCAAAGATAGCCAGTTTAGTGAACTGGCTCGGCAGCAATTATTCTTAAACCAAAATCGTAATTTAAAAAGAAAAAATTAGATTTCTCGTAAATTTTAGGTTTATCTTAGAAAAACATGTCATGAAGTAAACAACAAAGAAAACAGGTTGGATAAGATTAATATATAATTAGTTGATACTTGTACAATTATAGATTAGTAAATTACTTTTTCCTGTTTACAAGAATACAACATACACATTAAATAAGAAATGTCGTATATTTGGGAAAACAAAGTTTTAAATTTTTACACAAATAACCAAATCGAGAAACAACTTGGAATCTATTAGTTTTATTCAACAAATCTTAAACCTTCCAAAATTTAGGTCAAATGCTCGATTGGTGGGCATGATTTGGGGTGGGGGGGGGGGGGGAGGGTCCAATAACAAAATAAAATTAATGTTTTATTACGTCATGAATGATCTACAAATAGAGTAACATGATTGGCTGATAATAAGGACGGCTGCCCTAATTTGTGTCCGTAACTTTGTGGCAATTTATGCAATACTGTATAGAACATATTTATTATATGGCTTTGTAATATCCTGAATTCTGATTGGTCAACGCACAGTCCGTAAAAATGCGTATCCGGACCACGGTCCGTCTTTTTCCGTATCTGGACCGCTGTCCCGGATGTTGATTTTGAATTTCTAAGGTTTTCACACTAAGTTTGATACAATAATTATCGAAAAACTTGAAATAGCCATATAATAAACGCTTTATTAACCTCGTTTACTCGGTCTGTACGGGAAAATATCAGACCTCGGTCTTTTTTGTCAAGACGTCGGTCTGATATTTTCCCGTACAGACCTCGTTCTTGGTTAATAATCTCTTAATATTTCCTACGGCCAGTCTAAAAGTTTGTTTTAAATACCAGCCGTTAAAATACAATACAGTACGATACAATACAATTGTGTTTTAGGAGACACATGCACAAACAACATTTCCTATAAATTTTAAACGGCATGTGTATTTTCAACTATAGCTACTGTATGCAAACCCAGATTAAACAAATTTTTTTTCTCTATATACAAAACGTGTATGAATCACTAAAATACACAACTGTAAATATACTACGCAAACAACATTTTAGAATTTTAAGTAAATGTAAAAATTCTTAGGTGACTGCATTATTCTAGTCTCTAATAAAACAGAATAAACAAAGAACTGTTCCATGTTTACCGGAAATACATTTTAGAGACTTCAGAGACACATCTAGTCAGCTATACTGCATGTTGTGGATGTCGCTTGCTATATCGCATATATAGACACCAAAAGAATGCAGTTTTAGAAAAAATTAGGAAAAAAATGTTCAAAAATTTTGTTTCGAATTAAAAACAATTAATATAAAATATATACACAATAACTTTATCAAAATAAAATAATCTTTCGAATTATGTTGTTTTCTAATAGTGAAAATACGAATGTTATGTTATATTTTAAAAATAGTCGAATAATTGAAATGTTTAAAAAAATCTTATAAGCTCATGCAGATCCGATAGAATATTCTGCGTCCCTTTTAGTAAAACGAACCGTTTTACAAACTGTTTCATTAGTGCTTCTATATTAGCAATTTTTAAGCTCAATCCATATTTAACCATTTTTTGAGATAGTTATCGGTAATGCTTCAGCAAACTAACACTCTGTAACATTTCGAGTAATTCAGTGGCTTTTCTGTCGATTTTATAAATTAAAGTGTAAAGTTTATTTGTAGTTCTGAATTCCTATGAAATACAATAATAATACTGATTTATTTTAAACTTTCTCTCACTTTTTTAATTCTTTAATAATTTCTTTTAATTTTATAGCAATGGAGTTTATCTTATGATTAAATCTCGCCAGTTTACCATCTTTTCGCTTTGCTGTATTATATATATATATATATATATATATACTAAAACACGCAGCGCTCTATTGTCATCGTCTGTCACATGTACGTAGCGCTGTATCATCAGGGAAGAATATTATACATGCAGTGTGTCCTAAATATATACTTTTAGATTTTGTTTCTGCATATTGTAGATAAATTCGTATTTTATATAAAATTCCTGTTGTATATAAGTAATTTCATTCAGTTATCTGAATTAAGTGATTAAACGGTTCAATACTCTAAAAAATAGAAAACATTTTTCCTTAAGAGAGTAGTACATGCCTTAGATGATTTATTATTAAAATGAAAAAGATGTCCTTGACGCATGCATGCAAAAACAAAAACAAAAACATATGGCTTCTCTAACTCTTTTATCAATTGATGATATAATCTTTAATAAATCTCTCTTGTAGCGTGCTGTTAGCATCTGCCGACAGGCTTTAAATGATATTGATAAACTTCTGTTATTAGATACCAAATTTGGCATTAAAAGTGAATCTTTCTACAACCAAAAAAATTATAAAAATAATAAAAATAACACTACAAAACATGGATGAAAGACGTCATTCATTTGTATGAGTGATGAGTTGAGTTACAACGTAATTAAGAAGAAAAGTTGAAGGAGTGTTTTATAAATTCTCGGTCATTCTGCAATTATTTTACTCTTAATTACCATTTTTATTGGTTTTCTTTTTATTAACAATCTTTTATTCTGACCTAAAATGATCAACAATTAGAGGCTGTTCAACTGAATGAGCTTTGACTACAAAAAAAGATTAGAACATCCTGTGTGCTATACTTACAGAAAAACGAAACCAATTTTGCTTTGTTATGTCATTTTGCACTTCTCAAATAGTCGTAAGGCCGCCCCGTATGAACGGCCTCTTAGAAATAGTGCATAATGCTAAATTTAAGTTGGTTTAACAAAAGCTCTCACGAAACTAATCACAATATTAAGCTGTATACTTCAAAATCCTTGACGATTACAAAATTAATATGAAGTTATTTCTTATTCTTGATGTTTTCAGAATTATTATTGATATAATACTTAAACTAGGGGTTAGAAGTCTTGGTGATTTGGACATGGCATTTGAAATATTATAGTTATAAAACTTAACTGCAATATCTCACCAGTCTTACAGTCAAGATGGAAATACCTTCCCATTTCCGCTTCTGTAGTTGGTTGTGTATTACTGTATTTCTGTAGCCGCTACCGAAGCGTGACTAAATCTAGCGATAAAATTCGCCAATTCTTGATGTATATTCGTCTGTTGGTATCGATTTGGGATAAACATCCATTGTATTATGATTAAATGTCATTTAAAGCTAAAGCCGGTATACTATTTATGTACAGTTTTCAACAAAACATTTTCCTCAGGCCTCGGCAGCGGCTACAGAAATACAGTAATACGCAACGAACTACAGAAAAAGAAGTGGGAAGGTATTTCCATTTTGACAGTAATCATGCAGTGACTGGAATATATAATATAAATATTGGACTTCAAAATACTTTACAGTAAAATCTGGCACAATGAAGTATATATGTGAAAAGCGATAGCATGCAGCGACAATTTAACAATATATACATATAGGGCAAAACATCGTAAACGGTAAAGCCAATCAGATATGCATGAGCCCCCCCCCCCCAAATAAAACAACCCAAAAGAGACAGGTAATAATTATAATAATAACATGACTTGAGGGAAATTAGCGATTAAATTTCCCCGCCGCCGAGGGAAGATTTGCGGCCCGAGGACTTTTAATTTACAAATCTTCCCGAGGCAAAGGGGAAATTTAATCGCTAATTTCCCGAAAAGTCATGGTATTAGTTTGTAATATTATGATCGCCGAGGGAAACTTTGAGAATCTAACCGACAGGAAATTTACAACAGGAAATTTACACGGTTGATCAGAGAAGTTGCATCTAATTTTCCCGTGCATGTTGATGAGGGGAAATATATGCAAGCGGGAAATTTAGAAGAAGACAAAGGATTTCTTTGTCTTCTAATTTTCCCTCATCAACGAGCACGGGAAAATTAGAAGACAAAGGAAAAATTTCCCTCTTGCATGAGCAATGATGGAAATACGCGATGCGATCATGCATGTTATTACGATAATAAATGTTACTTTTCGTCTTGTGTTTTTGAGTCATATCGTAGTGTTTCGGTTTCATTTAGATTTATGTTTAATTTAAAATTTATAGGCAAGTTCATGAAAATTTTTTATAAGAATATTGTATGCACGAAGAATTTATCCTATCATGCAAAAATTAACAAATAAATGTTGGACTAGTGTTTTAGATTAAACGTACGGATGCTTAAAAAATTGTTTTGTTGGCTTTTTCAATATTTTATTGTCCAATATTCTATCGTTTTTAGTTTTTCTTTTTTAAAAACATGACAAGATTCGCTCATGTCGTATCCCATTTTTAGTTCTTTATTTTTCATCGGTGTTATTTGCATCAATGTAAAATTAATTTCTTTTGTAATTAGATTGCTTCGATCCCTATATATATGCATGTAACTGGCTTCCATACACAAGCACGCGACTCTTCACCTGAACTAAAATGAAACAAGATCTTTAAGAGACCTGCAGCCAAAAATTACAACAATTAATCACTTTGATCCTCTTTGATCGTAAAAAGATGGTTGTTGGCGTATAAGTGCCCAGCAATGCCCGGCTAGTCTATAATTACCTGCAGAATTATTAATTATACTGTTGTGGTTGCTATCTACGTCTTCTGTGTTTATATCTGAGATTTACCATGCATAATGTATTTTTTTGTATATTACTTTGAACTATTAGCATTATGCTTCGCAGGTGATTTTTTTGTATTTATCTCTAAACAATAGTTTCTATCATAATCTTGATAACATTCTGTATGCGGAGACTGACCTACTGTGACTTGGCACTTACAACCGGATCGCTCTTAGCACAGTAATTGCTTCTTTTTTTTAACTTAAAATGATATTTTATTTTTCTCAAATGTGACGCCAGTTTTATTTTCAATCATAACAAAACAATTCATGCAAAGTAATAAACTACCGAGATAAAAAAAAGGTTTTTACAGGAAACACTGTATTTCATTTTCCTGTTTTGGTGCAGTTTACTACCTGTATGTTGCATGCAATTTGGGATATGTTTGAAAACACTTCCTACGCAGTTATATACTCATCTTTTCTACCCAAATAGCCGCATGGTTAACCGTTTGAAGAAAGCCAAACGTCGCTTTTTCAATTAAAGAAGGCGTTTAATTAACAGGAGAGATGTACGCAAAAATACAAATATATAAATATAAATCCAGATCTTTTTCACCATAGGAAAAGTAGTGCAATTTAATGAGCCAATATCCCTATAAAAGACATGATTGACTGTACACAGAACATCTTACTTTGGAGCGACAAGCAGACCAAGCAGACATTACATACTTGTGAGTATTCAGAATAAAATTTAAAATACAGTTATCTGATGCTACATATAATTAAAGATGTTTTTGTATTAGTTGATTTATTATGTATATAAAATAAATAATGTACTGTATAGTTTCATTATATTCTAAATGTCGCCACACGATGTTTCGTACAGTCGTTTGGAAATTTCGTAGAGCATGTAACATTATATATGTAATATGCATAATAGTTAAAAAGTACTTCCTGCTACTTAGACCAAGAGTGTTTTATCAAAGTATTAAGACACAAGGCCGCAATAGGCGAGTGTTTTACACCTGATAAAACACGAACTGCAAGAACAAGCTTTTCACGATCAAAACAAAGTTCGACTGATTTGATACAACAATCAAGAGCTAAACACTTTCTTTTAATTGTTGTAATTTTTTGCTGGCCTGTTATCGAAAACGGCAAGTCTGTGTTTATCAAATATAAACACACTCGATTATATAAACATTGTTTTTTTTTTGTTTTTCTTCATAAATTATTAATAAGTTTTTGAAATTCAAAAAATAAGAGTTGTGATTGACAGCTATACAGAATAAGTTGATTTGCATATATTGCCTTTTTTTATAAAACAATAAAGAAACTGTTTTGGGTATACTTGCACTGTGACAGAATATGATAGAAATACGAATGACTTTTGATGAATTGATTAATTGAATTCAATAAAAGTACCTAAAACCATTGTTTCTTGATAAGATAGGCAAAATTGTTGAGAACTAGAAGATAGACAAACTGGGCTACGTCAATGAATCTGACGTATCCAACAATCTATATATAAAACATAAAACATGATTTATATGTGATATTACTGAAAGAAATCTATGAATATAGTTCACAGAAATCAAACTATCACCATAGTTCGTAATCTTTGATAGAGTGTGGTTAAAATAAACAAATTAAAAAAAAAGAATAAACAAAAATATTAGGGAATGAACATAAAGCTAAAAAATAATCAAACAAATTTTGTGTTTCTGGGAATAAAGAAAGGCGAAGTGAGAAACTTGGGTCCGGTCAACAAATGCTTCTATTTTGAGTTCTCTCAGTGTCACTGATAGTCAAACTCTCACAATGTTTAATACATTTTAAAATAAAAAAAAGGTAAAACCATGTTAAAATTATATTGAATAATAGAATTCAACTCGGTTATCGCAGAATAATTATCGTGATTTGTCAATGTTTTGCAGATCAAATAAAGCTGCTACTTTCTGTGACAAATCACAATATTTTGCTCAACGTCGTATAATAATGATTGCCTTCACTATGCATGTCTAGTAAAACAATTACACAATTTGTCGTTTCATAAGAACTCTGTTGCGCCTGGGTGGCAATTTTTCCCTAGAAGACTCAGTTTCGTTATCTAATTGATTAGGTGTTGTAGATATATGGCATGTTTGACTTAATTTGTATATTTTTCTGAAATATTTAGGAAACGCAAGAAAAATGAAGATATTTTTTTCATTGCTGGTTGGAGTATGCGCAGGAATGCTAAGTTGTGGTGTGTACAGTACTAACAGTGGCGACATTGATGATAAATTACTTGCGCACGCATTAAATCCATTCGAGAAATTACAAGAACAAGTAAATGCAGAACGTAAGACGGAGATTAACCAAAGAAAGGAATATGCGATCCGCAAAGAGACCGAAAGTGGCGAACGTGCTGAGAAACAACGCCTTGAATTACTCGTGACTTATCTGCTGCAACAAATGAATGATAAAAATGATTACAATATAGAAGGAAAAAACATGAAATTATGGAATGAAAAAAGGCAAATGTGGAATGGAATGTGGGGAAGGTCTCTAGAAAAAAAGTTACGATCGACAATTCCTCCATTAACAGACAATTAGAACAATGTTAATTCAAAAAACGTAAAGCATATCTTGCATGGCAAACTGGTCTAATTTAGAAAGTTAAACGATTTCGCATAGATTAATTACTAGGATAAGTTATATCTTTATCAATATAGATTAAAAATTATGTAATACAGATCTGTGTTTACAAAGTAAATAAAAAGCACTATAAAATTAAATATTTCGATTTACTCTCTATATATTTCTGTTTTAAGCGCGATGGCAAATTAAAAAGCAAACGTGTTGCGGAAGATGGTGGGGTGGTGGAAATACTTTGGCGTACAAGAATATACTTAAATTCACAATGCAATGCGGTTACAGCGAGAAGGCAAAATTTGGTAAATTTATCTTTATAAACACCTTTGTAGCAACAATGTCTAAACATGATTGTTGTGATATCAGAAAAAGCAATAATACTGGGACGTATTATAAGAATAGATTTGTGACAAATGTATCTTAGTACATTTTGAGCATTATTGGGGCGTTAGCTAGTGGCATATAGAGAGTTGGTGGCATATGGGGTGTTGCTGGCATATGAGTTGGTATTGGTGGCATATACTATAGGGAGTTGGTATTGGTGGCATGCATATAGGGAGTTGGTGTTGGTGGCATATAGGGAGTTGGTGGCATATGGAGAGTTGGTGGCATATGGGGCGTTGGTGGCATATGGAGAGTTGGTGGCATATGGGGCGTTGGTGGCATATGGAGAGATGGGGCGTTGGTGGCATATGGGGTGTAAGTGGAATATGGGGCGTTGGTGGCATATGGGGTGTAAGTGGAATATGGGGTGTTGGTGGCATATGGGGAGTTTGTGGCATATGGGGCGTTGGTGGCATATGGGGTGTAAGTGGAATATGGAGCATTGGTGGCATATGGAGCGTTGGTGGCATATGGGGGCGTTGGTGGCATATGGGGTGTAAGTAGAATATAGGGAGTTGGTGGCATATGGAGTGTTAGTGGCATATGGGAATTTGGTACCATATCGGGTGTTGGTAACATATGTGGAGTTGTGGCAATTATGGGGTGTTGGTGGCATATGGACATCACATTACTTCACATTGCATTACATTACTTTATATTACACTAGTGACTACATTACATTATATTGCATTACATTGCATTGCATTGCATTATCTTTAATCAGGTATCCAAGAACAAGAAGCAAGACTCTCCTTGACTGCCGATTTTTCTACTTTTTCATACATTCCATCCCAATCTTTAAATATTGCTCCAAAGTCATCACCCTTTTCCCAATCAAATATAATGTATATATAAATCATGTATACGTTGCAACAAGAGTGAGAACAAGAAAAAGTTCCCATGATTTCGATACAATTTCAATCTGTTAAAAGGCAAGATTCTATCAGTAGAGTGTAATATTTAACCAAGACGAGTGTTCTACCCATTATACGCTGTTTGTACTACAATTATCAGTGAGACGTTTATATTTACTCGCTGCACGAAAAAGAACAACAAATTAAATTAAACCTTTCTTGCACCTGTCTAGAAAGAGGGTCATTAACTTTTTCTTATATATCAATATATAATTTCGCAAATGGTCACGCTGATCACTAGTATGTCGAATAACACGGCATAAACGATGGATCCCATTACATCTATTATTTCACAGAATATTAGTTACCTAAAAACATGTATTTTGAAAATATTATTAAAGCAAGCTAGGTTAGCTTATGTTGTGTTCAGGTGTGTCGCGTACATTGACGCAGTATATTGTTCGTATAAAGTTTATAAACGTTACAAAGACAAAAGCATATACAAACATCGCATATTTTTACATGAAGTAGAAATGTTAGTGCAGCTGCAGAAATGAGCAAAAAACCTACCGTTTTTATTATATTATAAATGTTCGTAGTTTCCATAGCACACTGATCTCTGATCTACGATGACGCCAACGGACGGCACGCAAAAACACGGCTCCTAGATCCAGAACACATGCAAGGCAAGAATACGCGTGTGTGTACGCTCTGTAAGCACAAAATTACTTCCGCGGTTGCGCCGCAGATGAGTGCGTCGCAGAATCTTAAAATCCCTAGAAAGTAGCGCACTTGCTTTAAATGCAGGCGTGCGCATCGGTATAGTCAGTGTAATTTTCATTTTCGTGGCTCTACAGGAAAATCGCTCGCAAATACTGACCGCCCCGCCAAACACTCCTCTACCAACACCAGTAAAAATTCAACCCCTGGCTGAACTTCTTTCGGATACCAGCCAGCTATTATCCAATTTTTAATTACCGGTTTTTCATCCGGTTTTCCCTTGCACTATCAAGGTGATCTCCGCGACTCCGCTTTCTCGAGGCTAAGAATTTATCTTCGGCTTTAGGCAAAGAATTGGCTGCAAACAGGTTAGCTGGTCCATTTACTCGCCTCTTGGTCTTGTACCTAAGAAAACACCTGGTGATTTCCGACTCATCCATCATTTGTCGTTTCCTAAGGTTCGGTATGCCAGTGTCCGATACTATACGCTTAATAAAACGTGTAGGACACGGCTGTTCGACGACAACTGGTGCAATTCTAACAAGCTGTACATGAATTTATTTACTGATGCGTCAGGTTCTATTGGCTTTGGTGCTATTTTTGGCACGGAGTGGTGATATGGGCGATGGCCTACCCATTGGTTGCATCGTAACATTGCTATTTTGGAATTTTATCCCATTGTCCTCAGCTTATGTTTATGGGACCACAAAATGCAGAATCATTCTATTTTATTCTTTACGAATAACAAAGCCCTCGTTCATGTTATCAACAAACAATCTTGCCGAAACAATTTTTGTTCGTAAGCTGGTGCTGGTTTGCTTAAAGAACAACATTTTATTTAACGCTAAACATATTCCTGGTATTGATAACAAATTGGCCGATTATTTTTCTCGCTTTCAGGTTCAAACGTTCAAGCAACTGGCGCCAGCCAACATGAATCGTTTTCCAACAGACACTGCGGCCTGCACCTGCAGCCTCGAAGCTGGCCAATATAATTACTAGCAGCTTACAACAATCATCAATTCCTGCTTATACAAGAGCATGGAAATTATTTATTCAATTCCACAGTACGATATTTCAGACAGCTTGTTTTAGCTTACCTATTTCCCCCACTATTTATAATTTATTCGACCGCAATTATGACGCACCATCTACTGCATATCAACACTTATACGTACGTATCAGGGTTACTCTCACAAACTGTCTGGTTTACCAGATCCAACGCGAGTGTACTTCTATATTATTCAAATGTTAAAAGGCTATGGCAAAAATGGCATTCGCTTACATAGTCGCTTGCCTATAACGTTACCAATCCTCAAAAGTTTTTAAAGCCATGTGCTCATTGGCATTCTTTGCATTTTTGAGGATTGACGAAATCACGACAACAAAGAATACAGGTTGTCAGCCTTTGCAAATGCACCAACTCGCAAACGTCTATGACTCGAGTAACCACGTGGTTAGTATAAAATTAACGTTTCTACAACCAACGTCCATACACATATAACACACCCTATCACTATTTTCCTGTCATTCGCATAGTCCACGGCTAAGTGAAGACATTAAAAAATTTCTCCCCTGGAAAATTTTAGTAGTAGTAGTAGTAGTAGTAGTAGTAGTAGTAGTAGTAGTAGTAGTAGTAGTAGTAGTAGTAGTAGTAGTAGTAGTAGTAGTAGTAGTAGTAGTAATAGTAGTAGTAGTAGTAGTAGTAGTAGTAGTAATAGTAGTAGTAGTAGTAGTAGTAGTAGTAATAGTAGTAGTAGTAGTAGTAGTAGTAGTAGTAGTAGTAGTAGTAGTAGTAGTAGTAGTAGTAGTAGTAGTAGTTAGTAGTAGTAGTAGTAGTAGTAGTAGTAGTAGTAGTAGTAGTAGTAGTAGTAGTAGTAGTAGTAGTAGTAGTAGTAGTAGTAGTAGTAGTAGTAGTAATAGTAGTAGTAGTAGTAGTAGTAGTAGTAGTAGTAGTAGTAGTAGTAGTAGTAGTAGTAATAGTAGTATTAGTAGTAGTAGTAGTAGTAGTAGTAGTAGTAGTAGTAGTAGTAGTAATAGTAGTAGTAGTAGTAGTAGTAGTAGTAGTAGTAGTAGTAGTAGTAGTAGTAGTAGTAGTAGTAGTAGTAGTAGTAGTAGTAGTAGTAGTAGTAGTAGTAGTAGTAATAATAATAATAATAATTTCTGAGAAATTTAGAGAATAAAGACGGTTATTATAATTATTTTTATAATAATAATAATAATAATAATAATAATAATAATAATAATAATAATAATAATAATAATAATAATAATAATAATAATAATAATCAGGGGCTAATTATCCTCACTCGCAGCGAAAAGTTAATATAAATTACAAACGTAGATCAACCTTACCAACTCTATAAGGCATATTTACTATATGGCTTTGTAATATCCTGAGTTCTGATTGGTCAACGCACGGTCCGTAAAAATGCGTATCTGGACCACGGTCCATCTTTTTCCGTATCCGGACCGCTGTCCCGGATGTTGATTTTGCTCGTGTGAATTTCTAAGGGTTTCACACTAAGTTTGATACAATAATTATCGAAAAACTTGATATAGCCATATAATAAACGCTTTATTAACCTCGTTTACTCGGTCTGTACGGGAAAGTATCAGACCTCGGTCTTTTTTGTACGAACCTCGCCTGCGGCTCGGTCCGTACTGTTTCGGTCTGATATTTTCCCGTACAGACCTCGTTCTCGGTTAATAATCTCTTAATAATATCAAAGGCGCCGTAGTTTCACAAAAGCGCAATTGTTCACATAATTTGCTTGATTCTTCCAAAGACTTCACACGATGTATAAAAACATGCGGCAAGCGCTAGCCATGCTGGCAATA
This sequence comes from Paragorgia papillata, assembly GCA_035771165.1. Taxonomy (NCBI): domain Eukaryota; kingdom Metazoa; phylum Cnidaria; class Anthozoa; order Scleralcyonacea; family Coralliidae; genus Paragorgia; species Paragorgia papillata. Next base: position 2,117,403 of record JAWNZC010000265.1, read on the forward strand.
TCATTGAAACCTTTTGTGCAGTAAAAAAGTAGAGTGCTGCGCAGTCAGATTTTAGGATAGATCAAAGTAAAAGATGGAAAGCTGCCGAGATTAGTTTTGATAATGAAATACTGAGGTTTTTGAGTTTTTTTTGCAGTAGATGTTTTCTTTCTTTGAAACATGACCCGACTGGCAGAGTTGACACGTTTACATAGCAGAACTGAAAGTCCTGTCGTCAAGTAACTGTACGCTACCACCCATATCATATAAACAAAACACGAAAGACAATAAACTAGAATACAGCAACTCTTCTACCGTGTAGTTGTTAACCATGCTAGAAGCGTTACCTTATACCTCCACGTAAACATAGCCTTGGTGAACAAACGTTATTTTGCACTGTATTATCTTATAGGTCAAAGTTACACTACACGGGATTCAAATGAAAAATAAAATAAAAACATGCCTTTCTCTTGTGAGTTTGACAAAAAAGAAACATGTTTGTAATTAATGACTGCAAAGTGGTACGTCCTATAAATCTTTTTATCAAATCATTTCTTATCACATAATGCATTGGGACGACGTAAAAGCAAAATATAAAAATAATTAGATCCATATATTTGGCAAGCCAATTTCCCGAAGCCTGCAGCTGAAGCACAAGAGATTTAACAGAATGATATACATTATAGACGATCGACTAGCAGAAATTATTGACATTGTCTATTGACAAGAAGCAAATATATATTATTATTGTTAAAGTGTCTATTTTACCTGTAGGGATTTTACTCTTTCTTCTAAAAGCTCATCCCTACTTCGACGTCACTTCCTGTAAGTAGTTACCAAATTTGACAGCAAAAAAATCAATGAATATGAAGTTTTGGAATGACAAGATTTATAAGTGATTTGAAACTTTGCATGGCAATGTTTTGCAAACTAGCACATGCCTTGCTCTGAAGAAGTCCTGAGCTGACCCAAGACGAAAGCTTATCAAAATAAAATACTTTTCTTCACATCGTTATACCGTAAATTTATTATAATGACAAGATTTATTGCAATTTTGTTGAGGAGAACCCAAAGATTACGAATATGTAAAATGCCCCACTTTAATAACAAGATGAAAAATCTGACTGTCCCAGATTTTTCATCTTTTTCATTCAAATTCCTTCATCAGAGTAAAATGTGATAAAATAAAGTGCTGATCAACAGAGATTACATATGCCAAAAAGGTTGCGTAGGTAAAAATGAGCTAATTAAATGTTCGGCGGTGGAAAAAAACTAATAATTATTGAGATGTAAACGTGTATATAGCACGTCTATTACAAATTAGAATAATTTTGCTCCAGCTCTAAACATTGCGTAGTAACTAAAGCCCCTATTAATCGATAAGAGAAGTAACTAAGTTCAAAATTCGCAGAGTTATCCATGTACATGTTAAAAGTAGAAGTTTTTCATAAGATTATATATGTTTATTTTTGAAGTATATTTTCTACTTAATTATTTGAAACCAGCTAGCAAAAATTAAACAACACTATTAGAACTTTAAAATGAGAAGTTGTTAAAGTCTCGTATCCTCAAGAAAGTTAATACCATCTCTGTCTGTTTGTCTCTCTCGCTCCTAGCTCGATCTGTTATAATGATCTGGTGCGATAAATTTCCGTCACTAGTCACACTACTGCGACGGTTCTACGAAACTAAAAACATATCAACCATTTGTAAAACAATCTAAGAGCATGCCCAAATACCCAATTGGTAAATCAGTTTGAAGTTGCTAGTATATATGGTAATTACTGTATCAAGTTGTCGTGAAATGAAAACGAACAATCAGTTTATGATTGGTCTTAGAACAATTTTACAGTGATTAAATCAGTTTTGTATATTTCTACTACACTACTGAACTTAATTAACACATAAGAGTCAACACGCATTCTTTAAAGCGTTTTTAGTGTTAGGAAGGCGTCAAGCTCTTTTCACGCCAACGCTTTTCACAACAATATATATCTGATTGACTTTGTTATTCATTATTTATTGGTCGCGACAGATAGCGATCGTGAGGTATATAGTTCAAGGACAATCTCTAATAGTGTATAACGCACCTGCTTGCTTACACCCCTTACATTACCCGCGATTATATATGCGTTGTTGCACATATTACCTGCACCCACCTCAAACATTGTCAAGCAACAAAATTTCGTTGTTGCACGTCTACTTTTTTCAACAAATTTTTCCAACTTGCACCAAAATTTTGTTGCGTGGCAATGTTTAAGGTGGGTGGTAATACGTGCAACAACGCTATTCAACCTGCAACGCAACAAAGTTGCGCGTGACGATTTTATCCCCCCTCGGGCGACCTCCTCGAGTTACAATTGTTTTTTATTACGCCAAGTACTCTTCTGTGGTACTTTGTAAGAGCAATTGAAGATTTGTTTGTTATTAATTTGTTTTAATATACTTTATTAGACAGTTTCTTTATGTAATGTAAAATACAGTTTCGTTAATAAGACCACCGTCGGGTCAAAATAATGTGGTCGTAATAACGAGGTGGTCGTATTAACGGGTCGTATGGCGGGGTTCCACTGTATATGAAAAAGTCCACGCCATGCGTCATTATTACACAGCACTTTATACACTAACAGTAAAGCACTTCACACTTGGCACAGCACTTTATACAGCACTTTACACTTGGCTCTATATAAGTCATTTGCATGTGTATTGAGAACGTAATTGACGTTTAAAGTTAAATGCCATAATCTCAGTGATAAGGAAATGCGACACAGATACTCTCGCTCAAGCTGCCAAGATTTTATCAGGGAAACGCTGGTATATAAGTCTTTCAAAAACGTACGCATCAACGAGTTTTACGAGCGAATATAATATCGTTTCATACACATACCTCGTTGGTCAACAATTCTAAGAGAAAGCACAGTTTTTCAAGAAAATGTAAGTGTTTCAAGAATTATTACTTTTAAAATAAGTTTAGATATATTGTCTTATTTGAGATATATATTGCAACCGACCAAGATATAGTCATATATATATATATATTAGTTATAATCATTTAAGAGGCAAGTTTTGCGAGTGGCATCAAGTTGATCACTTGATGACTAAAGTCGTCTACGACTTTGCAATATTGATACGCGACATTGCAATTTTAATTGGCGAACGCCAATTTTGACTTGCAAACGCTTTATCACAATTCCTCGACAGGTTGCTTAAAATATTGGTTTTAAACATCGAACAACACATAAATGTGATGTTATACTTGAAGGTAATATTGGCTCTAACTTTATGTAGAATTTCGTATATATCCAAAGTTTGGCATTTAAAACGGTGTTTTAGGCCAACCCGTCGAGGAATCGTGATAAAGCGTTTGCAGGTTGCTGATTGAATCCATCAATAAAAATTGCAATGTTGCGTATCAATATTGCAAAGTCGCACGCAAGAGAACAACCGGCTTGACTATACATACATACATACACACATACATACATATATACAAAATATATACAAAATGTTTGTTCATGTTTTAAATAGTACTTAAAACATATATATGTTGGACAAAATGTTTGTTCTTGTTTTAAACAGTATTTAAAACATGAGCAGCAGTGTTTTATCATATTTAAAACACGAGGCGATAGCCGGCTTAAAAAACTATCCATATAATAAGCACATATAGAAATCAATTTTGAAAATTGAAGTTGTCTGAGCCGCAAAATCGAAGAAAAAGTTCATCGAAAATAGCGAGCGTGTCTCTATCACATCTAGAGACACGTCATGGTCATGATTTTCCTTTGTGTTTTCCTCATGAATTATTGAGTTTTTAATTTGAAGGCCTATTAAAGGACGGTAGAAGAAATTATAAAGTGAAAGAAGTGAATTACTGGTAAAAAAAAACAAGGAGAAAAATACATTAATTTATCGTTTCAAGACTATTTTAAAGAATACATGCAGTAAGAAACATTCACTAGATCCTCTTCAATGCGTGGCATCAATTAGAATGATAAACTGTTTTACTCAAATAAAAAAAAAGTGTCTTAACTTTAGTTGTCAACATTAATTAACACAAAAAAACCCCGGTATTGTTGAGTCAACAATGCTGTTTTTTTGTGTTAATATATCTTTACTGAAAATGTTGCCATTAAGTCCTTAAAACTGCGAACATTAAGATGTTTTAAGATAAAGCTTCAAAGAATATGGAACACATCAGTTGAGATAGTACCAATAATCTTCGTCTGTGAGCGCTAGAAGCAATAAGCAGCAATCTGCAGAAATATCTCTAGAAGTAAAATATTACTCAAATATTACTAACATTAGGAAAAGTTAGATCTAAAAAACAGTGCTATTGAAAACAGCAAACATCTTAAGGAGACATCTAGGAGTCTAAGAAATTCAATATCCCAACTTCAAGGATCAACCTGCCATTTGTTAATGATCCTTAAGACTAAAGCATATCAAAAGCACCGCAGGTTGACATATTACTGTAATGTATGTATTATGGAACGGAGTACAGCTAAGACGAAGTGTTAATCTTACAGAAAGGAAAACCCGGAGAATTCAGTAAAACTCCTCGAAGTACGGGAGACCATTTAACAACTTTATTCAAATGACTCTCAAAAAAATATGAAGTTATTTCCAATTGACATTCGACTGATGTTTGATGATTACAACTACCAGAATGCATGCTTTGCTAGTATCCTCTATTTATTAGCACTAGAAAACTGGCAAAGCAATGAAAGCATTCTGGTAGTCAAACAAATCAGATCAAATCAAATCAACTTTATTTTGTCAGGGTGATTACGTCAGTTCATAATTGGAACTGGTATCAATGTTAGCCTGTAGTTGCATGTAGTCACCCAACACCATGATCGTACATCATTGTGCAAATGGTCTATTGAACAACCACACAATTTAATTTAACCCAAACAACCGGCCAGTATCCGTTTAATGTGACATGTTTTTTTTTAGGTTTAGAGAATCTAAAATGTGTAACACACCACGACATTTTCTGGTATGCCTTTTGTTGCTATTTATGGTGAAATATTCCTTTGAGAAAAGTCTTAGTTTAAATGAAAAAGCCAGACTTGCAAATCCTAATTCCAAAAGTCTACAGTATATACGGCAGGAGAAAAAACATCTTCGATATTACCTTGTACCAAGTGAGTTACCAGATTGGTGGGGACGTCGAGAGATTATTGGAAAAATTGAGAACGAACAGCAAAAAAGACAAAAAGTCCCTGGATGGTGGGGACGACGAGAGATTATTGAAGAAAACAAGAACATGTGAGCAAAATGTTTGATCGGAAAAGTGAATGATTATAAAAATGAATGACTGTAGTAACTATTGTTTTGACATGTCTAAAACCTAGATAGTATATTATTCATTATTAAACAGTCTCTTAAATTAATAATAGATTTAAAACAATAAATTTAAAAAATAAAAAGTATTCTTAAACTGATAGCAAATGGTGTGCTTCTGCGCGGGGAAGTTGAATCGAAGAACCTCCGGAAAATTTTTGAAAATAGTGTTCCTGAAATAAAACACAATTTCCTGCATTTCGAGAGCATCTTTGAACAAAATGACACAGGTCTTAAACCATGTGTTTTAAAGCTACGGTGCATTCCACTCCGTTCTGCGCACGATCCGATATCTTGTTTTTGCATGAGCCTCACAAACAAGACATTCGAAGATAATTACATGAAGTACTCAGCTCAGTGTAAACCGTTCGGAGCAACATGGCAGAAAACCAAGCGTTTCAGTCTGCGAGGATATCTCTTCGGATTTCTTCTGGTTCTTCTAAAAATGTTTTGTTTCGAGTACAAGTAATGAAGAAGAAGCAAGAAAAGCTTACAATCTTGAATGAGCCGCATACATGCATGCAGTAAAAGTACTTGCCAGTTCCGACGCGCTCTCAACATAGCCTAGCTGTCACTGACATTTGACTGCTATTTAATACCATATTTCGCTCGTGGACTACCATAAGTTTCGCACATTGTTGCTTGAAGCTAACTTTGTTTTCTTAGAAGAAGGTCATCCATTTCTGTTTGGCAACGCACAGTCAGTTGTCAGTTTTTAATATACTGACGAAGCTCGATCAGACAATTGTTGGCCATATAAATTGCCTCGTCTAAATATGAAATCGTCCATGCAACGACCATTAATTTGCTTTCAAAAACTTTTATCATCATTCCAAAAACGTCTAGTACATCACAATTAAGAATTGACTACGATTCATACTTAAAATACTTACTAAATTTGTATAAGCTTTCTCTTGCTGAATATTCCACTCCTTGAATATCTCGCTTCATGGCGTTCATGCTGTCATAGTTGGATGGGTGCTACTTTTTGCTGCAACTTGCTGCAACAAAGTTCACATGTATAAGTTGCTGAACGTGTAACACCCTCTTTGCAACTTGCGAGTTGTTTTTTTCATGGGTAAATTTGTTGCAAGTTGCAAGAAAATCGCATCGTGTAACAACGCCTTAAGATTTCGGCGAGTACTATAAATAAACCTTTAAAATAGAACTCGTACGTTTCAACTCTTTTTGTTTTTCATAGTCATTAATGGCATACGATATTTTCACTGTTTTTTTTCTTTCACTAGCAAAAAGTATCATATGTGCATGCATGCGTTTTCGCTGACAAGCCTATCCCAGCGTTATCTTAAAAACTCGCTTGTGGCAACATCTTACTAACGTTTTCTTAGCTGTATAAGCTCGTAGAAAAAAACCAGAGAAGACAAATATAATCAACAACAACTTCCTCATGGATAATTCTAGCAAATAAAAGTGGGTGGGCAAGTTGATTCTGTAATAAGTGTACGCGATTTAATGTACTTGTTGTAAATAGAAATTATGAAGCACTCTACGGGGCTATATTAAGTACTTATTAACCGAGTGCGAGGTCTGTACGGGAAAGTATTTTCCTTTATGGAAGGAATTTTCTTTTATGGAAGGAGCGAGGTTTGTGCGATAAAACCGAAGACAAAATTTATACTTTCCTGTAGAGACCGAGCAAACGAAGTTTATAAGGAATTTATTATATGGCTATTGGTTCATTTTATTTTAAGTTTTGAGCGTTGTTTTTGTCTTCGGAGCATGCTTTTTACCTTACCTGTTAACTTTTTCGTGTCACCTCTTGGTCTTGTTGTTTACACCAGTTCGGCTTTTATTTGTCGTGTTTTTAGATAAACAGCTTTAAAGAAAACCAGCAGTAATGTTCCAACACATTTTATTGTTCAGAATATTTGAATAAAGATACCCAGTTCTCTTTTATTTGTATTCAAATCAATTCAGAAATGTTCTCGCCAAAACTTACAGGGCCGAGAAAAAAGCGTATTGACCGGTCGGTCAATATCGTAAAATCCCGACCTCACGGGAACCAATCAGCATGCGTTGTTTTGCGTACGGACTGGAAATCAAACCCAGCCATATAAGAAGTATAGGTTAGTGACCGAAACCGAGGTCACTACGCTGGTTATTAACCCCGAGGGCCGCAGGTCCGAGGGTAATAATAACGATATTTTTCGTTATTTAGCCAAAAAATGGTATTCTAGATGCATATGTAGTTGTAGACTTTCTCAAAGTCCTTTTCAAACATTTTTGACCTTTCGACATTTTTGACCTTTCGACATTTTTGACCTTTCGGTTCCTCGTTGAAAGGGACTTTTCCCACCTGCAGCGCGCCAAAATTCACCGGTCAATTTTTCGACCGGTGACGTAATTCGGATCCACAGTATCTAATATCCGTGATTTAACATTCTTTGGAAGTTGGAGTTGAACAACTCTTGAAAACGTTTTAGTAGGGGTAGAACCACTTTCCATTGCATGTACGACAACCCGAAACACGTCAAAACAGGGCGATGTACGTTTCAGCGATTTCCCGCCAGAATATTTAATTAGATTCAAAAACATGCAAGCGAAACAAGTCCGTCTCTTTCCTCCCGCTTTTCCGCTCTCCCGCCTTTCCGCTCGCCGGCCTTTCCACCGGCCCGCAAAAACTAGCGCTAAGAGGCGGACTTGTAGCAAGTCTAATGTAGTTGCTGCCGACCGAAGGGTAGCCTCCTTCGCAGACGTTCTTATGGCTCGCTTACCTCCCCAAACTAACGTCTGCTCACCCGAGAGCTACATTCCATTCCCTTTGTGTACATGGACCAATGAAATCACACCATTGTCGTGCTAAATAATTAAAGCCGTGCTGGGCCAGTGTTATGTGTAATTTGTTTAGTCGAAAGCTAGTATTTTGAAAAGTTTAGCCTAGAACTTCACGGAATTTACGAAGAATATTGTTTTGATTATGTTCTTGCTGCCTATGCAAACAAATAAGCGTGACAGTCAGTGTAAAGCGTAAGAGCGTTGAGAGAAATTGAAGATTGTAAACAAACGCTCAAAGGTGTTAACGGTTTTATAGTGTCTGAAGCGACTGCCCGAATTAGTTTACTTGAAAGCTAATATTTCGCTTACTATAGCTCAGAGCTTTACAAAATTTACGAAGAATGGTATTATGAATATGTTCTTGCTGGTCGTGTAAATAAATCTGTGCGAAAAGTTTTAAAAAAGCTAGAAGTGTCGGCGAAATCTGTATCTAGTGGATAATAAATTTTACGGGGATGTCTGGCCATGTCTGGCTAGCAACCTCAATGTTATTCAGCTTCATATTCCATGCAGTGGCGCTTTTAACTTTATTTCATGTACATGTATTCATATTGCGATTCACAGTTACAACATTATCTTATTGACTCCATTTACGCAAAATTTTTACTAAATTTTAAGCAATAGTTTTCGAAATATTGGTTCAAACTTCAAACATTGAAACGGCAGCTCAAGGTCGGAGGTCAGGTTTCCAGATATTGGAAGTCTGGCTCTGATTGGTCAACAATTGGAAAGGAATTCACTGCTCGGGTAAGCAGCCGGTAGTTGAGGGGAGTGAGAACGAACCCGAACTGACGGCTGCGAAGGCACCCGATTCGCACCTCATTACAGGTATATTAAGAGGATTTCATTGTATCTCATTACACGCATATAAGTGCTAATAGTAGATCTACTGGATCTACTGGCAGTTGATTAATTAAATTGGTACCCAGTCGAGACCACTGATCTGGTCGAGACGCGTGTTGGAACACGGTTCTGAACGGTTTCGAACATGGACAGCTTCCTTTTTAGTTCTTTTACATTTTATTTAATAAATTAAGGCGAAATTGTTGACGCAGTGTAAGTAATTTTTCTTATTTTATATTTCTGTTATATTTCTGTGTGATTTCTTCTTTAATATAGTATTATATTTATATATTATATTATTATACTATGTGTCTGTGTCTGTGACTCTGACAGTATTAATATTTGTATTATAATACTAGTGATATTGTTATACTTAATACTTATATTATTATCAAGTTGATTTAAACATGTATATTAATAATTCATGACTTCCATGCATTACTAGGAACCTTTGGTACCGTACCGTACGTATGAAATAGATTGTACTGTAGTATGAAATTAAAATGAAACATTTCGTGCGAATAGCATTCACATTAAATGTGTCTTAACTCTTTCCTATCCGAATTGGTCTTTAGTATTTTATTCTGGCTAACGCCAGACAATTTTATTCACCTCTGGGGAAGCCCTCGGACAGGAATGAGTTAACGATGAATGTTTATTTTCCTGTATTTTAAAAAGGAATATGTTTCATATGGGCTAGCCTAGGTTGTTGTCAAACTAGCAGTATTTCAACCGATTTCAATATAAATGCACCTTGAACTCTGAACAGAACCTATATCCTGGCTAGCCCTTTGTCTTTGTTTTAGTATCAATGAATGCTCAGTACTGGGCTTTGTATATATATAATAATTCTATGTATTTATGTTGCTTAGGGGACGTAAAAAAGCCACAACAATTTCATACAAGGTTGTAGAATATAGAGGTGGCCGAGTCCATAGAAGATCCAGGCTTTCTTTACCTATCCAAGTGTCACTAGGGGGAATTCCCTCTACTTCTGCCCAAGGCACTCCTGGAGATGGAGTCTTAGTTGCATGTCACAATGAGCATGATGATGATGATGAAGACCACGAGTTTCAGTCAGAAGAATCTAGTTCTGTTCCTGACATGCCTCAGTTTGGAAGACAGTCCCTGGTTAAGAAACGTGTAAGGCAATATAGGCAAAGGAAACAAACTGAGATGGAGGCATGGGCTGATATCAGAGAAAAAATGTTAGAGAAATATGTAAGGACTGAGGCTCTACCAAGTGAAACTATATGCTGCATTAGTCACTGCTCAAGGAAAGCTGAGTGTAGGTGTAAAGAGTGTGGTATTGTGAACTTGATGTGCACAGAGTGCTGCTCAGAAATACATGAAACATCTCTGCATGTACCGGAAATATGGAAGGTAATTTTGAATCCAAATTGCACAAACACACTCACACACTCCCTCACTTCTTACTCGACTCACAAGCTTGTATGCTCACAATTACTCACTCATCCATACTAGCTCACTCACTCACTGATCATGCTCACTCACTCACTCGCTACTTCACTCACTCATGCTTACTCACACATTCGATCACTTACTCATTCACTCTTAGGTTGGACTTAATTGTATGTTCATTACTCAATTTTTATTATTTTATATATTTTTTAAACTTGACCAAGGAAAGTGGATTTGAGTTATTCACTTTTGAGAGAGGTGTATGGAGAAAGAAAAATTATGAAGAATTACATGGTTATGTAGAACATATTGTTGCTGTTAATTCATCTGGTAAGAATTTTCTATACAATATCTGCACTAAAAATATTTAATATTGATCCAGTGATGTGTTAAATTTATTTAATACTACTTTAACTGTTTTCAGTTTTATTAGTTTCACTCTCACTGTTATATTTTTAGAATTAAACTAATTATTCTGATACATTATGTTATATATAATTGCTTAATTTTATATAAATGCAGTGAAATAAAAATAGTGTGCTCCGTAGGTAGTGTGGAAACAATCGAAATATAGTGAGGTTAGATATACTGCCAAAACAGAGAATGTAGGAGTCTAACGTTTCGAGCAAAGGCCCTCTCTGACGAAGGCCTTCACTCAAAACGTTAGAGTGTTAGACTCCTACATTCTCTGTTTCAGCAGTAATATCTAACCTTACTATATTTCGATTGTTAATTTTATATAGATGTGTATTAGTGACTGTATTTGTATTGTATTGTCAGTACTCACTGTACACTAGCTGTAGTGTAGTGTAGTGTAATATATAGTGTAGTGTAGTGTAGTGTAGTGTAGTGTAGTGTAATATATAGTGTAGTGTAGTGTAGTGTAGTGTAGTGTAGTGTAGTGTAGTGTAGTGTAGTGTAGCATAGTGTGGTGTACATGGTTTAGTGTGGTGTCACGGTGTGGTGTAAGTCTATTATGTATTTTATTGTGTGCAGAGCTAGTATATGTTTATTGTAACTAAGTTTCTATGGTTGTCTGAATGTTTGATTCACTTGACATGTGTGTATTAATTCCCCCCGATATACGTGTATGGGGACATTTTTCTGGTATTATAGCCAGAATAAAATTATTAGTTGGCCACAGTAATGGGTTATTAATCAAAATACACATCTTGAAATTAGTGAAGTAGGAAAATAAGGAAAACCAGTTATATATGGTGCCATGCATATATATAACTGGTTTTTCTTATTTTTCTAAAGGGTGCATGTCACTTTTATCACAGACTTCTAGATCTATCAGCTCTCAGGCATTTTGGTGAACTGAAACTTCACACCAATAAGAAAATAAATAATATTTTTCTACATTCTGGTTTCTCCAACCAGACCCTTTCCAGTTGATCAAATCCACCCCTCACTGCCACTGTAGAATTGTGTGTACATTTACTGTCGTGGCAATAGAAGCGTTCCTAAAATATTGTTGCAATACATTGCTCAAGTTGAACAATTCATTTCATAAGATTCATTGACAACTTCCTGTTTTGAATTATCTTTTGAATTTGATTGGTGTTTGGCAAATAATCCTGTTTCTTATTGGTTATTTAAAAACCAGAAACCAATCAAATTAAAAACAGGAAGTTAGCAATAATTTTCATCAAATGAATTGATAAACTTGAGGAATATATTGCTTAAACGTGGGGAACAGTGAGTTTATTTTAAATTACGTACCGAATTTTTTTATAGTAACCGTGATAGAGAAATATTTTATTTTCTCAATTGATATTAAAAATATATAATTGTGCCTTACAGAATATCCAATGCTGTGTTTTTGCTGCAGTATTTAAAAGAGACAAATACAGGGCAAGATCTGCACATTAACTTTATGTATGACATAGCTTGTACGTTGGAGTCGCATCTGAAGGTTAGTTTAACTTTTTAACTTATTTGTTAATATTCTAGATAGGTAGGTAGGTAGGTAGGTAGGTAGGTAGGTAGGTAGGTAGGTAGGTAGGTAGGTAGGTAGGTAGGTAGGTAGGTAGGTAGGTAGGTAGGTAGGTAGGTAGGTAGGTAGGTAGGTAGGTAGGTAGGTAGGTAGGTAGGTAGGTAGGTAGGTAGGTAGGTAGGTAGGTAGGTAGGTAGGTAGGTAGGTAGGTAGGTAGGTAGGCAGGTAGGCAGGCAGGCAGGCAGGTAGGTAGGTAGGTAGGTTGGTAGGTAACGAATTTGTAAATTTATGTCTAGTTTTTTTCTATTTTACTCGTTTAGAGTACTAATCAAGCAAATTTGTTGGAAGGTGTGAGGCTTGCTATTCCAACATTCCATGTGTATGGCCATAAACTCAAATGCCAGGTTGATATGTTCATGAATAGGTCTATTTTGATAGTTTTTATCAACTTTTGTCTAGTAAATAGAGTTTTGTATGTATAGTCTCATGTGTCTTTGGTTTTTTTTGTGAGTAGATATTGTATAGCCCTAGAAGATTAACCAATTTTGGTTTGACGGACGGCGAGGTCATGGAGAGACTCTGGTCATATCTCCGACCCACCAGGAAAATTACTAAAGAAATTACAGCAAGCCATCGCGTCGATGCCCTCACGGACTTTCTTTTGCACTATGCCAGGAAATCGCGATATCAAATCGGTATTCTATGTCATTTATTATTTATACTATGCTTTCACTCAAACGTATAAAATTGCTACATGTATTTTGACTTGGTAACATACGTTTAGATAGTCTGGAAAACGGTTATTTAACATTAAATAACTCATGCGCAATATTTACGTACCATTGTGATACATGACTATCACATTTACATACACTGATTAAACATTCATTTCTTTTGAAGTTTCTTCATGAACTATTAATGATTTTTTACTGAAGGTGATTTGCTTTCTCAACGAATGAAAAGAACACTTCAAATGCAACGTTGTTCAGACGATGAATGGGGAGTCTTAGCTACTAAACTTGAAAAAGATGGTTAGGTATCTAGCTGGTTATCTACTTTCCTTTAGTATTTTTGTTTTGATTTTGTTTTGTTAAGGTTATTGTAACCCTTTGTTCTGGTAGGTTATGCAGTTTAGCGGTAATTTTCTTGTATAAACAGAAAACGTTTTGGAGATCGAAGTCGAGGCCTGGGCAGATGCAGAGAAAGCCGAGTTCCTCAACGTTGTTCGAGTGTCTCGTAAGTTGTTGACACTGATGTTCAGCTTAATTACGATTTTTTTAAGCTGGGTAGAAAATGTGTATAAACACATCTTATAATTATTAATTTACCGCGGGTTCCATACTGTACAAGTGCTTATCAAAATATTATTTTCCCTTTGCGTCGAATATTTTCTTGTAACTGTTTCTTACGACAAGAAACAACAAAAACTCTACCCTTCAGTACGCCGAGAAGCTACAAGATTATTACTCCATTAGGTATGTTATTTCTATATACCCATGTAATATGGCGCCATGTTTAACGTAATTAATTTTTAATCTGTTAAAGTCATTGATCACTCAACTTTTTATTTATAGCTTGCAGTATTCGAAGTGTGTTCATAACCCAAGTGCATCGCAAAAGTTGTTGGTTACAATGAATAGGTAATTCATTGGGAAAGAGCACTTTCTGACAAAAAATCGCATAACAGTTTCCAATAACTTTTTTACGATTTAAGGCTTGATGCTTTGTTAAAGAAGTTAGAGAATGGTACTGCTAGGTGGTCAGCTGATAGCCCAGTATTTCTTGAAGCTAAGAAATCCCTCGAGAAAGGTCGACGAGAGGAGCAGTTGGAAAAAGTACACCGTCATGTTACGGAAAGGTGGTTTCTCCTTCAACTTATGAAAAAGTATGCAGGTAAAGTGGCAAAATTTTAGCTGAAAATCTAGATTTAACGATTGGTCGTGCAACATCGAACGGTTTCCTATTTTGCGTGTTAGGTACAGGTTCGACTCCTGTGCGATGTTATTTGGCCTGATTTAATATCATCATGCGTGATGTAGCTTACATAAACTGAATCGTGATTGGCTAAAAACAACGTTAACAATGGTCGATGCTGTTTAGATAATTCAATGAGCGTAATGAAAACGACAACTTTTATAAAACATGTTTGACTGATGACGTATCTGCTGTCCCACGGTGAAGAGTTAGATATACTAATTACCTTTCGAATAGGCCTTCGCTTGAAACGTTTGAACTCATTTTCGTATTTCTGCATTTACCTAAATTCTTTATATTTGGGTTTGCTTTTCAATTCTAACTGCGCGGCACACGACATTTTTTTATCTTCAAAAATGTTCAATTATTCTTATTAAGTAGTTTTGCTTGTTTTCTGTTGGTGATTTCCTAAGTGAAAAAAGTGTTTACAACTCAAATTTCTAAATGTTAATGATACCGTTTAAGAAGTAATATTTCTGTTAACATTTCTGATTCTTCTAAATTAACTACATCTTGATCATCTTTTGAAATTTCTTGTAAAACAGTATCGTTTACGGTACATCGATACTGTGCGTAGGATCGTTGTCTTGTTATGTTATCTGCATTTGATAAAGGTATGTATGAATATATATGATCCGTTTGATTACGTACAAATTTACCTTTATGTTTTTCAGATGGTCAAAGCATAGCCAAGAAACTCTGTGGGCAGATTAACAAACAGACAAAGGCTATAAAGAACGGCGTGAAACTTTACAATACCAATGCTGGACAGTGGTCACAAATTACTGACAATGAACATCATGACAGTATAACATTTGAAGAATGTGTCTCTTCTGATTCATCCCTATGGCAGGGACAGAAAAATGTAGATTCCAACGATGCACCTACTTTTATGAAGCGACATCTCGTTGACTTGTTCCATCTGCACAAAAGATGCGAGGAAGAAGTTGTTATGCTCCGAGAGGAAATGAATAACTGCCTAAATTTCTTTTCTAATATCTTTCATGAGCAAAAAAGTTGGTTTGACTCATTAATATTCAACGATATTGATGACGATAAGCGCGGTCTTAAGGCTATTCTGTCAAAGAGAATTCGAGGACTGACTTACTTCATTGAAAAACTCGGACAACAGTTCAAACAAAATGAAGTTAGTCAAGAAATTCATCAGTTAGACGAAGGAGATGATGAGTTGACAGAGGAAGTTATTGACGAATATTACAGCGTTCTTAATATGGATAGCTTGGACGGCGACTAAACTAACGTTATTTATAGTGGATAACTTTATTCTCCCTAAAGGTCCAGTAAGGACCATCCCTCGTGGTCCAATGTTACCACAGGACGAAACCGGAGTACCCGGAGAAAACCTGTGCTGTTTGGTAGAGTCAAACTGGAAGCACTCTTCTCACATGCGGCCGCGAAGTGAAATTTTAATCGGATATATATATATATATAGATATGACACTCCACACATGGAAAAGTTGACAAACTGGGTTATGATACAGTAAAAACACGCGGGTATAATAACCAACGTTTAAAATATTCTCTCTTATATAATTTGTGTTTAGTAAGACGAATTTAACAGGATTTAGAATTTATTAAGAATTTATTGTAAATGTTATCTTACCGTAACAAAAAGAATCGTACCGATTTACCGCAAAATAGTTTTCTTTTGTACGTTTTCAAATTGAACAATTTGATTGTATGTTTTTAAAATTTTTGTCAATGCTTACAATCAACCAGATTAATATTTAGTAATTATTAGCTATATTTTTTCTTTATGTATTTAATATTTATTAGCAGATGAATTCAAACCAGGATTTCCGTAAATTTTGTAATGTGATTTTCGAAAAAAAAAATCTACACAAGATATACAATGTGGGAGAGCAATTAAATAATATATTATGGATAAGTAAGGGTTATTATAAAATAACATGTATACTACGCGAGCCCTGATTGGCCAATTGCCGTGTTTGGATCAGAGTATCCAAACACGGAAAACCATTTGATATTTCTTTAATCAAAGGTCACGGGTGTGACCCCTCGTGGTCGTTAAGCTATACACTCGCGATGTTAAATCCTTTATCACACGAGTGACCATTGATTAACCCTTACTTAGTTTATTCATGCATAAATTATCTTTGATGTGCCGCGGTCAATATACAGGGTGAATAAAAAAAACCTGATGCCTTTTCATATTCAAATTAGCCGCATAGCGGCTGTAATTTGACAGAAGTTCCCTAAATATCTCATGGGTATACGAAGCCGATATCAAATAAGTGAACCCTAAATATCTCATGGGTATACGAAGCATATCAAATAAGTGAATATCAAATAAGTGAACCTTATTTGATATGCTTCGTATACCCATGAGATATTTAGGGTTCACTTATTTGATATGCTTCGTATACCCATGAGATATTTAGGGAACTTCTGTCAAATTACAGCCGCTATGCGGCTAATTTGAATATGAAAGGCATCAGTTTTTTTTTATTCACCCTGTATAGGTTATTGACCTTGCATATTAAATGACCTACTATATCACTTTAAAACTACGTCTAGAATACCATTTTTTTGTTAAATAACGACAAATATCGTCTGTGTCATGAATAAACTAAGTTGGTTAGTGACCTCGGTTTCGGTCACTAACCTATACTTATGCAATGACACATCCACAACGGATGTAGAGTTATTTTATTTTTTTGCCGAGAAAGGAACTGTGAGAGATAAAAAGTCAAAATACTGATTAGTATGCGACCAGTGGTTATCACACCAGTGTGATAAGTGGTTATCACACTTGGCTTTTCCTTTGAAAATAATGTGATAACTATTTAATTTATCATACTGGCTTTATGCAGAATATACCCCATTTTCACATAACATAGAAAGACTCGACCAAATTTGCTGAAATTTTGACACGCAACTATATTCAACGAACATAAGCTATGGTTAAAAAATCAGCACAAAATATGAAGTCCGTCTTTGGGTACCAAACTACCCCGTGCGCCGTGCTGTCTATATATAACAGTCATACTGGCTTTATGCAGAATATACCCCATTTTTACATAACATAGAAAGACTCGGACAAATTGGCTGAAATTTTGACTAGCAACTATTTTCAACGACATAAAGCTGTGGTTAAAAAATCATCTCAAAATACGAAGTCTGTCTTGTATAAAATAATAATATAAATGAAACTTAGAACTGACAAACTTTGCATAAAATGTAATCGGACACGTGATCTATCTAAACCCCTTTCAACCTTGTGAATATGTTTCTTTAGCTTGAATTTATTTGGAACCACCGTAATTGGCCAAAAGCTGTTGTGGTTACCCTGCCACCATCTTATATTATGTTTTATTGTGTAACTTTGTTCAGTTCATGTTTGTCATTGGTAAATTGTGGTAAAGCTTATAAAATAGAAAAAAAAATAAATAAATAAACTAGACTCGAGCAGAATTAGTTGAATTTTGTCGTAATTTCGTTGAATTAAATTATTGGCAATTACAATAACAATATATTGTGCTTAGTTGTTATTTATAAAGTTACCAGTTCCAGTGTCGAAGCTATGATTTCCGCTCGGCAAAATCTTCTGCTATAGCTGACCATTTTCCTTCGATCGTCTTGGGAGGTCTCAGGCAGATTTCAGTACCACCACGCCGCAATACATATAAATAGCTTAATGTCCTGGGGCCGGTTGTACGAAGCCCGGATAGCGCTATTCACTGGATAGCGATTTTTTCAACCTTCGTAAAAATGGCCAAAGAGCTGTGAAACTACGGATCTGGAGCCCACAATAGATCTTAAAAACTTCAGTTTATAAATACCAAATCCTAATCTGAGGTCATAACAATCAACTGCCAATTTTACGAAGGTTGAAAAAATCGCTATCCAGTGGATAGCGCTATCCGGCCTTCGTACAACCGGCCCCTGGGCTCAATATATCTTATCCAAGGAACAATATATACATATATACATATTATCCTAAAAAAATCTCTAAAAACAGTATGTGATAATTCACTCTGGGAACCAGACGTAGAGGGATCTCTCTCTATTCTCTTTTCTCAATTCCGAGAGCCCTTGACAATGGCAAGTTTTTTTCACGTTCATGTCAGACATAACTTTTAAAAATTGAACGTGGGTGTTGATCACCTATTTTCTTAATCACATTACATTAATATATACTTCGTACATTCCTTACATGGCGTCATACCAAAAAAATACTACATAATACCTACGGAGGGAAAAATTGACGGTAAGGAAAAAGATGCATGACGGCCTGTACATTTAACCACAATCCTTTGCGTATTGAAAACACTTTACCTTGAAAAATACTAAGACAAAGCGCTGAGACAAAATTGCCGATAGGAATGTGGTCACCTTTAATCTTCAACTACCTATAATTCCTAATAAAACTGATTTAGGTTAGCAAAGGATTGTGGTGAAATTTGTCGCCGCCAATTGGGTGTGATGTTTTCGGTTTATTTTACTTGTAGAGAATTATTCTGCACGGTGGGTGTGAACTTTATTCATTTTAAACAGTCTAGCGTTATAGACAGAATAATATACTAAGGCTAAGTCCACACGTATATATTTTCATTTGAAAGTGTAAGGAATATTTTTCATCCACACAAAATATAGTTTTACCATCGTATTTAAACTTAATTTCCTCCGTCCAAATGTAAACGCTAAAACTACTGGAAAATTCTTTTTTTACATTACCGAGAACAGAAGCATTGGCTTAAAGCCGAGGTTCGAGGTAATTAACTAATTTAGTTCAATTGTGATACAGATGATATCTGTCGTTATATTTAATAAAAAAATAGTATTCTAGACGTGGTTTTAAAGCAATATAACAGGTCATTTAACATGCAAGGTACTAACCTATGTATTAACCGCGGCACATCAAAGGGAATCGACGCATGATTGAACTAATAATAGTTACAAATCATTAATAATTCATAAGGAAAATTCAAAAGAAATACATGTTTAATCAATTTTTGTAAATACGTAGCTCAAATTCAGCTTTCTCTGTCTTAAAATGATCTTATCTAACCTTTCCAACGACTCCTAAACAAAGTGTTCATCATTTTTTAAGTCACCCACTTGTGAAATAAATACAAGCATAACAACATACGCAAGCGCACTTAGCGCTGCATGGTCATTGAACTCTTTGACTTTGTAACCTTTCCACTATAAAACCTGGTTTCCATCCAGTCGTTATAGCGGCGATAAAGATCGCTAGCGACCGTCAACGACCGGAGTCGCGGAGATAAAATTGAGTCTATTCCCAGCGACAGGCAAAGATTGCCAACCATCGCGAATGACAAAATGAAAACCAGGCTTAAAGTTCTTCGCACAACGACGTACGCAACCGCAGTTTGCACTTCATTGCAGGTTAACCCCTTTAACAGCTTTGTACTTGAAAAGTATGAAGTCCTTACTGCGCTTGCGTACGTCGTTCACGTTATGCTCATGTTTATTCACAAATTAGTGTGAATCAGGCTTTAGTAGCGCTTGAACGTCCGTGACATTAAATACGTCGGAACACCCTTACAGAAGTGGAGAAAGTTTGGAGATTGCCCATGCATAAAACCCTCCTATCTCAACACGCTCGTCGTCATCAAACGGCCCTGGAAATGGTGGTTTAATTCCTCGGTTATCTTCTATATCAGTGACTTCAATAACCAGACAACCAGGTGGAATTTGTCGACAATGCAGTGTGTTGCGAGCTGTAACTTTCCCAGTCCCTCTGATACTGTTACTTTCGTCCATTAGTCCAAAGCGAGTACCTATTTAGAAATGGTTGTAAAGAAATATTTACATATATTAAACGTTTTCAAAAGGTAAAAATTTCCCAGCGAGAAATTTTATATGCGTGTGTATGAGTATGTGTGTGTGTGTGTGTGTGTGTGTGTGTGTGTGTGTATGTGCGTGCATGTGCGTATATCTAACATGTAAGTATACGAATACGTATCTTATAGACGTTATACGTACAGTATACCACTTCGTTATATATGTTATACGTACAACACTTCATTAAATCATTGATTATTTATAGCTAATGGGACTTGTACAGCTAAAGGATCTTGTGTTTTCTCTCAGTCAAACCCTAATAAAAAATTATCACTAATTCAATCTTCTTTTCAAGGCATTTAAATTAGCCTTCTGAGTCTCGTTATTGTGTTTATAGTTCAAAGTGCATGTAGTTTTTACACAATAACGAGGCTCGGAAATCTCATTTATATGCATATTTGGCGGGCATTAATGAATAGAGTCTATGACTACATTATTACATAGTAAAAATCTCTGTACAAATTAGAGAACGATAGAATGTCGGGATTCGCAAACCCACGTAACGGTATGACAAAAAAAAAAGAGAGAATCATACCTTCTTTCAGTTGTACCAATATTTTGTTTTTGGAAGAAGAACCAGAATCAGTTGGCAATGCTACGAGGATTGAAGCCTGAATTTGAATTTGAATTTATTGAATATGTTGTCAACCATTAAGTATAAATACAAAGCAGTGACAACGGGAGCAAGAAACAGGACAAAGTCCCAATTGATATCAAACCCCCCGAGTCCTATTAGTTTAGATAAAATACAAAGAACCTATTGTAAGTAAAGACTAGATATGCTAACAGATTAATGAAATTATAGTAATTAGTATACAAGAAATTAAATATTATTAAATTAGTTAAATTTACAGTATAGATCTTTTGTCAGGTAAAATATAATACTGGAGTTTTGACAAATAGTAGTTTGAAATTACATTTTTAAAGGTATTTAGGGTAGAAACACTTTTGACATGCTCAGGCAAGGCATTCCAGATGGTAGTAACCCGGTAATAATAAGAATATTTTAAATAATTACGATTGGTATGAAGTAACCTATAATTAAAGGGAGAGAAGTTACGAGTAGTAATATAACTATTTGAACGCTGATGTAAAGAAGGATGATCTAGGTCTACCATGCCTAGTCTTGATTTAAAAAGGAGCACAAGGTCTTTTGATTCTCTTCTATACTCCAGAGGTAGAAGGGATAAATTAAGGAGACGCTGTTTATAATCAAGATCTTTAGGATAATCTAGTATAAATTTCGTAGCCCTACGCTAGACATTTTCTAACAATAATTGGTGTTTGATGGTATATACGGTGACCAAAGTTCACTTGCATGGGAGTTCGTGTTTATTCCAGATGTAGGTTTTGGCAAAGTTGTGCTCGACGTTGTAGGTAAAACCACTGAAGTTGATGTTCCAGTCGTTGGTGTAGCAGGTACGGAGATTAGTGCAGTTAAGTAATTGCATTTGGCGTCTGTAAACACGGAGGATTGAACACAAACGTGAACAAATCTCTGCATTCCCACAGCTTTCTCCTTTGTCCCTGACCATACAAGTTAGATTTTCTTGGAAACATACCAATTACATCTGTAATATTTTGTGGAAGACCATTGAATTCCAGGCCTAGTTCCTTTACCCTAGAATATGGCAATGTTGAACGTCTTCCTAATAACGTACCTTAAATAAATATTATTTGCCAGAGTTAGATATTTGAAGCTATAATGTTAAAGATAACAAAATCGCTAGTTTCAAGAAAATATAATAAAAAAATTCACCAGAACAAGCCACATCTCACAGGAGTTCAACCTGTGTCCATATTTGTCATACGGCATTGCCTAAGATGTTACTCAAGGTGAAACATTAAACATTTGAATGATAAACTAAATTAGCGAAACCCTGACACTGATGGAAAATTTTGTGACTACGCTATCATACGCCATCTAATACGCCATCCAGGAGCCGCGCATGCAGCTAATACAGCTATGCAATAAACCATGGCGACTCATGAGTGAGAAGATTTGTTTTACCGCGGTTTTCACCCAGAAACGATGGTTTATGCTTTATTCTTGAAAATAATTCAGATCTAAAATACAGAATCTTTTTTTTTTTGCATCTTTATATATCAAATCAATAAAAATATATCATTTTAATATGTATAGGTTATTTTGAGGCCACGAGAGGATATGTGATTTATTCACCGAGGGCGAAGCCCAAGGTGAATAAACACATATCCCCGAGGACGATAAACACATATCACATGGACGAGGTTGACAGGAGTCACAATAGAAAAGAAATGTTGAGGGGAATATTAATCTATTGTTTTGCCGGGGCTATTGAATATATTCCCCGAAAAGAACAAAGGAAACCGAAGCATGTGAAAATTAATATACAATATACATGAACACTCATGTTAAGTTATGCATAAAAGTTTTACCTTTCTTCAGTTCATACTGTATGGAACCATATGAAATGCTCGAAAATGGAAATGACTATGTTGAATGTTTGTTGTTGTTATCGTCTGATCGAGTCTTAAAGAACATGTATCTGTGGTCGAGAATTAAATTAACTTTGGTTGATAAGTTTCCACTAAAACAATTAACTGGCCCTCCTTTTTATATGAGCAATAGTTTACTCTGGCTGCGTTAACTTATAGTTGACTATCTGCTCATAGAAAACTCAGGGCACGTTGTTTAATTAATTGTTAAATAGAAACACAGAATATGTTTTCTATTTCTTAAATATAATAATGTAATTAATAGTATTCATGGTGGTTTAATTTTGTAAATAAAAAACGCTAACTAGACTTGAATACTTACTGTACTTTTCGTTGAAAATATTTTGAATCATTTTTTGGGATACTTCTTTTTTCTCATTTAATGATACTAGAAGATTTTAACATAAAACTAATAATAAACTGATAATCTCACATGTGTTGATTATTGTAGTATGTATGTGAAACACATTAGAATTTATATAATAAACAGAACAATACATGGATGTTTGAAATACTGTATGAAATTTATTTCTTGTGTTGACCAAGATACATGTATCTCACTTGTTCGCTTTGCTCATTCGTGAGATACCCTAGTCAACACTCAAAATAAATTTCATATTTTCCATGCATCCATGTATTATTCTATATATAATTACATTTTACAAATGATTAATTATAATAATTGATCTGGACCAGATAAGCTAAAGCCATTTTGTTAACATATATAATACAATTATCTGAGCTTTTGACCCATGAACAGGGGTTGTCTTCAGATACCATAACCTGGGTTTACAAGTCTTCAGAGACAAGGTTAATTTACATATTAATATCTAGTAGTACATAAAACATACAAATGTCTAAGACATTAACCCTTTAACAGACACGTTTCTACAAGAGGTACCCAGTTGACAAGTAAAATTGTCTGGTGTTAGCCAGTAAAATATATAAGTAGGGACAAAAATGTTCGATTCCAATTGCTAAAGGGTTAAGTTTAATTATAATTAACAAACATTTACAGTACAAACCTGCTTCATCATGTTCGTCATAATTCTTTTACTTCTGTGTGAATCACTTATAGCTGTGTTTTGTGGTGGATTTGAAGCATTGAGGACAGATGCTCTGGTATTATATGCCCCTTTTCATCAACAGCCAGTTCATTCCACTTTGAACCAAGTTCACAAAATCGCTGTTTCTTCTCTTTTGAATCTCCTTTTCAAGATTTAAAACACAACACATGAAAAAAATACAATTAATGATTAATAGATTAATCCATCTCTTCACTTGCAGGCCATTAAACAATCCTAAATTAGTAACATAATTTTCAATTTGGCTTTTGAAACCAAACTACTGTATACTGTTAATCCAAATAAAATTATCCACAGGTTGGAATAGCGTTGATTCATAGAACAGATTTTAGTCAAGTAAAATTAACCTAACATTAACACTAGTCATTTACTGTAACTTGCGGCACGTTCTATCAACTGTGCCATTTTGTTTTTGCAGTAGTTGGCCTGATCTGTACTTTAGGTAAGCTATCCAATACATGTACATGTATATTTATACATGTATAACAGATCTAAAAAGTAATTGTGTGAGTCATTCATAACTTGAATCTCTTATATATATATATATATATATATATATATATATATATATATATATATATATATACAAAGTATAAAGTATAGTTTTACCTTAAAGTCTTCGCTACCAGAGGTTTCACCCTAAACGGGATCATCAGGCGATCTGAGTCGCCTGATGATCCCGTTTAGGGTGAAACCTCTGGTAGTGAAGACTTTAAGGTAAAACTATACTTTATACTTTGTATTTTGCTCTATCTATATATGGTATTGAGCACTCTCTAACATTTCGTGAACCATAACTCACTTATATATATATATATATATATATAGTTCAATCTACAGACACGGTGTTTCGCTGTACAACAGCTCATCAGTGTAGAGAGAGAGAGAAAGCACCTAATGCTTCAATTTGGATTTATTTTAGACTTTGTAGTATTCAGTAGCTTTAGAAATACATTTAATATTAAATTAGCATAGATTTTACTTATAATTTGTAAATAATTGTAAATGGTTTCTGAAAAGCCCTTCAAGTAGCTATCTACATGTATCTATAATAGTTACATTTTACTGTGTATTTGACTTACAATTGATTATAAATCTAAACAGCTCTACAGCTGATGTATATTTTAATCATGAGTTGCCCAATAAACATACAATAAAGACAAACTGACAAAGTAGTTTAGAAATGTCTGTCAATTGTCTCATTTAGTTATAATTAGCTCATTTTCAAATACTACAGTTTCATTTCCCCATACATGCAATACTACTCTATAAGCAATCGATAGGCAATGACTGCCTTCAGGATTGAAAGTCTATAGCAGGGCTACTCAAATGATCTCTGTCTAGCCCTTGAAGAAGCCTACTTATTTGGAATAAAATCATGTGAATTTACCAAGTAAAATGTCAAAAATAATAATAATTATTATTTAACTGAATCCATCATTTGAGGTAAGCCCACTTATAGTATATTCGCTCTATCCTTACGGTATTGAGCACTTTTCGACATTTCGCGAACAACACATTGTTTGTTTGAATATATATATATATATATATATCTATATATATATATATATATATATATATATATATATATATATATCTATATATATATATATATATATATATCTATATATATATATATATATATATCAACATTTGAGGTAAGCCCACTTATAGTATATTCGCTCTATCTTTACGGTATTGAGCACTTTTCGACATTTCGCGAACAACACATTGTTTGTTTTGAATATATATATATATATATATATACTATACATGTATTCTAAAATTTCCGAGTTCAGCAGTTCTCCTTCAGTAAAACAATAATCTTTAAAAGCTACAGTACATGTACAGTACCATATGATATCCAAATTATGTGGCAGTATTAATTATTTAACACAAGATGTGTAGTACATCTTGTATACTGTATACTGTACTACTAGTATATCATTTTAACTTTTTGTCTGTACAGATGTACCACCCTTTTGTAAACTTCTATCATTTCTTTACCTTTACTAAGCTCCTCCTTTGGAAACAAATTATACCCACTTCTTTTCCTTACTAAAAACAGAACTACTGGTAGAAGTCCTTTGTTGTTGTTCAGAACATTGTTTACTGGCCTTATAATTACTTATCCAATTCTAGAAATAAGTAATCACAAAATTACTAAAAATAAGAAATTCACATTTGTAGGTAAGGCCATTATGCCATACAGTATATATTGATCAATATTATTCAAATTTCCTAATTATATTATACATATAGTCATATACTGTATATATAATTGGGACCACACAGTGACACTGGTCGACAAGCTTGGTAACTCAACCATACTATAAATTAATAAATTTTACAGCCTTCCTCAGGGCCCAGTCCAAGCCATTAAGGTAAATTCAGCCAAAATATTGTCCAAAAAAATTTTCCTACAAGTTTGCTTTGGTGGTGCAGCAATCTATTCGATATATCTGTATATCGCAATGACACAGTATAATAAATATATTAATAAGAAAGTACATGAAGTGTGCTGCGTAGACAGTGTAAAAGTACAAAACGAAAATGGTTAATAATGGTTTCTGCCGAAACACCATAAAGGCTCTTCCCTCGATCATATAAACCTTAAAACGATCACATGCCTCCTTTATGAGTATTCCGGCCACCAACCTCTCGGTTTCCATTAAACACCACATTTGGTAGCAAATCGATATATCAATCAGTCAATGACATAAATACCTTAACTTGTGTTTCTGATAAACCAACTTCTTTAGCACAATCTGCATGCAAACCACCCAGTTCTTTCTTAGTTGAAACCATGCCATTTTCATAAAATTGAATGAGCATTTGTTTCTGAGAAGCTGATATTGCCAAGCGTTCCGTTTCCATAGCTTCAGGTACAGTATGAATATTTAAACAGTGATTTGAATACGAAAACAACACAAATCAAAAATGGCGGGTTTGAAGAACTTTGCAAGCATCACGTGTATGACACAGTAAATAATGACATCATAATGTTCAGTCATCCAGTAGGTAAAGTAGATCTACTATTAACGATTATAAGCATGTAATGAGAACTAATTAAACCTTGTTAATATACCTGTAATCAGGTGCGAATCGGGTGGCGAAGGAGACTAACCGAAGGGAGGCCATTCTCGTCCCCAGAGCCTCTCCCGTGCTGGCGCGCGTTAAAAGGCTCTGGGGGAATCCATATATCATCGCGATCTGATTGGTTGTTCAAATTCAAAGGCCTATATAACGATGGAGCTTTATAGTAAATGTTTATAAATAAACAGTATTTGAGATACGAAAACTGACAACGAAGCACAATTCTAATCATAGTTCTAATCCGAACAATTTAATCGAACATTTTTCAAAGCAATCAACCCGTTTCCCATTATATAATTAAATCAAACACAGAAGACAGACAGCAATTTGAAATCGATAGGCGATAGACGATATTAGACAGCCAGTCACAGCACACTGCTGGCTGTTCGTGCATGGTACATATTATTAATAAGAAGAATCTCATTGAAATATACACGTCAAATATAAACGAACGGTGCAACATATTAAAGAGAACTACCTTCACTAAAAGAAGCCGTAAATACGAAGAAATTCCGACGCGGCTCTAGTATTGCCAAGCTCTGAAGCGAACTCGTAAATTTTAATGCCTTTTGCCCCGCCGAATAAACGCGGCGATGAGCTACACTCAGCAGGGACCTTCTTCGAACGGAATATACCACAATCAGAATTGTTCCAAAGTCAAACGAGTCAATACGAGACAGCCAAACCGCCAGAATCGAAAACGAAAGGAAAATTATATTGCAAACAACTGCCGATGATCTCGTGTCCAACTCCCAAACCGCGAATTTAAACGCATGCGCTTTAGAAAGAACACCAAAGAATCTTGGTGTTCCGGTTTGGATTCCCCCAGAGCCTTTTCAGCGCGCCAGCACGGGAGAGGCTCTGGGGACGAGAATGAAGGGAGGCAGCACACTAATCTTGACTTGGGTTAGCTGTGTCTTGTGCCCAGATCTCTTGGCCGAGATATGTATATGCGACTTGAATCTCGTGACGTTTTGTGACGTCGTAGCAGATTGTTCCTATACCCTACAATACATACTCTAGAGGGTTTTTCGACTTTGTGTGGCGCATTATTTATAACTGTGTAACCCGCAGCCATGGGATGTACTGAACCGTCGATTACAATGAGGCAAGGACTCGCGGCGAGTGCTGTGAGCTGCAAATAAACCTTGATTTCAGTGAGTAGAAAGATTTCTCTTGTTTAAAAATTCTATATTTTGGTAAGAGATTTTACGGTTTTCTTCTATTTGCTGCCGTTCAGAGCCAGTCTTGACAGTTGACTCTTGAGGAAAGCAGTGCTCTTTCATGAGTTTATAGTGGAACTCGACGACGCCACGATAGTGTCAACAGTTGACAGCGTCTTTTATTAATATTTGCAAGGAAACAATATGTACATAAATGCTTTTGAGAATGATATCATTACGCGTGAGGGATTTCTCTTGCTGAGCCATTTACTAACTATTGTTCTAGGCATCAACATGTCGTCTCATAATGTATTTTACTTAACAATAATTTTTGGACTTCCCAGTCTCCTTCGCAGGCAACCTTGTTGGCTCATTATATTGGGAAGAGGTGAAAAAAACTTGGGTAGAGTGGGCAAAGTTGGGTGGAGTGGACGAATTCGGGTGGAGTGGCAAACATTGGTGGAGTGGGCATACTCAGGTCGGGGGGGGGGGAACTCTGCTAGATTGGTGGCCAAACTCTGGTGGATTGGGCAACGTCGGGTGGTGTGGGCAAACTTGGGTGGAGTGGGCATACTCTGCAGGTGGTGGTGGGGGGGGGGGGGACTGTGGTAGATTGGGTGAAGTTGTGTGGCATGGGCCAATTTGGGTGGAGTGGCAAACTCAGGTGGAGTGGACAAACTCGGGTGGAGTGGGCAAACACTCGAGTGGAGTGGGCAAACTAGGGTGGAGTGGGCAAACTCAGATGTAGTGGATATTTGGGGGGTGTCACATGGGCCACAAATTGCACAGAGTTGCTTGCAGAGTATGCTAAAGGTTTTTGTCCCATTTCAGGCAGCACTTCACTTGCGATATTAGTAACTTCTAGTTTTAAAGCGATATAGTACGTCATTTAATATGCAAGGTCAATAACCTATATATTAACCGCGGCACATCAAAGATAATTTATGCATGAATAAACTAATATAGCTGATACCCTATCAAAAAAATATTATGGGGCTAAGCTCCTTCAAAACCGCTTCTTGTTTTTAGATCTTTAATGGGTCTATTATTTGGCCCTATACCACGGCTATATACACTGATCATTATATATTGATGCTGGCCATTTCCCTGTAGAGTTTAATAGCACGCATAGAAATACATACCTTTTTTAATCTTAAATTTAATGCCAAAATGCTATATATAGTACCTCTGATATAGTACATTAACTGTAGAAGGCCCAGCTATGGGTATGGAATATTTTCCACCGTTTGGCTTTGGCATTTTCCAACCGCTTTTATGGCAAAATTTATAAGGTCGTCTTTTAAACATAACCTTGTATAAACCTTGGCTCTGGGCGTTTGATAAAGTTTTTAAGAGTTGGACCAATGCCGATAGCCAATGTTGTGTTTGATTTATTTTTTATTTGGTTGAAGGATCTTAATTCCGTCCTGACCATTATTAAATTTTCTATTTTTGATGTATTAAAGCATTCAAGCTACGTCAAGGACAAAAGGTAACGTTAAAGAGTTTTTCGAGAAAACGTTTTTTACCAAGGTATAACAATATCGAGAAATGAGTTGAAAACGAGGTGATAGCTAAGTTTTTAACAACTCCAACCTTTTGGGGTGTTTTGATATTATTGTAAAGAATAAGAGTTCAAGAGCTTGATATAGCTTTCCAAACAAAATAATATTTGTATATAGAAAATCGTATGGGACAGAGTACGATTTATACGATTTTTATATAACTTAACGACTTAACGTATGTTTTCAAAGCTTTACAAACAAATTTTGCACTTTAATTTTATGACATATTATTACTTGATTATAGAGAAAAAAACTATTCAAAAGCTATAAATTACGTCCAAAAAATGTTAAAGTAAAAAATAATGTACCTGGTTTATTTCCTCGGCCAGTGCTCGGCGACACTTCGATTTCCTCCACTCTGTACTTCTGAAGAATTAATGTGCCTGAGTTTGTAAACAGAGAAAAAAGTTCCCAAATTCTCTAATGTATTTATTTTTACTAATTGTTTACAGTCCGTCAATAGTTTAAATTAGTTCAAAGTCAACGAAAAGCATTTGCAGACTTATAAAAACTTCAGTGAATATTTGCTGAAAAAAAAGAAGACTGACTCCTCTGGTTCACTGTTGCTAAGTAACACAGCAACCAATCACATGCAAGCATGCTGCTTATCAACTAACCAATCTTGTGATTGGCAAGTAATATCCTGAATGCATGCATGCACCCACTGATCTCAATAAAACTGGATGGTGCCAGTTGTATGATGACGTGACCAGTTTTCGTAGATTGAAAAAAAGAGTTATTTTAAGAAAATTTCTGAAACGAATGTAAGGTCACAAGAAGTACTAAATAAGGTTTAAGACGCTAATTTCTTGTATTTGTTTCTGTTACTGAGCTGTAAATCCTTTAAATTTCGTTGTTTGTCTTCAGTGCCGACAACGAAGAAACTTCACGATAATATAAACTGAAAAACAGCTGACTATAAAATAAACGAACAATTCAATTCCAAGTCTTAAATTGTACCTTTTACAGTAATCTTAATGCCTTAACAATATCTCGTGTTGTGTACTTGTCATCTTTTGACTGTATTTGTTGTTAAACAGTGAAAACTAAACGAACTGGCATCTGTTGTTTGCTTTACGGCTTTTCCGACTCACCCGGCACGGAGTACTTAATATTCCTCCCCCGGATAATCTGACCGTGCTGACGTCAAGATTGCTCATGTCAGTCAACTCTGAGATTGGGAACAACTTCTAAGGCCGCAATGCGTCATATGTTCCACTACGTAAGATGGCGGTGACTGCCATAGGATCATATAAATACTAGAGTGGGCATTGGCGGGAAAATTTGGTAACCACATGGCAGCCACGCGCCATTACCTATGATATTTCAGTCAATTGGTTGGCAAATGTACCTGACCCAGTCCTTTGCCAACCAACGCGCCTAATGTTTGCCTCCAAAAAAATCCAAGATGGCGGCGTTCAATTGGTTACCCGCGATTGACTGAAATTAAGATAGGATGCCCCCTCTAGTATTTATATCATCTCTATGGCGACTGCCACGAAATGTTTGACTGCTGGCCATAGGGAATGGCCTCTCTCCTCCGCAGAGGTTCTTTCGGAGATCGGCTATGTCGGGGATCGTTCGAGATGCGTCGAAATCGTCAGCTGGACATAAGGAGGTTCCGGTTGGGACTAGTTTCACCTGCACTACTTATGTCCAGCTGACGCCTGCGAGCATCTCCGACGACCCCCGAAACCTCCAATCTCCAAAATTTAACCTCTGCGGAGGAGAGAGCGGAATGGCCTATCCAGTTTATATAGAGATCAGTGAATGGCTGAATGCACCATGTAAACCTCTAGCTACCAATTGATTTTGTATGGGTATTAAATAGCATGGTTTTGCGTGCAACTTGGAAAAAACATGCACGAGTGAGTTTTTCAAAGACTATCAATAAAAAAGACTATCAATTTGAAGTCTTTGAAAAACTCACGAGCGCATGTTTTTCCAAATTGCATGAAAAACCATGCTATTACTTATTAATAATTAATACAGTGCCCTTTAATAATTTCGGCAGCGTCCACTCCTCGTATACTTGGTTGTTTTAAAAACGCTTTGCTTGCACTAAAAGAACTAAAAATATTATAGTTTTCTTGCAGGTACTTTACTTGACAACAATAAGGAATAATTACCGTCGATTGCTTCTAAGGATGGACACAGTTGATAAAAAACATTACCTCCACCAGAGTCAAACTTCAACGTTTCCCACGAGCATTTGACAGGTTTCTGTTAGCTCAACCAATCACCTTGAGACTGGTTAAACGTGATTGGTTGAGCTAAAAGAAACCTGTCAAATGCTCGTGGGAAACGTTGAAATTTGACGCTGGCGGAGGTAATGTTTTTTATCAACAGTGTCCATCCTTAGATGCAATCGACGGTAGCTTCAAATTTTAACAAATTGTTCTCCTGGGTTTCAAATCTTGGCCGCCATATTTGTTTATTTTGTGCAGAAAGAGCCTGGGCACGAGGTTGGAAAATGCCATCCGTCAAAATCCGTTGCAGAACGTGATTGGCTCTTTTCAGATATTATTGTTTTTGATTGGCTTATTCGCTTTCCTTTTTTTCTGCACTGTATTTCGTTAACTGCTCTGTTGGTCGTTATTTCTTTTGTTTATAAAAAGCCCCCCCCCCCCCCAGCAAAATGACATATATAAAGATCGAGAAGAGCTCTAATTAATAACATGCAATCAACATATCTACACATGCATGTCACCATGTGTCTCGGCATTGATTTAAATAGCAGTGCATTGGCAGTTAAGTACACTTAAGAAATAGAAAATGGCCTCCCGTGTTTATACACGAGAGTGAGTTGGGAGAATTTGAAAGTTTATGTGAACCCGAGCCGTAGGTACGCATACTTTCGAATTCTCCCAAACTCACTCGAGCGTTTGCATCAGGTTATATAAACACACGGCATCCATTTTCTATTTCTTTTATGAAATAAAGCTAAGAAATTTGCCGTGACCAATCACAGCGTGCGTAAGACGCAACCTATTTTATAATACTGTATATCACTGAAGTTGTAATAACAAAAACAAGAAAGATGAATTGAGAAATCAGAGAACAACGCTGTGGGTCAAACTGATTCATTACGATGCTAGCATATTTCCATGCATTCGTATCCAAATAGAAATATCGGGACATTAACAAATTATAGTTCTCTAACTCACATGCGTTTCTTTCATTATACTGATAATACTATCTACAGACACGTGTTTCGCTGTACTACACAGCTCATCAGTGTAGCTTGGAACAATCTAGATGTGGGGACATCACTTATATATAATATATATATACCCATGCAATTGCCGGTGACAACTGCTTGTTGGACAGTATATAAGTAGTGCGCACATCTAGGGAGCCTGAGGTGGTTAGTGGCGTCGTGGGAGCTGTTCAAGGGGGGCTCAACTCCAAAATTTTCCGACAGGTGTATTTTTTCTTAATTTTTCAAAAAAGAAATTATAGCGATTTCATCACAAAGTTTTCTGATCTAAAAAACTACAGTATACAGTAGGTTAACAGTCTACAGGTTTGAATCACTTCAATCTAAATTATACGTTCCGTGTCCACGCAGAAGAAGATATAGCATTAAGTACTAAGAGTCCAGGACATGAAAGTTTGAATCACTTTAATATAGATGTTACGGTTTCCACACTTAATATTTACAACTACAAGACTCCATGTATGCCTACAAGAACGCGAAGTTATCCAGCGAAATTTGCCTTGTTCTGTTGTTCACGCGCTAACTTATTTTATAATGAAATAGGTAGCATTACTATGAGCTATGACAAATGCCTTGCAGGATAATGTGAGTTCACTGTGGCCGACAACATGAACAAACTGGCCGAAATAAGCCGATCTAGTAAGTCATTACATTATTGTAAACAATCTATTGTCAACTGATGATCAAGTTTTCCGACAACCACAAAATTTTGAAAATTTCCGACAAATATCAAAAGTAGGGGGGGGGGCTGTAGCCCCCCTGCTCCCCGGCCACGACGTCACTGGAGTCTGGAGGTGGTATAGGGCCAGAGTGCTCAAACTGCCAAACTATACATACATATAATATATATATATATAAAGTAGAAATTAAAATTACTGGGCTGGTCTATTTTCGAAATATTATAAATGTCAATTTTCTCTATTTCACAATCCTGGGTATACACACCGTTCTTCCTCCTCGTAGCAAACAAGGCGTTTCACTGCCGAGAAAAACATTGTCAATTTTCTTTTAGTCCGGCCATGCAGGTGAAACTCCCACTAACCGGCCTAAAACAAAAATTAGATCTGTATCGATCTATATATTCATCATAGATCATGCTGGCGCCAACCCGGGTATGATAACCCATTACAACAACACGAATTTGAAAATATTCTTATCATCGACCTTAATTTGACCAATTTCTTTATTTCCAGATAAAAGACTGCCATTTAGTGACTCTTCTAAATTTAAAATCTGAATAAGTTTCAGCGGACCGTATATCAGCATGTATTGGAGAGAAAAAATATGTTGTTGTCTGTTGCAGAGCTGCATGCATGCGCAGTTAATTGAATGCAGTAATGTGGCGGGTTACTCACTCAACAATTTCGTTTTAAAATTCAAATAGTTTTTTTTTACCTGACGTCACGGTAGCCATGATAATCCTATTGTACTCCATGTGTGAGACGTTGCAATAGTTTAATTAAGCTTGTTTTAAAACAAAATTGATGTGATATCAAGTGAAAATCATCTACAGAGCTTTTTGCAGCTGATGAAAGGACGGCATTGCAAAGAAAGGCAGAGAATAAACCAGGGCGCGCCCATTGATATCGGCTTTATTTGAGCTGACGGAGCTGTGCCCTGTATAAATAATGTTACCTAATAATAAACTATTTTTCCGAAATTTTATTAACTCTTTCCATCAGTGGCCAATTTAGTTTTAATAATAAGTCGCAAGCCGAGTCTAGAAAGTTAATGGCAGTTTCCAGAAAATTAATAAATATAATTATTATAGTCTAATAAATTATTTACTGATTAATATCTTATTATATAATATACGTTCCGGATAGGTAGTCATTTTTGAAAAATCTAAATAATAATTTTAAAGATTTGAAATCATTTTTTCTAAAGAATTGAAGATCTACATTTTGCTAAGTGCGTCAAACAAACTGTCAGACTAAATGTCTGCATGGACTACAAGATCAAACCATTCAAATTTTAACTATACATGTACAAATTTACATATGGTGTGTAGCAGTGTAAATACTCGTCAAGCTAGCTAATATAATTATATAGTAGTACATACATTTTTCAAAAGACCCAAAAGAGACTTGGAAAATAAACTTTGCGAAATAATTGTTGATCCAATAGAAAGATTATGTGTTTTTTATGTTTCGCATTTATGCAACCTGTCCGCGAACTGACACATTTATATATAGAACCATCCTTTTATGAATTACGACCATCTGGAGAAAAATATAGAAACAAGTAAAAAAACAGTATTTTGACATTTCAAATTTTATAGTATATATAGGTTTGGTCTTTTGTTGTGACTCATTTTCTTTGGGATTGACGGGAATACCTAGCCACCAGGTCATGAAAAATGTTGTTTTGGTGGGTTTTTTTTTGCTCCTCTATACTACTACAATCAGATTTCTTATTTAAAACCTATTTCTTATTATAAGCAATGTTTGTAGAATATCGACCACAGTTAGTTGAGTGGTTTGGTCTTGTGTGTCGGAATACCGTATAACCATATAAGTCCTTTAGCTAGAATAACATATTGTAATATACCTTATCATCCTGTAAACTCAACTGATTTGAGTTGAAATTCATCTTTTGCTTTGCTGTTCAAATCAAATCATACATGCATATATATATATATGTGTGTTTATTAATTATGAATAGCTTCAGTCCAAGTCAGATTTTTATTGTTTAATAGACCACTTTCATAATAGCGATTAATTTAAATATTCTTTTATGTGCATCTAAATAAGCCTTTCTAGCCTTGTTTGTGTGTCCGCAATTCAAAATAATTTTTGCTTCATAACGAGGTCAGAAAGGCTCATCTAGACGCACATAAAAGAATATTTAAAGCGGTGGCATTATGAAAGTGGTCTATACGACTGCACTTAATAGTTAAAATGGCCAAATTTTCATGTAGTCTCCTTCGCAGACATTCTTATGGCTCGCTAGAAACACTCCCCAACCAACGTCTGCTGAAACGAGCCACACATTCCATTCCCTTTGTGTACATGCCATGGACCAATGAAATTACACCATTGTCGTGCTAAATAAAGCCGTCCTGGGCTGTGTTGTTATGTGAATTTATTAACTTGTTTAGTCGAAAGCTAATATTTTGAAAAGTTTAGCCTAGAACTTCACGAAATTTACGAAGAATATTGTTTTGACTATGCTCTTGCTTCCTATCCAAACAAATAAGCGTGAAAGTCAGTGCAGAGCGTAAGAGAAATTTAAGATTGTAAACAAAATCTCAAAGCTAATAAGGTGTTTAGTGTCTGAAGCGACTGCCCAAATTAGTTTACTTGAAAGCTAATATTTTGCTTACTATAGCTCAGAGCTTTACAAAATTTACGAAGAATGGTATTATGAATATGTTCTTGCTGGTCGTGTAAATAAATCTGTGCGAAAAGCTTTAAAAACGCTACACGTGTCGGCGAAATGGATAATAATTTTTTACCGGGATGTCTGGCCATCTCGGATATTACTCATCAGCTTCATAATATATATTCCAGGCAGTGACGCTTTTAACTTTATTTCATGTATATGTATTCATATCACGATTCACAGTTACAACATCATCTTATTGATTCTATTTACG
Source organism: Paragorgia papillata (assembly GCA_035771165.1). Lineage (NCBI taxonomy): Eukaryota > Metazoa > Cnidaria > Anthozoa > Scleralcyonacea > Coralliidae > Paragorgia > Paragorgia papillata. The sequence goes on from JAWNZC010000265.1 coordinate 2,153,763, forward strand.
CAAAATGTTTAGTAAACTATAAACAATAGTCTTCGAGATATTGGTTAAAACGGTCAGCTCAAGCCTCAAGGTCGGAGGTCAGCTTTCCAGAATCTAGAAAGCTCGCTGTGATTGGTCGGATTAACGGAATGGAATGTGTGGCTCGTTTCAGCAGACCTTGGTTGGAGAATAAACGTGAGCCATAAGAAGGTCTGCGAAGGAGACTAATTTTCATGCGGCTCCTCATCAATAATTTACTCCGATTACTGCTCTGGTTCGTCAATTATCATTGACAAGCTTAAGGTGTCGACCGTGTCGTAGTCAAACCGATGCAGCCACGACCTTTAATTGAAGCTCTTTTTCACCACTTTTTAAGCGTGTACGGCACTGCCTATACGAACTAGATTTTGAAAACCATGTATTTTGCCGTTGAGTTCCTCTACAGACTATAAACTTCATTTTTGTAGTGTTCTGATGTGAGAAGCACCTAAAATTATACTGTCTATATGACATATATACTCCAACGTAGTAAGTTTTGAATGATGCAATTTTGTTCGACCTGTACCTCCACAAGGCCCTAGGGCTTATACGTTAAGTCATTCCATTACTGAACCACGCTCGCTTAGTGATTGGTATGATTTATTAAGAAATTATATATTTGTTATGTTCAGTCAACTGTAGATGTCGTATAGCAGATTGCAAAAATACTTAAAAACATTATAGACATGCATCTTGTGGTAAACGACGCTTAATTATATCATGCAATATAAGGCCTACAAGTTTAGTGAAAACATGCACCTATATGAGAACTACATGAAGTACCAACGTAATAACAACGCCATGAAATCCCATATCATCAGGCTGACATAAAATAGAATTAAGTAAAGTGTGTGATAAATCTAATGATGTTTGTGAGACTACGAAATTGTGCGTTTCTGCATGGTTTCTTGTTGCCATAGAAAAACAACATAACAATAAAACAATCTTGGTAAAATAATGGCGATTACACCAAAAAGCGTTCCCCAGTTGTATAATACAGTAGTATAATTTTATAGATGAAAAGTTACCCATGAACCAAGTTCTTCATCAAAATAACCCAGTATCATTGAGCTTTAAAAATAAAGTCTATATATTCACACAAAGTTAGTGCATGCAATTACAACAGTTCTCCAAGACGAATTTAGATTTCCTGTTTGGTTATATTGGCACTATATTTTCTATCAAAAAAAAAGCACGCGTAAAAATGCAATATGTCTATTATTGCGTATATATCAATGTATATTCACAGCGGTCTATGTAAGATCATTATTGCCGGATCAGTGGCGTATCTGTCTCGACCCTAATTGAGAGGTAGTCAAAAATCAAGTTGATAAGTAAAAAGTATATATAATATATGTTAAATAATATTGCTACTCAGATCTCGCGGAGGCGTGTTTTTCTTTCCGTTGTTCATTTTAGGCAATAACAGATTCGTAAAAACGCGTTTAAAAGCTGAAGATTATAAACCAGATCATTATCAACAGGAAGATTCAGAGGCGTCGGAAGCGGGGGAGCGAGAAAGCCTGCGGTCTTCTTATAGTTTTGTTTTCTTGGGGCTATAATGGTAAATCAATTTATACAAAATTTATGTATAACAAAATATAGGAGAAAACTATTATTATTTTTTAAAAAAGTAGCAGGAAAATAGGAATTCGTTGTTGAATTAAACAGTTTTATAGTTACTCTATTCAAATGCAAACGACAAAATTATCAAAAAGTCTGTTTTTTTTCAAAAAATTAGTTTGCCGCAGATTTATTTTATATTGCCACTTGTTTCAAAAACACAGAAAACACTGATAACTGTCTGATCAGTATTTGATAGCTATTTTCAGCAAGGGGAATTGAAAACCAGCACGCATCGGACGCGTTTAGCCTGGAAAACCCACAGAAATTCTTGGAGGTCAATTCCCTCCAACTTTTTAATTTCGCTCAATCAGGCGTCCCTGGAATATATAAGTTGTTTATTCTTGCGCTAAAAATTAATTTCACCACGCATGTCTAGTTAATAAATTACAGTTCATACATCTCCCTATATATATATGTGAGTGCCGAACTCTTGTTATTCCAAACAAGCCAACAACAAGATACGCGTCTTTGGTCGATACCGCAACTACCAGTACTGATATAACTCTAAAATTAAACGCTTTTAATCGTCCATTCTATCTCACAAAAACTATGCGTTTAGTCAATTTTTCCTGGATTTGTGTTTTCATTTCTCTCTTTTCTACTGAGTTAATAAGTTCACATCGTTTTGACTACGGAGAAGAAAACTTTCAACTTATGCTGCAGAATAATGATGAAGACATGCCACGTTGGAACAGAAAATATGATTTTGTACCTGGTTCGTCTATGGCTCATAGAAAGAAGAAAAAATTGTCGAAAAGTAATGGGAAAAGTTCCACGACGCGTAAACCTGCAGCAAAGAAAGGAACAAAGTCTTTGAATAATAATGGCATGTGGGGAAGAAAATAACGGAAACGAAATCAAACAAATAGAAGCAATCGGAACAATAAAGCGACATGAAAGTATATATATATAGTATCATTTTATTCTTAATTCTGAGTTAATTTAAATAAAAGCATACAAACCTCATAAAAACTCGTTTTAAATTTTGTTGCATTGGATTTTGTTGGCTTACAATGAATGTGCCACGAAACATAACATATCAAGGTTATAAGCTAGTCAGACATGCACGCATGTGTAAGTAGACTGTTGATACGAGATAATGTTGTTCAGTATGATAGATTTCTGTGCTTCTGCATGGAATATTAACAGTATAGCTTCTATACTTGTAAAAATTCATCATCAAGATTAGTATATATAGAGTATATTGTATAGCTATCAATTTTTGACGGACTCAGTGACCATCATATACATTCCCACAAGATTCGTGTAAGTGATTATCATGTACATTTTATATTTCTAGTTCTCAACCAAATAACATAATTATAAATAGACTCACTTAAATGAAACCTAAATATTATCAGTTAAAATTGGCCCCAATTTATATTAACACTTGTATTTGTAACTTCAATTTCAAGCTGAAAACACTACTAACATGCATAGAAAAACATTTACTGAAAATAAACTGACACAATGCGACTTGTAGCCCAACAAGAACCTGGTATAAATATCGAAAACAACCTCGGTCTACCATCTGAGTTCCAGTGGCTTAATGGTGAGAGCGTCCGGCCTTGGCATTCGGAACGTTGGGTTCGAGTCAGTCCGTCTGTAGCTCAGAGTTTTTCTCTTATTTAGAAATCGGAAGAATACTCACTCGTATTGGATATATTACTGACATTTAATAACAAATCAATTTGACAAAGATTCTCATAAATTAACCGATGACGACTATATGATACAACACTGACAAAACATTTCGCGTTTTTAAAAGTTTTTTGTACAAATTAAAAAGAAATTAATGTCGACAAATTTCCAAAGTAGCCAGGTGAAGAATCATGCATAGTTTAACGCTATACTCTGACTTTTCTTCTTCAAGTTTTTACCAAGCGTAGCTAAAAACGTTGGTCTGTCCATTTTTCAATCTACTGCGCATGCGCGAGTATATAGATTGCTGTCGTGTGTGTAAGCAATCTCGTTCCCAGAGCCCACGTTCCCCACCCGGGAAACGAGAGACTCTGGGATAATCCGTTTCACATCGATATTTCATTGGCTGATGAACACAGTGAAATATATATAACTCTTCTTCCGGATAACAAGAATCCTGTGATGGCATGAACGGGTTATCCCAGAGCCTCTCGTTTCCCGCCCGCTGGATAAGGGGAACGTGGGCTCTGGGAACGAAATTTGCCAAAAAGCGCGTGGGCACCCTGTGGTAGTGTCCTAGCCTGGTACCCTGGCCCAATTTCAAAAGAAATATGGGCCAGGTAACCACTAATCTCATTCTCGCGTCATCAGGGCTAAATCCACTTATGACGATTGCAGTTTTACTCATAGCCACTAAAACGCGCGAAATTTCAACCAATAGGAAAGCAGAAGTCTTTAGTGGTTACCTGGCCCATATTCTTTGATTGGGCCAGGGTACCAGGCTAGTAGTGTCCTAGCTACTTGCGAAACACATCTCCCGAAAATACGATATTTAATTTAGCTGGAAAATCACGGCTAAAAGTTGAGATTGTGCATCATTTTGATTTATATTTTGAAAAATTAATCATTATCACAACTACTTCGCTCAATTACCTTACAATTTGAATACCTATAGGCGCTTAAAACGATGTTCAAAACAAGGAAGAATTCGTGTTTCACCCTTCATTATTTTCCTACGATCGAGTGTACCACAGTCCCCCGCGCGTCGTTCGAGTCCGCCACAGCACAGAATAAAGATCAACCAGAAGTCTAGCCTGGTACCCTGGCCCAATCAAAGAATATGGGCCAGGTAACCACTACAGACTTCTGCTTTCCTATTGGTTGAATTTTCACGCGTTTTTATTGGCTATGAGTGAAATTGCAATCGTCATAAGTGGATTTAGCCCTGATGACGCGAGAATGAGATTATTGGTTACCTGGCTGGCCCATATTTCTTTTGAAATTGGGCCAGGGTACCAGGCTACCAGAAGTCCAACTCAGTGTCGGCACCTTTGATGTAAGCGTCCTCGCGAAATGTCGGCCTCGCAATCCTGGCGCCATTTAGAAAGTACGTGCCTCCGGGAAATTACCCCTCTCGTCCTTGCTACCCTTGGGCTCCTGTTTTCAATTACTCTTCGCCTTCGTGTGACCTTTTAATTAACTTTATATTGTTATCTATCTATATAAATAATATTTAGTTAAGTAAACAAGTAATTTACTTTAGAAAACGATTCTTTGGAGATAGAATTCTTTGACCATGAGGTTATTAAAACTTCAGTGAGCGGATACTACGGGTAAAAGTCCGTGGCAAAAAAGTCCTGCACTCGCAAAGCCGGGTTTTACATTTCTCGATTTTGCCGACACATTTGTTTATAGAAAAAGATTGCTAAAAATTTCGGAACTACGCATTGTTGAAATACATCGGGTGGGTATGTTGTTAGAAATTTTATAAGCTTTCATTTGGTATATAATTCAAATTTTAGTGTTACCTGTAACTTTTTAAAATGTTCAAAATGTTCTCACCATTCACCATTGTTCGTAAAATAAGAATTATATAATGAAAATGGATCCTCACAAGTGTTATAGAATTTTGGATTTTGTTTTTAAATACTAAATGCACAACCCTGAACTGCATATTTGAAACAGAGGATATTGTCAAGTGCTATTCATGTCAGAACTTTTAATTTTCTTGCTGGGAAGTATTTTAAAATATGAAAAAAAACATCATTATTTTGGTCTGGACCGTCTGAAATAGTTTATGTCTTTCTTAAGTTTGTTTTGCCTTTTGCTGTTTCGGTTTGCAATACAGAAAGACTCCTGGTATGAACCTCAGATATTTTTTAAACAGAAGCTAATTCAAATATGAAAGGAGTGGAAAAGTTCAGTGCAGATTTCTAGTTGAAGTAGAAAAGCGTTTTTGGAAATTAGTGCAAATTAGTGATCATACCTTTTCAAATATTAAAACTTTTATGGTCAATGGTGAGAACATTTTGAACATTTCAAAAAGTTACAGGTAACACTAAAGTTTGAACTATACACCAAATGAAAGATTATAAAATTTCTAACAACATACGTACTCGATGTATTTCAACATGCGTAGTTACGAAATGTTTAGCCATCTTTCTCTAAAAACAAGTGTGTCGGCATCATCGAGAAATGTAAAACTCAGCTTCGTGAGTACAGGACTTTTTTGCCACGGACTTTTACCCGTAGTATCCGCGTACTGAAGTTTTAATAACCTCGTGGTCAAAGAATTTCATCTCCAACGAAACGTTTTCTAAAGTAAATTACTTATTACTTAACTAAATATTATTTATAGATGTATAGATAGCAATATAAAGTTAGTTATAAGGTCACAAGAAGGCCAAGAGTAATTGACTACAGGAGCCCGAGGGTCGTAAGGACGAGAGGGATAATTTCCCGGGGGCACTTACTTTCAAAATGGCCGACATAAAAATTATGGACCCGCGAGTTGGACTTCTGGTTGATCCACAGGGAGCCCATCTTGGCAATTCGTCATGCCAAAAAGCGCATGGGCACCTGTGGCGGACTCGAAAGACGCGCGGGGGACCGTGGCAGGGGATTTAATTAAAAAAAACGAAAAACGGTTACCGGAAGCGGGAAAAAAGGCGGAAAACGGGGGGAAAGGGGGGAGGGAGAAGAAAAAATATAAGGGATGAAACACCAAACGTTCAACGTGGAATGTTTTCTGCAAGTAGCCAGGACATCTCGTATCGTCGGGAGCCACCGTTAGAATACTGAAACCGACTGAAACTCAGAGTCAGATGAATGTGCAATAAATCAATAATCCTGAGACTTCCTGCTTTATCCGAAAAGCTTATCGTAGGATTTCGTAGCTATCCGAAGTGTCAACGATGATGTAGTGTCCTAGCTACTTGCGGAACACATCTCCCGAAAATACGATATGTAATTTAGCTGCAAAATCACGGCTAAAAGTTGAGATTTTGCATCATTTTGATTTATATTTTGATAAATGAATCATTATCACAACTACTTCGCTCAATTATCTTACAATTTGAATACCTATAGGCGCTTAAAACGATGTTCAAAACAAGGAAGAATTCGTGTTTCATCCCTTTATTATTTTCCTTTACACACCACGACCGAGTGTGCCACAGTCCCCCGCGCGTCTTTCGAGTCCGCCACAGGGTGCCCATGGGCTTTTGCCAAGATGGGTAGGCATGTCCCGATTGTGCTCGGCAACTTTTGAGCAACTTTTTGCATTTGGAGCAACTTTTTTCGGTTCGAGACTTCGAGCAACTTTAAGCAACTTTTTCCTTTTTGAGCAATTTTTGAGCAACTTTTTCTAGATTCAAAACTTTACAATAGGAAATGCTTACATGTGATAGACAACTTCATTTCCTGCGATATTTTTCTGATATAAAATAATTTTGGAAATCAATTAATTGCGGCAATATGCTGTAATACAGCCTGTGATGTGATGCTGCAACAGCTGTAGCATTGCTGCTTATTTACCCTTGATATTTACTTGCTAGGTACTAGGGTTACCTGTTTCCTCTTTAAAACAAAATGGCGGCTTATAAACCATTGAAATGTAAATAAATGCTAATTCATTATGACTGAATTAGAAGAGCCGTCAGACTTGTCAAGTTCATCAGAGGACGAAAATTTAGAAGAAGATCCAATTTTGGTAGCAGAAAATGCTGGTGCAACTTTTCGTACTCCAGCAAGCGCAGCCATTGCACGTAAGCGAGCGTACGGAAATTGTATAAAGCTCTTAATTAACGTAATAGTACGGGCAACTTTTTGAATTTTAGTAGCAACTTTTTTGATTTCGGGCAACTTTTGAGCAACTTTTATGCTTTTTTGCGAGCAACTTTCTGGTTTTTGGGAGCAACTTTTTTGGATTTTACGAGCACAATCGGGACATGCCTAAAGATGGGCTCCCGTGGTTGATCTTTATTCTGTGCGCGAGGGTCGTAAGGACGAGAGGGATAATTTCCTGGGGGCACTTACTTTCAAACTGGCCAACTGGCGCATGCGCATAAAAATAATGGGACACTTTTTCCCGCGAGTTGGACTTGAGTCACAACAAAACTCGCCCCATTCCCCTTCTAGCTGTCGAGGTTCTTATTTCAGGTAATAATTCCATGTCCTAAATAACCCAGGTACTTCATGAAAGCCTGATCCCAACACACACCCTAATCCTAACCAATAAATTCGTGAATATAGGACATGGATTTATAACCTTATTTCATAAAAGAAATAGAAAATGGATGCCCTGTGTTTATATAACCTGATGCAAACACACATAAACTTACGAATTCTCCCAACTCATGCACTCTCGTGTTTGCATCAGGCTATATAAACACGGGCGGCCATTTTCTATTTCTTAAATAATAGGATGTAATCATTACAATGCAAGGGGCCTTGCGGCGCATGACAGCTAGAAGGGGCATGGGGCGAGTTTTGTTGTGACTCGCATTTTTGGGCTACTATGCTTAGCCTGCGACCTAACGGAGGCAAGGAATTTTCAATGAGTCGCATCGACGGCGGCACTAGAAAAGTTGAATGTGGTTCAACGTTCCTGCCGTGCGGAGAGTATTGAGTATTTATTTAACAATTATTCGCCGAAGGCGAGGTGAATATCAGTGTATAATAACCGAGACGAAGTCGAGATTATTATTCACCGATATTCACTGAGCCTGAGGCGAATAATTGTTTTAGTATAACTACACATTTTTATACTTTTAGGAACAACATTTTCTTTAAAATTGTTAATTTCCTCGTCTGTCGCATTGACAACTTGGCTGGCGGCCATTTTGAATAAACGCTGTAGGTGATTATCGAGAATTAATCCGAAGTAGCTCGACCAATCAGCGCGCGTGATTTTCTATAATCACCTGTGTATTTATAGTAATACATAATAAGCCTTGTTTCCATATAGTCGCAAGAGCCGCCGACATGCCAGCCAGGGCCCTGATGCCAGCGTCCTGCCGGCGACATCGACGGCGGCACTAGAAAAGTTGAAGTTGGTTCAACGTTCCTGCGGTGCCGCCGACCTAAGAATTTTTTATGGAAACATCCGACTCCGACACGCCGGCGAGACAGCCGTCTCTTTAAGAACATGTCATGTGATCAGTGCTATAGCCAATCGAAGTATGGGTAGGAGGCGCGATAAATAATGTCAGCATTTTTTCAAGCCACGTGCTGGCAACGCCGCCGAGCTACTCACCAACCAGACGCAGATACCGCAGTCACATTCTCAACTTTGCCGGCGATGACTGCGGTTGGCAGAACGCCGACATACCGGCGGCTCTTGCGGCTATATGGAAACCAGGTTTTAGCTAATCACGATTGTCATGCATGTTAGTATACTTAAATATAGTGGCGTAGGAAGCAAGTTGATCTTGGAAGGGGACAGCTTCAAAAGGGCACTTTGTTCAGGGTCGAAGTTCAAAAGGACACTTGAAACACATGTTATATCATAAAAAAGGCACTTCATGGCAAAGTGGGGGGGGGGGCATGTCCCGTTTCCCCCCCGGTTCCTACGCCCTGCTTAAATACAATTCAAGGTGTTCTCAACAAACCGGTAATCTAGCTGATTACTTAAATATGTATAGGTTAATTTTGACTCGGTTCTCTCTCGAATGGCAAAATAAAACTGGCTATCGATAAATGTCTTAGTCTTAATGTCTTGAGATCAGTCCCTGAGAAGCATGACATTTGAGTGGTATTGCAGAAATGAGTGTCCTGAAGGGTAAAATGGGAGCTGGGATTTGCTCATTTTTGAGTAATGATTTATTTAACATCGTTAAACACAGGATGTGGTCTGTCCAATCATCTGAGCCAGAGGCTCATGATTAAAGTGGCACAATATAAGCTAAGACCTAAGTGTTGATTTTATGGAGACATGGGAACAAATATGTTACTATGACAACATTATTTCAGTGTGAAGCTTTTTCACCAGTTAGCAAATCTCAATTGATTCCATGAATAATTGCATAGATACAATGTTTTTAAAACACAAACTGCATCATTTGCATATCAAACAAACTGAAATATCTCAAAAACAATGCAAAGCAATTCACGGCAAGGTACGAAATTTAGTGTAATTATGCCAAGTATGCCAAATAATAGCCCTAGCTGCTGCAGGCTTATAAGGTAACCCGAGTTAACGCCTAGCGGGCGTCTTGTTTAATTTTAAATTTAATGCCAAAATGCTATATATATAGTACATTAACTGTAGAAGGCCCAGTTATGGGTATGGAATATTTTCCACCGTTTGGCTTTGGCATTTTCCAACCGTTTTTATGGCAAAATTTATAGGTCGTCTTTTAAACATAACCTTGTATAAACCTCAGGGCCGTCGAGAGCCAGAACGGGCCCTGGGTCATAATTTGCGCGAGGGCCCCCTCCGATATATTTACCAAGGTTTTACTGGGCCCCAGCGCTAAGTTTTTGATATTTATTATAATTTATGATATATCTTCACAGACTGAATTTTTAGCGGGCCCCTTCTGGGCCCGGGGTAATTACCCCGCCTACCCCCCCCCCCCCACCCCCCACTCTCGACGGTACTGATAAACCTTGGCTCTGGGCGTTTGATGAAGTTTTTAAGAGTTGGACCAATGCCGATAACCAATGTTGTGCTTGATTTATTTTTTATTTGGTTGAAGGATCTTAATCAGTCCGTCCTGACCATTATTAAATTTTCTATTTTTGATGTAGTAAAGCATTCAAGCAAAGTCAAGGACAAAAGGTAACGTTAAAGAGTTTTTTGAGAAAACGTTTTTACCAAGGTATATAAACAATATCGAGAAATGAGTTGAACAAGGTGATAGCTAAGTTTTTAACAACTCCGACCTTTTGGGGTGTTTTGATATTACAGTGTAAAGAATAAGAGTTCAAGAGCTTGATATAGCTTTCCAAACAAAATAATATTTGTATAGAAAATCGTATGGGACAGAGTACGATTCATAAGATTTTTATATAACTTAACGTGTGTTTTCAAAGCTTTACAAAAAATTTTTGCACTTTAATTTTATGACATATTATTACTTGATTATAGAGAAAAAAACTATTCAAAAGCTATAAATTATGTCCAAAAAATGTTAAAGTAAAAAATAATGTACCTGGTTTATTTCCTCAGCCAGTGTTCGGCGACACTTCGATTTCCTCCACTTTGTACTTCTGAAGAATTAATGTGCCTGAGTTTGTAAACACAGAAAAAAGTTCCCAAATTCTCTAATGTATTTATTTTTACTAATAGTTTACAGTCCGTCAATAGTTTAAATTAGTTCAAAGTCAACAAAAAGCATTTGCAGACTTATAAAAACTTCAGTGAATATTTGCTGAAAAAAAGAAGACTGACTCCTCTGGTTTACTGTTGCTAAGTAACACAGCAACCAATCACATGCTACTTATCAACTAACCAATCACAAGCAAGTAATATCCTGAATGCACCCATCAGTGAATGCACCATGTACAGGGGCGCAACTAGAAAATTTCGAGGGCAGGGGTTGGGCGCAAAAAAAGGGCAAAGTCATTCAGTATTCTAAACAATTTGGGAGTAGAAGCCAAGCAGAGATTCTAGGGGGGTCCCGGGGCATGTTTCCCGGGAAAATTTTGAATTTTGGGGCTCTGAAACAGCATTTCCTGCACGTTTAGGACGCTTTTCTCGTCATTTTCGGTTGCGGAAATTTTTATTTTGGTCTCGCATTATTTAAAATTTATCATAATTATATTCAGCCTAGCTGCCGCCCGGGCCCACTGCTAGAAGCCTCTGAGTCTCGCCAGATTTGCGGAGAATTGTATTGCGTACTACAACAGACGATTAATTATCTGTTTATCTAATGTCTAACCTAGTATTAGAGGTCTCACAAAAATGGCAGGGGTTAAAAAGGGCAGGGGTTAAAAAGGGCAGGGGTTGCAACCCCCCCCCCTAGTTGCGCGCCTGATGTAAACCTCTAGCTACCAATTGATTTTGTATGGGTATTAAATAGCATGGTTTTGCGTGCAATTTGGAAAAAAACATGCACGAGTGAGTTTTTCAAAGACTATCAATAAAAAAGACTATCAATTTGAGGTCTTTGAAAAACTCACGAGGGCATGTTTTTCCAAATTGCATGAAAAACCATGCTATTACTTATTAATAATTAATACAGTGCCCTTTAATAATTTCGACAGCGTCCACTCCTCGCGTATACTTGGTTGTTTTAAAAACGCTTTGCTTGTTTACTAAAAGAACTAAAAATCTTCTAGTTTTCTTGCAGGTACTTTACTTGACAACAATAAGGAATAATTAGCTTCAAATTTTAACAAATTGTTCTCCTCGGTTTCAAATCTTGGGCGCCATATTTGTTTATTTTGTGCAGAAAGAGCCTGGGCACGAGGTTGGAAAATGCCATCCGTCAAAATCCGTTGCAGAACGTGATTGGCTCTTTTCAGTTTTTATTGTTTTTGATTGGCTTATTCGCTTTCCCTTTTTTCTGCACTGTATTTCCTTAACTGCTCAGTTGGCCGTTATTTCTTTTGTTTATAAAAAGTCCCCCCCCCCCCCCCCCCAGCAAAATGACATATATAAAGATCGAGAAGAGCTCTAATTTATTAACATGCAATCAACATATATCTACACATGCATGTCACCATGTGTCTCGGCATTGATTTAAATAGCAATGCATTGGCAGTTAAGTACACTTAAGAAATAGAAAATGGCCTCCGTGTTTAATTATACACGAGAGTAAGTTGCGAGAATTCGAAAGTTGATGTGAACCCGAGCCGTAGGTACGCATACTTTCGAATTCTTCCAAACCCACTCGAATGTTTGCATCAGGTTATATAAACACAGGGCATCCATTTTCTAATTCTTTTATGAAATAAGGCTAAGAAATGTGCCGTGACCAATCACAGCGTGCGTGAAGACGCAACCTATTTAAGGGCCTGTTTACATGAGCCAGGCTAGCCCGGTTAACTGGGCTCACGCGATTGATTAGGATCTCACTGTGGATTTGAAACTCGCGCAAACTAAATGTACAAAGAAGAATTGGTTTAGTTTAGATGTAAACTATCCCTAACGTTGATTAAAATCTCTTTTTGTGGCCGAGGAAAGAATTTCGTGACACGAGTCAGCCCGGTTAACCAGGCTAGCCCGGCTCATGTAAACAGCCCCTTATAATACTGTATATCACTGAAGTTGTAATAACAAAAACAAGAAAGATGAATTGAGAAATCAGAGAACAACGCTGTGGGTCAAACTGATTCATAACGATGCGCTAGCATATGTAATAACTTAATTGTATTTCCATGCATTCGTATCCAAATAGAAATATCGGGACATTAACAAATTATAGTTCTCTAACTCACATGCGTTTCTTTCATTATACAGATAATACTATCTACAGACACGTGTTTCGCTGTACTACAGCTCATCGGTGTAGCTTGGAACAATCTAGATGTGGGAACACCACTTTTTTATATTTATATATATATATATATATATATATATATATATATATATATATATATATATATATATATATACCCAAGCAATTGCCGGTGACAACTGCTTGTGGGATAGTATATAAGTAGTGCGCACATCTAGGGAGCATGACGTGGTCAGTGGCGTCGTGGGAGCTGTTCAAGGGATAGCCTAGTACCCTGGCCCAATCAAAGAATATGGGCCAGGTAACCACTAAAGATTTCTGCTTTCCTATTGGTTAAAATTTCGCGCGTTTTTAGTGGCTATGAGTGAAACTGCAATCGTCATAAGTGGATTTAGCCCTGATGACGCGAGAATGAGATTAGTGGTTACCTGGCCCATATTTCTTTTGAAATTGGGCCAGGGTACCAGGCTATTCAAGGGAGGGCTCAAGTTTCTTAATTTTTCAAAAAAGAAATTATAGCGATTTCATCACAAAGTTTTCTGATCTAACCGTATACAGTAGGTTAACAGTCTACATGTTTGAATCACTTCAATCTAAATTATACGTTCCGTGTCCACGCAGAAGAAAATATAGCATTAAGTACTAAGAGTCCAGGACATGAAAGTTTGAATCACTTTAATATAGATGTTACGTTTCCACACTTAATATTTAACACTACAAGACTCCATGCATGTATGCCTATTATTTTGTCATGAAGTACACAGGCTTAAAAAAGCGGCCGACAAGAACGCGAAGTTATCCAGCGAAATTTGCCTTGTTCTGTTTTTCACGCGCGCTAACTTATTTTATAATGAAATAGGTAGCATTACTATGAGTTATGAGAAATGCCTGGCATGCAGGATAATGTGAGTTCACTGTGGCTGACAACATGAACAAACTGGCCGAAATAAGCCGATCTAGTAAGTCATTACATTATTGTAAACAATCTATTGTCAACTGATGATCAAGTTTTCCGACAACCATAAAATTTTGACAAATATCAAATAGTAGGGGGAGCTGTAGCCCCCCCCCCCCCCTGCCCCTCCGGCCACGACGCCACTGGAGTGGTATGGGGCCAGAGTGCCCAAACTGCCAAACTATATATACATATAATATATATATAAAGTAGAAATTAAAATTACTGGGCTGGTCTATTTTCGAAATATTATAAATGTCAATTTTCTCTATTTCACAATCCTGGGTACACACCGTTCTTCCTCCTCGTAGCAAACAAGGCGTTTCATTGCCGAGAAAAACATTGTCAATTTTCTTTTAGTCCGGCCATGCATGCAGGTGAAACTCCCACTAACCGGCTTAAAACAAAAATTAGATCTGTATCTATATCTTCATCATAGATCATGCTGGCGCCAACCCGACAACACGAATTTGAAAATATCCTTATCATCGAGCTTAATTTGACCAATTTCTTTATTTCCAGATAAAAAAGTGCCATTTAGTGACTCTTCTGAATTTAAAATCTGAATAAGTTTCAGCGGACCGTATATCAGCATGTATTCGAGAGAAAAAAGATGTTGTTGTCTGTTGCAGAGCTGCATGCATACGCAGTAATTGAATGCAGTAACGTGGTGGGTTACTCACTCAACAATTTCGTTTCAAAATTCAAATAGAAGTTTTTTTTACCTGACGTCACGGTAGCCATGAAAATCCTATTGTACTCCATGTGTGAGACGTTGCAAGAGTTTAATTAAGCTTGTTTTAAAGCAAAATTGATGTGATATCAAGTGAAAATCATCTACAGAGCTTTTTGCAGCTGATGAAAGGACGGCATTGCAAAGAAAGGCAGAGAATAAACCAGGGCCCATTGATATCGGCTTTATTTGAGCTGACGGGCTGTGCCCTGTATAAATAATATTATCTATTTTTTAATAAAAAAAATTACAGAAAATAATAATAAACTATTTTCCCGAAATTTTATTAACTCTTTCCATCAGTGGCCAATTTAGTTTTAATAATTAAAATCGTCTGGCATTATAACCATACAGAGTAAAATACATAAGTCTTAAAATACATAAGTCGCAAGCCGAGTCTAGAAAACATTAATGGCAGTTTCCAGAAAATTAATAAATATAATTATTATAGTCTAATAAATTATTTACTGATTAATATCTTATTATATAATATACGTTCCGGATAGGTAGTCATTTTTGAAAAATCTAAATAATAATTTTAAAGATTTGAAATCATTTTTTCTAAAGAATTGAAGATCTACATTTTGCTAAGTGCGTCAAACAAACTGTCTGCATGGACTACAAGATCAAACCATTCAAATTTTAACTATACATGTACAAATTTACATATGGTGTGTAGCAGTGTAAATACTCGTCAAGCTAGCTAATATAATTATATAGTAGTACATACATTTCTCAAAAGACCCAAAAGAGACTTGGAAAATAAACTTTAATTGCGAAATAATTGTTGATCCAATAGAAAGATTATGTGTTTTTTATGTTTCGCATTTATGCAACCTGTCCGCGAACTGCCATATTTATACATAGAGAGAATTTATCTTGAGGAACTTTTATAAAGATGACATCCACTAAATAGCCAGAAAACTATCACCATCCTTTTATGAATTACGACCATCTGGAGAAAAATATAGACACAAGTAAAAAACAGTATTTTGACCAGTATTTCACATTTTATAGTATATATAGGTTTGGTCTTTTGTTGTGACTCATTTTCTTTGGGATTGACGGGAATACCTAGCCACCAGGTCATGAAAAATGTTGTTTTGGTGTTTTTTTGGCTCCTCTATACTACTACAATCAGATTTCTTATTTAAAATCTATTTCTTATTATAAGCAATGTTTGTAGAATATCGATCACAGTTAGTTGAGTGGTTTGGTCTTGTGTCAGAATACCGTAAAGGATAAAGGATAAAGGACTGGGTGGCTAATCATCCTTATTTGCAGCCAGCGGCTGAATTGCGAAGGACGCAGATCAACGTGGCCGTGTCGAGGCATATCAAAGGCGCTCCAAGCAGCCGCCAACGGCACAGTTCAGACCACGGACCACAGCTAAGATGTTAGGTGTTGATTTTACGGAGGGAGGAAAACCGGAGAACCCGGCGAAAAACCCTCGAAGCACAGGAGAGATCAACTACAACTCTACTCACATGAGTCCAAGCCCGACAACGGGGTCATTCCCAAGCGGTCACCCATCCAAGTACCAACCCCGTCTAACCGAGCTTAACTTTTTGGTGAGAGGCAGCGCGCTAACAGCACACGCCACCCGTGCTTCCCTAGCACCCTATAGGTTCTTTAGCTAGAATAACATATTGTAATATACCTTCATCCTGTAAACTCAACTGATTTGAGTTGAAATTCATCATTGCTTTGCTGTTCAAATCAAATCATACATGCATATATATGTGTTTATTAATTATGAATAGCTTCAGTCGAAGTCAGATTTTTATTGTTTAATAGACCACTTTAAATATTCTTTTATGTGCATCTAAATAAGCCTTTCTAGCCTTGTTTGTGTGTCCGCAATTCAAAATAACTTTTGCTTCATAACGAGGTCAGAAAGGCTCATTTCGATGCACATAAAAGAATATTTAAAGCGGTGGTCTATAGACCGTTTTCACTCACGTGATCGGTGGCCCCATTGGGGTGGTGAAACAAAACAAAATATTTGAATAAGAAAGAGCTAATTCCATACCGTACACCAATATGGCCGCCATTTCATTGTTTTGGTACACCAATATGGCCGCCGTGACGTCAGATGAAAACGCTCTATACGACTGCACTTAATATAGTTAAAATGGCCAAATTTTCATGCGGCTCCTCATCAATAATTTACTCAGATTACTGCTCTGGTTCGTCAATTATCATTGACAAGGTGTCGTAGTCAAACCGATGCAGCCACGACCTTAAATTGAAGCTCTTTTTCACCACTTTTTAAGCGTACCACACTGCCTATACGGACTAGATTTTGAAAACCATGTATTTTGCCGTTGAGTTCCTCTACAGACTATAAACTTCATTTTTGTAGTGTTCTGATGTGAGAAGCACCTAAACTGATTATACTGTCTATATGACATATATACTCCAACGTAGTAAGTTTTGAATGATGCAATTTTGTTCGACCTTCATTTACAGAGGGCCGGATTATCCACAAGGCACTGCATGTGCCTAGGGTTTATACGTTAAGTCATTCCATTACTGAACCACGCTCGCTTAGTGATTGGTATGATTTATTAAGAAATTATATATTTGTTATGTTCAGTCAACTGTAGATGTCGTATAGCAGATTGCAAAAATACTTAAAAAAATTATAGACATGCATCTTGTGGTAAACGACGCTTAATTATATCATGCAGTACAAGGCCTACAAGTTTAGTGAACACATGCACCTATATAAGAACTACATGAAGTACCAAAGTAATAAAAACGCCATGAAATCCCATATCATCAGGCTGACATAAAATAGAAAGTAAAGTGTGTGCTGCGTAGAACTAAAAAATCTAAAAATCTTAAAGATTGTGTACCGCCCAAAGAGCTAGAAGTATGTACACTGACATTTAGCGTCAAACCGTCGTCTTCGTATACTGATAAATCATCTATGATAAATCTAATGATGTTTGTGAGACTACGAAATTGTGCGTTTCTGCATGGTTTCTTGTTGCCATAGAAAAACAACATAACAATAAAACAATCTTGGTAAAATAATGGCGATTACACCAAAAAGTGTTGCCCAGTTGTATAATTTTATAGATGAATTAAAAAGTTACCCATGAACCAAGTTCTTCATCAAAATAACCCAGTATCATTGAGCTTTAAAAATAAAGTCTAATTCACACAAAGTTAGTGCATGCAATTACAACAGTTTGGTTATATCGGCACTATATTTTTTATCAAAAAAAAAACACGCGTAAAAATGCAATATGTCTATTATTGCGTATATATAAATGTATATTCACAGCGGTTTATGTAAGATCATTATTGCCGGATCAGTGGCGTATCTGTCTCGACCCTAATTGAGAGGTAGTTATCTCATTTATTTCGTTATTCTTAAATTTTAGTTGACACAAAAAATTATTTAATTCTTTAATTTCTCAAAAATAAAAAATATATTGGGTACACTAGCTAAACTCACGTATTTTTCCTATTGTAAAATATTAATTTTCAGCCGATGTGTAATTTATTAATTAAACTCTTAATTTAAATTTTTTTCGTACGTAATATTTTTAAGCTATTTTTTATTTTTATTTTCCGTGTAATTTATACATGGCTGTGCGGATCTAGCACATTGGAAAAATTGACAAAAATATTTTTTATTACTGCATGATAAATGCGCGTGCCAACAATCTATAATGGTATCTTGACAGCAATCCAGTGTAAATGCATAAAGTGGTGAACTATCGCTCTTTAATTAAAAAATGGATGCGTTTTCAAAAATCAAGTTGATAAATAAAAAGTATAATATATGTTAAATAATATTGCTACTTATAGATCTCGCGGAGGCGTGTTTTTCTTTCCGTTGTTCATTTTAGGCAATAACAGATTCGTAAAAACGCGTTTAAAAGCTGAAGATTATAAACCAGATGTTATCAACAGGAAGATTCAGAGGCGTCGGAAGCGGGGGAGCGAGAAAGCCTGCGGTCTTCTTATAGTTTTGTTTTCTTGGGGCTATAATGGTAAATCAATTTATACAAAACCTATGTATAACAAAATATAGGAGAAAACTATTATTATTTTTTTAAAAAGTAGTAGGAAAATAGGAATTCGTTGTTGAATTAAAGTTTTATAGTTATACTTTATTCAAATGCAAACGGCAAAATCATCAGAAAGTCTGTTTTTTAAAAAATTCGTTTGCCGCAGATTTATTTTATATTGCCACATGTTTCAAAAACACAGAAAACACTGATAACTGTCTGATCAGTATTTGATAGTTATTTTCAGCAAGGGGAATTGAAAACCAGCACGCATCGGACGCGTTTAGCCTGGAAAACCCACAGAAATTCTTGGAGGTCAATTCCCTCCAACTTTTTAATTTCGCTCAATCAGGCGTCCCTGGAATATATAAGTTGTTTATTCTTGCGCTAAAAATTAATTTCACCACGCATGTCTAGTTAATAAATTACAGTTCATACATCTCCCTATATATATGTGAGTGCCGAACTCTTGTTATTCCAAACAAGCCAACAACAAGATAGGCTGCAGTGTTTGGTCGATACCGCAACTGCTACTGATAAACGCTTTAATCGTCCATTCTAACTCAAAAAAACTATGCGTTTAGTCAATTTTTCCTGGATTTGTGTTTTCGTTTTTCTCTTTTCTACTGAGTTAATAAATTCACATCGTTTTGACTACGGAGAAGAAAACTTTCAACTTATGCTGCAGAATAATGATGAAGACATGCCACGTTGGAACAGAAAATATGATTTTGTACCGGGTTCGTCTACGGCTCATGGAGGGAAAAAATTGTCGAAAAGTAATGGGAAAAGTTCCACGACGCCTAAACCTACAGCAAAGAAAGGAACAAAGTCTTTGAATAATAATGGTATGTGGGGAAGAAAATAACGGAAACGAAATCAAACAAATAGAAGCAATCGGAACAATAAAGCGACATGAAAGTATATATATATAGTATCATTTTATTCTTAATTCTGAGTTAATTTAAATAAAAGCATACAAACCTCATAAAAACTCGTTTTAAATTTTGTTGCATTGGATTTTGTTGGTGTTTTACAATGAATGTGCCACGAAACATAACATATCAAGGTTATAAGCTAGTCAGACATGCACGCATGTGTAAGTAGACTGTTGATACGAGATAATGTTGTTCAGTATGATAGATTTCTGTGCTTCTGCATGGAATATTAACAGTATAGCTCCTATACTTGTAAAAATTCATCATCAAGATTAGTGTATATAGAGTATATTGTATAGCTATCAATTTTTAACGGACTCAGTGACCATCATTCCCACAAGATTCGTGTAAGTGATTATCATGTACATTTTATATTTCTAGTTCTCAACCAAATAACATAATTATAAATAGACTCACTTAAATGAAACCTAAATATTATCAGTTAAAATTGGCCCCAATTTATATTAACACTTGTATTTGTAACTTCAATTTCAAGCTGAAAACACTACTAACATGCATAGAAAAACATTTACTGAAAATAAACTGACACAATGCGACTTGTAGCCCAACAAGTACCTGGTATAAATATCGAAAACAACCTCGGTCTACCATCTGAGTTCCAGTGGCTTAATGCATGGTGAGAGCGTCCGGCCTGGCATTCGGAAGGTTGTGGGTTCGAAAAAGAAGTTAATGTCGACAAATTTCCAAAGTAGCCAGGTGAAGAATCATGCATAGTTTAACGCTACACTCTGACTTTTTTCTTCAAGTTTTTGCCAAGCGTAGCTAAAAACGTTGGTCTGTCTGTTTACCTTACAGACACTTGCACTAAAAATATTACTTAATATAACTTTACAAGAAAGGAAAACATAATTATAAAGTCAGTTTAATTAAACTTAACATCATGTTCTTCCGTTCACCCAATAATTACTTTATAATGCTTGACTAAAACGACATATATCAATTTTAATAATTCTCACAAACTGTAAAAAAAACAACTAAATACTTGAGGGCTGCATACATAAAGATATCTTTTTTGTTCGCAACAGGCTCTTGTAACAAACCTTCTCACACATCATTACATATTCGTAGCATTTCAGCCAATCCGGTTGCTTGATTTACATCACATGTACTTACCTGGAAACCCAGTCCAAACCAGAGACCTAATTAATTCAAGTGGGCAGGGCTTAGAAGATGAGGGAAATTGAGGGAAAACAATATCGTTGAAATTTAATAAAAATTGGCATATATTCTTTGGTGGTCAGTATCTGATATTGAAAAAAAGTTTAGAAATTTATTCCAGTTAGGAGAAAAAATTTGTCCAGTATACTGGACATTGTGCAATTACAGGACTCGAAGTCATGGAAAATCAAGTTGTGTTAGTATAAGTTTCTGAGCATATTTATTTACAAATAGTGACTTCTAAGCATAAAATTTCATATACTGTGATAACAAAATAAAATTTATAAGCTTTCGTGATATATATAATATACTTATTGAAAACACATATATATATATATTGAAAACACAAAATGCATAACTTTTTTGTATGCACCTCCTGAGGATTCAGTTATTTCCTCTTCTGATTCACTTTCCAACACATTTCCAGTTACGAATTCCTGATCTGAATCACTCTCCCCTTCTGATGATTCTTCACTAACCTCTGCACATGGAACTGGTACATGTCCTACATGTACTATATATCATTTGCTGAATGTCTTTTAGGCCCATAAAATGACCTAAGAAAGCATAAGTATTTATAAAGAGAGGACTGAACTTTTCCCCATGCAAATCAAAAACGTTAGGAGAGATTGAAGTATAAAAAGAAAATATTCTCATAGAAAAATATTGCAGCCACCAAATTATGCACAATGTCCAGTGACTGGACAACAACAAAATACAAATATTTTCAATGAATCGTACATATTTCTTAGCCAAAAACAATTCTAACATACAAACATTATGTCAGATATAACTATAAGATATATACATTTGCAACACTAAAATGCCTCCACAGAGTCTTCATGAAACCTATCTCACATTGATTTGGTTTTCCTGACGCCATCTTGAAACGATGATTGAATTGCTGACACAGCATTTTGTAGTTTTCCCTCGAGATACGTGCTGACCAGGGGTATATAAGGGTATATAAGCGCCCTGGTGCGTAATCCATAAAAACATAATGTCCAGTGTACTGGACGCGGTGCATTATATAGGGTTTAAAATTTCAATACTGTATTTAGAAATGTTTTCTAAATACAGTAAACTGTATTTAGAAAACTTTTCTAAATACAGTACGCTGTATTTAGAAATCATTTCCCAATACAGTTTTCTGTCTCTATAGAAACCAGTTCCAAATACAACAGATTATTTTACCTAACAGCGCTTCACAATATAAGCGACTACATGCGATACACATATATTACAAGTAAAATAGACTAACAAGAAAACAAACTTATGTTGGTGCAATTTAAGTATTCGACGACAGACAGAAACCTACGAAAAGCGCTAAAACAGTGATGTTGCTTGCAGACTGATTGAAGTAATGAAGTTTAAACGTCCATCTACCTTTCATAATATTATATAGATATAAAAGTATACAAGACAGTCACCTCGGCTCACGTTTTGTTTTCTTCGGTATCGACCATTAACATCTTCTGTCTTCTTAGTTTGTAAAGTTCTACATTATTCCAATTGTCATATTTATTTTCTCTTCTCAATATCAGTCCTGGCTATATTGATCCTGCTGTTCAACAGTAATCTAATGTATATTATCCAATAAATCCAACGTCTTGCGGACCAAAACTCCTGGCTGTTTTAAAACAAAAAATTTCCCTGTCTCTGCAAGCGCTTGACGACCAGTCTGTTGTGATTGCCCTCATTTCAATGAATATCTAATGATGTGTGAGAAGCTA
Source organism: Paragorgia papillata (assembly GCA_035771165.1). NCBI lineage: Eukaryota > Metazoa > Cnidaria > Anthozoa > Scleralcyonacea > Coralliidae > Paragorgia > Paragorgia papillata. The sequence goes on from JAWNZC010000265.1 coordinate 2,176,300, forward strand.
TTTCAAATCCTCGTTAGTGTTTTAGACGTGGTTGCCAAATCCCATGTGCCGTTAACAATAGCGAGGCGCAGCCAAGGCACATAGGATTTAGAAACCACGTCTAAAACACTAACTCGGACTTGAAATATTACTTCGAGCAACTGTTGTATAATAGTGCTATTTCATAAAGCTGCTACAAACTTGTTACTGTTGTCAATTTTGTAGCAACTTGTAAGAAAGAATGCCGCAGTATTGGAACAACCAGCAACAAGCTTGTTCATCACAATAACTTGTTACAAACTTGTAAAAAATTTGTTACATGATTGTTTCAATTAACAAACCGGAACAGTGAGAATACTCATTCTGATTCAAGCTTTACTCGTGTATCATTTCACGAGAGTACCTGATATTACAATTTACCTTGTCTAAATATTTGTTACATGATTGTTTCAATTAACAATTAAAAAAATTTGTTACATGATTGTTTCAATTAACAAACCGGAACAGTGAGAATACTCATTCTGATTCAAGCTTTACTCGTGTATCATTTCACGAGAGTACCTGATATTACAATTTACCTTGTCTAAATATAATCGTTGTGATATTGGTAAAAGCAACAATTCTCGGACGTATAAGGATAGATTCATGACAAATGTATGCTTATATTACAACACGATTCTCATAATATAATAACGATTCTTTTAGGATTACAAAATATTGGATTTTCATTTCATTATAAGTTCTTCGTTTTCAATTTTCCCCCCCTCTTCATTCGAAGTAGTGGCAAGAACTTCGAGAGTAATAATTTCTTTGGTTTCTGGTAAAAACACTAAACAGGCTATGCCTGATAACAAACACAGAGTCCCTAAGATGACGTAGGGAAGAAGACCGTAGATGCGTTCCTAAAATTCAAAGAAAGCAAAAAGAAAAACTAATTTTGAGCATTTATTACATAATAAGCCTTGTTTCCATATAGTCGCAAGAGCCGCCGACATGCCGGCGACTTAGCCTGCGACCTAACGGCGGTAAGGAATTTTCAATGAGTCCGCGCATCGATGGCGGCACTAAAAAAGTTGAAGTTGGTTCAACGTTCCTGCTGTGCGGTGCCGCCGACCTAATATTTTTTTATGGAAACATCTGACGCCGACATGTCGGCGAGACAGCCGTCTCTTTAAGAACATGTCATGTGATCAGTGTTATAGCCAATCCGAAGTATGGGTAGGAGGCGCGATAAATAATGTCAGCATTTTTTCAAGCCACGTGCTGGCAACGCCGCCGAGCTACTCGCCAACCAGACGCAGATACCGCAGTCACATTCTCAACTTTGCCGGCGATGACTGCGGTTGGCAGAACGCCGACATACCGGCGGCTCTTGCGGCTATATGGAAACCAGGTTTTAGCTAATCACGATTGTCATGCATGTTAGTATACTTAAATACAGTGGCGTAGGAAGCAAGTTGATCTTGGAGGGGGACAGCTTCAAAAGGGCACTTTGTTCAGGGGTGAAACTTCAAAAGGACACTTGAAACACATGTTATATCATAAAAAAGGCACTTCATGGCAAAGTGGGGGGGGGGGGGCATGTCCCGTTTTCCCCCCGGTTCCTACGCCCTGCTTAAATACAATTCAAGGTGTTCTCAACAAACCGGTAATCTGGCTGATTACTTAAATATGTATAGGTTATTTTGAGGCCCATTTTCACATGGATGAGGTTGACAGGAGTCACAATAGAAAAGAAATATTGAGGGGAATAATAGAGGGGAATATTAGAGGGGAATATTAATCTATTGTTTTGCCGGGGCTATTGAATATATTTCCAGAAAAGAACAAAGGAAACCGACGCATGTGAAAATTAACTTTGATTAATTATCAAATATAAAAATAAAAACAACTATATTCGAGTACATCAGTCAACAATAACAATAATTTATTTAAAGTCAATAACGTAGGGAGTAGTGACATAGTTGCCTAATCTCCTGAGCACTAGGCTCATATTACAAACGCTTGACTAAAAGATCGTCATCAGTATAGACTGTGGAGTATTGAGATGAATTATAAGAGATTCGATGACTTTAGAGAAATCCTCAAGACTTTTACAAATTTTCCAGAAGCAAAGAGAAAATTAATTCGCTAATTTACCGAAAACTTATCGCACCACTTCACTTGTTTAAATACTATCATCGCTGAGAAAAATATTGGGCACTTTCCTGAAGGGAAACTTAGCTGCTTCATTGTTGTTTACACTTGTTTTAGCTATAGCAAACAGTTGTTTACTCAGCTGTTCAACTTACCAACCAAATGATATAGAGAGCGATAAATGACCCAACTCGAGCGCATGCAGATGATGTTCCCATTGCAATGTTTCTAAACAGAAAAAAAAAATCATAAGACCGTCGGTCCGTCGGTATGAAAAAAGTTAACATCACATGAGGAATTAACTCTAAAAATTTGTTTTTATTAATAAAATTTGATTACTAAAAAATCAAACGAGTAGTTCCCCACCCGGGAAACGAGAGACTCTGGGATAATCCGTTTCACATCGATATTTCATTGGCTGATGAACACTGAGTGAACTCTATATAACTCTTCTTCCGGATAACAAGAATCCTGTTATTATTATCCCAGAGTCTCTCGTTTCCCGGGTGGGGAACGTGGGCTCTGGGAACGAGATTGGTATTTCCCATGATGTATTGTGTGGCGTCACATTAAACCTAGTGCTAATCACTGACCTATACAACTGAGCTACCGGTGCCCAATACTTTTGTATTGCATGAAATCAGATATAGGAGGTAAAGATTACCGACTCGGTTCTGAAGACGGGCCCACTATGGGGGATTCAAGACGGCCGCTCAAGCCGGCTAACGGAACAAGTCACTTTGAGAGACTCTTAAGACGAACTAATTACTGTAAAGAATTGTTTTAAAGCTGTCGGGAAGCTTAACAACATCAGTATGTTAGGGAAAAATACGAGTTCTATTCGCAATGTTGAAAGTTGGGATCGGTTAAATCGGTATATTTTCTATGATAGAGCTCCTTGCTTTTGTTTTACTCGGGGTTTTTTTCCTTATTTCCCTTAAGATAACCTAAACGTTTTGTAGAAATACCTTTCTTAGGAAACTTTTGTTTATCGTTGTCGTAGATTGCGAAAGTAAAGAAAACACTGGCCTACAGCCAATTTTTAACTCTGGTGAATGGCTGGAATTGTCAACCAAAACTATCAAAAATACCTCTGTCTTGCAAATATTCCCCTTTTCTGTTAATTTGAAGCAATAATTCTCCAGAAAAAGTTCTCTCTTGGTTAAACTGGATTGCACATATCCGGCTCCAAAAATGAAGACAGCGGAGATGACGAATGGGAGTACTAAGATGGCCGCCAAGGAAACTTTGTATGTTTTCGTAGCATGATCGCGAAAAGAGCCACATTAAAAATATTTCTGCCATTGGTATCAAACAAAGAACACTGTACAAGGTTTAGAAGTTTAGTTTTTGCATGTGTTGGTATTATTAAGTAGTAAAACGTGTTATTTCGTAGTTTTTTTACTCTACTACTACTACTAATGTTCCATGGGCTCTTTAAGGAGCCCGTTGGTGCTTCATGTTCTGACGTTCCCTACTGCCCTCCATCGTTCGCGATCATGTGCGATCTCCGTCATGTGGCGAAGGGGCATGCCAGTCCATTCCCTGTCGTCGATCCACGCCCGACTAGGCCGTCCTCTTCTGTTGTTCCCATCTACCATACCAAGCATGATAATCTTCAGCAATCGGTCATCATTCATTCTACACACATGCCCAAATAGCTGTACCTTTCTCCTTTTGATGGTAGTTACAACATCTTCTTCCAGATGCACACGCTGACTGATCTCTTCATTCGTCACATGATGGAACCATTTCACGCCAAGTAGCCTTCTATAACACTTCATTTCGAATGCTTTCAATCTTCGCTCATCATCCTTCTTCAACGTCCAGGTCTCAGAGGCATACATCAGCACACTAAACACACAGGCACGCAGCAGCTGCAGTTTCGTCCGTAGACACAGTTCACCGGCGTCCCACAGTTTGTTGAGATCAGCCAGCACACCATATGCCTTTCCTATATCCGCCTGCGAATGTCCCTGCTGCAATCACCATCCCATGCGATCAGGCTACCAAGATACTCAAACTCGTTTACGTTTTCCAGATGTACACCATTCACAGATAGCCGCTGATCAATTTCCTGCTGCCCCATCACCAGCGTTTTTGTCTTCTTCAGGTTAACCTCAAGACCTGCTGCTGCAGCCTGTTCCACTAGCAATTCCAGTTTTTCTTGTAGATCGTTCCGTGTGTGCGACAGGCTATCAATATCGTCCGCATATTTCAGATTGTTCACTTGTCGCCCATGTATGGACACACCATCCATCTCGTTGAACACTTCCATCACTCGTTCCAGGTAGATCACAAAGCCAACAGGCGAGATTGGGTCACTTTGTCGCACGCCCTTCTGCAGATGGAACCACTCTCCGCACTCCTTGCCAATCCTCACCGTCGCTTTCGCGTCTTGATACACTGCCTGCAGAACTCTCACCAGCTTTGCATTCACTCCATACGACCTCAACGTTGCCCATAGGACATCTCTGTTCACTGCATCAAAAGCCTTCCGGAAGTCTACAAAGCAGTTGTAGACAACACGGTCCTTCCTCCACATCTTTTCTGCTATAAGCCGCAACGCCAGGATTTGCTGCACTGTTCCTCTGTCCTTCCTAAATCCAGCTTGTTCTTCTGACAGGTAAGGTTCAACCTCATGCTTCAACCGCTCCAATAAAATTACAAACAACACTTTGCATGCATGATTCAGCAACGACAATGTGTGGTAGTTGTTGCCTGTCTCCTTTCTTCGGTATAGATATCACCATTCAGGGGCGGCGCGCTAAGGTATTAAAGGTATTAGTCTAATACCTTTTTTTCTCCAGAATGAAATGAATTGTAAAATAATATAATTATTCCAAGAACAGAGACGGATGGAAGAAAACAACATCTTTGTTTTTGATTGTTTGATTTCAATTCCGCAGTACCGTACCGTCCTCGCTGATGCGCGCAACAACCTTAGCGACTTTAGCGACAAGTGTTTGAAAGGCTTAGACCTCGAGGTATTAGAATCTCAAAACTAATACCTTGGCTTGACAAGAAACGCGGATTTTCGGTGTTAAATTTCACCACAGGTGGTACAATATTTATATTTTAAAGTCAGACGCTTTACTATTTCGATTTAAAACTGCTTTTATTTCGCAGCGATAAGTCTGCAATTCTTTTCACTTCATTACATTAACAATATATAACATCTCAATATATAAATCGTCCATGTAGTATCGGCTGTATCGCCTATTTCACAAGGAAAAGCTCCCAACACTGGAGTTCAACACTTCGATAATATGGAAACAAAGAGCAATTATTTATAACAATTTTGAAGCTTTGATATGGTGACTAGAACTTATCTGACGAAAGGAAAACCTTCTTGAATCCATATTTAACAAAAAAAAGGCATAAGTCCTCCTTCAAAGGTAAGAACGATGCGAATATTTGTATATCTAACAACGTAATCCTACAAGGTATTAGTTTTGCGATTCTAATACCTTGGCCGCCTGCGTTCGCAAAACGTTGCGCTGATCATATGTATTGTCGGCGCATCACGCAAGCTACTGTATTCACACGTACAGCGCATCAGTACCGCTACAATACTATTAGTCACATCACAGTCTCAGACAGATATAATTCCATGGATGTTTCCGTTAATTTGGTCGTGAAGTCATCGAACCGCGTAAAATGCTTAGCATTTAGATCTTCATCTCGCTTGATTTTTTCAAAAAATATCTTCTGTAGAATGCTGGAAATTGCATTTCAGAGCCTCTAGATTTCAAAATTTCTGGGGGTGGATACCCCCAGACCCCCCTACGTTATATACCACAACTAATACCAAAACATTTACGCTCTGCGCCGCCCCTGTCACCATTGCTTTCGTCCATTCCTCTGGCATGCATGTCCTCGATTGACCATACCAGGTTGCAGATATTGAGCATTTCCTGCATCACCGTATCACCACCGGCTTGCAGCATCTCTCCCACTATTCCATCAGTTCCAGCCGCTTTGCCATGTTTTAGCTTTCTTACTGCCCACTGCACCTCTGATATCAGGATTGGGTGGTCACTTTCATCCGTAGGTGGAGATACACTTGCCAACTCAGTCACTCGATCCACCAGCTGCCGTTCCTCATGGTAGAGTTCCTCGCAGTATTCGGTCCATCGGCCATGCACTTCGTCCTTGTCATACAATACTTTTCCACTCTTGTCCTTCACCAGCTCGTATACCTGTTTAGACTTCTTTTCGGCAGCTGATGCCTCAATTGCCTCGCACTGTTCTTTGACCCAACGATTTTTGTCCCTCCTTGCAGACCTACGTACTCTGTTGCAGAGCTGTCTATACTCAGTCATCTTCTCGTCCGATTGCAAGCGTATGTTCTTACTCTGCCTCTTCAGATCCGCCAAATCAATCGTCTCTTGACTGATCCATGGCTTCCGGCCAACTGTAACAGTTGGTATTGTCCTCCTCATCGCGGCGTCCATTGAACTGTTAAATCTGTCTACTCTCCGAGACACGTCATCTTCCATTGGGCGTGCAGTAAGTTCATCTTGCAGGGCTTCTCTGAAGTGCATTTGGGTCATCTCATCCTTCAGGCTCTCGATGTTGCGCCTGCTCTTCACCTGATATTTTCGGGTGCACTTGAGCCGCATCTGGAACTTCCCTATCACCAGGCTATGATCAGACGCCATATCCGCTCCTTGATATGTTTTACAATTCCACATAGCAGTCTTCCATCTTTTGTCCACCAATATCAGGTCTATCATGTTCCGCGTTTTTCCGTCTGGTGATAACCACGTCCACTTTCTATGCGGTTTTTGTTCAAACCTACTGTTACTGACGTATAACTTCTTGTCCAGAGCACATTGTAGCAGTCGTTCTCCGCGATCGTTTCGCTCACCGTATCCGTATCTACCAAGCACCTCCTCATAGCCATCTCTCTCACTACCAGTCTTAGCGTTCCAATCACCCAACACAATCTTGGTGTCCTTCCGAGGGATGGAGTCCAGTGTCGCACCAAGTTGAGCATAAAACGCGTTGATGTCAGCCTCGCTACAATCAGAGGTTGGTGCGTACACTTGCACAACTGCTATATTAATCGGTTGGCAACTGAACCTTGCAACCAAGATTCTCGGACTTACAGGATTGTACCAGTTCAAACAGCGTTTCGCTCGCCTGCTCATTAGAAAGCCAATTCCTCGGTGGTGTGTATTATCCTCCCCGGACCAGATGAAATCATGCAATTCGCCCTTTCCCAGCCATCTCACCTCTTGTACTGCCAGTATGTCGCACTCGTATGGCTCTATCTCTCGCCGTAGCAGCTCCAGTCTTCCATTCTGCCTCAGCGTCCCCACGTGCATTCAATCTTGATGATGTCCGCCGCTGCTCTCATTTTCATTCCTTTTTGACCAGTAGACCATTTTTCGACCCAAGCCTGGTCACCAACTTGGGGACGCGGTCTTGTTGATTCGGGCGACGACCGAGCCGGCATGGGTTGCCTTCTGATTGCGTTGTCATCATGAAGTTTCAAAGGTGTTTTTTCTTTACGGTCACGGTATCTCCACCCCTTGACCAACCTCTTTTAGTCGCCTCGTACGACACGCAGAGGATACGCTGGGCCTATTCTGATCCCTAGTTTTTTTACTCTGCACGGTATTAATCGATAAACTTGCCTACATCATTAAACTCGTAAAAATACAACAAAAACAGTCAATAACTTCATTATGAAACACTTTATGTACCTTTGATAGTAAAATATATCTTTACAAAGCCTTGAAGTATGTTAGTTGACGATTTCGAACTGTATTTGCTTGTATTTTCTTTCCGTTTCCTATAGTGGTATTGTTTTACGGCTTTTCCAACTCCCCGGCCCCCCGGTTAACTCTTACTACTTTAAACTAAAGCCCGCAAAGAGTACTGAACAGGGAGTAGTAATTCAAAATTTTGATTGCTGGACAGTAGGAATACGCTATCCAGTATATATATATATATATATATGTACTATTTATAAACCGCGCAGGAGGGCTTTATCGGATATAAAACACGAGGCGATAGCCGAGTGTTTTAGAGCCGATAAAGCCCGTACTGCAAGGTTTTTAAATGACTTCTAAAAAGAATCACTTCATACGTTCCGTTGGCGTAGTAATTTTGAAATTTAAGCTTATCTCAGCCGTTAAAAACCAGCGAGAAACTTAGAGCGAGTCTATATCACATATATAGATCCGATACGCTCATGATTTTTCTTTGTGTTTTCCTCATGAATTATTAATGAATTTTAGAAATATATATATAGATCAGTGGTGGAACCACTATCGAAACAGTGATCCTGTTGTGAGTCGGCGATCAATACCTCCTATATTTATGGTGTGAAATGTTTCCATTTGAAGGTCGCCATCACTGATCCGGCTCCAAAAATGAAAAACCCCACATTGGCGAGGTTAGGGTTAGGGGTTCCTTTATGGGGTTGGGGGATAGGTTTTCACTAAATTCCATACTTTACAAGGCTACATCTTCGGAGGTCCTAACATCCCATCTAACCTCTTCCAAATTGCCATGTGAGAATTATTTTACGGCTTTTCCGACTTCGCTGGTAAACTCTTACTACTCTTAAGTCCGCAAGGTACACTGGACCTGGAGTACCAATATGGCCACCAGTGGCTTCAAAATGTTTACTGCTGACCATAAAGGATGAGCAATCCAGTTGTATGGAGATCAGTGGTCGCCATCTTGTTATGTCCTCCGATGCTTACTATAAGACCGAAGATTTGTTTCCTCATGCTATTACAACATGTTGTATCATGTGCTAACAACGTTGTTGGCTATAAAAATGTGCTGTTGGAACAACTTGTTCATGACTGTTGATTTATCCGTGAACAAGTTGTTCGAACCATAAGTGAATAACTTGTTGACAACTTGTTCACGGCGAGCAGCACAACATTGTTCACGCCTGTTGACAACCGTGAACAAGTTGTGCGTTTTTACGCGTGTAGCCAAGTAAACTTTTTGAAAGAAAGAATCAAACGGTGTTAAGTTGTAGATCTAGTTAAGTAAATTATTTAAACACCAGTTTAACTGATTGATAGGCAGGGGTGGAAAAAATAGCGGACCATGCAGAACATTTTTTAGGGTCAGCAGAAAGGAAAATAAGGAAGAAAAGAAGGGAAAAGAAAAGAAAAGAAAGAAAAGAAAGAAAAGATAGAACTAACAAGCTGTCAAATTGAATGCTATATTCTATTAAACACTCACAAGTTGAAGTTGTGATTGTTATTTGTTAAATATTTTATTGTTTATTCAAATCATTCCCGTAAAGCAATAACTCCACAAGTTACACAACAAGAGACTTCAAAAGAGATGTAGAGAAATTCCATGAGGTATTACTGGTAAGTGGTATAGTTATATAGATTAGGTTTTGACAAAGAAAAAGGCTTTTGAAACAATAAAAGTAAAACTGAAGGACTCAACAATTGTTAAATAAATTGTATTATACTTTTACTAGTTACAAGTCCTGAAGTCCAACTCAAATAGTCAACTCTTTAAACTAAGTCAACTGGTTCAACTCTTGCAAAGTTTTCTATGCAGCCATGCAAAGATATGACAGTTATTTGGTTACTCCATACATTGCAATTTACTTTTCTTGTTAAAAAGTCTATGCAACACTTTTGGGTCTCAGTCAAAGTTCTTTAGATGGTCTGCGAGGGATGTTCTGTAAAAGCGCCAGTTCTTCCCTTGCCAATATCTGTTCATTGCATCTTCAACAGTGTCGAAGTGTCGATTACTTGCAGAAAATTTTCTTATGTTCTCTTGCGGTCCCAGAAAGTAAAATATTTTTTCCACCCCTGTTGATAGGGTACGTCATGATTGGGTAACAACACCGCTAAGATGCATAAATTAATATAAGACCATAAATAGCGACGTCATGGGTGGATCAAAAGATCCACCCGATCCAGACTCAGAACCCCTCTTCCCTATCCTACTAACGTCAATTGGCGATCTCTTTTTTACTTCACCAAAAATCCCTGCAACATCCCGTTTAATCGAGTAAAATGACAAATATTACTTGTAATAAATCCTACTTCTATTATTACTGTCAGACTTACCTGACTGTCGTAGGAAATACTTCTGCTCCTTGTACGTAGATTGTAATGAAAGCAATATAAATAAAGAATTTTCCAGCCATGGCAGAAATGATTCGTCCAGCCGTAAATCCTACAGTAATATAGTTAAATTGTTAGAATTCAGATCTGCATTCCATATTGGAGTACTATCCCATATCTTATGGATCCTAATGTATAGCTCTGTTTTTATTCAAACATTTTGTATTGTTTCATGAGCCATTGATTACGTGAGTGAAAACAATCCATAGCTCAGGGAACAAGATTTAGTTAAGTGCTCATGGTATAAAACTTTCTCTCAGTCGGGTGTGCACATAGAATGAGCAAACAACTTCCGGATTTTTCTGTCTGAAAATCCCGAAAATCTGAACTCATTGCATTGCAATGATTGCAAACATTGCCAGTTCCTGATACATTGTTAAAATATGATTATTATATATATAGTAGTAATTCTTTTACTGTCTGATGTTGAACCGGTGATTTTTTTTGTATTTCACGACAAACAAAAGAAGCAAACGGTGTACGTATTTTCCAGCAAAACATTTTACAAAATGTTAACACACCACCTTCCTCACCCTGACGCACACGCATACCAGAGAAACTATAGCTTGTGCACGCCACAGATTTATTTTAGTAGTGCAGAAATTATTGCAGTTTTGCTGGACAGGCTTTGCAGAGCATCCAGGTTGACATAGATAGCAAGTTGAAAATACGAGGCAAACCCGAGTTTTAATTTTTTAACCAGCTTGCGTGTATTTAGACATCGGAGGATAAACACTGACGAGTGTTGGATATAGCTTCTCAAACGAATCTATATTTTAAGAATAAATCGACTTTAAAGTTTGCTAAATTTGATTGTAATCTACCTCCGGTTTCTAAATACTGATTAAATATTTCTTTCTTTTGAATTTTTCTAATCAATTATTGAGTTTGAGAAAGATTAGATCTTAACAACCTGTATTAAATCTGTCAACTGGGATGGAAGCGGTTATCACAGAAGCACCAGCAGCTGCTACTAATCCAAACACGATTAACCATTTACGGCTAAATCTAAAAAAGAAATTAACCTTGTATTGTGCGGGTTGTGATTCCAAAACGACCAATAAAACTAATATTTCTTACTTGTTGATGCCATAAAGGGCGAAAATATTCGATGGAATAAGAATAATATTTGTGAGGAAAAAACTTAGATAAATATTGCCACCAAGATAAACGGAGCCATAGGATACTGCATAAAACATTAGGGCGCAAGTAAACCTGAAAAAGAAAATGAAACAACGTAGTGTGGTCTAAGACAACTTAGTTGGTTGCGTGACATCAAGAATTTGGTCACTAAAAACATATACCACATTTTAAAAACAGTAACTGAAAGAACAAGAATTTGAATTAATTACTTTTAAATATCAAATTAGTAATTATCTTTTGACGATCAACATCACGATCATCCCATCCTATCATCAGTCAGTTATATCCTATGCTGATATGATGATGATGATGATGATGATGATGATGATGATGATGATGATGATGATGATGTCATCACATGCACCATTATATTTTAAATAATTTTAAATAGGAACGCGAATCTCTTACCATGACAACCATGTCGTTAAAGTTATTAATGAAATGGTTTTGTTATAAAACAAATCCCTAAAATCAGATTTTTCATCAGATGCTTGTTTTGGTATAAAAATGTCTTCCTCAGGCATGTCTTTCTTGTTCCAACTTGCTACTTGTCTCAGTACTTTACGTGCTTCCTCGTATTTACCGTGGACCAACAAATACCGCGGAGACTCTGGGATAAACCTATTATAAACGCCAAGAAAGAGATTAAGATAATTATACAAGAAAACCATTTATTAAAATGACATTGTTCAGACCTTTTGTTACTGCTACTGCTACTGCTACTACTACTACTACTACTACTGGCACTACCACTACCACTAAGGCTACGGCTACCACCGCTACCGCGACCACTACCACTACCACTAAACTGCTACTGTTACTACTGCTACTACCACAACCACTAACACTACCACTACTGCTACAACTACCCGCATATATGCGCAGTTTACCATCCTTTCACTTTGCTCTATATCCAAGACACTACCTACGCAGCGCTTTTTTTACCTTTATACATGCATTCTACAGATTAACTAGTATACTCACCAAACAAAAACCATCACCGGTGTTGCCATTAGTGCTGTAACAAGCATTAGATATCGCCAATCACGTATGAAATAAGCAAACAGAGGTATCGCCGAATAAATAAACGAACCAGAAAACCACAATGACGACCCAAAAATTCCACGTCGTTTACTGACACTAAATTCCACCAAAATGATAAAACAACACATACAAGCTCCCCCTAATTTAATTAAAAAACAATTCATTATAATTAGAAGCAAGAATTTGAGGTAACACCACGTTTAATATTAGTTATTGCTAAGCTTTCGACCTGTTGACTCAGACCTTCATCTCGTTTGAACTTACATCTTGAGTTTTGAAATGATACCTTTTGAATATATGTTTTATTTTCTTTATTTCTTGAAATAATTCTCTGCTGGCAATTTAGTGGCAAAAATTTTAAAACCTTAACAGCCTTTAAATACTGTAATCACAACTGAACCTAAAACGACAATTATGACAGTCTTTCTTCACTATAACGATAGAAATGGACATTCTTGAATTAATCGTTAATTTGAATGAGCCCCACTGATCTCTATGTAACTGGATTGCTCATCCTGCTACAAAAATGAAGCCAGCGGAGATGACGAATTAGGAGTACCAAGATGGCCGCCACGGAAAATTGTATGTTTTCGTAGCACGAAAAGAGACGAAAACAGCCACATTAAAAATATTCCTGCCATTGGTATTAAACAAAGAACACTGTAAAAGGTTTAGAAGCTTAGTTTTTGCATTTGTTGGTATTATCACCGAGCCCGGGCGTAGGGCCGAAGGCCCGGAGCCCGGTGAGGGTGCTAATCTCGACATGCGTGGAGTCCATTAAAGCCCGTTTTCCACTAGGCGATTTTTTAACTGAACAAGCAGAACTGAGCATGCATAGATGCGTACAAGATTGAACTCTCTTTTCACTGACGTTCAGCATACATTTATCTAATAGACAAATTTATGCTGAACGTCAGTGCCTCTTTCTGTACTTTAATATTTACATTGTTCCAAATTTTCAGATAGTTTTACCTTTTTGTTTGCAGAAGTCTCCCCATTCAAAATGTAGAGTAGCTCGATGGCACATGATAAACAATTGCTCACAAAAAACGAGATTGTAATTACTTTGCTTCAAATTTGGTGTAGATATACTCCATAAGCATAAGCGAATTCATTTTCTTATTCGAAAATGTCAAACTGAACAATTTTCCATTACTTTCGGGCCAATGTTTTCATGATTTCATCACTCATAATATAAATTTTAGCGGACGCCATGTTTGGCCTAGTTTCCAGGTTTTGCTTGCGGCGTGAATATGTCGTGGCTGCTGATTGGTCAGAATAGGAGTATTCCAGCTATAAGAAGGTTTATCATTGGATAACGCTACTAGTGGTCTATCACCAATAGACCATAGTAGCTCGGCCAATCAGAAAGCCGGATTTGTAATAGACCACTATAGTTGGTTGATACTAATTGTATTTAGTATCATTCTGATTGGCTAAGCTACTAGTGGTCTATTGGTGATGACTAGTAGGTTATCCAATGACAAACTTCTTATAACTAGAATGTTCCTATTCTGACCAATCAGAAGTCACGACATATTCACGCTGTGCATGTGTGGGTCCAATTACCTATCTATCAATGAAAAAAAACTGGAAACTAGGCCAAACATGGCGTCCGCTAAAATTTATATACGAGTGATGAAATCATGAAAACATTGCCCCAAAAGTAATGGAAAATTGTTCAGTTTGACATTTTTGAATAAGAAAATAGGCCTATTTGAAGCAAAATAGTTACAATCTCGTTTTTTGGGAGCGATTGTTTATCATGTGCCATCGAGCTACTCTACATTTTGAATGGGGAGACTTCTGCAAACAAAAAGATAAAACTATCTGAAAATTTGGAACAATGTTTGATAAGACTTATTTACGTTAAAGAAAAGTTATTTATAGTTGATACTAAAACAATTAGACAACTCGCCCTCGTTTTCTACGAGCAAATAGTCAACTCGGCTTCGCCTCGGTTGACTATCAGCTCATAGAAAACTCGGTCTCGTTGACTAATTGTTAAATATGTCAACATGTGGACGGACCATACGCGGTGAAGATTGTGGGACACTGGAAACAATATAGTTCTTGACAAAAAGATTTCCACTAACAACATAATATATTCTGGCCTAGCCCGCTTTATATATCAAACGCATGTTGTTTTAACATTTCGATTACATGGCAAGCGGGCTAGCCCGGTTTGCCGGGATCCCGGTTAATTGTCGCAACCTGCAGGCTAGCCCAGTTAACACGGGCTGAAAATGTCCATGTAATCGTTTTCATCCCGGCAAACCGGGCTGAAAAACTGTTGAACTCGCTTCGATACGCATTCGTTTGCTTGACTGTGTATAAATAGTGCTGAAAGGAACTGAAATAGAACATCAAAACGTTAAGTTGTTTGTGTGATTCGTGATCATAGCGAAGATTTAATAAATTAATAAGTCTTCGTGAAGACGCTTTCGTGGGTTAGCTAAGACTATAACAATCTTTTTATTAACGATGGCCTTACAAAATAAATAATGGACTATAATTAGTGTAAAACTGAAGTAAAACTGACGTAACTTTGGCCTTATTTACTTGATAATTGCGATTTCGGCCTGAAATCGTCCCGGTCCATGTAATCGCCCCCTTAATGTAAAACCACTTGTGACTTAACATAGAATGCCTATAATTTGGCATAAAAATCGGAAAAGGAGCAATTTTTCTTCTGTAAAACGTACAAATGCTGTTGAAATATTCATTAACATGTAGGTGAAAACAGTTTCAGCACTTCATATTTTGAAATGAAAAATTGTTTTTGTTATGTTGTTTGTATAGTTTTCAGTCAATTCAATGCCTTTGGAAAATGCAAATATTTTTAGATGCTCTAGTATAGCAACGTTCTTTGCAAACATGGAAAGAAAGAACTGTAAATTATAACCTTAAATGCGACGTGCAATGTTGTTCACCTCAACAATTTTTTATGAAATAACATCCTTAAATTTTTCTTTGTGCCTCCTTTCTGTGTTACCTTTTTCTTTAAAAAAATAGAGTTAAACAGTTTTTTATTTCAAATATTCTACTAGAATTAAAACTATATTTTGATCGTTCCGATAGGAGAGGCCATTTCCCGGCCCCAAATAAAAAAACGGCGCAAAGGGGGTTGCATTAACGTTTTCTAATCATCACACCAAATAGCAGGGGCTTTTCAAAAAAATTCATGTAAAAAGGGGCGAGGGGTTATTGCTTTATGTATTTCTAGTTTAAATTTAGCAGTAAAACGTGTTATTTCGTAGTTTTTTTACTCCGCCCGTTAATCGATAAACTTGCCTATATCACAAAACTCGTAAAAACCAACGGAATCAGTCAATAACTTCATTATAAAACTATCTATATACCTTTGGTACTAATTTATAAATTACAAAGCCTTGAAGTATGTAGTTGACAATTTTGGACTGTATTTGCTTGTATTTCCCTTCTGTTCTTCGGTAGTATAAACAGTGATTGCCATGTTAGAATTGTTTTACGGCTTTTCCGACTCCCCCGGTAAATTCTTACTACTCTTAAGCCCGCAAGGTACACTGGACCTGGAGTACCAACATGGCCGCCAGTGGCTTCATAATGTTTACTGCTGACCATAAAGGATGAGCAATCTAGTTGTATAGAGATCAGTGATGAGCTCTGTTTACATGAAGTGGATTGAGTGTCCAAGTCAAATCTCGCATGTTGTTTCTCCTTGTTACGTTTACATGAAGAAGATTGAAAGTTTTCGATCTGATCAAAACAAATGTTTCAAAACCGAAAATAGTGTTCCAAACACTATTTTCTGTACTTTTCTCAATGTTCGCCATGTTGTACGACACGCACCAATGTCACGCAAGTTTATCAAGTCATTTTTGAAGTGAAAGCGTGTTTAGATGAATCAGATTGGAAACATTCAAGTCAATCCACTCAACTTCGTGGATTGACTTCAGCCAGATCGGATTCTCCATGTAAACATGTGCCGGATTGACTTAACTGGCGTTTTTCGGATCCGATACGACTGTGTATCCGCTTCATGTAAACAGGGCCTAACGCAAATATATATCATGAGAATGCTCACCACTTCCGAACCCAGTCAGAAGGCGGCAAATCATAAATACCCAGAATGCCTTTGGCCAGATTATAATCCAAGTGAACAAGAACACAAGTACAGTTGATAACTGCAAAGCCTTGCTTCTACCAAATTTATCTGACAAATAACCCATCAGAATATTTCCAATAAGCCATCCAACCCAATATAATGAGGACGCAACACTTTGAAGAATAGAATCATCACAGACGAGATCGTACTAAACGTGAAATAAAATTGAAATTTTTCATTAACAAATAAAACATAAAGCTCCGTGCATATGTACTCTTATAAAGGCACGTTTGACGTCATTCGAACAGGAAAGAAATTCTTTCTATTCACTTTCGTGTTCAAATCACGTCAAATATATCTTTATAAGAGTACATATGCACAGGAGCGGTACGTTTTATTTGTTTTATAAAATATGAAGAAAAAAACAAACTAAAAGTGGGTTAGTTTTGAAAGTTCGCTAGCTTTTCCCGCCAGGTGACGCCATCCTATACACCACGCCATTTTACGTCATTCATGATCTTCATACTCTTATAAATGCACGGGGCACAGCCAATCAGAGCGTGCGTAGAGGGCACCTTATTCATAGAAATTAAGTTTGTCTTATTTGAAGGAACACTTGAAACGACAAAGTAATTACATCTTTTGCGAATTTTGGTTTCCTTGGCTTCGTTTTTGAGATATTTCACATTGTTTGATATAAATATATTGATATGTCACATCTTATAACGTACATGTACATAATAACTTATCGGTAAGGCTATATTATCTTTGCTATTATCAAACGAAATCAGCTCTTGACATTCTAGATGTTTGTTGTTGTGGTAGAAACACGCCCACATGCTTCCTTCGAATTAGGTTTAGTTTGATAATAGCAAAGACGGACGTAGCCAGGATTTTGAAAGGGGGAGCCGAAATCAAAATAAATTTTTTAGGGGGGTCCGGGGCCCCCGGGAAATTTTGAAATCGAGAGTCGCTGAAATGCCATTTCCTGGCTTTTGAAGGAAGATTTTACTGACTCTTTTAAAAACGTCATATAAAATACTCAAAACAGGCAAACGTCACATAGATACTCAAAATGCATACACTCAGTAGATTGAATACACTGTTTACAGTTTACTTCCTGACACAATTCATATTGCATCAGTTTTGTAGTTACATGTCTGTTATTTTATATCCCCCCCGGGCTCTCCCCCTCCCCCCCCATAATGTTTAAGTACATGTTATAACGTGGATGATCCTCGTTCTTATAAAACTATCTGTCCTAAGCGTAATTGTGTCCGTAGTTTCACAACACCGATATCGTGTTGTATGTAGGAACCGTATACTATTATGTTTTGGAGGCTTTGTCGGTGTATGAACAACTGAAATATTTTATGGTTAGGATTAAGCTCAGTGACAGGGTCATGAGAATATCAGGGTGAGGCTTTCGTTTGTTCACACACCGAAAAAGCGTCGTTGTTAGTTGTTTTCGTGTTGACTATGTGGTTATTGTTGTTATTATTTATTGTGGTTATTATTTATATTTTGGGCCCGCAGTAATTGGCAACTAGCTGTTGCGGTAACCCAGCCAAATTATTTACTGTGTATATTGTTATTGTTATTATTGGCAAAGTTATTAAATAAGTCATCATGCGCGTGTACGTCACTAGGCGGCCGGCCAAGGCTTCAAAATATTACTTTTGATGGCATTTCTTGTTACAAGCAGGCAACCATGCCAAATCGTATCGGATAGTGTATACTTTGGAGGTGAGGGGTGTTGGCAGCCGTAATTATTGATCTATATACTAAAATTTAGAGCTTTTTGAAAGCACAATGTGATGGATGGGATATCTGTAAAGTGCTGCTATTTACGTTTGTGTTTTATTTGAATTTGGCTAATTCAGAATTCTATCCAATCAGCGGAACTCACAATTATAAACAAACAAGAAACATAGCGCAAATTCGCCTAAATATAGACCTTATTCAAAAATGGCCGACGAATTAAAATTATTTTATATACATATAAATTAGCCCTTATGAACTCGTTTTCATGTGTGAAATTCAAAATAATTTTTACTTTAAAACGAGGTCTTAAGGCTAATTTATATGCACATAAAAGAATTCTAATTCGGCGGCCATTTTTGAATAAAGTCTATAACACTTAGAAGAACATGGCCAACAATCTGAAAACTTTTTGTAACAAGCAGGAAACCACCATATAAATGTAGCTTAGACATTCATCAAGATGACTATATAGCCAGATTGCCTTCCGTGTATCATCGGATAGAACTGTTGAACTGGTGAGTTAACTGTCTAAGGGTATTATGAGCAACACTATACTGTAGTACAAAAGCTCAGCTTTATAACAGTAGATACATGGCAGTATCAGCAAACTACCAAAATAAAACGAAATAATTTACGAATATGATACTTTCCTGTAGCTACAAGGTCTAATAAATTTCTGATTCTTGGCAAGCTTACCTTTTTGTGGCTTTGCTTCGAAGTATTTAGGTGTATTCACGCCATATTTCTTGTTTGTTTATGATTGTGAGTTATGCGAATTAGAATAATCAGAACTTCAGGCACGCTGATTGGATAGCATTCTGAATTAGCCATATTCAAATAAAACACAAACGTAAATAGGCAGCACTTTACAGATATCCCATCCATCACATTGTGCTTTCAAAAAGCTCTAAATTTTAGTATATAATTCAATAATTACGGCTGCCAACACCCCTCACCTTCAAAGTATACACTATCCGATACGATTTAGCATGGTTGCCTGCTTGTAACAAAAAATGCCATCAACGGTGTTTTCGAGACACTTTTATCGAGGTTGGCCGGCCGTCTATCACAGCATGTGACATTTACATATCAAACAAACAAACAAACAAACAAACAAACAAACAAACAAACAAACAAACAAACAAACAAACAAACAAACAAACAAACAAACAAACAAAAAGTCAAACAAACAAGGCGAACAAACAAACAAACAATGCAACAAACAAACAAACAAACAAAGCAACAAACAAACAAACAAACAAACAAACAAACAAACAAACAAACAAACAAACAAACAAACAAACAAACAAACAAACAAACAAACAAACAAACAAACAAACAAACAAACAAAAAGTCAAACAAACAAGGCGAACAAACAAACAAACAATGCAACAAACAAACAAACAAACAAACAAACAAACAAACAAACAAACAAACAAACAAACAAGACAACAAACAAACAAACAAACAAACAAACAAACAAATAAACAAACAAACAAACAAACAAACAAACAAGGCAACAAACAAACAAACAAACAAACAAGGCAACAAACAAACAAACAAACAAACAAACAAACAAACAAACAAACAAACAAACAAACAAACAAACAAACAAACAAACAAGGCAACAAACAAACAAATAAACAAACAAACAAACAAACAAACAAACAAACAAACAAACAAACAAACAAACAAACAAACAAACAAACAAACAAACAAACAAACAAGGCAACAAACAAATAAATAAACAAACAAACAAACAAACAAACAAACAAACAAACAAACAAACAAACAAGGCAACAAACAAACAAACAAACAAACAAACAAACAAACAAACAAACAAACAAACAAACAAACAAGGCAACAAACAAACAAATAAACAAACAAACAAACAAACAAACAAACAAACAAGGCAACAAACAAATAAATAAACAAACAAACAAACAAACAAACAAACAAACAAACAAACAAACAAGGCAACAAACAAACAAACAAACAAATAAACAAACAAACAAACAAACAAACAAACAAACAAACAAACAAACAAACAAACAAGGCAACAAACAAACAAACAAACAAACAAACAAACAAACAAACAAACAAGGCAACAAACAAACAAACAAACAAACAAACAAACAAACAAACAAACAAACAAAAAAACAAAACAAAACAGAAGTATCTCAAAAACAAGACAATTACGTAAAGCAACAACTGGAAGATGTTACTAGTGTTATATACTTTCTAATTTTGAGTGTTAATAAAGACAGACTTAATTTCGTGTTAAAGTATATCTGCCATAGCTCGATCCGTCGCCATATTGTATTGCGTTGGTTTGCCTTGTCTTGCGTTGACTTTTGTTGGACTGCTATGTTCTCCTCTGCTCTCCTCTGCGCTTCGCGGTGCCATCTCGATATCGTGCATCACATGGTATCATATCGTATCGAATTGTATTATACATTTTACTTATAAGTAAAAGTTCTGAAGTTAAAGCCCTGAGTGAACACTCATAGAACCGTTTGTTGGGGCCAAGTCAACAGTTGCTAATCACGTGCAAGTACAAAACTAAAGCAGTCTCCAGCGAAAGCATGGAGTGGAACCGAGTAGTCCGATTGCGTTGCAAAATATTTTTTTTACTTCACCGATAAAACAAAAAGTAACGAAGTTAAAAAGTTAACAAAAAATTTACTTCCTTGCAAGTAAATACTGTTTTTTTTACTTAATAAAGTTAAAGTAAATTTACTTCGTTACTGTAACACTGCTTTGTATTAACAAAAATTTCTCTGTAATACATTAACAATTGTAATGTATAGTTTTACCTCCGTGACTGTCGAGGTGTACGTATCAGAAAACTTCCATTCTGATCTCAACATACTGCATCTATCCTGGTAATGTTTACCCACTGTGGTAACTGGTTCAGTTAAATTACATACTGTGCTGTTGCGTACACACTCCCAGGTTGGTTCACCAGCTATGAAAGCAATCACCATCAGATTGTACGCCACCATTGCCATGTATATATAAGCCATACAGAACAGTAAAATATATTGAAATCGACCATGCCCACCAATCTTTTCCAAAACTTGGTCTATTGTTATAACCATTCTGAAAGTGCAGAAAACCATTCAAAACGTTGTTGGTAAATTATTAACTGCTTAATAACCGAGAGTGAGGTCTTTATGCTAAAATATCAAACCGAGATCTTGCTGTTTAATATCTCATTTATTTTCGTTGTTTTTTTGCAGCAATAACTTTCTTATTAGGATTTTTTGTTTGTTTCCAATAGTAGGGCATTAACAATTTTCATAGTGCCCGCGGACATTACGGAGAAATCTCGCCCCGTCAGCAACCAATCATAGCGCGTGATTTTACCGGAAGTAATTCGCGCCATATAATAATAGTACGTAGTCTACTCTAAAAATTTCTATTAACCCACCTCTGAAAGACATTATTTTAACTGATAACCCTTTTTATTACAGGATATATACTTACTACTCCATTAAACGTGGAGAGTACTGAGTGAGAAAACTAGGAAGGACAAAATTTAACTCCACCTGATCATAAATTAACAACTGCATCGCTTGTGCAGGTTGGGTGCCTGGGTCATCCAAAGGCTTCCACTTCCGCAGCCAGCTCCCAGATAGAATACTGCTCCCGTGACTGGCAAATCCCCGCAACCCCCACACCAGACTCCAGGCACTCCTCACACTGACTAGGTCAGCGAAGGTATAGGGTAATTTTGAGAAATACGACAGAAAAATATAATAAATAAATAATGAATTTTTGTTTAGGGAGGGAGAGGGAAGAAGATACAAACTAACAACTTTCACGCTTCAATAACAGTACTTTCCTCCATGCTACGTTGAATAATATGCACCACGTCCGACAGACGACCACTCGCGCAAGTTAATCGGATTAATTAGTCAAGCAAGCTAAAGTGCTGGCTAACCCCAGGCAAATACTTTCCCGTACAGACCTCGAACTCGGTTAATAAGCCTTTAAAAACGTCATTGTGTAATGAGCGCCATCCAAAGCGTCACAAGTGTGTGACTTTTTGGAAAACGTTATACTATACCGGCTTTGCAATTATCGAACAAAATCACTTGAAACTAATCTCGTACGTGTGTTCTTGTACGTGCGTGTCTCTCACAACACTATACGTGCATATTGACTTACTAAAAACAATACATCAAACGATTAATAAATTTCCATATCAAACAAATTTCAAAATCTCGAGAACGTGAACTTCAATATCAAAAGAAGTGAGATATGAAACACTTACAGTTATAAACGCTAATCTTTATACTCGCAAAACTATATTTCAAATAAAAGAGTTTGTTTCTAACTCAATTTTTCATTTCATAGACATTTTAATAACGAACCATGTTGCTACAACTACGTGATTACGTCACTCTTTTTACTACGGCCTTTCCGTCCCATTTTAATAAACTACCGAAATAGTACATGTATGCCTGCGTGTACCTATTTTTATCACAGGGTTCACTAACTTACGTATTTATACGTATGTACGTATATTATACCATAAATGTTGAAACTAGAAGTTACTAAAAACAGGGGCGTCGGAGCGACACTAAAAATGGGGGGGCAAAATTTTTAGGGGGGTCCAGGGAAATCTAGAGTTTCTGAAATGCCATCTCCTGCATTTTGGGACAAGGATTTACGGAATTCTAAAGTCCAAAAACGTGAACTCAAAAGACAACACTTTTCCGGACATTGAATATCTGCATTCAAATGTCTTTATTATATCTATTCAAAGTCGTGGGTTAGCTAGGGTTAGTGATTTTGTTAATCATAACTTTATTACTGCATGGCCTTGTTTATTACAGCTAAATTCGGCGACAAAAATATCGAGAAAAGTCCTTTGCAACGCACCATGGGTAGCTGACGATTTCCACTAAGTAGTTTCGCTAAATTAAAATTCCAACAATTCATAAACTAAATTCAACGACAGAAAATAAACAATCTTAACAGTTTATCGATCTCTGAAAACAACTTTCTGTTGCTCGTACTTTCCACCATGATAGTACAAAGCGTTTCAAGCTTTGTAACTTCCTTCAGAGGGAATGTAGCATTCATTTCCAACGATTTAACAAAATCTGACAGCATCTTCAATTGAAGAATAAGACGCTCAATATCAAGATCGGCGCCATACGTTTCAGGAATCGATTCTGGAATGGTTACTTCAGTCGCATTTGCTGCCTTTAACAGTAACAGCTCAATGTCTTTGAGCAATGAAAATCCTCTCTGCTCAAAACGGCGAGAAATTTCTTGTTGAAGTCAAGCACTTCGAATTACTGCTGACGGTAAGAATCCTTTGCATCTGAAAAATGATGCCCTTTGGAGCCATCATCAAGCCTTCTCGGTACTCTTCTTCGACGCTCGAGACAAACGATCATAAAACCCATTTGTAGTAGCCAGAGGTGAGAGTACATTGCAGTCTGCGCTTGTAATGTCCTGGACAGTTCCTCGCCTGCGCTGAATACAAGGTGAGATAACCGTAGGCCAAACAATGAAGAGAATCTATCTAATCTGGCCAGAACACCTCCGCCTTTATGCCTATATCTCCTCCTTCAGCATTGACATCCTCCATGGTAGCTTGGACAGCTTGATACTTGTCCAGGATGGCAGAAATGGCTTCTGTTCGCACTGTCCAGCGGTTTGGGCAGAGTTGCTTTAAGCTACGAGTGGCAATCGAAGGTTGATTTTCAGCCTGCTTGGAAATGAATATTTCTGATCTCTTTGGTGACTTGTTGATGAGATGTACAGACTCTCGAACCAAATCCAAGGCGTCTCGAATTGGTCGAAATGTTTTGCATGCATCTTGCAAACACAAATTGAGACTATGAGCCAAGCAGTGGACTGGTATGGCACGTGCTTCCTCTTGCTGAATTTGTGTTGCAACGCCGCGAAACCTGCCGGTCATTGTAGCAGCACCATCGTAAACCCTGGCCTCGGCATTTTGTTAAAGGCAACATGCATCTGATTAGGACATCCTTCAGTTGTTGCACAATGAAATCAGCTGCGCAACTGGAGATCTGAACCAACCCCAAAGGATCTTCATGAATGTTACAACGCTCATCAACCCAGCGACAGCAGACAACTGCTCTTTATTGGCAATATCCCTTGTTTCATCTGCTAGAATAGAAAAGTAAGCAGCTTCTTGAATTTGTACGAGGATTTTGCGAAGAACATCTTGGCCCATCATGTTGATAATTTCGTTGACGATCTGTGGAGACAAATAGTGTTTTTCTTGTAGCCACATTAGCATTTCAGGTTTATCTTCTGCCCTTAGTTTTAAAAGCTGGTGAAGATTTCCATTTTGGTCGTCATGACCTCGCAAAGGCATTCCTTGTCTGAGAAGATAACGAACGGATGACAACTCTTTTACAAATAACGCCCGATGTAGTTCCTGCGATGTAGCTAGTTGCGTCTCTAGCTGGCTAGCAACTGATGGTGAGTAATAGCTTATCCAGGGATAGCATTCAATTAAAATGTTCACCAAAATAACTAACAAAGCTTACCTCATCTAATCGTTTTCGTTTCACGCTTTTTTCCGGTAAGCGTGACTGAGGTGCTACGTTCTGATTTGATCCAGATGCTGTTTCTGCAAAGTGAAATATGCCAAGGACAGGTAATCTAGACGATCAGCATGCTTGCAACCTTGCCCAATTAAATTCATAAAATTGTATCCGAGGCTAAAACTGCATATTCTTATTCCATATGTCTCTTGTCGCATTATTTTAATAATTTAAAAATAAACCGATTAAAAAAACCTTCCTGAACGATACACATATTTATTTTTACTATATCTTGCTGTGCGCTATCACTGTCATTATCCGGAAATCATTTAAATTCCGATTCGACATTTATAAATGATACTGATATAATCTGATTTGCCAAGAGTAAATTTACAGTATAAAGACTGGTTAGACTGCGCATCATTAAATTCTAGACTGCAGAGCGTGTGTAGACTTGAAGCGTTAAAACAGATTTCACTAATTTGAACTTTTACAATACAGGACCGCGTAACATCACATGATTCACATCCCTGTAAGCACAACGCAGATAAATTACAAGCTTACAATACTAGTCGGGTTGCGTGGCAAATTCACTTCTCGTCTTTGCGGCGCGCCACGATGGATCACGGATGAGTTTATACTTGTCTGTTACTTAAATTAATAAATAAGACCATACCTTCAGTTTCGAAAGATATTCCGGCCCATCCACATAAAATGTTCCACTGAGCCAGCTGTGTATGATTCCCTGAGACTAGACAAGACAGGAAGCTTAAACGACATCTTGCTGCTTCTGCTAGTAAACTCACAGCCACCGTCAGTGCGCGGCCAAGCACGTGTATATAAACTTGTAATTTAATCCGTAAATGAACGGATTTGACCCGTTTTAATACGTTAACTCGACACATTACGTGTAAGGATATTTCACAAACCATCTAAACCTGAATACA
Organism: Paragorgia papillata; assembly: GCA_035771165.1. NCBI lineage: Eukaryota > Metazoa > Cnidaria > Anthozoa > Scleralcyonacea > Coralliidae > Paragorgia > Paragorgia papillata. Next base: position 2,202,062 of record JAWNZC010000265.1, read on the forward strand.
AAATAATTTAGGGTGGGGGCCGAGGGAATCTTCAACAACTGAAATATACCTTAAAACAGTGTCCCCGTTTCAGTCTTTTACTTCTAATGTATATGCGCGTCGCAAGAGCAAAGCTATTACAAAACAAAGGAAAACATAACAGTAATCGTTATTCAATTAGGTGATTGCAACTGGTCATGTTTCGAATGTTTTGTTGTTAATCACGCAAGTTAAGGCAACTCACAGAACGCATTAAACGAAACTGTATTAAAACCGCACGGCCACGGGATTGTCATGTGAGTTGGTTTATATACTTTCAAAGTCTTTCAGAGGCTTTTACTGTCAGCATGTTGTTTGAAAATATCAAACAGTTAGTACGTGAATGAAAAATACGTGAATGAAAAGGCCGAGCAAAAATATTCAAACATCGTAAGGATTACCAATGTTTGTATTTGCTGTTCATTTTATCATCGAACCCTTTAACTGCAGCTTTGAGATAGTTCTGTTTATTGATTAGATTCATTAGATCAGCTATATAGATCCATTAGATCGCGTCGCGAGAGGGAACTAATTACTCGGGCTACCTGTGGTAGCCGAGTCTAGGTTTCGGCTCCGTTAGTTTTCTTCGCCACACAAAACTGCAAAATTGCGCAATACCTCCCATATATGGAGCCTACACTTCGAGTGTTCCATCACTTCGAAAATTCATCGACAGTCATGTTCCTTCGTTCCTACTCTGTGGAACTTTGTATCAAGCACATCACTGATCAACCATATAAGCAATTTACTTGGAAAACCTACCAACAATTTCGTCAAAGGCAAAGCTAGCCAAAGCTGTTGCATCCAAGTGGCAACCGAACAACCGACAACGATATACAGTATATTTTTCTCATGGCTAAACAAAAAATATTTTATAATACCGCCCAACCTCGTCCCCAGGGCCTTTTGCCCGAGGCAGCGCGAAAAGGCCCTGGCATCGGCTGGTTTTACACCCAGAAAATCTGGGTGTAATAAATTATAATATATTTGGTATCTTCGAGGAAATTGACTGTGCTTGTTTAGCGTGCAATAACGCCAACTTCTCTTCGTATTGTCTAGAACCACTTCAGGTAAAGTGTTTTGAATACTTGTTACATAGAGACCTCTATAATTCCGCAATTCGTCGTCCAAAGATAGCGAAATCAGGTGTTGCGGTAATAAAGAAGTCATAAACTTTCCAAGCCGCTTTTAATATATATTAAAGACGTTCTGGTTCAAGAAGTAACAACAGCAGAAGCTCCCGCGCAGTTTCTTCTACCAAAATCACAGGAAGAGACAAACATGACCCAGCTTCCTGGAATTCACGAGTTTTTGTTGACCGAAATTTAAGAAGAAAAGAATAATTCGAGCGGCAAACAGTGTGCTTTCAACTATTATAAAGTCATCCATCGCAGACGAGATGAAATCAGCCCGCAAACGGCGTCTTTGCAAACGTTCGGATGGTTCAGTATTGTGTGGCAAACGAGAATCTTAAGGAATTTGATTTTGATAATATATCTGGAGGTAGACGTACCTTTTCTCATAGATATTTTTAACGCCGTGTCTGGCCGCACGACTACGCCCGTCAAAGCAACAAATCATGAATTAAGTGTAAATATAACTTTCTTTATACTCAGTCTCTTCATAAATGAACGGTGTTTAATTAGTAGACTTTTTAGTCATTCTACTTAAAAATGTGTTATATGAAAAATTTACTATAATCCGCAGTCTGTCAGATTTTTCCTAAGTTCGAAATCACATATAAATATGAGCTGGCAAAGTGAAATTGACAAGACGTCAAAACCGCTACAATGGCTTACCAGAGAAATTATTAATATAAGGCTGAGGCGTTCTAGCTTTTCAGTTCTACATGTATATTTCATTATTTGGCGTAGATATATGTAATTCTTATATCAGGAAAAACGACATGCTTAAAATATAGCGTTCATAAGATTTTCTGCGCAGCTATTTTTTGTTGTTATTAGCCTGCGAGCCGGCTCTTGGGTAGGGCGGGATGTGAAATTAATATAGAGCCTGCACGCATAGCTATCAAATTTGAGTGCCGCCCTTTCTAACGGGTTGTCAAAAGCGACCAATCACAAACCAGACACGCAATGTAAACAAAGAAAACGGTTTTACTTCCTCGCCAGACTAATACGCTAATGAAATATTATTTGGAACAGTGGTTCGCACATTTGGGACAGTTAACAAGTTTTATAAAACGCAGAATCTTGAACTCTACATCAAATGCAAGCTCATTCAACATAACAACATACGTACACAATATATTTCAACGATGCGTAGTTCTGAAATTACTAGTCATCTTGTTCCACAAATGACAAGATAATGATATGCCGTATAGCCGCCGTGCCACTTCGGTCCTGTCTGACTTTTTCCTATCTCTATATATTTTCACATATCGAGTGGAAGAACTGAAAAGAAGGAGCCGGAGTCTTTCAGACTTTAACTTTGCCTGGCCATAGGAACTTCAGTCATATAAATAATCGTATCCCGAGAGCTACAGGCCGGTACAAAAAGCTGTGTGTATTGCAGGCGAATGGTGTTTCGAACCTTATCGTTTGTTTTATAGATAATATTTTCTCAATCGTGGGAAGTTGTCCTTTGATACCAAATTTTCAATTAATTGACTTATCCATGAGAGGACGATTTGCTTTCACACTAAAGTGTTTAACAACCGTGGCAAAGGGAAAAGGTGGTGACATTTTTGGAACGAATCTGAAACGCTGACATTTCAAGCAAGGACTCCCCTCGAAACGTCAGCATTTCGTTTCAAAACGATTCGGGTCTATCGATCTGGGTCTATTCTAATAATATGATTTTAATACGGTTCGTACAGCCCTTGATAAATGATCAAAGATATTAAAAATATTTACCTGATGGAAATATCTTTCAGATGGAAATATCTTTCAGACACAAATGCACTTAATATTTTACAAATTACCAGCAGTCTATTAATATATGGTTGTACGTCAACAATCAGCATCTCGTCCAATCAGTGAGCTGCGTCCCAATTTGGAACGCTACTACTCAAAAAACAATACTACGCGTGCAGGCTCTCCTTCTCCTCCTCTCCCCAATCCCCCAAAGGAGAGCCGGCTCGCAGGCTACATTGTTATCTTAGTTGTGTGCCTAAAATATAATATTAGCCACTATAAATATCGGTCGTTGAGGACCACATTTTAACGGCGTTTCCGAGAGGTTTAATATCTACCACTCTTTGTTCATTGAGATTTTTCGCTTTGAAACTGGAAAATGAATATATATATACAACGTCGAATTTGCAAATTGACTAAATTCGCGTTAATAACTCGCGTTAATGGTAGTAAATTTCTCAACTATTTTTTATCTGAACTGACAACAGTATAAAATTCCAAACTCGTGTACTCACTCCCGCTGTCGTACCTATGTGCTCTCAAAATACAGCGGATTCAGGTTGACCGTTTAACGGCAACATTTGTCGCGTTCGTTGCAACTGATTAATTATACGACGTTTCCAGGCAAAATGTCAGACGTTGCTGGGCGGGGCTTACAAGTTCTTAGTGAATTCACACGCAACGCTGATATTTTTTGACAGAACGTTGTAAGTCCCGCCCAGCAACGTCTGACATTTTGCATGGAAACGTCTTAATTAACTGTTGCAACGAACGCGACAAATGTTGCCGTTAAACGGTCAACCTGAATCCGCTGTAAATGGATTTTATACTGCTCCCAGCCTCCACACTTCGTTTGTGGCTACGCACTTTCTGCATATCAATTTTGAACTCGAATCGTCCTCGGTGATCTAATTATTTCACAAGTATTCTGCACATTAGCACATAAATCCTTGTCATTGCTGCTTTTACTGAATACCGAACCATATGACGACTTTCGAAGACGAAAGACGGCAGATTAAACTCCGAGCAAAGATTCAGGGGCGCAACTAGAAAATTTCGAGGGCAGGGGTTGAACGCAAAAAAAGGGCAAAGTCGTTCAGTATTCTAAACAATTTGGGACTAGAAGGTAGTGGTGTGGGAAGCAGAGATTCTAGGGGGGTCCGGGGGCATGCTTCCCCGGAAAATTTTTGAATTTTAGGTCTCTGAAACGGCATTTCCTGCATTTTTAGGACGCTTTTCTCGTATTTTCAGTTGCGGAAATGTTTATTTTGGTCTCGCATTATTGCGGAGAATTGTATTGCGTGCTACAACACGATTAATTATCTGTTTATCTAATGTCTAACCTAGTATTAGAGGTCGCACAAAAAGGGCAGGGGTTAAAAAGGGCAGGGGTTGCAACCCCCCCAACCCCCCCCCCCCCCTAGTTGCGCCCCTGAGATTTCTATCCTAGAGAGTCGGTTTTTCGCCACTGAATTATTTGGCAAACGTTATCCGAATCCGCCATTATCGCTACTATAAGTATAAGAACAGATCAAACTATAAACGTGGACGCTTATGAGGTATTGTCGAATATGAGCCATTCATCCTAAATTAATTGAAACTTTGCATTAATTTTATTTGCGAAGAATATTTAAGAAAAGCGATCAACCAATGAAAACGCAGAATCCACCAGCCGATGCCAGTGCCTTTTCGCGCTGCCTCAGGGCAAAAGGCCCTGGGGACGAGGTTGAATGCCGCCGGTACAGAGATGAGGATCAAAACGCTAACATTCTGGATCTTTATATTGGCACTGTATACACTTTCTCATGCTTTTGGTCGAGCAATTCATAGGTTCATAGGTTTTTCACATGGCCTCAGCAATACTAACAGTTGTTAAATGATCTGGCTCACGAAGTGTCCCGCTCTTCCGCCCGCCCGCTCTTCCGCCCGCCCGCTTTTTCTCCCTCGCCCGCTTTTTCTCGCTCGCCCGCTTCTTCGCCCTCACCAGTGGCCCTCACCCGCTTCTTCACCAACCCTGTCTGATGAATTGGTCTGAACTCTGAGGACCTGTAATTCTGTAAACCTCGCGCGTTATAGAGACCTCTGCACTTTCCAGTAGCCCGAGCGAACACCTGACCCAGGTGTCTTGTTTGTCTATGTTTCGAAATGGCAATCATTACGTCATCCCATCAGGCCTTGCGCGGCTGATGATGCGTGCTAAATGCTAATCTTCATGCTTTTTTTCTTCGCTTTCCTGAATCCTGATGTTTGATCAAGTTGTTTGAAGTCAAGTGTTCTTTCTTGGACGTCTTCAGTGTGTTCACAGAGATAGTTATTGTTCAGTAATTTCGCTGGCAGGTATCTTGATCTTATATACGATGACAATCGCTGATTAAACATGATCGTGCTGTGTTGATATTTAACACCAGAAGTAGTACAGAACAGGCCCACAGAACAGGCGTTCTGTTCTGGGGGAAAGGGTTGAGAAGGTTTGAGAGGGCGCTGGTGGAGCGCGCGCGAGAAGCGAGAAAAAAATAAAGCGAGGCGAGAAGAAAATAGGGGCGGGCGGGGAAAAAATTGGGGGGAAAGGCGAAGGAACGCCTGCCAAAATCCTATTCATAAACGAGACTTTTGTGTCCAAAACCTTCGGTTAAATTCCCATTGGTTCATATGCGTATTGGCGTCAACACTCGGGAGTCCTCAATGAAACCTGTCAACACACCGTAAAAGCTTTCAAACCAAACACAAGCTGGATTGTATTTCGTTATTTTCGCACTTCTCAGTCTGTTCGTAACTTCACCTTCGGATTGCTGCGATTGCGCGGATTTTATCTGCTTCCTTTGGCCAGGACTTCGGTCTGGTGAAGAGACGTTGGCAAAAGCCGTTTCACGCGAGTGTTCTCTTCATCACCAACCATTGTCATCGACGAAAACTGTGGATGCATCTTGTTTACAGCAGCCTTCAGTTCCATAAAATACTTAGCGAAGTTTCGCATCCTTCTACCGCAGCTTTTACATACGCGATTTGACAAGTTCGGATCTCGAGAAGTATCGATTCCAATAGATTGACAAAGCGAGGCTAAGACAACATTTTCACCGTCAATTTCATCTGCGGTATTAAACCTGAAGGAGGCAACTCTTTTCAGTGGAAAATTGCACTGACATACCCGACAGAACTAATTCGGAGTAGCCGAGTAGGAGCATTTCGAGGGCTTCCAAAGCGTGATTTTATTATTATTTTATTATTTTTCTTTAGTAATTGTAATTAGCAATTCCCGCGAAAAACCAACACCTATGGCGAGGCATGTTCACGCTCAATCAACGTTAATTTCCGGAACAGTTTTTCATTGGTTATTTGAAGAGGTGTTGATTATAAGTTCCAGTCATATTTACTTAAAAATTGTCTCGTTTATGAATAGGATTTTGGCAGGCGTTCCTTCGCCTTTCCCCCCAATTCCTCCCCCCCCCCCCCCTATTTTCTACTCGCCTCTCGCGCGCGCTCCATTGGCGCCCTCTCAAGCCTCTTTCCGCTGCCCCTCTCAACCCTTTCCCCCAGAACAGAACGCCTGTGCTACGCAGGCTACACCAGAAGGGACTCGACATATGAACGCTGTGTGGAAATACGTTAAATACAGGCAATCGTGTTTTGTGTATTGCGAATTGTATTTTCTATCGGAGAATTAGATTGTGTTTTGGCTATTTTCTGCGACCAATGATGTTTAGACTTTTATAGATTTTAGCACTGCTTGCGATGTAATTGCAGCTGCGAGATTGCCGTAGCCCGAGTGAACGCCTGACCAGGCGTCTTGTTACAAAACAAAATAAACAAAGTATAACACAGTAATTGTCATTTCCAATCGATTTCTTTATTTCGTCTTCGTCAAGTTCAGCTTTCTTCTACAGAAATGCTATATATAATAGAAATTCGAGCAGATAATTTGCTTGTAAACAACAGGAAACTCGGAAATGTCAACACAATAGCAACACTATAGCCTCGACATGTAATTAATGCGGTCGGTTATCTAGTGTCCGCGTTTTCCAGATAACCAATGCGGTCTTTCTAGATATCAACAAAATTAAGAACCAGCGTCTACAGGAACATGTTGTCAAGCTTTTTACAGACTTGGTAAGAAGTTACTTCTCTTTTACTTCTCGCGTAGCCTGTGCGTACTCTAGCAAGACTACATGGCAATGGCAATGCATAATTGCATAGATTTTCACAAATAGAATCTATGGTCTTATAGAATATTTATTTGATCAACAACATCAATACCAGCTTTGGTATATAGGATACAAACGTGACACTAACTACAACTACATGACATACATATTACATATATATAAAGTTAATTTCTATTATCTACGTTAACTCTTTCTAAAATTGTTAAAACATCGAAACAGTATTTCCCTGCCAAAGCCATAACTGTTCTGTCTTGCATAGACATAAGGTACATAAAAATATCTTGGGAATTAAACAATTTGAATGAACTATTTACTTTATATAGGTTATCAATAAAATTTACTCTGAGATCGGCGAACTTTGTGTTTGTACATGACGTTAAAAAGTGTTCTTCATTCCCGATCTCGTTAAGATCGCAATGTTTACATAGTCTATTACTGTATGAAACATTGCTGTATCGACCAGTTTCAACAGGTAATCTATGAGCTGAAATCCTTAATTTTGTGACAGCTTGACGGTGTTTGAAATTGTGAATTTCAGAAAGGTATTTTTCACAACCAAAGTTAGTTTTCAGTTTGGTTTTTTTTCAGTTTTTTTTCTTATATGAACTGCTGCGGTGCAGGAAGCGCCGAAGGTTTGCTAATGTAATATAAATGTAAACAAGGTCGTTTTTCTGAATCTAATATATTTAGTTTCCGAATGTAATACGACATGCGATATCTAGACATCAGACATGCACTGAACAGTTCAACATATTGATATATCTTACCGGTATTTGCTCTATTCGGTGCTTATTATACTTGCATTTTGTAGTTGTCGGACTATAAAGCAGCAAGGCCAGGACCAACCTGTTTTGAAATAGCTCGTCATCTTTTACGTACTAGGTCTACCGCGATCGCCGGCGTGTGCATTTGTAAACATTGTAAAGCCTTTGTAAGCATGTAAAGCTATTCAAACAAGTAAACAACTGAGAAACAGTGAAATGTCTTTCAAATATTCAAAAATATCGATAAAATGGCAATAAAAGCTTCGTTCAAAAGAGACAACCACTGATCATCTGGAGACAATTCGGTCAAACCACTGTTCTCTGACGTCCTTCACTCCTTCAGTTTAAAGTTTCCAATTATTTTTAATACACCTTGATTCGCTGACAGTCCGATTACTCTGACATCTTCGTTTGAGACGAAACGATAAAATGGCAAGAAAAGCTTCGTTCAGGAGACAACTCGCCATGAAAGTGAAATCTCGGTTTCGCAAAGGCTGTCGGGTCAAGTTTGTCGACACAAAAAAGATTGAACATTTAATAGATTTCGACGTTGGCAACAGGTTGAAAATTTTAATTATAGAAATTCTTGGTTTATAGCCAGGCGCATTGTTGTTGTCCTTATCTTTTCACTTATTGTTCAAATTTCGTTCAACATCATTCAACACCATTCAACACCGTTCAACATCATTGGCCAAACGCTTTCCACATGTTGAATCACGGTTGAATTCAACAATGTTGAACGATGTTGAATGAAATGTTGAAAGCGTTTGGCCAGGCCTTAAGTAAATCTGTCAGGCGATTTTACTCGTGAAGGGGAGAGGTCTTGCCGGAAAGCTCATGCATGCAGGTAAGGTTGTAGCCTGCTGGCGTAGCCGGCGCTCTAGAAAGGTTGAAGTGCAGCAGACCTTCTTGATAAGCATTCCAAACCATTGAAGCATCATCATTCACTTTGCGGAAATGCCGCGACAAGAGCTTTTTACTTGAAATACAAAATAATTAATGGAATAAAGTCAAAATATCACCGTTTTGTTGTCTTATTACCGTAAATGTTGAAATAAAGTTTACTCTATTCCAATTCTACCATGCGAGCAGAGCCTTCTCTTCCTTATTTCTTCGCTGAGAGGTAGATCTTCGCTGAGAGAGAGGATTCTACCTCTATATCTCAGCGAAGAAATAAGGAAAAGAAGGCTCTTATATTAAGGTAAACGGTACCCAGTTCTCAAGAAGAAGAAGATGATTTATTAGCACTCACGTAATATAATATAATATAATATATAAATTCACTTCAAAACCTCATTAATATTCATGAACCAAATTGTCCACTAATATGCACGTATTTGATCATGTGCAAGTCTTTTATACCTGATAAAACTACTACGAATATTAACTGAGGTGAAATTTTATATAAAGAATACTAATGAACGTGAAATTTTATATAAAATGTCATCCTAATTTATAGCAAATCTATTGTCGGCGTTTTTGAAGCTATTCAAAACACTCGTAGTCGCGTTTTATCAGATCTAAAACACTTTTAAATCTGATAAAACGCTCCTACTCGTGTTTTAAATACTACATATATATTTATATAAGATATATTTCTTAGTGAAATATATGAACGACGACCAGATAAGCTTGGGAGGTAGCCTGTTTGCAATAACAATTAATGTCAATGTAAACCTTTTATATTTGCGGTGCTAAAGACGCTTCTATCTTGTTTACTGACCTGGTGTATTAATTTAACGTTCTGGTTGTCAGCTTTTGTGAGTGATTCCTTGCTTTATATATATACTGGATATATGGAGTGATAACAGTTGTCAATGCATTCAGCCAGAGTTCAGACTTGAAACTGGACATGTGACCAGGACATTGATTTGTTTTACGAAGATTCAGAATAAAAATAGGTACGCAACTCGTACATGTGTCAACTAACCTGAATGTCAGGCCTTTATTTGTTCCCGCCTTCCGCTAAACCGGCAGCGCGGGCAGAGGTGCGGGCGAGCGAGAAGGCGCGAAAAATAAAGGCCTGAGGAAACTCTTATTAAAACCGTCTTCCGCCCACTTTGTTATTTTTAAAAATTAACGAGATATGATTGATATGTGTTGTCAAAAGAACAAAGCGTATGTTTTGATTTCATCCCACAGAAATATATAGTCTTTCTCCGCGTCTGGTTTTAGTCCAGACTGGTCTAGGTAGATAAATACACGCGCTCGAATAGGGGAGTTCAAGATTTATTTCGCCATATTGCACAGCATATCCTCTCATCTAGAATTACCAATAATCAGTAAGTGTGCAATGGCCTACAATTAACAATAATTGTGAATTTTAAAGAACTAATTCTCAACCCCCCACCCCCACCCCCAACCTCGACCCCAACCTCTAAACCTCACCCTAACCCTAACCACAACCCCCTTGGAAACCCTAAACCTAACCACAACCCTCCGGGATGTGAATCAACCGCTCCCCCCAGGACCGGCGAAGTTCAAATCATCCACGTGACCAAATACTCCAAGAATTGCGAGTATTTTGGAATCACGTGACCAGCCTTTGCCAGGGTTTTCTGGTAATAATTCCATGTCCTACATAACCCAAGTACTTCATGAAAGCCTTACCCCAACACACAACCTAACCTAAGGATGGCAATTCGTGTAAATAGGACATGGACGTATAACCGGTTTTCTCCTCTCGCCATTTTGAAAGCAGAGAAGGCCCTGGGTACGAGTTTGGTTGCCCCTCCCCCCTAACACCGCTGCCAAACGTTTGCGCATGCGTGAATTCTCTAGAATAAATATCAAGAGAAGCCGTGGCGACAACAACCAGACAGCAAAGACTAAGTAAGACTCGACTATTCATTTGTGTTTTAAAAAAAGGGTAAAGAAAATTACGAAGGGGTAAGTTCAGAATATGTTACAATGTTGACAAAGAAGCCATGCACAAATTATCTACCTTATCTTTTCGGTAGTATACTTATAATTTTAACTTTTGTGTCGGACTCTCGGACCAGTCCAAATATTTCAGTGTTTTCCCGCTCTTTTTCTGAGGACGAGCTCGGACGTCGCGCATGCGCAAAACGTTTGGCAGCGGTGTCCCCCCCCCCCCTACATGCATTATATTGATGCTCTACCAATGATGCGACTCGTGGGCTGGTCTTCTATTATTACTCATTGTAAGACTTGTAATATACCGGTGTTTCAGGTGCATGCAAAAACAACCTTCAGCAAAGATCGATATATAACACTTTTATAATGTGCAACTTATTAAAATCAAAACGTTTTTACAAAATGAGTTATGCCTCTGAATTGAAAACTTATGTGCATTTTTACAAACTATTTTAGTAATATTTCTACAAAAAACGACAATTAAACTTAAACGGTATATTTGAAAATCCCATTTTTAGTTTAATATATATATATAGAAAAATTGGCGCAAATATAACGTTTTATGGTTAATTAAGGCATGTATTATAATTAATTTCACACTGATTCTAATAAAGCTGCCATTTTAAATCCACTTAAACGGAAATATTATCCTTAACGATCATCTGATTTCTTGACAATGGTCTTTTTCTCAGAATTTCTTTTCTCATTTTCGGAATCATCATCTTTTACGTCACTTTCATTAACATAACCGCTTCCAAACTCTGACTCTTGCTCTCCGCTTTCTTCGTCGTCATCGTTATTTTGTAAAGGACTTGAACCTTGTTCGTCTTCCGTTTCTTCGACATCAGCTTGTGGTTTTGTACTTTGTTTTTTGTTATCAGAATCATCATCTTTTACATCATCTTCACTTACATAACCACCTCCAAACTCTGATTCTTGTTGCCCACTGGCGCCATCTAATTCATGCTCATCTAAACTCGCGTCATCGCCGGAGGACTCTGTTTTATCTTCGTCACTTCATTTAAAATTAAAATAAATAATAACAATAATTAAAAACGTTGAAAAAGTTTCTCTCTGATAAAAATGAGAGAACTATAGGGCCTATTCACATGAAGCGAGTTTTCTCGGGTGAAGGGTAGTCCCTACCCCCCCGAAAAAAGTAAACCATTCACCTTCACCCGAGTTATCTCGGGGGTGGGGTGGGGGGTAGGGTCAACTTTTGTATAATTACGCATGTGTACATCAACGTAGCTCTATTGTTACCCGAGATAACTCGGGGTGAAGCGTTCACATGAAGCTATGGTTATCTTGGGGCCAGGGATAATTCGGTTGTTGCGTTTTATCATGATGAAAAAATCGTCTGTATCGCTCTACTGGTCTGAGTAGTATTATAATAAGAAATATAACAATAGTTAAAAATATAAATTTTCTATTTCATAAAAATGTTAACGCAATCCTCTTGCAAGTAGTTAAATAATTTTGGATGGTGTTTTATCCCACAGCTATTTTATGAACACAATAAATATAATCTTCGAGGATTACCTATTAGAGATTGTGTCGATGACGTGTGGAATCTTAGATCTTTTACTGGAAGTGTATCCTTGGTCACCTGTGCTTGAAAGATCTTCCTCGTCCCAGGTATCCGCTGACCCTGACCCATCATAATCCGAATCCTTATCATCATCATCATCATCATCATCATCCTTATTCTTATTCTTATCATTCTTGATCAGTGTATGCAGCAGATTGTTCACTGTTTTCGCTTTACGTTCAAGCTTTATTTTCGACACTTTACTCTTGTTCTTCTTTTTGTTCTTTCGTTTTGGTTTATGTTTTTTTCTTGTGAATTTTTGTATGATGGCTGTCATGCAATCGAGGGAGTGGATACATTACAAGTGAAGCTAACTCCATATTGTTCATATCTAAAAGTAGTCAAAGAAAATCATGAAATCTTCATTCTGAAGATCATTCTGAAGTAGAATTAAAACACTGCACATCTTCACCACTGATCTCTAAAAGAAGACTGGATCGAGCAACTATTGTTTGGAAAATGAAGCCAGAATCCGCTATTAATAAGGCCCGTTTAAAACGTCGCTCTCCTCATGTGCCGAACCTAATACAAATAAATTCAACGTTGGAGCGGCTCTGTAGCGGCATCGATTCAAACGTCGAACTTAATTCGTCGGACCTAATTCCTCAAACTATAACTCAAACTAAACCGCGGCAAAAACCTTCAGAATGATCAGTGGCAGCGATAGAACATTAAAATAATTTATGCATTAGGTTTGGCACATGAGAAGTTCGACGTTTGAAACGGGTTTAAGGGACCAAGTGCATGTGTGAAATGTCGCTACGGAGATTGTCCTCGTTCTTTTTCTTCTATTTTTCTCTTTTTACAACCAAAACACAGTATTGCGTCCCGAATTTTCCATCTTTGTATTGACGTTCCTAACACAATAGCCTGACCGACGCCAATAGCAAGAAACCATAGCGACATTTCGCGACGCCTGTTTCGTTTTATGATTCTGTCGAACAATGAGTTGCTCAATGCAGTCTTAATTCTTTTAGATTTAAAATTCGTATTTGTGGGTTAAACTTAACATGTCCTCTACCATATAATCAAATTCATAAACTTTGATAAACTTTTTGATAGACTTATAAATCGTATAGTTTCATTTAGGCCCACATGCAAATTAGTTTCCTATTCAATTTGGCCTATGCAAATTACATCGTGAAAAGCATAACAATAACATAATAATAATAATAATAATAATAATAATAATAATAATAATAATAATAATAATAATAATAATAATAATAACATTTATTTATACCGCGCAAATTCAACTTTAAGGTTTTCAAATGCGCCTTACAATAATTTTTGACATGGCTGAGTCGAAGGCATATTAAAGGCGCTCAGGCAGACGCCATACGACACATATCAGCCCACGAATTACAGCTAAGACTTAAGTGTTGGTTTTGCGGAGGGAGGAAAACCGGAGAACCCGGCGAAAAATCCTCGAAGCACAGGAGAGACCAACTAAACTCTACTCACATGAGTCTCAAGCTCGAGAACAGGGTTATTCCCAGACGGTCACCCATCCAAGTACTAACCCCGGCCGTCCAATCGGGCTTAACTGTTGGTGAGAGGCAGCGCCCTAACAGCACACGCCAACCGTGCTCCCCAACGGGAACATAGGCTGGGTCTGGGTTTTTTCATGTTTAGAATACATTATTTTTAGACACGACTTATGGGATTATGATCAAAGATAAGAAAATCCCTATAGAAACCTAAACATTAAAAAGTTTTTGAAATCAGAAGCATTATGTTTACTACAGCTGCTTCAGCCTCATGTTATAAACGAGCTACGTTTTATCCCGACTCAGATCGTATGCGCAGTCGAAACTCCAATCAGTTGGCAGTCTGGTGTATAAGGTACTGGTCAACCAGTCACGTTTTCATTGCGGCCCTTGAAACTATCTAAATTACAATTTACAAAATATGTCTAAAACGTTTTAACAATATCAAAGTATTCTTTAAATTCATTAAAGAAATTAAAGAACGTAATGTTAAATAGAGATTTACCTGCCGAAATCCGCGTAAACTGTTTAGCGGCTTCTTCCAGGGCTTTGTCATCCTTCATGGCAGTTGTTTGCTGATTGGTGTAAGATGATGGGTTACTGGGAAACTGCATTGGATTCGACACCTTTTGATAAATATCTGGAGTACAGATGGTCATGAGATTATTCACAGTGATGAACACAACACATTTTTGTACGTGACTACAACATATGTATGATAAAGCGACCAATAATTGCTATGGGTTATTACTTGAACGTTTATACTACTCCATCCGTCCCACCATCTCGTTTCCACTCCACCTCTCTTCCTTTTTCCGGCGGTGCACTTACCTTGATACATTGAATTTTGCACCCGATTCTGGCCATATGGAGAATTTGAGCCTGTGTATCCTGTAATAAAAATACTGTTAATAAACATGGTTTCTATAACATCCAGCTAGTTGTCAAAATTTTCCCAACTATATACTACCATTCTTCACAACTATATACAGTACATTTATAGCTGCTGTCACCTTCACTGTCACTGCCTCCTCCATCACCACGTACTAACTGCTACTGCTGCTCTACTACCACGTAAGCTGTTACATACCTGCAAGCAAGTTGTCACAGGCTGTTCCGACAGCCTGTCACCGTCATGTGTTCGCACTGGTTGTTCCAGGTTGTTGACAAGTTTGTAACATGGTTGTTGACAACTTGTAACAAGGTTGATGACTCCAACAGACCTGTGACAAGTTGTTCCAACAGCCTGTTACCATGCTGCAGGCTGCAGGCTGCAGCTAACAACTTGTTAACAAGCTGATGCTAACAAGGTTGTAGCGACCTGTTGAATGGAACAGCATTGTTACAACCTGTTAACAGCCTTGCTACCAGTCTGTTGCGAACACATACTGTTACCAAGCTGTGAGATGTTTACGTGTGTAACTGCTATAGTTACAATTACCATTATAGCTGGCAGTTTAGCAGTGCTACCAGTACAGTTATAGCTCTACTGCTACTCAGCTCTGGATAAACTAGCTCTCCAGCTAGTTATTATTTAATACCTGGATATTGGTAGGTAGCGGGCTGTTGATAATAGGGTGACGTTGTATAAGGTTGATATTGCCTCTTATTGTACGGAACATTGCTTCGTGAGTTGCTTCCAAATTTCACTGGAGCTGTATGTAAAAGATACATGGAACTATTCAAAATTTACAACATATATCATCTTTGTTTTTTTCTTTCCTCTTTTCTTCCAAGACTGATAATAGACGACGAATGGATAAAATTGGCCAGAGGGGGGGAGGGGTCAAGAGTAGGCCGAAACCCACCCACCCATCCCCCAAAAAAGATTAAAAAAAAAAGAAAGGAAAACAAAAATGAAACAATAACAATAAATCTATTTATTCGGGGCTACTTTTTCAGTTTGTTGTCGTTAAACGTTTTAGTTGTGATTGTGGTGGATGTATAAATTATATTAAAATTACATCATCAACCTCGTTCCCAGGCCCTTTTTGAAATTGTGAGGGTGAGAAGAAATACTGGATGTAATAAATTAGCAATTTAGTTTAGTATGCAAAATCATTCTGAGTAATGGCAGTCCCGTGCATGGGAGAAGTTCATTGTAATGGCAGTCCTATTGGTCCCGATGGCTGTCCCATTGAAGCTATTTGCCTTATAACTGGCACAAAACTATGCATAATTATGTTTCACGAGGAATGTTTAACAAAAGCAATCAACCAATGAAAATGCAGAGTCCACCAGCCGATGCCAGGGCCTTTTCCCGCTCTACTGGCCAATTTCAAAAAGGCCCTGGGAACAAGGTTATTACATCATGTTTCCTGATAACGCAAAAATCACGCTACAATCGTTGACAAAATTGTTTGGACGAAACCACATTGACACTTCCATATCCCATCTTTCCACCACTCTCCCCAATTTCAATGTTGTTGTATGGCTAAAGGTCAATTTATGGACAGTACGACACCGCGGACGCATTTAAAACTAAACAACATTGGGCAGGGGCTGGGGTACGGTGATAGAAAAAATGCGTGCGTTGAAACTAATTTTGGCAACGATTGTAGCTCTAACGTGGCGATCATGTAATTAAACTTACCACTGATTGTTCTTGGAACCAGAGGTTTTTGAATAACATGATAAGAAACTGGTAAAAACAAAACATAGCGTCAACTCCGTCAAGCTTTTATAAACTTTGTAAAATGCAAATAGATACATTAGTAAGGCTAAGGGGGTTACTTTGGGACACAAGAATCCGAGAATCCTATACCTGCATTTGGGTGTTTCGCAGTGAGATGGAAAAGATGAAAATGTCTTCTAGTTGGTTGTCTGGGGCGAGCGCTCACTTGACTTCGAGGAAACCAACGATTTTCTGTACAAAAAAGAACAGTAAAGTTTTTTTTCAATTGTTTCGGTTCTTTGTCTACAATTGTAAGATTCTTTGCCCAAATTAAGTGAATCGTTAAGGAATTATAATATATACTGTAGTTCCAGCAGTGTACAATGTTGAATTACAAATATTGATAGTCAAACGGCGCTGTAGCCTCCTTTGCAGACGTCTTGTGGGCTTTAAAGCCCACAAGAGCCAACAAGACGTCTGCGAAGGAGGCTAACGGCGCTGATGATTACGATAATACCGATAATCAGAATAATGCGATTGATTAAACAATGCGAAACCTTGTCGATTTAAAAAAAAATATTAAAAACGTTTTGGTTATCAACTTGGTTATCAAATGATTATTAATAACTTCTCTGTGATATTATATTGTGGTATTTGTATTATTTAGTAGTATTTGTATTAATTAGTTGTTTGTTCCTTTTGTTGCAGTTAAGACCATGTAATTAGTTGCATTTTAAGTGATTGGCTTGGAAGCAATTTTTAACCGAATAGGGTTTACTTGTAAGTCACCACAGAAAATTAAATATGATCTATGTATTTAAAACTTGTAATTTTCATGTGGAAATAAAAGAATTTTGAATCATCATGTGTAGCTAATGAATAATCGTTCAAAGACATAAAGCTAGAGTATCGATATTACACTGAGGCGAGAAATTAAATATTTTACATTCGCATGGCAAGGATAATATTAGGGTAATTCAAATACGGGCAAACATAAAGAACGCTCTTAATGAAACAAAAATTAAAAGTCGCGAACAGAGCATTTATTATACGATTAGTCGAGAAGATTCGTGTAAATCCTGTAAACGACTCACAAGTCAACGACGCGTTCGCTCTCAACCTGTACCCCTGCGTCGCAACAGGACGTTACGTTTTGAAATGCGTCATATCCGGTTGCGACGCATGGCCCTCGTGTCTCACGAGTGAGTGCAAGAAATTGTTCTTGTCAAGTCTGTAACTTAAAATCATGATATCTTCAAAAACCCAGAAGTTCTGTTTATTATATTATCTTAGACAATCGTAAAATTAATGCATGTGTGACAAACTGGGACAAAGTGACAAAAAATATAACAATACAGTATCCGCAAAAAGCCATATCTCAAATGTTTTAGAAAAAAACAACAATTTTCTATGGTTGTAAACCCTGTAGTTCACTAGTCTGTGAGGATACAAATATATTAACCCAAAACGAAGCTTTTGTGTTCGGCTGTGTTCAAACAGTATCGTATGCAAATCAACAGCATATAAACAATTGACTAATAAAACGTTGCTTTACATATAAAATCAAATGTACAATAATTTACGAATAACTTTCAACTAGCTTTGTTCAATTTTGCAGCCTGAGCATGTTCTTGGAGTAAGGTTAACTCAGGAGAAATGTCCCTTGAAACAACAAAGTAACAATTGACTACGCAAGCAACTGCCTCCTCTCCCAGGATAACTCGAGTAGTAGTAGCATTCACATGGAAGTTGGGATAACTCTAGCTAGCCTTAGGGTAACCTACCCTACGTTTCAACTCTGTGAACCAGGCTCAAGAAATAATCAGGGCTGGCATAGCCAGGGCCGACTCAGAATGTTCCATATGATTCTCCAAAATTTGATGAATTTTAGCTGGATGTATTTCTTGTATTTCCCAATTTTGTTCCTAAAAGTTTTGATCATGGCTAGCTAGTAGGCAAAGGCACACCTGAATATTTTATGTTGGTTAATGCTAGATAATCTGATATTCTGATTCAGCAATCAGGGCATGGTGTGTGGCCCTTATTGGGTTAAACAAGCATAACATTTTTTTTGCACTTATGTGGAAAATGAAATGTCATCTTAGTTGAGTGGACAATTTCAGCCATGGAGCCTTGGTGGTTTTAAACATGGTGCAGTTTTCTCCACCAAATTGCAACACTTGTGAATTTAAAGTATCTGTTTGTAAATCTTAATCCATGCTGAAATTTCAGTCTATCCTATTTGCTCAATATGCCCCCTAAAGCACTCAGCTCAAATTATTCAGCTTCTTGCAGTCCTTGCCATCTTCAATACACTAGTGTGCTTGCGTGTGCAATTTACATTGTTCAGTCATCTGTAAGCCAAATATCAGTATCAGCATGTACGCAGCGCGTACCTATTTTTGTATATGCCACTGATTCGCGAGCGCAGATGATGACTAAAGAATAAGAATAAGAACGAGGCACAGTTTAATTCTTGTCAGTTTCCGAAAAATCCTTAGCGATCTCTTAATTAAGAATTTTTAAAACTAAAAAAACCCCAAAAAAACCCCAACAGACAACCGTATTTTATCTAATATTAGAAAAGAAATATTTTTCATTCGCGATTTTCTCTTGTGCATTTAGTTGAATTCATCTAATCATAATTTCGACAACAACTAGTCGCTATATATGCACCACAACTATAATCAGTAGAGAATTATATATTATAGACTAGACGAACCATATCATGTATGTTACATAAAGTATACCCTTTTACTCTTTGAACATTCGTAAACAGATTAGTATTAAACATCGCTACGAAACTGATCGTTTCTACTAGTTATTTGTTAGAAATGGATGCATTCTTATCTATGTTCAAAGAGTTAAAAGGCTAAGGGTCCTTTCAAGCTGTAATTCAACTGTGAACATTACTGCAAACTTTCAAAATCGAACGAAGACCTCAACGGGCAAAATTGGCGCCATCTTGGATTTTTCCCGGAGGTAAGCCAACATCAACTTTAATCATTTATTAAACAAGGCAAAACACACCGTATATCATGCCCAAACACAAGTGCCCATTTCCAAATTGCACATACGAAACAGAAGACATAACCGAGGCCCTTGCTGCTGTCATGCTAACTGTTCACGCAAATGGCACACATACGAACACAGGTGCCCCTAGCCAAAATAAAACCGAAAAAGTACGACGGCCAACTATATCCGCAGGGGGGTCAAGTGAAGAATGGTCATACTTTCTCACACGTTGGCAAGATTATGCAGATGCCACGAAGATTGACGGCAAGGAAAAAGTTTTGCAACTGCTTGAATGTTGCGATGAACACCTTCGTAAGGACTTGACCCGAAATGCGGGCGGCACACTCTCGAACAAAACCATCGACGAAGTAACGGCTGCAATCAAAAAGCTTGCTGTACGACAAGAGAACACAATGGTGGCTAGAGTTCAACTCCACAATATGCAGCAAGACCGAGATGAGCCCATCCGAAACTTTGGTGCCAGATTACGGGGGCAAGCTAGTGTTTGTAAATTGGTAACAGCATGCCCCAATTGCCACGAAGAGGTCAATTACACCGAACACATTATACGCGATGTTATAACCCATGGCCTAGCTGACAGCGAAATCCAGCTGGACTTGTTGGGTGACAAAAACCAGGACATGACGGTTGAAGAAGTGCTCCAATTCATCGAAGCCAAGGAAGCTGGTAAACGATCTGCTGGCCGCCTTCTCGAAGCCCAAACAACCAACGCCACCCGCAGCCTGTACCGCAGGGGTAAACAAGAGGAATCCAAACTAAACCGTGTCGACAAACGAGCTACATGTGACTACTGTGGGCAGCAGGGCCATGGAAAACATGCTCTACCAACGACCCGGAAGACCACATGTCCAGCATACGGCAAAATGTGTGGGCATTGCGGTAGACCAAACCACCTGGACACCGTATGTCGACAGAAAGAAAAATCCAAAAACCAACAGACTTACCCCACTCGTGATTCCACTAACGGATCAGAGGGCAGCGGTGCTATCTTTGACTCACTGTGCACATCATCCAGTTCCAATAGCACCATTGGTAATCGAACCATCTCACTGGACCATCACCTCTACAACCACCTCAACGACTGCTGGATCCGACAAACATCCAAACCGCAACCCTTCATGTTACTTACAGCCACTTGGTGTCCTGACGATTACAAGGCCTTTAGCCTCACACCCTCAACTACTCACAGCAAAACCCTGAAACTACCTGTCATGGCCGACACTGGCTGCCAGAGTTGCTTAGCAAGTATGAAGATCATCCAACGCTTTGGCCTACGCGAGAAAGACCTCATCCCTGTCACTATGCGGATGTACGCTGCCAATAATAATGGCATCAAGATTATCGGGGCCACGATCTTACGTTTCTCTGGTAGATCAACCTCGGGCGAAACTCTCGAAACCCGACAGATCACATATGTGACAAATGAATCGGACAATCTATTCCTGAGTAGAGAAGCCTGTACGGCGCTAGGGATAATTTCCCAGAAGTTCCCCACAGTTGGCGAGGCCCTCCCTCCAACCACCATGTCAACACCTATATCAGTTGAGGAAACACAGCCCACCAACGCCAACCCAAGCTACATACAAGATAGCGCATCAACTGTCGAGGCGACACAGACCACCAATGTCAACCCACCCAATACACCAGTCAGTGCATCAACCACACCATGTAATTGTCCACCACGTCAGAAGCCACCACCACGGCCAATCAAACTGCCCTATCCAGCCGATAAGACCAACCGAGCACTCCTACAACAATGGCTTCTGAACTATTACGCCTCCAGCACATTCAACACATGCGAACACCAGCCCTTGCCATTTATGCATGGCCGCCCCATGCGCCTTATGGTTGACCCCAATGCCACACCTATTGCACACCATACACCTATACCAGTCCCACTTCACTGGCGAGATGATGTTAAAGCTGGTCTTGACAGAGATGTGGAATTGGGTGTACTCGAACAAGTCCCTGTCGGCGAACCAGTCACATGGTGCCACCGCATGGTGATCTGCGCTAAGAAGAATGGGAAACCACGCCGAACGGTGGACTTTCAGGCACTAAATATACACGCCACACGAGAGACACATACTCAAAGTCCATTCCACCAGGCAAGGTCCGTACCCGCAGGAAAGAAGAAGACGGTGTTCGATTGCTGGAACGGATACCACAGCATATACCTCCACTCTGATGACCGCCACCTGACTACATTTATTACTCCATGGGGCCGATATCGTTACAAGACGGCGCCGCAGGGCTACATCGCCTCAGGTGACGGCTTCTCACGCCGCTTCGATGAAATTGTCTCTGACATCCC
The DNA here is from genome assembly GCA_035771165.1 of Paragorgia papillata. Lineage (NCBI taxonomy): Eukaryota > Metazoa > Cnidaria > Anthozoa > Scleralcyonacea > Coralliidae > Paragorgia > Paragorgia papillata. The sequence continues at coordinate 2,223,799 of JAWNZC010000265.1, forward strand.
AGACAAAACAAAGTGCATTGATGACACACTACTTGGGCTGACAACATCGAGGCAAGTTTCCACCAAGCTGTCAACTGGTTAGATATCTGTGGACATAACGGAATCACCCTCAACCCTGAGAAATTTGTATTCGGTGAAGATAACGTCGAATTTGCTGGCTTCGAAATCACCAACGACCACGTACGACCATGTCAGAAATACCTGGATGCCATCCGCCATTTCCCCACACCGACAAGCATCACAGATATGCGCTCATGGTTTGGGCTCATCAACCAGGTGTCGTATGCCTTTGCTACAACTGAACATATGCTGCCCTTCCGAAGTGCCCTCAAACCTGGGTCGCCATTCACATGGACCAAGGAACTGAACCAACTTTTCGAAGAATCGAAGGCTGTTATTATCAACGAAATTGAAGACGGTGTACGCATATTTGACAAATCGAAACCAACATGCCTGGCCACAGACTGGTCAAAGAGCGGCATAGGCTTTTGGTTATTCCAAAAGCACTGCGAATGCCCCACCACCAAACCCTTTTGCTGCCGGACTGGATGGAAAGTAACCCTCGTGGGGAGCCGTTTTACCCATGCCGCAGAATCACGATATGCACCAATCGAAGGGGAGGCCCTCGCTGTTGCAGATGCCCTCGACAAAGCACGCTTCTTCGTATTGGGCTGCGACAACCTAACCATCGCAGTCGACCACAAGCCTCTGCTAAAGATCTTTGGTGATCGTTCTCTAGAGGATATTTCCAACGTGCGGCTACGAAATTTGAAAGAGAAAACGCTCCGCTACCGCTTTCAAATGACCCACATTCCCGGTGTCAAAAACACAGCTGCAGACGCAATTTCGCGCCATCCTACTGGTAACAGAAACCCCGAAGCCTTACCCATTCCAGACGACACGGCCACCGTGAATACTACAGCTTTTACCCTATTTGGACATCCCTTCCTCACTGGTATTCGTTCCACCAAACCTGACATGGCAACACCACCCCCCACTGTTAACGTCCAGCTTCTACCCTCAGCAGCATCAATCAGCAACATGGCAATAACATGGGATCGCGTCAAAGTTGCCACAGCCAGCGACAGCAACATGGAAAAGCTACGGTCCACCATCGAAACAGGATTCCCAAAATCCCGCCAACAGCTCCCCCCCGAGTTGCAAGAATACCACCAATTCCAGGAACATCTGCACACAGTAGACAGCGTCATCCTGTACAAAGACCGAATTGTAATACCACCTTCACTCCGCCAACACATCTTATCGGTCCTCCATTCTGCCCACCAAGGCACCACCTCTATGAATGCCCGAGCCGAGGCGACAGTTTTCTGGCCTGGCATCAACACCGGCCATTCGAGTAATGAGAGAATCTTGCAATCACTGCAACCGAATGGCACCATCCCAACCAAGTGCCCCTCCTCTACCAATTACTCCGCCAAGCTACCCCTTCCAACTGGTGTGTGCCGACTTCTTCCATCACAAAGGGGTGAATTATCTAGTCGTCATAGACCGATATTCCAACTGGCCGATCATAGAGAGATCCCACCACGGTGCCAAGGGCCTCATCGATTGCCTGCGACGTACGTTTGTCACCTTTGGCATCCCGGACGAGTTGGCGACCGACGGCGGTCCTGAATTCACCGCAGCGGCAACACAACAGTTCCTACAGAACTGGGGTGTTCACCATCGTTTATCATCAGTGGCATACCCCCATTCAAACTGCAGAGCGGAAGTAGGTGTGAAGACGATAAAACGACTCATTACCAATAACACAAGTCCCAATGGTGGACTCGATACAGACGGCTTACAACGGGCTATACTCCAATACCGAAATACACCCGACCCTGCCACGAAACTTTCTCCAGCGCAATGTATATTCGGACGACCAATCAAGGATTTTATCCCTATTCTGCCCGGGCGTTACAAACCCCATCCCACCTGGCGAGAAACATTGGCCGCACGTGAAGAAGCATTGCGAAACAGACACATGCAGACTGCTGAACGATGGACGGAACACACGAAGCAACCCCATGCACCACTAACTGTTGGTGACAATGTCCGAATCCAAAACCAGGTTGGCCCACATCCAAAAAAATGGGACAAAACCGGATCAGTAATCGAGGTTCGACAATACGACCAATATGTCATACGTGTGGACGGCTCAGGCCGAGTTACACTACGCAATCGCAAATTCCTTCGTAAGTTTGTTCCAGTACAACATCCACCGCCTCGACGTACAACCTACGACGACCTCCGATACATGCCAACCCCACAGCGCGAAGCTCACACCCCATTAACCAAAGAACCAAATGCCATACCTACCTTATTACCTACTGTGCCTCAAAATAACATGGATACAGAACCCAACCCAACAATACCAGATGTACCTAACCCCACCACACAACGACCAAATACGACCAGCTCCACACCCAAGAAACCACCTCTTGCCCTCCGACGTCTGCTGGACTTTAACAAGAAAGGACTAACAGAAGACTGAAAGTACCATTGTTAGAACTCGTTTATTTGTTTACAGTTCTAACATTTTATATTAGTGTTAAGTTAAAGTATTTAATGACCTTGTTGTCTACCAACCCACTGCGATCACTAAAGACTTGGGGGGAGGTAGAGAATTATATATTATAGACTAGACGAACCATATCATGTATGTTACATAAAGTATACCCTTTTACTCTTTGAACATTCGTAAACAGATTAGTATTAAACATCGCTACGAAACTGATCGTTTCTACTAGTTATTTGTTAGAAATGGATGCATTCTTATCTAATCAGAAACTCAGAACTCTCAATGCTACGATTGGAGTTAAATATTCAGTCTTTTTTCATTCTTTATCGTTTGAGTATCTATTTTCATTTTTGGTACGTAGAGAGTAGAGAAATCTACAATCCAAGCTTGAGCGTTAATGCATTTTACAGCTTTAGGTGTGACGTCATGCAGTGGGCGTTTATCGAGCTATAATCTCTATATACATTCACAGGTAGGGCACGCGTTAAGTCAAACTTATTTTGTAACAGCCAGAAAAACACTCTTGTTCTAATATAATAAAACCCAAGATATTGATTATTAATATAAGGTTATCAATATCCGAGTGACGAACCATACTGCATGGACAAGTAGAGAAACCTCTACTTGGCCCGGCTGGGATTCGAACCCGCGACCTTCGGTTTACTAGTCCGATGCTCTACCAACTGAGCTACAGGTCAAGTTAGGAGCTGAAGGTCGAATGATAGTATACTTAGGCTATTTGATATTTCTAAACAGACTAGTTTCTTCAATATCTAGACAATAGTCTTCATACATGACGATTTCAAATGATTATTGTGGGACAGTGAACTCACGGGTGGAGAATAACAACAAGGTGTTACTCCGAGTGACGAACCATACTGGACAAGCAGAGAAAACTCTACTTGGCCCGGCTGGGATTCGAACCCGCGACCTTCGGTTTACTAGTCCGATGCTCTAAGTACAAAGTTAGAAACTGTTAAATGTTAACTATAAAGTAGTTTATATATCTTACCGTGAACGTAATTATATGGAGAAGAAAAAGCATTGCGAGGAGATCTTTCGTATGACTCAGACGCGGTGATATCATCCACTGGAAGACCTAAAAATAAGTTTCTGGTCATAATAATATTTGACATTTCCAATAGTTTATATATAAGCAAAAAGAAAGAAGACGAACTAAATGTTTTAAAATCAAAATAATTATATTCAAAGAAATATTCACATCGATACTGATCAAAGACTTTTTTTACATCGATGTAAAGAAAAGCGAATACCACACCTTGGTCTGGGGCCTCGTTAATAAAATAACTGGATGGGACTGGCACTAGAAAAGTAACGAGATTAAGAATAATTTTATTGATGTAATGATGTTAGTGAACGGTTGTCTTAAGTTTAATTGATATACACAAATGCAGCATATTGAAGTTCATACCTGATATCCCATGCGTGAATAACACTATTATTAACAGCAATCCGTAGACTTGATCTACATTCATGGTTCAAATGAAGCGAACCAAGCACAGTCTTCCACCTGCTGATCTGAAGGCACCGTGAAATCTTTTCGAAACGTTATTATGAATAATTAATGTTAAGTTTAAACACGAATCATTGGCTATAAATTACAGGTGCTGTAACATACTCCGTCTTTTTACTGTATACAATGATATATACCTAGCTCTTTCTCATTCCCTGACCCTTTGGAATAAAAAAATAATATCCACAGAACATAGCACTGGGGGAAACAGTCATTCACCTACCACTGGAACACTTTACCAGAAGAACTTCGGAACATTGAACTTTTTTCATTATTTAAACTTAAACTTAAGAAACATTTAAAACTTTAACTTTTAGTTTTGTAATTTTTCATTTATATTGTTCTTCCGTATCTGTTATACCGTACCGTTTCTGCTATATCTGTTATATATAAATATGTATGTATATGTTTTACCTATGCAGGGCTCCACTGAAAATCACTTTGGTGAGTGGACTTCCTGAATAAATATTGTTACTAACTAAATAACTATAGTACAGTTTAATCGAGTGAAATGCCAAATATTTGTATATAATATACCCTGCAATAGCGTACAGTCGAGCTGATATTTATAGCACAAAAAGCGGACAAACAAGCCAAAATTGACTTTCCAATGCTTGCAAATGAGCCATTATCTATTGTTCGGACTGCAAGAATTATGGGTATAAGCGGACAAACCTAAATAGTGACGTCATCACGACGGAGCGCTATTCTTCACAACCATTATATATACAGAACTCGTTATAAAGTTCTCGGCTACAGCCTCTGTGCCTCAGTGGTCAGAGCACTAGACTAGTATCGCAGTGTTGCAGGTTCGATTCACCATAAGAACTTGATGTTGCATTTTCGCAACTGATCCCAGTTTGGTCTTAACTGCATTTATTTTTTTATTAGTCGTGAGCGGGTGGAATCCAAAGCTTTCCTGCAATTTGATTGGCTGCGTGAGCGGGCGGTATTTCACGATATCTTGGACCGCGGTCCAAAAAGTTATTTTTTTCCATTCTGTCATTAAAATTGATCGATTTTCATAACTATTTTGCTTGCCACAGAAAAAATATATTGAACAGAGACTACGGGGATGCATATGATTTTGATTATCCAAATGGTTTTCACAACTTCATGTGTAAACAGCGAATTTTAAAAGAAACGCTGGGAAAACTGTGACAAAGCAAAATTTACGAGCGATATTTATAGAGAAAACAGTTTAAAACGGTAGGGAAAACATACATAAACTTGTGAACACAGTATTTTGAATCACTAAATGAAACTATATAGAAGTATATATATTAACTATAAAGTCATACCACGAGAAGATAGAAAAGCTGAAACCTTTTGACACTAAACGTCTAAACTGTCTTTCTTCTGTTATCCAACCGCTATAAAACTCAACAAAACCGCTACAATTCCGTTTACCTTTTAGTCAAATATTTTCCACATGCCAACCTCATCGTGTCATGTCCTCGAAACTTGAAATTACAAATGGCTTACTACAAGCATTTTCGTCTTCAAACTCGAAGAACACTTTCAATTTTCATTTATACAATACCCTGGTTGCTATGCGCGTTTTCATTGGTTGTTGGCCATGATCTATTAGAGGACAGACACATGGTCACGTCAGCTGACTTGCTTATTTTCTTCTTCACGCCCCAAAATCCGGCAAGAGTTTCGATAAAAACCTTTTAAACTTTTATTGTATAAAACAAATAGATTCCATTTTTTGTTCTCTGTTCAGTTATAGATGCACAGAGGACGTCACAACGTGGTAAGAACATCAGTGACCCACTCGACTGCGTCTCGTGGGCCACTTTTTTTGTTCTTACCACGTTGTGACGTCATCTGTGCATCTATAACTGAACAGACAACGGCAAAATGGAATATATTTGTTAAACAGTCAGCCAAATATTGAAAGCGACTTTCCAAGCGAACAGCCAAAAACGAGCAAGCGACGAAGAATCATTATCAACTAAACTTTAAAAACACTGACTGCATTTTGACTTCCCTTCGTAACTAGATCTTCAAGTTTTGAATGTTTTTTTATCACAAAAAAAGGTTCCAAGCTTCCTTGTCAGACTACATGTCGGCAGTTGTTTACGACTGTCGAACGATAAACTTTGGACTTTTGAGTATCACGTGAATGTCATCTCGATTACGCAACTTAATTCAATTATGTTAATTTATCTAATTATGTAACAAAAAAATAAATACGTTATTTACCGTTTTGGTCGGTCCGCCATAGAAAAATATTTGCCCTCGGTCTCAAAAAATGGCCTTTTTTAAGACCTCGGGCAAATATTTTTCTATACGAACCTCCCAGCCGGTAAATAACATATATATATATTAGCTCTTAAACCTCCCTAAAATGCCTTGAGAAATATGAGAAATATAGAGGCTGACATTTACAAAAACTGACGCTGACGAGCTAATTGGCTAAAGACATTCACGAGGTCGAAAGGCTTTATAAATATCTACAAATCTCGAAATATACATTGCCAATTATTATCTTAAAAATAATAATTAATAAGTTTCCTTTTTGGTGTAATATAGTGTCCAAAATATATAGTAATAATAGTGAGGGGACAATATGCAATGACATTTTTTATTTAAAAAATACAGCATACACTTGTGAGTTCAGGTGAATGATACTTAATGAATGAATGATTGCGTACATTTCATATCATGCGATCGTACAAAATTATAATTGATTTTAAATCACTTTCTTGCTGGGGACGATCTGATCTGATTTCCTCGCAGTATTAAATGCGATGTATATTTGATATTGTATGAAAAGGATAAAAAATTCGTTCTTTATAGCGGCTTGAATATTCACATCGTTATAAAACCATTTTCGACACTTTTTCTCGTTACTTATAATTTACAAACCAGATCGGCCCCAACTATATGATCACAAGGAATCACGTATATTTTCATTCGAGTAATTTGCAAACAATTAATGCATCTATCTTACAATATGCAACTAAGACCCAGAAGAACTCTACTTTGCTCTGAAATTCTCGCTTATATATAGTCTTGATTATTGGCACCAAATTATACTGAGCTTATGAATTTCTTGCTAAGGCAGTTCTTTCAATGTCTGTTGCAGTTGTTCTTAACGGCAGAAGACGTGTTTTTCCTTTTGTACAAAACACAGCATATATGTACCATTTAGATGCATGACTTTAGTCTACAACTAAAACGTTTATTTACCAAAATAGTCTTGCATAGTTATACGCATCATCGTCAACAGCGTTGTAATCGCCGTTGGTTATACCGTAATGAGGTTTTTCCAGCCTTCTTGGTAAAACATCGTCGTCAACGGCATCATCCCAACGTTTAGTGTGGCTTTTTAATTCTTCGCCATCATTGTTGATATAATCACTGTCACCATCAAAATAATTGCTTGACTTACGGCGATTTATTTCTTTTCTTTTTGACTCTTTTTCGTCATATTGTTCAATATCGTTATCATAATCGTCATCGTCATTCTTAAATAGTCTCGTCGGGTTCCAATGTTTGGTGTGTCTTACAGATGTTTTAATGTTGTTACGCTTTTTGCCTTTTCCAAGAAGATTTTTCACTGACTTTCTTTTTCCTGAATTTTCACTTAAATTGAAAAAGAGTTCAAAAAATAAATTTACAGAGTTTAAAACTTAATACATGCTTGTTTAATTTAATCGACAAAACCAAACTCTGAATTTAAATACCCGATTGATTGATTGGTTGGTTAGTTGATTAATTGGTTTGTTGGTTGATAGATTTATTGATTGGTTGGTTGGTTAGTTGGCTGATTGGTTGGCGGGTGTTTTGGTTGATTGGTTGGTTGGTCGATTGGTTAGTCGATTGGTTAATTGTTTCCTTGTATATACGCATAGTAAGATGAAGAGATAAAAGGACACATGGAATTTTTTTAATTGTTTTTCCTTGCTAAAGTTTAGTGCATAATTGATAATAAAACAAATATTTAAATGTCAACATGTGCTCAAATTAAAATTACCTTTTTGAAACAAGTATGAGTCAAAGCGCCGTAAAACAAAATAATATTTACCTAGAGTGAGTGGAAGTAACAGTTGATTTTTTATCAGTTTGATCAATTGTGTCGCTTTCATAATCTTCACTTTCATCAGACCCTGAAGACGTATCATCCTCAAACTCATCTTCATCACTATCATCATCTTCCTCTAGCGGTTTAGATAAGAGTTTGACTGGTGACGAGTGAACGACCTGAGCGATTTTAGGTACTGGTGAAATAACCACTGCAGACATTTCCATTGGAGTCATACCTAGGGAAAGAATGGTGCAAAAAAACACAACAAGACTTTTGTTATATGTCAAAACTGTTTATACTAGTGCCCGGGCACGGGCGCTACGCAGTGTGTTTTTTTTGCAAGTAAAAAGGTGGTAAACTTTTGATAACGAAATACTGAAAATTTTATTTTAAGAAAAACAAATGGGATGAAATACTGAGAGGAGCACTTTATTAGAGTTTTTACTGAAGGACACCACTCGAAACGTCAGTATTTCGTTATCAAAACTATTCTCGGCACTTTATCATCTTTTCACTTTGCTCTAAAATTAAATTAAATTAAATTAAATTAAATTAAATTAAATTAAATTAAATTAAATTAAATTAAATTAAATTAAATTTAAATTAATTTTAAATTAATTTTAAATTAAATTAAAATAAATGAAATCAAATTAAATGAAATCAAATTAAGTTAAATCAAATTAAAATAAATCAAATCAAATCAAATCAAATTAAGTTAAATTAAATTAAACTAAACTAAACAGTATCGATACTTTAGTTTAGTTTCACTTCGATCTTGGTACATCTTGATATAGAAAAGCCTCGTCCATACAACTCTAAGAAAAACCACAAGACAAAAACTAACCTTTGGTCTTTTTTCCGAACTCCTCTACCAATGTGTCAATAGGATCTTTGTACTTTTCTTGTTTTCGACGTTTCTTAGAGCAGGAAAGAGATTTGCATTTTGGACAGCCTTGACAGTAAGCTTGTTTAGAACATTGTTGACAATCTTGGCAAGCATAGCACGATGCTTTGTAGGAATTTTTAGGATATTGGTGATGAGATTGCGTAAGAGGAGATGCTGGATAATAATTCTGATCGTAATATTTTCCTGAATTGTAGTAGTCCCTCAATGAGTTTTGGTATCCTCTCATATCATTAGACTGGTAAGGAGAATAAGCAGTGTTTTGATACTGTTCATTAGGTCGAGACACACTGGGGAAATTATTTAGCTTTCTTGGAGATGGCAGCGGTCGAGAAGGAGGTGGTGGTGGAGGTGGTGGGGCATGAGGACGAGATTGAGAACCTGGGGCGTTGTTGTATCCATTATGTCCTCTAAACTGCGCATATTGACTTTGCCTTGTTCGTGGATCATAATAATTATTATAATATCCTTGATTGCCATTGTTGTAATTACTGTAACCTTGGTTGTTCCCGTGGTTGTAACCTTGGTTGTTCCCGGGGTTGTAACCTTGGTTGTTCCTGGGGTTGTAACCTTGGTTGTAACCGTGGTTGTAACCTTGGTTGTAACGGTTAGTATTGGCCACACTTGGTTTGATGTCAGCGTAATATCCATTGTAATTATTCCTGTTTAATTTGTTGTAATCATAAATCGGGTTCTTCCCGTGGTTGTAACCGTTGTTGTAACCTTGGTTGTTCCCGGTGGTGGAACCTTGGTTGTTCCCGTGGTTGTTCCCTTGGTTGTAACCGTGGTTGTAACGGTTAGTATTGGCCACACTTGGTTTGATGTCAGCGTAATATCCATTGTAATTATTCCTGTTTAATTTGTTGTAATCATAATTATAATAATTATAATTTGTCCGTTGATCTACCACTGGATGCGGGATGTAAGGAGACGTTTGTGTTGCTTGGTATCTATACACGTCTAGATAGATTGATTAAATAAGAGTTACTTAAACTGGATTTCCACAATTTTTTTCGACTTCGTTCTACATAGAAACTCACAAGAGAAAAGTCAACATTTTACGCCAAGTGGAAATTAAGCCTAGCTTTAGTCAGATATACCATACATCCTGAGGGGCAAAACTGATTTGGTTCAAATTCTAAGAAGATTTACTACAAAAAAACATATTAGGGTCTGTAAACAACGTCACTCTGAGAATTTTCACGTCTCCAGAATGTGAACACACTGCGAGCTGTTCCTTTAGACCAGGTTTACAATTACACGGTAGCGGACGAATTCGGAACCGTGCAGGTTAAAAACTAGACCTGAATTTTTCAGGTCTCGAATTCGTCCGGTTTCGTGGGTCCCGCGTGTAAACAGAAGGCTGAATCGTACAAATTCAAGTACGGTTCCGAATTCGTCCGGTACCGTGTAGACGGGGCCTTAATAACGTTGACTTAAAACTCAGGCACTACAAGGAGTATTAATGCAATATCACTGCGCATGAAGCCAGCGAACTAACCTCTTCCGTAATGATAATGATAACAATAAACATAATACTTCGTGATCACTTACTTGCTTGAGGTGAAGGTGGAGGTGGTGGCGGAGGCGGTGGTGGTGGTGGCGGCGGTGGTGGTGGTGGTGGTGGAGGAGGTGGTGGTTGTGCCGGTGGAGGAGAGTTAGGCGGTGATTGATCATTTAGACACGAATATCCAACTTTTAAAAAATTACTCGATCCAGGACACTTTCCATTAAATTCTTGTCCATCAGATTGAAGTAAACACGAAGGTTGTCCTTGACATGCCGACCGAATTACGTCATGAATACCACTGGCTTGGCATGATGGAATTGATCTACTAGCACCGCATCCACCGTTACCATCGTAACCATAACTTGCAGTCGCAACGTTAATAGTAGAATCAGAAGGACAAGAGATGGTTTGTTTTTCACCAGGACACACGATCACTGAATCTGTGAACAAAAATAAAAGGTTACCAAAACAAAAATGATACGTATTTTTTTTAAATTGTTCACACTCTGTCTTCTCGTAAAACGCAGGTTGAATGCCTTTCAAAACAATTCTTTGATACTCCAAAGATGATCTTCGTTAAGTTAAGTTAAATTAAGGAAAATTCAATTGGCCATTTCCCAAAAGAGTTGAAGACTGGTGACGGGTTAGGAACGCTAGGGTACTTGGGATCGTTTGGAGGGACAGATTTCATGCTTGGTAGCGTAAGCACAATGAAACTGTACCTCCAAACGATCCCAAGAACACCAGCGCTCAATACTCTTTACCAGTCTTCAACTCTTTTGGGAAATGGCCAATTAAGGATGTCCTTAGGGCTCAAGACTTTAAACCGTTCAAAGCACGATGGAAGCTTTCTTGCACATGTATGCAGTTTAATCGAAATCTAGTAAAAGAAAAGTTCCTTTGTTCGACATAAATACCGCCATTTTTGTCGACCATTGTTCTCTATCGCAAATACTCGCTCACTCTTAACCAGTCCATTTCGCATCTCCAGTGTTTTCACCCAAGTCGTGATTAAGCTGAGAAAAGACATTCAATCACTTGGCCTAACCTCGTTCTTCTAACGAACGCCCTGGGAATGAGGTTGCACGCTCAGACAACACCCTGCATTACAAAGTACACTACAGCGCATGCGCATTTCTATTTTTTGAATCAAGATACCACACTTCAAAATAAAATGTTTACTGCTAGCACAGTAAAAAAACACAATGTTTCTTACCAGTAGAATTATCTTGCGTATTTTTTTCATTTAATTCAGTCGTTATATCATTAAACTTCACGGCATCATCATCTTCACGTAATGGCGAAGATTCTTCAACAGATGTCTGTTCATTATCGGAACCATCATTTCCATAATTTTTTGTCTCTTCCGTTTTTTCCTGAGAAGGTTTGTGTTGTCCAGCGTTATTCACAACATCATTCCTTTGAGTTTCTTCTGGAGTTTGTACCGGAATTTCTTCAGTATGATCACTGATCAATGGTGAGATTTCTTGTGTTTTAGTCATCCCATCATTCGACTGTTGTTCACTTTCGTCCACAGCGTTGTCGTTTGCTGTTATTAATTTTGAGAACGGTTTACTGTTATTTGTGCCATTACTCAAAATTAAATGTGCTGGCTCTGGCAGCTTTACGAGTGACATATCATCATTTGTATCATCATTTGTATTATCATTTGTATCATCATTTGTATCATCATTTGTATCATCATTTGTATCATCATTTGCATTATCATTTTCGGAATCACTGTCAGTTGCCGTCATTCCGTTTTCACTCTCATCACTAGGAGAACTGGCACTAGCTGTCGAGACAGTATCAGTGGGGGCACTGGTTACTAGCTTTCGAGCACTAGTTTTGTCATCATTTAGGTCTTGATCTGAAGGAGCAGAGTTAGGACCAGATTGTTTGATGACAGATACACCACTCTCGGTACCAATAGTGTAGTTATTATTAACTACATTAGTTTCTTCGTCTTTTGATATGCGTGCAAGATCGCTTAATAAATTATTATGCACAGTTCTTTTAGAGCCACCATTTCTTTCAGAAACTCTGGAACTGTGTGAATTATTAGTTTGAAATGTCGTATTACTAAAATAATTCTTGGTTGAGTTTACAATACTGTCTTTTGAAGACGAGTTATTTTGAGATCCTAAAAACATAAAAAATTGAGATATTTTTTTAAAAAAATTGAGAATGATAGATATTTTATGCATGTGCGTTGCTATTTATGGTTTGTTTCTTTCACCAGAATCTCGTAAAGTACCCTATAGATCTTTTATCTTATGGGCGTGCACTGGCCTGTTTTTTTTCCCTTGCAGGCTTACAATACCCTGGGTCTTTTCTCGTGTAGGCGTATAGGTAAAATCTCCTGCTTACGAGACTGATTTTGCTTGTATTTTGCTAATGTTTCTGGGCCAATATAGGGGCAGGGATAAACTCTATTGTAATACCTACACCAACTAAAACAGGCAGATCTTTTTAAATCCTAGACTGATTTCTACTCAAGAGAAGTTTTCTTAAGACAGAAACGGACAGAGACGTTCCCGTAGTCTTATGAGCTCTCTGTCGATCGAAAGTTTAATGGCTTTAACATAAAGAATATGGCTTAAACATAATGGCCCCATTCCTGTCCTTTCCCATCCTAATCTTTTACTGCATGTCCTTGCCTGTCCTGACGACAATTTTCTAAAACAGACCATTCAGATCTATACATGTACAACCACTGAGTTTATCGTACACGAATATTTTAGAAAAACCAAAAAGGCTGATTGCAAAAATACCGCTTAACCGTTGTTTATATACGATAATCAGCGTTTAAAAAAAATACAAATTAGTGTTTTGCGAAAATGCTGACTATGTTAAACAACAATTAAACAATATGTAAGAAGTATGCTCTACGCGTCTAGGGCTTTTATGGATTGGTTGACGCGACAGTTATATCTTGTTCTGTTGAAAATATTGTTGGCAATGTTTTTGCATAATCCTAAAGATGTTATGGTAGTTAGTAATCGTGCAAAGTTTCATTTCAAAATTCGTTGAAGAAAAGGTGGTATTTTACGTGTAAAGTTTGTATTTTGGAGCGCCGCCATTAAAGTGGCCAAGACCCTTTTGTTGACAACAGCAATGATCTTTTGTTTCTGTTGAGTATATGACGTCATAAGCTCTCCTCAACTCATTCTTCTCAAACACGGCCAATTTAATGGCGGCGCTCCAACATACAAACTCCACACGTAAAATACAACTTTGTTTTTGAGAATTTCGAAATGAAACTTCGCATAATTACCAACTATCATAATATCTTTAATATTATGCAGAAACATTACGAACAACAATATTTTCATCAGAGAACCACTTTAAATACGGTCTAACTAAATTACTGTTTATGCAATTAGACCCAAATGTCTTATATCCCAATGGAATAAAACTATCCAATGTTGTTATATGCACACAAAACCCTGTGACCATCAAGAAAAATTAATAAATGTTTGCGAAAAATCACATCTCTGCTCAAGTTGCCTAAACTGTTCTTATGTTTACTGAAGTGCTTGCAAAACACAGTGGCCGTAGTACTATGACTAATGGATATACGGCTGTTTGTAATTTTCTAGAAAACTTTCATTTCCTAGTGTGAACAAACAAGTTGACAAAATTTTCGTTGAGAAAGGAACCTTTAATTAGATATTTAATTTTTACTTTCTATTTAATTAGATAGGTAGATTATTGAATATAATTCCTGCTTGGTAGAGAAGAAAGCCTGTCACGGAACATTGAGCAAATAAAACTTATCAAAGAGAATTGTCGAAAAAAAGGCTTGTTCAAATTAGAGACGATAAACAAAAGCTACTGCAAGGAACTTGTCCAGGAAAACTTGACGGTGTATGGGAGGTTTTATCATTCAAAAATATTCTGAAATGCCGGCTGGATAGAAACCATTTACAACAGTGGTTTCCAACGGAGTTTTGTAGTTTTTACAATGCGTTACATTTACAATGCGTAGCTATTATTATAAGTAATAGCATAAAAAGAGGTGTATTAGGCCCCGTTCACACTATACCGGATAGCTTTTGCGCCGGCACGAAAACCAAACCGGATAGGCCTTCTGTTCACACACAAAACGCCTGTTCCGGCACAATTTCTGTGCCGGCACGCCGTTGCGCCGCTCCGATCTCGAAAGAGGTACATCTTGTATCGGATAGCTTTTTGTGCCGTTTCAGCTCCAGTGTGAACGGAGATCGAAATCGTTTCGGAAGTATATTAATAGAATAGAGCGTGGTGATTGGTTGGATCACGGGGTTATATCGTATTCGGCACGAAACGGCACATAATTATGCCGTCTGCTCACACTATACCGGATAGGTTTTCGTGCCGGCACGAAAACCTATCCGGTATAGTGTGAACGGGGCCTAAGCTATTACTTAATTGTCCCGCTCGATGAGCGTCATTTAGTAAAATTACTAAATGACCCAAATCGAGCGGGACGTTTAATAGCTAATGCACCTCTTTATGCTATTCCTTTGTAATATCATGTTTGCGGGAATTTATTTTGTTGCGGTTGTCATCTCCGTTGACGTCAAACTGGGTATGATTACTTCTGATCATGCAGACCTGGTTTGACATCAACGGAGGTAGGATTAGTAAAAATGAATATAATGAGGTATATTAGTTTTTCATTAACCTGTGAGAACAAAAGAAATCCCCGCAAACATGGTATTACCTATAATAATAATATGATCAAGTCGGTTTTCTTTGATGTACCGCGATTTATATACAGGTTATAAACCTCCCAACCTTATATAAACCTCCCAACCTTATATAAACCTCGCAATAACAATAGAACCTCGTCACAAGTCCTTTTCCTATTTAATTCTTTAGAAAACTTCTTTATATATATATATATATATATATATATATATATATATATATAACTTGGCAATAACTTGTCGTTAATTTTAGCTGCTGGTTTCATATACAAAATGAAAAGACAGTAAACTACCGACATTTTAAAGAAAGTAATAGACATTTCGAGCCCAAGCTCTTCAAAACAATAAATCGTTGTTATGTTCGTACATGGTCTTTTCTTTGTACAAGTCAGGTTATCGTAGATTCAACTTTGTTAATTGTTATTTGTAAATTAAACTTAATCGTACAGTCTTTATATACATGTACATATATATAGTCGTCTTGTGTAAGTTTAAAACTAGTCTCAGGGGTTTTGTCATGCAGTTCGTCTGGTTCAAATTATTGATGTTAGTTGGTTAATTAACCTTGTGTTAAATGTTCTTCACGTTCAACAAGTCGACTGAATCCCTGTATGTTCGCTTCGTTAAACTTGTGCTTCGTCTTGATATCGGTTAACGTTTCAGTTGGTTGGTTGGTTAATCGGTTCATTGGTTAATCGGTTCATTGGTTATCTGGTTATAGTTCAACTAGTCCTGTCAGTTTATTGGTCACGTGCACCAGTCATCTTGGTTGTATTAAGTCATCTGTCGTCATCACGTTGCTGTCAGTTTGAAGAGAGAGTCTGTAGACACAAATAAAAACTATCAAATAAATTTTAAACCTTATACTTGTTATTCCAGGTATATATAGTTAACACAATATCCTGCTGTTTCAATTGCAAGAAAAATATGATATACAGTACATTGCTAACCATGTCTATACATGTCAGTGTAATTCTGCCTGTGCACGATAAAAAACTAAAACGTAATAATTAATACTGTTTTTTATGGATGACATATACGAATGATAACAAGACGTGGACTTCGTAGTATTTTAACTGAACGAAATTTTCATCACTTAGAGTAAAAAAACAAAACAAATCTCATCTAGCCTTGATTAGATTCTTTATAAGAAACATAGTATATATAGTAGTACAGTTTGAACTACATACCCGAAGTAACTGGTCTTCCCCAAGCTGCAGAAATAACAACCACGATCACAATTATTGCGATATGTAACCGTTCTATTATCTTTACGACCATCTTCAGTATAGTGAACGAAACCTACAAATTAATAGAAGAAATTATAATAGAAGAGTTTATTAAAATAACGCTAACGTTCGTCGATCTCAAGTCGTGTTATATTTTTATATTAATAATTAACTCGTGGTTGGAATGAAGAAAATCTTTTCGTGGCTCAAAATTGTAAAAGCAACAATAAAATCATTTCTTCGCAAACAACAAAACAATCAAGTAAAATACTAAAAATATGAGAAAAAAGGAAACAATTTACTACCCCAAGAGAAAGTCTACAACTGTTTTACCTCGGATTAATCCTCGTAATACAACCATGCATGTTTATAGTTTGAACTACAAGTTTATACCAAATTTTCTTTAATTGATACAAACCAAACAAAAATCTTGAGTATAAAGAAATATCACACTAACCTTTCTGTTTGTATTCTGGCTAAGACAAAATGTTCTTTGAGATTAAACATCAATCCCCTTGATCAGTAAGAACTACTCGATAAAAAATCTCCATAACACAAAATGGATTAAAACGCTGAGTAAATAAAACCTGTTATTGATCTTGATAGTACACTTTGCTAAAGAAAGAAAAGTTAAAGAGTTTCAAAGTCGTGATCAGTCTTTGAAAACTTCGGTAACGATATACGAAGGCTGCTGCAATAGTTTGAAGTTGTTTGCAATGGATCAGTAAGCAAGGTTAGGTAGGAAACGACAGGTGGTTGTTTCAACCTTTTATCAATCATAAGTTAAGATTTATTGAAGCTTGCTAAACAACTTGGACGCGTCGATGATTTTTGTCATGTATGAGTAATCTCTTGAACAGTTTGACCAAATAAGACCAAAAAGCGCGAAATAACTCGTGGAAACCTCTATCCAGACATGGATAATCATAGTCCATGTTTGTTTTTCGTCCTGCATGTTCACATCATTTCTGTGTTTAACGAATCGGTTGAAAGTCGGGTCGTACGTGAAGAATAGGTCTGTAGTGGCCATCCAGCAGTGACGTTCAACAAAACTGATCATAAAAACGTGTTTGATAAAGCGGTCTAGTGAGTCAGTTCACACTATACCCAACTATATAAGCTTTCTTGCCGGCACAAACGTTATCCGGTGTAGTGCATGTGAACGGGCCCTTAATTTTCTGATCAAAACACCTGGATGCCTGTTTACACGATTTGATTTGTTCTTGATAAAGATTTGATTTTGCTATTGGACGATCATTTTAAAGATATTCATATATATAACTCATAGATATTCATATCTATATTAACTTTTTAGACCAGATTTTCAATAAATTTTTAATAAATATATATATAAATATATATATATATATATATATGCTGATTTGTTAGACCTCGGCACGAAACGTCACAAAAAACTACCGGAACAGCGCACAAAATTGAGAGGGAACAGGCGTTTTGTGGGTGGACAGAAAGCCCATCCGGTATGGATTTCGTGCCGGCACAAAAACATGGTATAATGTGCATGAGCGGGACATAAACTAGAAAATCTTTAAATTCAATAACTGTTCGAAGATATAAATATAGTAACTGCTACTTCCTTAAGCTGGATTTTCACCAGGCGTAAATATCGTGCGCTCGACTTTTCTATTGTACCAATTGAACAGTTTTCTACTTCGTTCCACATGGAAACTCACAAGACAGAAGAAAAAAGTTGAGCGCGCGACATTTTACGCCTAGTGGAAATCCAGCTTTAGTAGACTTCATAGACTCAAAAAATCAAGAAGCACATTTGTTGGATGGCTAATATACATGCACGCACGAAACTATTTTATTTAAAAAATAATCTTTCTTATTTCTATTTTGTTTTTTTGTTAATTTTAATTCTTTGCAATACAACATTCCTCCTCCCTCTCCCCGTCTCCCTATATCTGCTTTAAATAGGATTTTAAACAAAATAAATTTTAAACAAAATACAAAAATCCTATTTAAAGAAAACCGGCAATCATGCGTTGCACTCAGAGATGCCTGCGGAAGAAGTTACACTCAATACAGGGCAAATAGCTTGAAAAAAAATTTAATAAATTAAAAAAATTTGATTCAAATATTAACTTGCCTGCCTGTGTACGATTCCAATGCTACATACATGGGTACTATACCTTAGCCACAATTTAGTTACAAAATTGAAAGCACATGCTTGTGGAAAGGCTATAAAATTGGACTAATTTTTAGAAAACGTTTGTATAGTACGCCTTATGAAGTGTATATAGTTATCGACTTTCTATCTATTGTCTTTATATATGTACATACAGTTGTGTCGCACTCTTGCGGTAGTAATCTCAAGATGCTCTTGCGTCAAAGAACCATCAAGCATTCCTCACATTGGATAGTTAAACATAACGTCTTGTCTCGCCAACTCCAACAACATAGGATCATCAAAGAATTTATTGATACTAACATCTTCACTCAGACCCTAAGAAAATTAACGAGTTTCAATAAATTAAAAAATAATTTACGGCAGGTATTTCAACACTTAGATGTCCTGTCCTCAAACAATGTAACTTTTAAACTGTATCAAATTCTTAGTACAGTACTAGAAATATTCAAAGTGGCCATTTTAGTACATGTACTGTACATTATTGACAACTTAATCAGGATATTCCCTATAACCATTAATATAAGTACCTTGTTAACTTGCGTAATAGAGAGGAGTTATTTATTGTTAATGTAAGACGGTTAAGAGTTTATGAGACCATCCCCCTCCAAACAGGACCGTAACCGGGCACAATGCTAAAGAGTGATGTCCTGTTTGGCGTCAAAAGCATCGCGCTAAAAACGTCGCTTGCTAATGATTTCACACGAACGAACGAACGAACGAACGAACGAACGAACGAACGAACGAACGAACGAACGAACGAACGAACGAACGAACGAACGAACGAACGAACGAACGAACGAACGAACGAAGCGGAATATAAAGCTGCTCGAAAGTCTGCTGCGCTGCGTAGCTAACTCGTCAGGAGTGCGCAAATAAGTAAATTAACAATAAATTGTTTACCTTTCGTCTTCTTGTTTTTATCATAAATTCTCTTGCTAAATGTGTCGCTGGTTGAGGTTCCAACGGCCGAATAACAATACTTTTATCAAGAGGATCGCCAGGCACAATCTGGAAAAAAATGTAAAATAATTCATGACTGCAAAATCATTTTCTTGGAACAGGAAACCATCACTGACGACCTATATGTGACCCATATAACTGGACTGTTTGTCCCGTCCAGAAAGTGACCTAAGATGGCGGAAATATGAGCCATTTCTCTGGTGGTAGTAGCCGCTGACCTTATTCTATTCAATGGGTTTATTATTTGACTGTGGACTCGGCCGCGCCCGCAAACCGATCAATCAGTTATAAATTCATTTATGAGAAAAAGGTCAGCGGTTAATACTATGAGAGAAGAGACCAATAAACCACCATCTTGGATTGGTCACTCATTGCCAGTCATTGATATAGGGCACCCACAGTCCCGTTCTATATAGGTCAGTAGAATCATGAATGTAACTCACCTGCCAATGGTGAAAGACGGATAAACAAAAGGCTTGGCCTTGAGTATGTGTTCTGAGATCAGTTTCAAAACCAAATGAATCAATAGCAGGTATGAACGCTTTTATAGTGTACAAAGGAGAGCCAGGGACTGGGGCATCCTGAGTCACGTGGCCTCTGAAACAGAAACAAAGAAAAAGTCAGTAATGCAATCTTTTTATGAAGGAGGACTTTGACGCGATGGATACAATCGGCTGGTTGCCTGTATAGCTCTTTGCAAACTCAGGATTAGTAGGCGAACCTGACAGAAACCTTTCACTTGACTCTGAAGATGACCGGCGCTGAGGCCCTCGAAACGTCAGTCACTAACATCAACAACAGTCTTTCTCAAGACTATAAACTAACCTAGACGATCAATTTTCACAATCAGTAAATATTCTAGCATATCAAATACAGTAACAATGCTTCTTTTCGCAAATACAAGGTGACTGATTGAGTGATTGCCTCGCAAACTTTATAAATATTCCAACATGACAGATATTAAGAGTAGGACCGACACTAAGAAAGGCTGCGAAGGAGACTAGCCAGATATATACTCAGTTAATTCTCTCGAAAACCTGGGTTACTATGTATAGCTTCTTTAATATTCTGGCCATAACTTTCATTTGAAAAAGCGAGGGATAACGCTGCAGATTACGAAATCTATAAGAAAGAAGATTTATGCTTCGCACAAAGCAATTTCAATTGCATTATTTCTTAGTGTTGCGGTATTACCTGAGTTTGGCATTCTGTATAATCTACGCACGCGCGACTTATGAGAGGAGAAGGTAACGAGTCTTCTAAGTTGTAGAGTGAATTTTAAAAAAATAATACATTTAAAATATTTTAGAATAAATTTCAGCAGCATTGCGAAGGGGAAAAAATAATAATTCTTAGGCTTGGGAATACCATATGATCATTGGTAAAATATTCAGAAATGATTGCTTAATCATTGTGATAACGGCAGCTAGGATTTTTAAATTATATAGGTTACAAGTATTCTGTAATAATTTGTTTTAGTATTTATTGTAATTAGCTTTACTAAATGCAGGCTAAATGCAGGGATAGCAGCCATTGTGCTGAATTGAACTTACGGGCTGAACTCACGGGTGGCGTGTGCTGTTAGGGCGCTGCCTCTCACCAATAGTTAAGCCCAGTTGGACGGGGTTATTACTTGGATGGGTGACCGTCTGGGAATAGCCCCGTTCTCGAACTTGAATTTCATGTGAGTAGAGTTTAGTTGGCCGGGTCTCTCCTGTGCTTCGAGGGTTTTTCGCAGGGCTCTGCGGTTTTTCTCCCTCCGTAAAATCAACACGTTAGGTCTTAGCTTATGTCGTGCACTTTTAACATGATTGGGCGACCACATCCTGTGCTTACGACGTTAAATAAATCATTACATCATTACACTACAACGTCTTGTAAATAATAAAGCCTATAAATAATGGCAGGCTTGCAAAATGCCATGCTGGTAGACTTTATGAAGACGTGAACTTACCTTCGCCGTGCCAAGACAGTATAAACTGAAGAAACACAATCAGCAGGAGCTTGAACCTCGACAAAATTATACGGCTCCATCAAGCGGGGCGTGGCCTGGAAACAATAACGAAAGGGAAAGCTTGAGTTTCGTGACATTTAAATTTCGTAAATTATGTCAGGCGTGTAACTAAAGCCAGCACTGTACAATAACTTAAATCGTTTTCAGTTTGTAGAATATAGTCAAGCTGTAAGTAAAACAATTCCCTGAGCTCCAGAAGGAACGAAAGCTGTTGTTGCTCTGTGAACACCAGCCTGATGCCATTGAGTTGCTAGAATATCAAATTATCATTTTCAAGTTATAATAAAAAGAAATATTTATTCACCATGAGAAATGCTGAGTAAGCAACACGTCGCGAAGTTGGAATGATCTGTCCCCCACCACGATGAATGGGTTCACCAGCAACTACAGCATCTAATATCTTGAACTTCACATTGCGAATAGCTGAGAAGAAATAGTACAAGTATATTATATTCAATACACTTAAAACAATAAAACAAATATCACTGTAGATATAAATTTTAGAACATCAAATATCTTGAACTTCACATTGCGAACAGATGAGGAAAAAAGTATTACAAGTATTAGTTTATTCATGCATAAATTATCTTTGATGTGCCGCGGTTAATATATAGGTTATTGACCTTGCATATTAAATGACCTACTATATAACGACGAATACCGTCTGTGTCATGAATAAACTAAGTCGGTTAGTGACCTTAACCTCGGTCACTACGCTGGTTATTACCCTCGGGCCTGCGGCCCTCGGGGTTAATAACCAGCGTAGTGACCTCGGTTTCGGTCACTAACCTATACTTATACTTATACAATAAGCTTACAACAATAACACGAATATCGCTGACCTCATACAATAAATACTATATAGTAGATAAAAATTTTAAGACATCTAATATCTTGAACTTCACATTGCGAATAGCTGAGAAAAGATAATACAAGTATATTATATGTGTGTTGGCTACTACTCTAAGGCAGGGATGGGCGCCACTCCTATCCCAGATGGTGTTGATTTTGCGGAGGGAGGAAAACCAGAGAACCCGGTGGAAAGCCCTCGCGAAGCACAGGAGAGACCAACTAAACTCTACTCACATGGTCCAAGCTTGGTCCATATTATATACAATTCACTTAAAACAATAAAACGAATATCACTGGCTTCCTACACTCGTAGATATAAATTTTTGGACTTTTCAAGACTTTCAACAAACGCCTCAAGAGTATTTCCACTAAATACACTATAAAGTGTCCGTTCTAACTGCGGTATTGGGCTATAGAAAATGACGTCACAGTCGAAATCATAAAAAGGTACACTTAGGGGGCTTTCCATTTACACGGTTAGACCGGTCAGTCCGGTTAAATGGAGCACGATTCGTTTGAGACCTGGGATGGTCTGACTGGAAAATTTGGTCCTAATCAAAAGTAAGTCCATTCTGGCCGGACTGATCGGTCTAACCTTGTCAATTGGAAAGCGCCCTTAGTATCGAAAGTGAAAGAGAATACAAAAATCTGAATAAAAAAATATTCTTACGTTCATCACACAAAGGTCCTTCTCTAGTTGCCCATTGGAAACCTTGAACAATTGAATCTCTTGCAGTATTCAACAAACTTTTATCAACCTAAGATAGAAAATAATAGATCATTTTAAATTAGAAAAGTTGAAAACGCAACGAGGAACGCAATATCCCAAGGGTTCGTTAAACAAGTGATGATATTTACTTCAAAAGAAATACTGGAAAACTGTTGATATACTGTTTGTGACCAGTTTAAACAAAGAAATGTTCTTCATGTCATGTGATAAACATATCTTTGGATTCACTTCTGTTCATCCACTGTTCTTTAAAATTGAATAGATTTCTAATTACGTCTAGTCAAGAGCTAATATAAGACAAAAAAGACGCGCAAAAAAAGTCGCCAAGTGGGAAACCGACTTTACACACATTTCGGTGCATTTACTTGGTTCATGTTCCAGATTGTTTGTACTTCAGAAAACTTAGTTAATATAAAATTAAATTATATAAAGGCCAAGAACACTATACGCAACGCAACACTATAGGCAAAGCAACCTAAGGCTGAGCAACACTATAGGCAAAGCAACACTATAGGCAAAGCAACACTATAGGCAAAGCAACACTATAGGCAAAGCAACACTATAGGCAAAGCAACACTATAGGCAAAGCAACACTATAGGCAAAGCAACACTATAGGCAAAGCAACACTATAGGCAAAGCAACGTAAGGCTAAGCAACACTATAGGCAAAGCAACACTATAGGCAAAGCAACACTATAGGCAAAGCAACACTATAGGAAAAGCAACACTATAGGCAAAGCAACACTATAGGCAAAGCAACACTATAGGCAAAGCAACACTATAGGCAAAGCAACACTATAGGCAAAGTAACGTAAGGCTAAGCAACAGCCAACATTATAGGCAAAGCAACACTATAGGCAAAGCAACACTATAGGCCAAGCAACACTATAGGCAAAGCAACACTACAAGCAAAGCAACACTATAGGCAAATCAACACTATAGGCCAAGCAACACTATAGGCCAAGCAACACTATAGGCAAAGCAACACTATAGGCAAAGCAACACTATAGGCAAATCAACACTATAGGCAAAGCAACACTATAGGCAAATCAACACTATAGGCAAAGCAACACTATAGGCCAAGCAACACTATAGGCAAAGCAACACTACAAGCAAAGCAACACTATAGGCAAATCAACACTATAGGCCAAGCAACACTATAGGCAAAGCAACACTATAGGCAAAGCAACACTATAGGCAAAGCAACACTATAGGCAAATCAACACTATAGGCAAAGCAACACTATAGGCAAAGCAACACTATAGGCAAAGCAACACTATAGGAAAAGCAACACTATAGGCAAAGCAACACTATAGGCAAAGCAACACTATAGGCAAAGCAACACTATAGGCAAAGCAACACTATAGGCAAAGCAACACTATAGGCAAAGTAACGTAAGGCTAAGCAACAGCCAACATTATAGGCAAAGCAACACTATAGGCAAAGCAACACTATAGGCCAAGCAACACTATAGGCAAAGCAACACTACAAGCAAAGCAACACTATAGGCAAATCAACACTATAGGCCAAGTAACACTATAGGCAAAGCAACACTATAGGCAAAGCAACACTATAGGCAAAGCAACACTATAGGCAAATCAACACTATAGGCAAAGCAACACTATAGGCAAATCAACACTATAGGCAAAGCAACACTATAGGCCAAGCAACACTATAGGCAAAGCAACACTACAAGCAAAGCAACACTATAGGCAAAGCAACACTATAGGCAAAGCAACACTATAGGCAAAGCAACACTATAGGCAAAGCAACACTATAGGCAAATCAACACTATAGGCAAAGCAACACTATAGGCCAAGCAACACTATAGGCAAAGCAACACTACAAGCAAAGCAACACTATAGGCAAAGCAACACTACAAGCAAAGCAACACTATAGGCAAATCAACACTATAGGCAAAGCAACACTATAGGCAAATCAACACTATAGGCAAAGCAACACTATAGGCAAAGCAACGTAAGGCTAAGCAACACTATAGGCAAAGCAACGTAAGGCTAAGCTAGGGTGAGCTAAGGTAAAATTAGATTAACGACTAGTATATGGACGTAATTAATACGTTATTCGAAATGCCCAAACTAAAAATTTAAAACTTCAGATATAAACAAAAAAAAGAGAATTAAATGCCAAGAAAAAACAAATATCTAATTTATGTTCGCTGTTAACCGTCCATACAGAAACGGAGACTTCTTTATTCGTTTTTGACATCGGTCTGCTTGCAAATGCTGAATCAACGTTTTCAAAAGTCTTAATTTTTACCACAAACGGGTGTGGACGGACAAATTTACGATGCAAAAACGATCATATTTCAACGAAATATTTTTTATAGTTTTCAGTTATAATTAAAACGAAGATATGATTTGAAAATTATATATGTGTGAACATGGTCAGTTGTCAACTTCATTTGAGAGAAGAAATGACATTCTAATACATCACTGGAGATAAAATCAAGGATAATTCATAACAAAAATGTCCTTACTTCTGAAGGAAGAGTATCATCAACCAAAATGTTAGGACCAGTATTTTCAGGTCCAAATGCCCAAATGGACCTCGCAGCCAACAAATCCCAGTCATACTTGGTCTGAAAGAACTCACCCAATCGTTTCCTGAAATTATACATAAAAATTACGAGTTTGTAGACAACTGTATACAATTCTTAAAAACATTGATGTACAATTCAACGAAGTTTAAAAACATACTTATTCCACGTGATGGACACTTTCTCATTTTCAATATCTTCAGCTAAACCATTTTCTAACGGCTCTGCAATCATTGTAACTTTATTCCTGAAAGTACAAAAGATACACCAATAAAAACAGAGAACAAAAGATAATTTGAGTCTTTAATTCGAACTGGGTTTATTACGCATTAATTTATTATCGAGTCGGTTTTCTTTGTTCTTCCGAGGTCTTTATATCGCATAAAGCCCTTGAATAATAATTAGATACGAAATGAAGAAAAAAACAAGGAAAATCTTTGTCCAAGCTGGAAAAAATAGACAAAACTTTGTTGCTTAACCAAAAACAGCTTTAAATAATGGCCGCTTAAATCAACTTACTTTTTATTTGGCGTTTCAGCAAAACATTTGAGGGATGACGTCTCGACAACAGTTTCACAAAAGGCAACAACAGGATCGGAGACCTTGATGTCTATGGAGAAAAAAATATGCAAAATACATGAGAACGTTGTAAAATAAGAGAAAAAATATACTGTTGAAAATTAATTGAATTACGGATAAGAAAAGATAAGGGACATTAATAATGACAGGTGAGAAATTTAAAAAATATCATATTTTCTTGAGACCGCGCCTCAAATAGCAAAACTTTTATTTTCAAGATGTCCCCTAACTCCATATCCAATATTTCAGACCGCTCTTCACCCCTACTTCATTCTCTACACAGCTTCCACCCACCTTCCATAAAAATATTAGATTAGACCAAAAGACGTCTGAAGAAGGTAAACCTCCGTTACCTCCTTCTTACATCGTTAAAGACTGGGAATCATAATGCAATTAAAACATGAATAAAACTTGTGTATATACAGAGTGTTTGTAAAACGATTTAGTTGTGGTAATGTGTATTAAAGTTCCTCCATGATCCAACAACTCTCGCACTTCTAGTTGTTACCACTTTAATATTTAATGTTATTAAGCTTGTTTGTAGTAGCATCATTGCACCCATTATTAATGACCACTCCCTAACTACCACTAAACGCAGTCACACATGCTAACAATAGGTACAAACAACACATTACAACTCCCAATTAATAGGATTGTGTGTACAGCATTTTTAGCTAGTTTCTAACAGTTAATTCTTAATTCAAGCATCTGAAGTATGACTGCTGTAAAGTTTAGAAATAATGAAGTTGTGAACGAAGATCTCTAGCAATTGTCATCAAAATTATGAAAGCAACTTAGCAACTATACATTAATTGTTCTTCAAGAGTAGACGTATACTGTATATGCATGCATGCAGTAAAAGGTAGAATAAATATTTGGCATTCATGTCATAAATTTTTGCATGACACTGACAACTGCAGCATACAATTTAATTACCCCATTATAAATATAAAGACTTGCCGTTTCGGTTTCACTCTCTCTACATAGCCTGTCACTGACATTTGACTATTGTACAATAT
Source organism: Paragorgia papillata (assembly GCA_035771165.1). Taxonomy (NCBI): domain Eukaryota; kingdom Metazoa; phylum Cnidaria; class Anthozoa; order Scleralcyonacea; family Coralliidae; genus Paragorgia; species Paragorgia papillata. The sequence continues at coordinate 2,251,099 of JAWNZC010000265.1, forward strand.
GTTATTTAATAGCATAATAGTTTCGCTCGTGGACTACCACAGGTTTTGCACACTGTTGCTTGATCATGAAGCTAGTTTTGTTTTCTTAGAAGAAAATTTTATTTCTGTTCAGCAATGCACAGCCTTGTCAGTTTACAAAGCTCGATCAGACTGCTGAATACATGTAAACATGTTGGCCATATAAATGGCCTCGTCCGAATATGAAATTGTCCAAAGACTATTAAGAGGCTTTCAAAAACTTATCATCATTCCAACAACGTCTATAGCAAATCACATTTAGAAATTGACTACGATTCAGACTTAAAATACTTACCAAGCTTGTAAAAACTTCTATTCTTGAAATAAATATTCTCGCTCGGCTCCTTGAACTGATTTCGCTCCATGCTGCCATAGCATTGACTTACATGAAGTACTTGGGTTACAATTTTGGCTTCGGCGGTTTGTCGTCAGTCAACCGTTTAATTCTATGTTTTGATTGGCTCCGAAAGCATTCTTTTGTTAACTTAACTTAACTTACATTACACGCACGACAGCAATGTATCTACTCGCGCATGCGCAGTAGATACAAAAATCTTACCTATTTCTGAATACATTTTTCTCAAGTCGTGCATAACACAATCTAAAAATAATTCTCCAGTTCCAAGAATAACATGTTCACCAGATTCTTCAACCTATATAAAGCAGCCAACATAAAATTCATTAACATTTAATGACAGCCAGTTCCAACTGGTTAAGCTAATATGAAGTAACCTAAATAAACCCTCAATCTACAGTTGTAGACATACCCAGCTTTCATAATGGCGATTAATTTGAATATTCGTTTATGTGCATTTTAATAAGCATTTCTCGCATTGTTTGTGCGTCTGTAATTCCAAAGAATAGGTCTGGAAACTCGAAAACATATGCATTGCACGAATAGCGTCAATCGCCAATAATATAACAAAATTTGAATGGATAAAAAACAATTACTGAATTCGACTTTCGTATATGATATGAAGAATTATACAGACCTCGGTGAACGCTATCCGCTTCGGCTTTCGGCGGACAACACCCACCTTGGTCCTGGACATGAAATAGCGGTCAGCGGACATCGGATATGTCCTAACAAATTTTGATCAGTGAAAAACAAAACGTGCTCTGTGGTACATGCAGCAATGACTGTTGTCGGATCCAAAAAATGACTGATCAAATTCAAAATCTTTATTTCCCGATGATCTGCATAATCATTCATATCAAACTCACCCTCCTCCAATAATTGCATAAATAAATCTTGTTTTTATCAATACGACTCTTAGCTATAGCGTTACGACAACGAGTTTTTATTAACAAAATCCTGCATATAGCTCATGCACTAACAAACTTAGTTACGAATTTTTTACTATGTATTTTCAAAAACCAAACACCAATATTTTACCTTAGTTGTCAAAAGTGGATAACTTTTGTTTACTTTCCTAAGTCCGTCCAACATTTTGGGAAGTTCAGAAGGATTGTGAGGCTCTACAGCAATCTTGACAACAGAGCACGTATTGAACTTCAGAGGACGAAAGATCTGAGCCTGTTATAAACAAAACATTTCATTGTTAAATTTTTATGACAAATATTAAAATAAGCGAACACAAAATTTAAAATACCGCCTGGTGATGTAAACAAGTTCGTAATTTTAGCACAAAATTTAAATTAATGCAATGTAATGGACATGCGTCATAAGAAATTATATTAACAACCGCTTCCTCAGTTTTAACGTAACCTTTTTTTCCTATCATTCACTGACATATAAAAAAGCTTTCGGGTAATGTAATGCCAAGAGTTCAAAACAGAAATTGGAATACTGATGTTTCAAGCCAGAGCCATAAAATCTTCGGAATACATCAACTTCATAGAGGTCCAGTAAGTAAACCAGAGTATACAGAGTATACCTGGAGAAAACATGTGGTGTTTGGTAGAGTCAAGCTAGAAGCATTCTTCTCACATGCGGCTTTGGAGAAATTTCCATCTGATAATTGCACCAAACAGAAATCGAACCTGAGTCGCAGAAGTGAAAGGCATGTTCGTGTCACCCTCGTGTCAGTGCTATTTTTTTCACACTGTGACACTGCCTAGCAGTCTAAACGTTAATCTTACTCTTGGATTCACCAATAACAACTAGAATAAATAATACGTACTTCTTCACTATCTTGCACTTGCGTGACAGTAGATGTTTTAACAATCGGTTCATCAATTCCTTCAATTAAAACCCAGTTTCCAGCAGGAATTCTGTTTACTTCAATATTATATCTGCAAAGAAACATTTAACACAGGTGACATAATTTTGCATGAAATGTTTTACAGACGACAAGCAAAACGTTTTCCCTAAGACAAACCTTGCTTCAGCAATCCATAATCTGCCAATCTAGCATAAAGATAAAAAGTGTTTTATTATACAAATAGTAAATCTGCAACTCGTATATCCCATTATCCCCTGTAACAAAGCCATTATATAAATGCTTTCAAGACTTTAAAAGTTTCCAACAACATTTCAGTATAGTTATAGTACAGTAACCATGCATGCAGAGCTCTATAACTACTTCATGTTCCACTACTGCGACTATTAACAAGCTCGCAATCGTTTACAATTGTTCGTATCGTTCAGCGCGTTTCGTACTTTGTATTTCTCGATTTTACGAAAAGTAACACAACGCAACGCAACGCAATACAACGCAATACAAAGCAACACAACGCAACACAACACAACACAACACAACACAACACAACACAACACAACACAACACAACACAACACAACACAACACAACACAACACAACACAACACAACACAACACAACACAACGCAACGCAATACAACGCAACGCATCCAAACAAGAAGAGTAGAAACTGAAAGACAACTAAAAAATTCCATTAATTATACAAAAAGACTAAAACTTCGAGTTTTCCCAGAAAAGTTAACATACTAATAGTTGAAGTTAATTTATTTCAAAACTTGTAATTTCCCTCTATGTTTCTACTTACATTCCCTATCCTGGAATCTTCCTCGTCGTCAAGCGTGTAATTCTCTCCAAGAATCTTCACCTCTTGTCCAGCATAAACTAAGAAAAAGAAATCAGGAGAGATTATAAAACACCTCATGAACGTAACAAACGATACTTTGTTCTATACCCAGTAACTCATTGCTGGCCATAGTCAGAAAATGAAGCTTGCAAAATGTCGATTTGGTCTCTTGCTAATGGCGCTGGTCAGGCTATTGTGTAGTTAGATCAATACGAAGATAGAGAATTCTGGACACAATGTTGTGATTTTTGTTGTAAGAAACAAACAAAAAAGAAGGAAAATAACGAGAACAAACTCCGTAGCAACATTTCAAACATAGTAATGGTGGATTCTGGTTTCATTTCCTGAACAATAGATGCTCGATCCAGTCTTTTTTTTAGAGATCAGTGGCTCTACCATATGGCGAAAATTTCATAATAATCTAACTATAACTTTTAAGGTACATGTAGGTGATAGTAAATATGTCAAAGTCAATAATTTGAACAGAACACGAACAGTTACCATAAGAAAATATCATTTTCCAATTAGATAAAAGTAATTATCTTGTTTTTTCAATTCAAAGTTGGGCTCCAAGCCAAATAACGATCTGGCGTCCGCCATATACGCAGTAAGAAAAACAACAAAGCACAACACAATACCACAAAGCACAACACAATACCACAAAGCACAACACAATACCTGTTCCGCTCAAAACTCTTCCTAAAACATGGAAAGCTGTTGCATCACCGGAAGGAAATTGTTTAGTAGTGTGAATCATTAAAGGACCCTGAAAAATAAATGAAAACAAAATATACAATTTTAAGTCAGTAAGACATTGAGAAACACCTCAATTGTACATTTTTGTTATTTTCAAGTTAAACGAGCCTTTGAAAGATGGTTTCTAGTTTAGTCCGTAAGTGGTGGAACTCAAGGTTGATGTCAAGAGGAAATGTTACACTCTATCGCTGCGTCAAGACGAACATTGAGTTTTCTGAACACCGCAAGACTAAAGTTTGGCCAATAAGACGGTGTTTATTGGCAAACAAACGTTTTTGGTATATAATTACAACATATAATTGTTACTTCTGTCAGCAGGTTATGTTTTCGCCTCGGTTAGTCCCTCCGTCCGCCTGTACAACCAACGGTCGGTCGGTCGGTCGGTCGGTCGGTCTGTCTGTCTGTCTGTCTGTCTGTCTGTCTGTCTGTCTGTCTGTCTGTCTGTCTGTCTGTCTGTCTGTCTGTCTGTCTGTCTGTCTGTCTGTCTGTCTGTCTGTCAATCGTCCGTCCGTCTGTTTATGCGTTTGTCTGTTAATTTGTCTATATCTGTCAGCAGAAAATCTCAAAAACGTTTCTAAAACTTTGGAAGACCAAAGAACAAACCTTTTAATTTTTGTTCAATTTGTATTAAAACTAGATGAAAATTTCACTAAACTCTATCTGTAAGCTTCTCCATGTACAATATAAACAAAACTATGCCGAAATCAAGAACCAACTATTCAATATTGCTTAAATTGAACGAACATGTCATTAAACAACCGCTGGGGAAGGTATGTAGTCTATGGCTGCACTCTAGTTTGCTATAAACTATAAATAGCTATGATGCAACTTCTCAAGTGTTGAACAAGTAAAATAACTTACATCTGGATCACAATCGTACATTGCTTGGGCTAGTTCTGTGTCTAGAGCTCCAGTATATGTATGATCCACCTGAAGTAGGAAAGCGCACCATTTGTAACTTTTATTATATAAATAAAGACAATATTTAACAAAGTATACAAAACAAAATGTAGTCGTCTTAGAGAAAGTAACACAAACAACAACAGTAAACTACGGTCTTTAAATTTTCCATATTTTCTTATAAAAGCAACAGGCAAATAAATTGTAATACAGTGTGTTTGCAAAGTTATTCTAGTTCACTGTTATTAATTGCATTATCATCTCCATGCACAAGTCGCCATAGGCAACATAAATACACAAAATTATAAAAAACAAAACATGCGATATACTGTAACACACAATCCACCCACCGATAATAAGCTAAACTAAACCATAGTTAATAGAACATATACATGGTTCGGAAACTCGTCCAAAGTGATTGTTCTATGTTTTTGTTCAAGTGTATGGAAATTTGTGCAATTTTACGGTATTGTATTTTCTGTATAATGAAGCAGTCATCCAATAGCAACGATCGGGTTTAATTAGTGAGTTGCTTCATCATCACGTGTTGTGGTGCTTCATCATCACGTGTCCATAGAATTTACTTCCATATAAGTAACTCCATTGTCAGTTCAACCACGGTTCAACATGACCATGCTTCATGTTGAAAGACAATAGGGCTTCCAAACCATGTATATGTTCTATTAACTATGACTAAACTAATCTTATTTATACTGGATAGCTCTATCAGTTATTATACAATACCCTAGTTGCTATGCGTGTTTTCATTGGTTGTTGGCCATGATCTATTAGAGGACAGACACATGGTCACGTCAGATCACGTCAGCTGACTTGCCTTTTTCCTTCTTCATGCCCCAAAATCCGGCACGAGTTTCGACAAAGACCTTTTAAATTTTTATTGTATAAAACAAATAGATTCCATTTTTTTGTTGTCTGTTCAGTTATAGATGCACAGAGGACGTCACAACGTGGTAAGAACATCAGTGACCCACTCGACTGTGTCTCGTGGGCCACTTTTTTGTTCTTACCACGTTGTGACGTCATCTGTGCATCTATAACTGAACAGACAACGGCAAAATGGAATCTATTTGTTAAATAGCTAACTGTTCTCCCTAGAGGTCCAGTATCTATTTGTTAAATAGCTAACTGTTCTCCCTAGAGGTCCAGTAAGGGCCATCCCTCATTGGTCCAGTGTTACTACAGGAGGAAACCGGAGTACACGGAGGAGACCTGCGATGTTTGGTAGAGTCAAACTGGAAGCACTCTTCTCACATGCGGCCAAAGTGAAATTTTAATCAGATAACTGCTGAGAGCAGGAATTGAACCTGGGTCACAGAGGTGAAAGGCACGTGCACTAACCACTGTGCCACCAATAAGCCCTTGTGAATGTAAGTCTTCCAACGCAAAACCTCTTCCGATAATAAGCCCTTGTGAATGTAAGTCTTTTAACGCAAAACCTCTTCCGATAATAAGCCCTTGTGAATGGAAGTCTTCTAACGCAAAACCTCTTCTGATAATAAGCCCTTGTGAATGTAAGTCTTCTAACGCAAAACCTCTTCTGATAATAAGCCCTTGTGAATGTAAGTCTTCTAACGCAAAACCTCTTCTGATAATAAGCCCTTGTGACTTGGAATGTAAGTCTTCTAACGCAAAACCTCTTCCGATAATAAGCGCTTGTGAATGGAAGTCTTCTAACGCAAAACCTCTTCTGATAATAAGCCCTTGTGACTTGGAATGTAAGTCTTCTAACGCAAAACCTCTTCCGATAATAAGCCCTTGTGAATGGAAGTCTTCTAACGCAAAACCTCTTCTGATAATAAGCCCTTGTGAATGTAAGTCTTCTAACGCAAAACCTCTTCTGATAATAAGCGCTTGTGAATGTAAGTCTTCTAACGCAAAACCTCTTCCGATAATAAGCGCTTGTGAATGTAAGTCTTCTAACGCAAAACCTCTTCTGATAATAAGCCCTTGTGAATGTAAGTCTTTTAACGCAAAACCTCTTCCGATAATAAGCGCTTGTGAATGTAAGTCTTCTAACGCAAAACCTCTTCCGATAATAAGCCCTTGTGAATGTAAGTCTTCTAACGCAAAACCTCTTCCGATACTAAGCCCTTGTGAATGTAAGTCTTCTAACGCAAAACCTCTTCCGATAATAAGCCCTTGTGAATGTAAGTCTTCTAACGCAAAACCTCTTCTGATAATAAGCGCTTGTGAATGTAAGTCTTCTAACGCAAAACCTCTTCCGATAATAAGCCCTTGTGAATGTAAGTCTTCTAACGCAAAACCTCTTCTGATAATAAGCCCTTGTGAATGTAAGTCTTCTAACGCAAAACCTCTTCTGATAATAAGCCCTTGTGAATGTAAGTCTTCTAACGCAAAACCTAGCTCTTCTGATAATAAGCCCTTGTGAATGTAAGTCTTCTAACGCAAAACCTCTTCTGATAATAAGCCCTTGTGAATGCAAGTCTTCTAACGCAAAACCTCTTCCGATAATAATCGCCTTCGCCTCAAAACAAAAGACCCTCCTAAATATAAGCCCACAAGAAAAAAGTCCTTCGGTTTATTAAGGTTGGGAAATGTTTTCAACTTTCCTCCAGTTAGGATTTTTCAACTATAAAGTTATCAATAAAGGTAGCAATAGAACAATTTAACACACCTTGGTTTTGGCAAAATCTTTTGGTGACATAATATGCTGCACACACATATCAACAAAACCTGCATGAGAAAAGCATAATACAGCGTCATATTTATAACAGAAAAACTAAATAAAAAAGTCAGTTGATCCGCGAGAGATATACAGTAAGCATGTAAACAGAGATCTCAAAATACTTCAAAAACTCATTAATAATTCATGAGGAAAACACAAACGAAATCAGTACCATGTCCGTGGTTTTATACCTGATAAAACTTCTTGACGTTATAAAGAATACTAATGAACATACAATTTTATATAAAGAATACTAATGAACATACAATTTTATATAAAGAATACTAATGAACATAACATCCAATAACGAATCGTTTTTGAAGCCATTCAAAACACTCGCATCACGTGTTTTATCAGATCTATAGATCTCTAGATCTATAGATCTATAAATCTGATAAAACACTCCTGCTCGTGTTTTAAATATTACATCACTTTTAACATTTTGGAGAAGGGTGGGCTTAATTAAGTACTTCCTTCAAATCTAAAGCAAATACACGGTATTGAAAATTCCGCCAAATTCGGTAAATTAAATAAAATTGTTGCAATGATTGTAAACTAAAATTTAGGTACGTTTTACCAAAAAAGAAAGAATTAGAAGAATTGGGCATCATCTGAAGAACATGTCCATTATAATCTGATCTGCAGTTGAATACTCTGAAAATGCATCACTGTCTATACATACGGACTCGAATTTCAAGCAAAAACATTGTTGTATTATCTCGTCGTCTTGTCTTGGTGTATGTTCGTGCATTTAGCAAAATGGAAAGTTGCGAACTATATTGTATGACAAGATACCGAACGCTGCAGTTGTCGCAGTTTAACGGAAACCATATAATGCAGTGCTCATTTACGTTTAACAACACCGAAATACAATAGGGTTACAGAAGCAGGAAGAACTTTCTCAATCACCGCTATTAGCCTTTGGAACAAACTGCCATTACGTCTGCGTTCATCTAGCTCCCTTGATATCTTTAAGCATTCATTGTACAGTTGTTTTCGTAAGCACCAGAAAGAATTTAAACAATTTACGTCTTTTATTGACTTTAAATTTACGTGGTGTATATACTTCATGCCTGTATTATAGATATTGATTATACTTTATACCTTTAATTGTACATATTCAGATATATAGATACTGTATATAGTTATAGATACATTCTTGTACTTTTTGTTATTATTTTTTAGGGCCACAAGTTTGTTAGTACGTGTCACCCTCTTTAAATAACGTTTCTATCTATCTTTAGTATAAATTTACAAGTTTCTATCACAAATCCTTGAATTTCATTGGCTATCGCAGGAGTTTCTATCCGCTGATAGAAACCTCTGGTGATAAGCCAATGAAAAGCCTTCTATTAACAAAATTAACCAATGACAAAATGCGTAGTATATATCACGAGCAATGATCATTAGAGCCAGCGGTTGTCCCATTAAGCAACAATGGCGCCGAAATTATAACGGAGTGGGCAAATGACAGAAGAAATTGAACATTTAGGCGAAGCAATAAGTTCTACAGAAAACAAAAACGGCTACAAAATGGTTAGAATGGAAATTATTAATGGTAAGAACGTTAAATTGTTTATCTGTGTTCGTTTAAAACGAATTGGAAACAAAACACATTTCAAAATTACGCTTGCTGTTGACAAGATTTCGTGATGTAAACTACATGCTAAATTGAATGTTTCTTTTAACTTTTTGTCACTCTTACAAAACAAATGAGTGGATATATATTGTTTCAATATTGTACATGAAAATCCATGCTAAATTATGCAAGAAACTTTACTATTCCGTTACTGTATGGGACCAAGGAGATGTCCGAAATGACTGTTGAACGTTTGTTCTTGACAGTTAAAAATGTATTAAACGAGCCTCAAAGAATACGTTATGGTCGAGAATTTATTTAACTTTTGTTGGTAAATTTATACTAAAACAATTAGACAACTCGCCCTCGTTTTCTATGAGCGATAGAAAACTCGGGCTCGTTGTCTAATTGTTAAATATAATCCACGTTGTATAATTCTTGCCACCGTCGGGCTGACAAAAAATTATTGAGTTTACAAAGCTTGAGAGCATGTGCATTCACACAGATACACTGCTATATTTCCCTTACTAATTGTTTTTTCTGTAACTTCACGTTTGTCATTTCTATTTATCGCGCGTGATCACGCATATAGTAAAATACCAATCAATGTCACTAACCAACTACTATAACAGCAAATGAAAGCATATCGTACTACATTTATTAAGAACTGTACCTACCAGTAAATGAACCAAAAAATCTCTTAAATACCGTCTTCATTAACGGTCTGATATTCGTCGCTTGTTCCTTCTTGGATAAATGAATACCCAATTCATCCAGCGCTTTAGGCAAGGTTGAATCAACATCTCCAACAATCTATAGAATGACAATTGAAAACAAAATCGTCCCGTTATCTACAAGTCTGGAGAAAACCTGTTGAAACAAACTAGGACATCGCGCATTTTTCCTCTTACGCCAAATTTTTTTTTAAATAAGTGTTCCTTCGCTCCCTTTGACAAGGTTGAGTGTTGCTCGCATTGCAAAGTGGGAAATGTGAGCGCAATATACAAATTTTATTTAGAGGGAAAGATTGTCTCAACAGTTTTGTAAATTTCTTTCCGGGTGTGAGTGCAAAACATTTCCACTTTTTGATTGTTTTAAAAGTCATAAAGTTTGTTGTTACCTGCGCAAATAATTTGTAAAGTGGTTCCAAAATAAATTCAACAAAACTTCTTGGCGATGTATTAAGGGGAGCCTTTTTTGTAAATTTCCTCCTATAAATGGTAGAAAGTTTTAGTAAAAACTTAGTCTTGTCTTAAACTCTCAATTTCAAAAAAGAACATTCATACATACGTTTTAGAGTTAAAATACATGTCTCCCCACAGCCTCTTGGCAAAATCTCCAGCACTTACACCATAGCCTTAAGAAAAAGACAACGGAAAACTAACTTTACTAACAATTGTTTTCTAGAAAAATACGTGATTATTCAGCAATAATATTTAGATACGTATTTAGACATTTGACCGTTTATAAAGCGGAATAATGGTTAATTTTTTCAAATTTCACGTTTTATTTAAACTATTTAATTGTTTTCTAATTAAACTATTTTCATTATTAGTTTCATTAATTATTTAAAATGACACAATTTGTTTGAAACACAATTTTTCATTTCATACACTTTCTAGTGCCAACGCGCGACACTATTTTATTTCTCAATTAATTATTGCGCAGTTTCAAGAAAGATTTTCTCTAACTTACCATACGTGTCTGTATACAACTTGGCAAACGACAAAAGTGTGAAACAAAAGCGGTAGGTAGAGCTTGCAAAACACACGTTGCCAAGTAACGGTGACACCACAACGTCATCGAAACCTTCCGAGTAAACACTAGAGAAATAAAATCAGTAATTCATATAAAAATACCAATCATGTTTAGTCGCAGTAGTACTTCACAATAATAAGCTTTTATACTGCTTTCCATCTCACTTTTAGTGCTGCTGAATTCAATTTTCAATAAAAAAAGCCAAATAATTCCAAATTACGAGGATATAAATTTGGTACAAGTTCTCCACAATGGATTTTCCCCACAAAATAGATTCAATACATGTGGTTAAATATAGGAATATATATTTAAGCGAAGTTAACTGCTGATGTAGTTGGCCTGCGGTTCCCCTTATTAGGGGAGTCCCTTACGTCAATTACGTTAAAGGGCTTTCCCGCGCATTCGAGATTCAAGTAGCGTCTTTGCTCAGCTTGTGCTCCCCCTTTCCCCACCCGTGTAGATACGAAGTATAGAATCCTATAGATCGTATATGTTATTCCACTGACTTGTCAGTGTGACTGGTGCCGGTGGTCTGCCTTGGCAGAGTTGTCATGGCAAACGCCTATTGCTTCTCTGATTATCCTAATTGCTATTGCTTAGTTTGCTGGCTATTTGCTCATGGCCCAATTGCTTACAGTTACTTTGCTTGCTAGCAAGGCTAGATTGCTGACTAGCCTGGTCACCAACGGCACCTACCTCCAAACAACGCATATTCTGCAGTTAATTTTACGTTAAAAGTGATTGATGTTCGCTCCGTCGTTTCAGTCTACGCATGCAGATCTATTATCAAAATAATCAAGAGCGCACACGGTTTTGTGCGTTTACCATGCATCCAAGATAGAAAAACAAACTAAAATATTCATTATAATAATTTTACCTCAACAAACCATTGACTTCATCTACAATATGCTTCAGTTTAAAATATGCATCAGCTGGAGGTAGTTTTAGTTCCAATATTAGTCGATCAATCTTGAAAGAAATTCAAACACGAAAAACTTCAAATAAGAATAATGTACCTTAGTTAGTAGTACAAGTCAAGTGACTCTGATAATGACCACCGCTGAGACCGTCAAAAGGTCAGTCACCACCACCACTACCACCACCACTACCACCACCACCACCATCACCACCACTACCACCACCACTACCACTCTTTCTCATGACTACACCAACCTAAACGAGCAACATTCACAAATATCTACTAATAACACTTCTAGGTTCAAACTATAATATATAGACAGGGCATGCAACTGGTTAAAAAAATACGGACTAATAAGATCCTATGCCTTAAGGTGTTTTAGTAAGTGCTTTTCGTTTGTAGCTTCTTGCTAATCGTAAAACCGTTGAACCGTTCTTGTTACGTTAAGACAAGCTGTAAATATATACGTACTTTATTTATACATATTGTCACTGCAAGTCGTTCTTGCACTGCGTGTTTTAGAAGTCGTTCAGTATTTAACATAATCTAGATAAGAAAGAAATTAAGGACGCGTTCGTTTGGGTTTTTCCAGAATAAGCATAATTTCTAAAATATTCCGCAATAGCCTGATCTCGCGTTTTTAAAACAATACGTTATTCTGGTTAATCTTAACGGATGGCATTCCTATAGTTTTCCAGATTAAGAAGAGCTCTTAAACAAGCCTTCACGTACGTTATTCTGGCTATACCTATTCTGGAATGATCCCAAACGAACACACCCTAAGGTGAAAGCAAACATTACACAGTATTCACTGTATCAATCTCGTTCCTAAAGTCAGCAATCCCTTTGGCCACCGCCAACAGAATTACATGCCCTGGGAACGTAATTGTCCCCGCATGGAAAATTATTTTTTACCATGATTTAATAACTTTATAAACTTCACACAAAGTAGATTACCCCTTCTGATGCATCAATAAATATGACAACTCCATCACAAAGTCTAAAAGCAGCTGTAACTTCATCTGAAAAGTTAACATGACCTAAAGAAATAGATCAAAATATTTTGTAGTTAAAATATTTTACTGGTTGAGTTGTGCTGCTTTGTATAATGTATGATCTGCTTACCAGGTGTGTCAAAGATATGAAGAAGATATGACTTGTCTCTTGAATCAGGTAAAACTAACGAAACAGGAATGCTCTTGATGCTAACACCACGCTAAATACAATAACATAAGCAAATATGTACGTTAAAGTTTTGCTAAAACGATTTTTGTAGTTTTCACCACGTATTGATTAATCTGAGCTTTTGGCCCGTAAACCCGAGTCGTTTTGATAGTTAACTGAAATATTTCGTACTGTACTGTACTTTCTTACTGCATAATAAAAGTAGCGTGCTTCGTGAGCAGCGTGAAGAAACAAGACACCTGGATCAGACGTTCATTCGATCGGGCTACTGGCAAAGTGCAGAGGTGCTTCATCGAAGCCTGAATCGAAGGCCTCTCTCCTCCGCAGAGCAAAGGTGAGAGTGGGCCATCAGATCGAAGGGTGAATGTGGTGCATACTTCACACTGGTGAACATACTTACGATGAAGACAGTCGGTCAGCCACATCTGATGACTGTTAAACTACAAATCTACGAACAATGTGCAAGAACACATTGATCAAAAGGCAAAGCTATTCAACTTTTTGTCCAACTCCAAAAGCAAAAGGAGCAAAGAACTTACAACATGCTTCACGGACTCACTCCATCACATGGCTGACAACTCACCGGAAGAATGAATAATAGCGGAAGTAAAAAGGGCAAAAATGCAAAATCGTGACACCCAAAAAAAAAAGTTAAACCGAGCCGAAACCTGACTCGGCCTACCACAGTAGCCGGAGTAATTAGAGAAATCAAAAATAAAAAGTTTGTGTTCTGGCAAAATACTGATTATTGTAATTTCAACATTTCAAGCAAACGTGCGGAATGTGCGACGTTATCGTGCAAATTGTAAGTGCCTTAGCTGCGCGCCAAGTATTCTGCCTAAAAACTTGTTTCTTCACCAGGTAAAGTCATTGAATCAGCCCTGTGGAATACTGACTTTGGTCAGTGAGTGATTGCATTGAAATGAAGTTCTGTTGTCAGATCAAGAATCTCTTTAGAAAGTGCGAGATCCTAACCAGAACACATGCACCACCAACACCACCACGACTTACCACCACCACCACCACCACCGCGGGAACGGCTAAACAGAGAGTTAATATCGGAGAGTTAAATCGGAGAGTTAAGATTTCGGAGAGTTAACTTTCATTGACATTTTCTTTCTTTTATCCAAACCGTTGGTCAAACACGGGTCGAATATGTTGCGGTATTGTGGTGGTAGTGGGGTTTGACTAAACGTGAGAAACGAAGAGAGTTGCGATAAAGTTAACTTCCGCATCCTATTTTAATTTTTGAAAGAAAAGAGTTAAATTTAAACTCTCTTACGTTAGTTCAAAGAAAACATCGGGAGAGTTAAGAAATTAGGAGTGGTCGTTGAGAAAAGTGGGCGTGGTGTGGGCGTGGCTCAAAGTTAACTCTCCGAAATCTTAACTCTCCGATCACGGGCTCTAGGACAGGTTCTATACGGCCCGAGTGAAAAGTTGTCTCAGCATATGTTTCCGACCGAATAATTGTTATTTTTAGTTTTCTGGGTTCCTTCCTTGCCCCCCTGTTTTGTGACGTCGTTAAGGGGTATGTGAGAAAAGTACCTTATTCACCTGAAGAAAGTCAATGGCTACTCCCTCATTTCCCATTCATTAAAAGTGAAAAAACCACCACGAAAATCCGAATCGTTTTTGACGCTGCAGCCAAACTGAATAACAAAAGCTTGAACGATGCCATCCTGCCAGGACCCAAACTTCAACGAGATCTGGTGGACAGTGAGATCTGGTGGACGTTTTAACTCGTTTTCGTCGCGCCCCGGTAGCAATCTCAGCCGATATTTCATCAATGTTTTTGCAAGTTGGACTCTCGGAGGATGATCGCCCTCATCACGGGTTCTTGTCGCACAACTACGACCAAGCAAAGCAACCAGACGTCTATGAATTTCTTCGATTACCTTTCGGAACACGGCCTCCAAAAAGAGCTTTGTCCTGAAGCCGCCGACACTGTTGATAATGCGATGTACGTGGATGACGTCTTGGATTCTTGTGAAACAGTACCCGAAGCCAAACCCCTACGACAACAAATATCTGATCTTTTGTCTGGTGTTAGTTTCAACTTGAGAAAGTGGCTGTCCAACGAAGTTGCCGTGGTTGAAGATGTCCCAATGGAAGACCGCCTCCCAGGTTTAGAAATTCGAGAAGGCAGTCTACCAACCTTGAAAACACTTGGAGTACTATGGAAGCCGACTGATGATACATTTACCTTCCACGTTCCAGTGCCAGACCCCCCCCCAGAAGTACCAACTAAGAGAAGTGTGCTCTTAGTTGGTGAGATGAGGGTCAGAATCCTGATGCAAGACATATGGACAGCAGGATTAGAATGGGACGATGTTTTAACCGACGATCTCCGTGAAAGTGGAACACATGGAACAACGAGCTCAAAGATCTATCCGCATTTAAAATTCCCATATGCCTACGCCTGCCTGCACCCATTGAATCACAGTTACACCTATTTGCCGACGCCTCCAAAGATGCCTATGCTGCGGTTGCCTACCTCGTGTGTAAACACAATGGACACCCAGCAACCTCCCGCCTTATTGCTTCGAAGACCCGTGTATCTCCAATGAAATCTGTCACCATTCCCCGCCTAGAGCTCATGGGAGCAGTCATCGCCAGCCGGCTAGCGAAGAGTATTCAAAAGGTACTGTCTGTCCAAAAATCACATTTTGGACAGATTCTACAAATGTATTGTATTGGGTACGCAGCCAGAGTCGTGCATTCAAACCTTTTGTGGCCAACAGAATTGGTGAGATACAGAGGACTACCCATCCGCAGCAATAGCGACATATTCCTGGAGTCGTGAATCCAGCCGACTTACCCACCAGAGGACTGTCAGCCGGCTACCCAGTTAGCCCTCAACAGTGTGTGGATGGAGGGTCCGGAATTCCTGAAAGCCAGTGAGTCATCGTGGCCAGAGAAATTACCAAACAAACCGGAAAGAGATACTACACCTAGTCAAGAGATGAAAAAGACGCAGACACACCTGACTAAAGAACAAGAGGCCGAAGAGAAGTACGGACGCCTCAACCCAAGCCGTTATTCCTCTTGGAGACGTTTGCTCCGTGTTACAGCCTGGACAAGACGTTTTTCAAACAACTGCAGAGCAGCAAGTTTGTCAAGACGAACAGCAAAGACTCTCCAGCAAGACGAGCTCGACGTTGCACGAACCTTCTGGTTAAGACGAGCACAAGATGATAGCTTTCAAGACAAAGACAAAAGATTACAACGATTCGCTCCTCAAAAGGATCCAGACGGACTGCTGAGGATGGACGGACGTCTTCGCTTTGCCGAATAACTTCCTTACAACACTAGACATCCAGTGATCCTCCCTAAAGACCACCCCATTACTCGGTTGGTTATTGTCGACGCTCATGAGAAACTCGGGCATGGCACTGGAACAGAACATCTTCTCACAGAACTTCGTTCTCAGTATTGGGTCCTGAGAGGAAGACAAGCAGTTAGAACGGTAGTAGAGTCATGTCCCGGGTGTCGCCGACGATTTAAGATGAAGCCAGCTGGCCAAATGATGGCACCTCTCCCCAAGTCTCGACTGACACTACATTTAAGAGCATTTGAAAGAGTTGGAACCGACTACGGTGGACCATTTCTTACAAAACAAGGACGGGGAAAATCCAGGTCAAAAAGGTATTTATGCCTTTTCACTTGTCTGGCTACTCGAGCGGTCCATCTGGAGATGACCTATTCCATGGATACCGACTCATTCCTGAATGCATTCAGCCATTTTACATCAAGGAGGGGGACACCGACATACGTTGTGTCCAATAATGGAACAAACTTTGTAAAGGAAAACAAAGAGATCCGCCAATTAGTCGAGAAGCTTGACCAAGACAAAATCATAGAGAAGACCACTGGAAACCAGTCAATAGAATGGAAGTTCAACCCCCCATCAGCATCAGGAGTCTTTGAAAGCATGATTAAAAGTACGAAAAAAGCTTTGAGAGCAATTTTTTGTGATGCCCACGTTACAGATGAAGAATTACATACAGCTATCTGCAGCGCTGAAGGATTGTTGAACTCAACACCAATTACATACACCAGTTCCAACCACGACGACATGGTACCTCTAACGCCAAACCATTTTCTAGTTGGACAGTTAGGAGGACAGTTTGCCCCTGAAGCTCTGGACAAAGAAGAAGTGTTGGATCCGAGAAGACGATGGCGACGAATTCAACAATTAATCGGGCAGTTTTGGAAGCGATGGAGGAAGGAGTTCTTACCAAGTCTTAACGTCAGAGGGAAATGGTTTCAACCCAAGCGAGAATTGCCAGAAGATGATGTTGTACTGCTGATAGAACCGAACGCTAAACGAGGAGAGTGGCCCTGTGGTCGTATAACTGAAGTGCGTCGAGGCCTAGATAATCTAATTCGAGTGGTAAAAGTTCAAGTGGGAAAGAACACTTATGTACGGCCAGTACATCGACTTTGCCCGCTCGAGTACAACGATAACCGAGAATGAAGAGCAAAAAATATTGAACAAATTTAGTTACATTCGGGAGGGGGATGTTTCCGACCGAATAATTGTTATTTTTAGTTTTCTGGGTTCCTTCCTTGCCCCCCCCCCCCCCCCCCCCCCCCCGCCCCTGTTTCGTGATGTCGTCGCTGCGTGGGGTAAATACATGTAATAATCTTTCATATTTTTGGGGCGACAAGAGACGAGACAAGAGACTGCACTAGTTTTACTATTTTTGTATAAGTTTTATTTAAGTTTTATATTTAAGTTTTATATTATATTTTGAATAAAAAGAAAAGTATTTGATCAAAAAGCCGACGAGTTCTAAACGAGAACAGCATACAATTATTAACAAAAACTTGTGTGTTTGTCGTGCCTTAATGTTCAATGAACTTGTTTATCTATAATACAAAGTGTACGGTACCTTGGATTGCTTGATATACGCTACAATCCTCCTCGTAAGTCCTCATGAATATTCTTCGATTTGAACGGCCATGTTTACCCGACCCAATCTCTCAAACTGTCACGCGGCTTACGCAACTCAATCTCGTTAAACTGCAAGCTAAATTATTTTATAAAAAGTGAGAGGGTAGGATCAAAGTGGGCGTTGTACCACACTAAGCCAATCAGTTATCTGGGTTGTATACCATGTGATCTGTTCAAATCGTCATGAGCGCGATGAACCTTCTGACGTCAGAGTAACGACCTTTTTTTAATTAACGGGACAGGTTGTTTCCATATATGGCAGTTGGGGACACGTTTGTGCCATATATGGTAGTGTCATTTCATCTCGCTCTTGACGATGAAAAAATCCAAAGATCCTACCCTCTTGTTTTTTGGACTTCGAGCAGGACGTGTGACGTCATTATCTAGTACGCCTAAGCCGCGTGACAGTTTGAAAGATTGGGTCGGGTAAACATGGCCGTTCAAATCGTTTAAGAATATTCATGAGGACTTACGAGGAGGATTGTAGCGTATTTCAAGCAATCCAACATACCGTACACTTTGTATTATAGATAAGCAAGTGCATTGAACATTAAGGCACGACAAACACACAAATTTGTGTTAATAATTGTATGCTGAGACAACTTTTCACTCGAGCCATATCGAGCCTGTCCTAAAGCCCGTGCTCCGATTTAACTCTCTGTTTAGTCAAACGCCACCACCACTACCATACCGCAACCTATTCGAGTAATTCGACCCGTGTTTGACCAACGGTTTGAATAAAAGAAAGAAAACGTCAAAGAAATCAACTTCTACTGTTTAGTTTTGTGGGTTTTTTTCATTGAAAAGCTTTGAACTACGTTTATTTTACGTTTCCCGCCTGGAAAATCAATCGCAACGGTTATGAAGCTATTACATACACTACAAGCAGAAAAACACTGTACCTCTTGTTCAGTAAAAAGAGTATCAGTATATCGAATCTAAAGAACAAGAAAAATTATCAGCAAATTATTTGAGCATCAGAAAAACTTTAACTTCAGAAGTTCAATACTGTACTTACTTCATTCTCCTCTTTTGATTTTAAATCAGGATGTGTTTGTTCCAGAAGACAATCAACAAATGTAGTCTAAATTAAACGAATAAAGTTTCCCCTCAGTAGCATATTGAATGAAGATAAGAAGGTTTAATCAAGTGAAGCCAAGTAGCTACGGTGTTATAAATTTTTTTTACTTAAAAAAACGAAAACTTGACAAATATATTTTTTTAAATAAAATTTAAATAAATTTATAACACATTAGCTACTTGGTTTCATTTGATTAAATCATGGATTGTACAAGGACTGGATAGGAAACTAATAGCCTTTTGATTGGTTAAATCGCATTCACTCAGTTTCCATGAAAATGGTTGAAACCTAGTTGTAAATTGTGATGTCACGAATGGCGTGAGTATGCTTGTTTTACTGAGGTTTTTAAGTGAACTTTTCTTCAAATTCTTCATGTCCTCACATTCAGATGACTATGTTGACGTTTCAAATGATTTTATCGCCTTACAAACCTGCCTAAGCCACAATCGAGTGTTCGAGGTAAACGTTGTTGAACTTTGTTTTGATGTTTTCTGTGTTGTTTCAAAGAAACTGGGCGTCGTAAAATAGTACCTTTTGCTTGGAATTTGCGATGCATATTTTAACTAGTAAACCTTGATATTTTCTTTTAAAATGAGTAAGAATAGACGGGCATTTTATCGTATTGTGGCTTTGTCGTATTTACAGACAGTTCGACTTTCATTTTAAGTTGTATTAATCCTAAACTTTGAATATACAAGGGGGTTTTAAGCTTGTCAATTTCAACCAGGTTGTTATGCTCACGCCATCAAGTTTCCTATCCAGTCTTTTTACTATCCATGATTAAACCTTCTTATCGTAGTCTAAATTGTTAAACATAAAATTTATAAATGTATAAAAACAGTGATTAGGAACATGTGTGCACAGCTGTGTAATACTGTATTCTTACATAATTAGGTTAATAAAAAGAGTCAAAGTCATTAATTATATACAATAAAACTTGACTGCAGCTATATTATTAATTCATTTTATATAATTATAATAAACCATATAAGTTGCTTATTGCATAAGCTCTGATTGGTCCTTAGACGTGCTTATATAACAGTAAATACGGAGTTTTCCCGCGCTTTTATAAAATAGTTCAACGACAAATATTAAATTCTCAAGTTTAGCCTTCTTGTTATTTTATAAAAGAGATATAAAAGAGATATAAAATGGTTTCCCATGCTTATATTATAAGTGAGTATGTACTGACATACTGTGATATAAACACTTGGGATGTTGCTCGACTTTTTGCTGCAAAGCTATTTGCCTGACAGCTCGTACTTTTGTTATAACAAAAACATACGTTTCCCGCGTGGAAAGACATGGATATAAACCATTCTATATTTTTTAAAAATAAAACATTTTTTTCTACAGACTGTAGAGAAAATTGTGGTATTCGAGCTACTGCGGTAATAAACAGATACTTTACAGTAATATCTTGAACATTTTGATTTACCTTGCCATGATGCAAATGTCCTGCCAAGGCAACATTTCTTATTAACTCGGTATTATCCATTAAATCAGCTAAATATCTACAAAAATATAAAAGTAATTTAAGTTATCTTGCATGTAAGAGTGTTAACTGTATAGGTAACTCTATCACAACAGGCAGTACTTCATGTTCCTTATATATGCTTACTCGATTTCATAAGTTGTCGCTGGTAAATCCTGTTCAGCAAGTGAAAATTTCTTATTCTTTACAGGAGCAATTATTGGTTCTGCAAGAAAAATATAGTTCAAAGTACAAGAAATAAAGTACAAGATTATATATCACGTTGGAGTCGGTTTGCTTTGTTCTTTGTACGAACATATATAAAGCGAAATATATCCCAAAAAATCGGTAAATTATAAATTCACAGCGCAGACAAGATATAGCCAGTATGTAACTTATTATGACAGTATTATTTCTGCATGTGTATACACCGCATGTATGTATCTGTGTTGGTTTACAGAGTCAATACTCAATATACAGACTTAGACCCCGTTTACACTACAGCTAAAGTAACCGGATTCACATTGTTTGTTATTCCATGAGGATGAAAAATGTGAATCCGGATACTTTTGCTCTAGTGTAAATGGGGCCTTAGTGTAATTTTAGAGGTAAATTCAAAGATTCCTGCATTTTGCTTGGTCCACTGGGCAGTAACTCAGAGTCACCGCCCAGCTCGGTAACTATTGGCTATACAACGTATACCCCTCGATTGTATACCCCTCGGTCTCGATATATAACCTGTACAAATATCCATCACTTTTTACATACTATGTAATTATGGTTTAAAATACATGAAAATCAAACACATTTTGCAACCGAATTTGGAACCGGTCTCGAATTCGAACGGAAGAAAAATTCGGAACCGGTCTCGAATTAGTACGGTTTCGCCTGTTTACACGGCGAAATAGGACGAATTCGAGACCGGTCTCAAATTCGTCCGGTACCGTGTAAACGTAGCCTTAGTCACCATGCAGGATTGTTTAACATACCAGTTAACGGCTGGGTATCTTCTTCTTGCACGATTGTCTAAAAATATATTCCCCATTCGGGTAAAAAATTACGTTAAAATGGTGGAAAATAATTTCGCATTCCAGAAAGCTAAAGACAAAGTAGTGTAGCATGTTTTGTTTTTCCCACACATGCAAACCAAGGGTGTGTAAATTTGGGGGTCATTCCGGAATATGAATACTGTAGCTGGAATAACACGAGTGAGTGCTTGCTTAGGAGCTTTTTGACGGCTTTTTGACGATTATGCACGAATGTTTCTTTCATCTTACGAAAATACTTGAAATCAGCGCTGTCTTCTCGTTTCTTCACTTCAAAAAGTGAAAGCCTTTTGTTCCTGCACCATTGCCAAGACTAGACTTTGGTTACGTTTATTGCTATAATTCCAATAATCTTGACATGCTAGACTTGCTAGAAAACTTACAAATGAGTGGCATAATTTTATTGTTAATGTTCTGTTATTATTTGCGATAATTTTACAATTTGGCCTCATGATTATACACGTTATCTGACTATATCCTCTTACCAAAGAAAATTGAGCTTTGTTAAATTTTTAATCAAAAGGCCACTAAATAGGCCTTAGATGGAAGTACAAGCATATACCGTATCCATGTTCAATTTAGCGCACCTCAAAGAGAGCACTGTAAGGAACGCATGTGGAGAAAAAGTAATTGAAAAAGAACCACTTGATTTATACAAAATAATCGATAACCTTTGATACATTATAAGTTTCGTGCAAACACCACGTAAAATATTTATTTGCTAAGCTTTGATACATTTCGATATTTTTTAAACAATTTCTCAACATACACAGTTTCAATGTGTTTGCCGTATTTTTCTTTACAAGCTTTAATATCTTTGTTGAATTTGTGGTTTTTCAAATAGTTGATAACAAAGTACACTGTACGTTTTGAGAGACACAAACAGACTCTCTTCCAAAAACTGCGCATTCACAACCTTCCCCAAAGACCATTGCCCAAAATGTTCTGAGGGGTGGTTGGTTTGCGGATGGATATACCCCCCTCCCCCCGTGTTTGCGGATGGATATACCCCCCCTCCCCCCATGTGAGATTAGGTTCAGGCCATTATGTTGGCTATTAATACACATACGTCAGGTTGACGCATCTTCGGAAGAAGATAGTGCTTACCTTTGAGATAAACGTTCGTTTAAAAGTTCGTTTAGTGCTTACCTTTGAGATAAACTTGTGTTTTTTGTATGTTATTAGTGTTTTCAGCTTGAGTTGGTAAAGGTTTTTCGTATGTTTTTGCTGTACAAGCTGTCTTAAGTTAACCCTGAGCTCCAAACGGGACTTTTTATTATATTTTTGTGCACTCACTGCGTACCTACTTTTTATCAATCATGTCCCAAATGTCTTTGCAGATCTACTGTTTAAATTGCTTTACAGTTGAGCTTTATATTGTTATACGGGTGGCGTGTGCTGTTAGGGCGCTGCCTCTCACCGCTGTAGTTAAGCCCAGTTGGACGGGGTTAGTACTTGGATGGGTGACCGTCTGGGAATAGCCCCGTTCTCGAACTTGAATTCATGTGAGTAGAGTTTAGTTGGTCTCTCCTGTGCTTCGAGGGTTTTTCGCAGGGTTCTGCGGTTTTCCTCCCTCCGTAAAATCAACACGTTAGGTCTTAGCTTATGTCGTGCACTTTTAACATGAGCCTCTGGCTCGGATGATTGGGCGACCACATCCTGTGTTTACGACGTTAAATAAATCATTACTCATTACTTGAAGTGGAAAAATCGTAAATCATACTGTGTGGAGGAAACTTGTCATCGACAGTGAAGGCAATCGGAACTGAAAATGTCTCAACTTCTGCAATGGGGGCGTGAATAGGTCAGGCACGTAGCTAGACTAAGAAATCTAGGAGTGCAAGTTTTATTTTTGGGGGGCAAGTGAACTTGATCACTTACGTTACGCAAGTACGCGACAGCGTTCACACTTCAATTACTTATCCACTCACGCTGCATATTATATATCCTACATATTTTTAATAAAAAAAACAGGTCTACCAACTCTGTTACATATTAAACATGTCTTAAAATAGCCTCTCAATTAAAAGCAAGATAATCGCGCGCCCAACAAGCTTTGCCACGCGATGGCACTCCCGTAATTTTATAGCGATGAGATGGGAGAGGAAAGAAAACCTTCGGTAGGAAGTGCATGAACAGAACATCTTCACCATCTCTGATTGGATAATCCTCAAACATGATTTTGATTGACTAGACTGTTTATTTGTCGAGCCAATCAAAACCCAGAGATGGTGAACACGTTCTGTTCAGCTAGAAGTCTAAGGGTAAGGCAGCAATGGGTTAATATTAAAATGATAAAGTTAACAATTCATTTATTATTTAATAAATTTGAGTATAATAATACAACACAGTTACCTCCACATCTGGTCCATAAACCTCTTGTGCTGTGGGATAATATTTCTTATCCTAAAAGATAAATTTTCACTTATTCTGCAGTGGTAATAATACACAGAATTACTTCATTAAAATTTCTTGATTAAAATTTCATTTAAAATACTGCTGACAAGAATTACCTCATGCAAAACAACTTGCATCTGAGCATCGTCATCCTGCTCCATTTGATCATCTGCTTGTTCATCATCCTTTAATTCAGAAAATACTGTATAAATCAGGCCTTGCCTGGAGACACGCTCAATCGAGACCGCGCGCGCGTACAGTAGCATGCGCATCAAAATACGTATGGCGCACCTTTGATCGTGTGCATGTGTTTAATAAATACTGTATTCTAATTTGGCATTACGTACAAGAGAGTTTGCACTTTTAGTGTAGTTGACTGTTGACATACAGCAGGTATTAAATAAACAACGAAAGATAAAAGTACTTAGTCTGTGAAGCAATAAAATGGCACACATGGCACCGTAGTTATATGACACCTGCTCAGATTTAGTAGGCGAACCTAGTAGTAGAATGAGCACCTCGAGTCTCCAAGGAGCACCTTTTATAGTGCACATCTGTTTTATTTCGGGCAAGGCATGATACATATATAATTTATTAATAGCCCAGTGCTTCCCAACCAGATTATTTCTACCATCACCACCCTGCCCAGTTGTATACATTCTTAAAGTGCCTCTATGGTCTGTGGGATCTTTACATATTTAAATAACTTAGGTTAAAAGAAAATGTTTCGCCGAAATTTTTTCTCAAAAATATTAAATGCTCGCCCATTAACAGTGCTCCGAAGTTGGCCAAATCAGCCCAAATCGCGCCATTTTGAAAGTTAGACCGTTTTCTTGGGCATGGGCTCTAATTGATAGATTTACGTCACATTTGCGTCACAGCCGGAACACCAACATTTCTTCCACCGAGTCTGAGTTAGACGAACCATCTTGGAACATATTGATGAATATATCTAAAGTTTTCATTGCTTAAATAAAGGTTTAAGAGACGCAATACCAAAAACACACTAAATAGTCAGAGGTTCGGTTCCGACCGTGACGTCACAGAGTAAACTCGCACCATGTCCCTAATGCACGGTCACAGTTATAGAGGTACCAACTTTGAAGCGCTGTTAATGGGCGGGGATTTAATATTTTTGAGAAAAAATTTCGGGAAACATTTTCTTTTAACCTAAGTTATTTAAATATGTAAAGATCCCACAGGCCATAGAGGCACTTTAAGCAAATTACCCTCTAGCAAAGGTGCACGGTGAACAACTATAAACTGGCTCATAGTTTCTAACATCTCAACACCTCAGACTACAGCTTTGACAACTGTGTTAAAAATTTGATCTACAGTATACTGTAAGCCACTGATTCTAAAAAAATATACAGTATCCTGCATGCAGACTCTCTGGTAAAGTGATGAAGAGCAAGATATCACCGTAATATGGTGACAATTATGATTCAAAAAGATAAATAAACTTCATCCCATTGGTACTTGTTCTAAAATTTTAAAAATCCTATTTTTATAGAATTAATGTTATTGTTAATCTCTATCATTGTGTTTGATATTCTTGAGAATCTGTTAGTAATAATTAAAATATAATTTTATTTACAGTCAAATTGGATGTTCTCTTGCGTGCAACATTCTTGAACAACATTGCAATTTTCATTTAGCTAATTGCCAGAGTCAATTTGCAATCATCATTCACAAGTTGACAGTTATACTGTAGTGCAGCCTCGCTATAGCGCGCATCATTACAACACGCAACTCGGTATAACGTGGTTATCCTGATCCTTGGAGCCCAAAATTTTACTTTTCCAGGTTTGTCATTTGACGACTTATACTGATGTTTACCTACAGTAAACACCACAGACCGCTAAATTCTGCAAAATAGCAACAGAATTGATGTGTAATACGATGCTGAAACTGAGGTTTCTATTATGCTCATTGGAGACAATTATTTTGATCTTGTTGGCTGATGATCGCTGATCATCCTGAATAATCATGATCATTACAAGATAAAACGACAGCATGGTAGTGCAATCATTGCGAGAAATGAAAACCATGCTGCCTCAAAAATCTTATTTCCCTTCCATTTTGTTGAAGCCTTGAGTGGATTTCAAGCTTCTTCAGTTGTGATTTTGATTGTTAGAATCAAACAGAAAGTGCTTCTGACAGTACTCAATCTTGCTCCCAGTACTTGGCCCACAATACTGTAACAGAACGGAGTGGGAAGAGTACTGGGAATGAGATATTTGGCTGTACCTCGCAATAACGGTGTTATTATAATGCACTTCATTTATAATGCAGTCACCACTAAGGACCCCAACTACAGTGTAGCCTCGCTATAACGCAGTAGTTGGGGTCCTTAGTGGTGACTGCGTTATAAATGAAGTGCATTATTGCGAGGTACGGCCAAATATCTCGTTCCCAGTACTCTTCCCACTCAGTTCTGGCGCATTATCGTGGGCTGAGTACTGGGAGTGAGATTGAGTACTGCCAGAAGCACTTTCTGTTCAATTCTAACAATCCAAATCGCGACTGAACTAAGCTTGAAGTCCACTCAAGACTTCAACAAAATAGACCTTATTCAAAAATGGCCGCCGAATTAAAATTCTTTTATATACTACATATAAATTAGCCCTTATGAACTCGTTTTCATGTGTGAAATTCAAAATAATTTTTACTTTAAAACAAGGTCATAAGGGCTAATTTATATGCACATAAAAGAATTCTAATTCGGCGGCCATTTTTGAATAAGGTCTATGGAATTGAAATAAGATTTTTGAACATGGTTTTCATTTCTTGCAATGATCTCACTGCCATGTTGTCGTTTTATCTCGTAATGATCGCGATTATTCAGGATGATCAGCGATCAATTTAATAGAAACTTCAGTTTAAGCATCATATTACACATCAATTCTGTCGCTATTTTTCTGAATTTTGCAGTCTGTGGTGAACTTTAGCACTGTAAGGTAACCATCAGTATAAGTTGTCAATTAATGACAAACCAGGAAAAGTAAAATTTTCAAATGATCAACCGCATTACACCGAGTCATGCGTTATAACAATGCACTCTATAGCGAGGCTCCACTGTACCACATTATAGCAAGGCTCCACTGTATTTTGTGTTCAAGTTGGAATTGCTCGGGGGTCAGGGGGCCGGGATTTCAATTGACTAGTACATAATTTAAGAGAGCCTCTCACCACTAAAGCTTGTTTTTTTCTCAAGAATTTTGGAAGTTTCCCAATATTTCGAGCTTTATTCTTTAGAGTAAGTGTAGAATGAGTGGTGGACAATTATTAAAGAGTAAAATTTGGTATTTGTCTGTTTTTATAGTCCAAAAGGGTAAATTTAACTGAATAGAGCAAATTAAGACTTACTTCACACTTGGTAGTTGAAGAAACGTACAGTATACAATTCATAATTATAGTCATGATGTCATCTGATGTTTAACAAATGTGATGTTAAGAATATTCAACGTTTCAGCAATCATGCTCTTCGAAATGCTTAATAGACTTTTTAAATTATCCGGCTGGTTGCCTATACATGCACTATGTTTGAGGTGTCAGATGTAAATTGCATAACAAAAGAGCACTCCACACAGGTAACATGTAGGTTTTCCATGTACTACATGGACAGTCAGTGTGTGTAATTTTTCCGTGTACTACACGGACAGTGCATGTAGTTTTTCTGTGTAGTACACACATTGCGTGTATTTTTTGCAGTGTAGTACACCCACTTTACACGCAAACTACACCCTGTAGCCAATGAAAATTGCAATGTTGTTGGTGAAAATTGCAATGTTGTTGGTGAATATTGCAATATCACACATAAGAAAACATCCAGTTTGACTGCAACAGAGTTTGTTTTCATTTCTTTGTTGATAGTACATTTGTTCCTATGGATGAATGAAATTTGAAACTCCATTTCTAGGTAACAATGGTTTAGACTTGATGAGAACAGTTACCTAACAGTTTTGTAACACCTTTATATGTGTAAAGTGCTCAAGTGTGTGAGTTTAAAAGTACATGGAGAAAGGTTACATGCAACTATGTGTACTACACAGAGAATTAGAAAGTGTACAGTGGCGCTCAAAAGTTTTGTAACACCTTCGTGGACTGGAATGCGTGTAGTGTGCGTGTACACGCAACATACAGACACGCACTACACGCAAAGCTTTCGTGTATAATAACTACACGCAAAGCTTCGTGTATAATAACTACACGCAAAGCTTCGTGTATAACTACAAGCAAAGCTCCGTGTATAACTACACAAAACTTTGTGTATGATCAATACATAACTACACGTAGTTTTGCGTAGTATGGTAATATTTCACTGAAATATTTGGCAAAAGCATAAGCCTAGTTTCCATATGATCGCTACGATCGCTCAAAAAAACCTCAGCGATCGCAGCGATCATATGATCAATGCATGCATTCACGATCACCGAGATAGAACGATTGTAGTGATCACGACTATAGCGATTGTAGCGATCGTGGTTTTCGTATGGTAGTTTATTTTTGAGCATTCGTGGCGATTGCAGCAATCAATTTGAGATGATGTTCACAGGGTCCACAGCCAGTTGTTTTTTTCTTGCCGGAAATATTTCTGCCTTCTAATTCACTTCGGAAGAGACGCCGTAAACAGTTCACAGCAAAGTTTTGTTTTGGGCTGGATATTTTCTTAAGTTGCTGCAATTCATTGAACGATAGTACAGAACTCTGCTGACTGCGGCTGATAGGACTCTGCTAATATATTGTATCATGTAGCCCAAAATTATACTGATGATACACAATTGTCAAGGAGCGAACTACTGTATTTATATTTTTCATGACTACACGCAAACTTTGTGTAGTTAAGCGACTGTGAGGACAAAGCGACAAATCAAAACAAGCGCAAGCTATTCTTTGCCCAAAACACTTTGCGAGGTACTGTAAATACAACCTATAGTCATCTTGGCATGTAAAATTTATATTGTATCATGTAGCCCAAAGAGTTAACCTTTCAAAATTATACTGATTATACGCAATTGTCAACGAGTGAACTATTTTTCACGTGCAGTCAACTACATGTAGTGGACTACACGCAAACTGCGTGTGAGTGTAACTACACGCAACTGCATGTAGTGCAAGGTTGCGTGTAGTGCGAAGCTTCGTGTAGTTTGACTGTACTACACGCAGTATGTACTACACGCACTTTACACAAGTGCGTGTATTGTGCGTGTAAACACACCAGGCAGGTGTTACAAAACTTTTGAGCGCCACTGTATATGTAGTTTAGGAATTTCTGGTGTGGAGTATCTTTTCAAACCTGACTGCACAAAATGACAGCTAAATCTGATGCAGAATATTTCACAAACCTTTGAAAAACTACGGCAAACACACATTATTATGATTCAACCTAAGCGTGTATATTACTATTAACTTGACATATAAGACTTAATGGACATTTGACAACATAAAAAGTAGAAGTATAAAAGACAAATGTGGAATTAAAAAGATCTTATATGAGTGAAGATAGTTTCAGGGTACTTCATAAGAATGTATAATCAGTATAAGCTAGTAATCTAACAAATATTTCAAGATCTCTTTAGTGCACCTAGGTTTCTGATTGTTTCTAGAGGTGAGCCGATGTTAAAAAAAAGCCGATTGCCGATACCGATTGTTAAGAGCCGATGTTTAGTCACAATCGGCCGATTAATCGGCAAAAACCGATGTTTGCGAACGGTTGCTCAGTGCTTCCGTTTTGCGGTCGTTTTAAAATTTTATTAACCAAACAACTAAACAAGGTAAAGAATTAAAGATTAATGAAAAAATGTAAAACCAAAATGCAAAATTACATTTACAGGCCTGTCAGGCCTTAATACTAATAGTCAAACTGTAATCTCGGCAAATTATGATGTAAAAATAATAAATTGTCTGCTTTGTGTGGAGCAAGCGAACTTCTCTTCTCTGTATATATGTTGCCTTGTTCACTGAACAGACGCTCCGAGTCGACGCTAGAGCTGGGAGCACTCAAATATTTTGAAGCAACTCGGAAGAGGTTTGGGTATGCCAGACGATTTTTACACCACCATGCGTATGGGCAGGAGACTCGTGGTTGTAATGGAAGTGCCAGGAAAGCGGAAATTTCACTAGTGACATCGTCGTGAAGTGGCTCCTCAGTTTCGTTGTTGTCGTTGACAATCTCGTCAAAACAAGCCCAGAGGTCATCGTGGTTTTGTGCTTGCGATGTATTTTGAACCTCTGGCTCTGGTATAGCGGGCGTTTCTTCGTTTTCTGCTGGCTTTAAACGATTGGTTTCGCGGATCATGACTGCTTGCGATGCACTGGGTAGAAACTTAAATTTAAATCTTGGGTCAACAGCAGTGGCCAGCAAGAAGTTTTTGTCCGTCGCGTTGGATTCGAATCGAGTTGTTAAGGCTTTTAACAGTTCTGCTCTTAGAGTTTTTACGCCACTGCTTGCTTCTCCGTCGTCCCTGTTAAGAAATCGTTGAAGCACGCAAACCGTTGGAATGACTTCGGAGATGCACGCATTTGGCTTGCTCATAATCTTAGTGCACTCTTCAAACATTTGCAGTAATGTCCCACTCGTTTGAAGTAAGACACGGGATCGTTTTCTCAGCCGAGTACAAAGCCACGGCACGTTTCATTTCCAACAATCTTTCCAACATATAATATGTGGAGTTCCATCTGGAATAATAAATCATACGAAAACATATTTAGTCACAACTTACAAGCAAAATATAAACTGTTTAGTGTTAGATGTCAACTTGCGTCACAGAATATGCAAACAAATACAAGGGTATATGCAGTGCCAAAACTCGCATGCTCTTTTACAGCCGTCAAAAACAAAACTTTCCCACTTCCGCTTCTGTAATCTGTTGCGCATTTAAAAAAAATAATTGACTTGATTGATTGAATGACTGACTGTCAATCAGACTGTTTAAAATTATTTTAATCTTACCTCGTTGATACATCTTGCAACAATTTTTTCTTTGGCAAACCCAATTCTGCTTGAATTTCCAAAAGTCTCGTACATCCAAGAGCAGAGTGGTGAAAGTGGCCAACGATTTTGCGACTCTTGGCTATCATGTCAGTGACAGATCGCTGGGAAGTAATGGCATCTTTAATGGCCAGTTGTAAAGTATGTATAAAGCAGGGAGCCTGCTTCATGCCACAAATTGATACGCCATTTGCAATATTCGAAGCGTTGTCGGTGACTACAAGGTGACACACTGATGGATCCAGTTTCCATTTTTCCAACATTAAATTAAACTTTTCGGCAATCCGTTCACCGGTATGCGAGCCAGGAAAGTAGCTGGATTGCAGGACAAACGATTGTCTAGCCGCTTGTTTTTCCCAGTCAACCCAGTGGGCAGTTAACGAGATAAATGAGTTGTTGTTGTGGGAACATGTCCAGATGTCCGAAGTGAAGGAAATGTCGGTAACATTCTCGAGAAATGTTCCAACAGCTGTTTCAGCGCGTTTCACCAGCTCAGGTATGACAGTATCGCTGAAATAATGACGGCTGGGCACTTTGTATTTTGGGCAGACATTGTTTATTAGGCGCAAGAAACCCAAATCTTCTACCAACATGAAAGGCTGATTGTCTATAGCAATCATCTCACCAATGAGCTTGCTA
Organism: Paragorgia papillata; assembly: GCA_035771165.1. NCBI lineage: Eukaryota > Metazoa > Cnidaria > Anthozoa > Scleralcyonacea > Coralliidae > Paragorgia > Paragorgia papillata. The sequence goes on from JAWNZC010000265.1 coordinate 2,282,535, forward strand.
ACACGCTTGGCAGGGGCGCTATCGAAATCCCAGCCAGCTTGCGCGTTAAAGCTTTCTTTGAGACTCATCTGACTTTTTAGCTTTTTCCTCATGGTTGCGGTAGTATTTTCTTCTGCACTGTCATCTTTTCTTTTCGCTGATCGAGCCGTCTCATTGCTTGTCATTTCAATGTACTTGCTGGGATGTAGCGAGTGTAGATGATTTCTCAAATTGGTTGTTGTGAAACTCTTTTTCTGCTTTCCACCTCGTGACAACAAAGAACGAACACCACTGCTTTTACAAATCAGACATTCTGCCTTCGTTTCGTCATTTTCGCAAATTTTAAAATACTCCCAAACGATACTTTTAGAATTAGAAGAGCTTGCCATTACACAACTCTGACGACTGAGTGTAATGCTATTGCTGGAATCTCAGGATATATGATATCCGATACTGCAATTGTGAATTGTCACAAATACATTCTATTTATAATTTCTCACACCAAACCTTGCGGACTTGATTATTTCTCAATAATAAATCGCGCCTGAAAATTGAAAACGGTTAATCGGTTTTAGGCTTTTAGCGTTGGCGACTTGGCGCAATACCTGAAGAACCGATATAAAAAAGAGTATAAATAGTAGTGCGAGGATGAGAAAGCAGAAATACAAAAACGATAGTTAAATACAAAGACAATCGGCAGCCGTTGGGCCGATGGTGAAAGACAATCGGCCGATGGCCGATTGTGAGAAAATTAGCCGATTAATCGGCTCTGCCGATGTTTTGCCGATGTTCGGCTCACCTCTAATTGTTTCCACTCAACGTTCATTGAACGTTGTTGTCCCCTGACTCCCTGATCCCTCAAGTTTGCCAAGTCGCCTGTAAACGTTTCTACTGCACAAAACTAACAAAAAATTACAAGTTACCTCGAGTTCATCACGATCATCATCCTTCTCCCATTCTTCTTCGCTTTCTTCCTCGTCGCTTGCTAAATCAGGACCAATATAGTTTCCAAATTCATCGTACAAGTCGGCGTCCATCTTGGAAAACGTGCTAGCTAAACAACACTGCGCATGCGTAGTAAATGAGCCCGCAATACACATGCACGTTTAAAGATGGCCGCTGTTTTGCCTACACGTGCTGGATACAAAATGGTTCGTTTTAAGTAATTTTAACTTTGTCTAGTGTGGTTTGTAACATGGGTAGACTTCGGAAACGACACAACTGGAAAGCACGCTTGCCAGAAGATATTAATGAAGAAGACTCTGTGCCCAAATCAAGCGACAAATGCGAAGTAAAATGTTCAACGTCCACTCCATTGAATGAATCGTGTGCTAATGTTGTTTATGGCAGCTCGCTTACTGGGAGCAATGTTCTTGCCTTGCCTTCCAAGAAAGCTGATAAGGTACCGAAAACTCATCACCTTCCAACACAGAGGAAGAAACTGAGCAAGAAGGAACGAAAACGTCTGGAAAAAATTGTGGAATCAAAGAAGAAAAAGTCGAAACGTGCCGATGTTTTGAAGCTCTTGGCTGCATCGTCCATAGGTGAGGAAGAAATATCACAATACAGCTCTTCAAGTAGATTAGGCCAAATTAACAGTGGTACTCTTAAAAGAAAATTGCCTGGAGTGTGTGAAAAAGCTGTTGAGTTGCAATCCCTTGTTAAAAGAGGAAGAAAGAAGGGGAAAAGAGAACGGATGAGAAAGAAAATGAAAGAGATGAATGAAAAGAGCAAAGTGGAACAGGAAGAAAGTTCTGAAGATGAAGATGATGAGGAAGATGAAGATGATGAGAATAATAATGATGAAGTAATTGGTGATGGTGAGATTGAAAACAAAGCTGAATGTGATTTGAAAGAAGAGAAAGATTGTGAGCAAACAGATGATGTTTCACATGATCCAGAATTGTGTCCAGTTAATGAGGACCAGAAAATGAAAGGAATTTCAGAACAACAACCAAGCACAACAAGAGCACAAGAACCAAGTATTGCAGACAATACTTCCAAGCCAAACAAAGATTCCTGTAAAAACACAATACCTACTGTGTTTATAGAGGTCAAACGAGATCCTACAATTCAAGCTGCTCGATTACAGCTTCCTATTCTTGGTGAAGAACAAGCAGTGATGGAGGCAATTAAAGACAATGAAATAGTTCTGTTAGTTGGAGAGACTGGCAGTGGTAAAACCACCCAAGTACCTCAGTTTCTTTATGAAGCTGGATATACTCTTCGTGGTGTGATTGGTATTACTGAACCAAGAAGAGTTGCTGCAGTGAACATGTCTCAACGAGTAGCATTTGAAATGAATATGACAACAAACAAAGTATCATACCAGATAAGGTACGAGGGAAATACATCTTCAGAAACGTGCTTAAAGTTTATGACAGATGGAGTACTGTTGAGGGAAGTGGAAAAGGACTTTCTTCTCTCAAATTACTCAGTGATTGTCATAGATGAAGCTCATGAACGTAGTGTTTACACAGATATCCTCATTGGTTTGTTGTCAAGAATAGTTCTTCTGAGAAAGAAACAAGGAAATGTTTTGAAATTAATTATCATGTCAGCAACACTAAGAGTGGAAGATTTTACAAGCAATCATAACCTCTTCACTCCCACTCCACCCGTTGTTAAAGTTGAGGCACGCCAGTTTCCAGTCACCATTCATTTTAACAAATGTACCCCAAATGATTATGTCAATGAAGCCTTCAGGAAAGTAGCCAAGATTCACCAAACTCTTCCAGATGGTGGTATACTAGTGTTTCTTACTGGACAGAGTGAAATTCATTCTCTTTGTAGGAAACTTAGGAACAGCTTTCCTTATAAGAAGAATTCCCTGCCACAACTTGCAAGAAAGAGGGTGCATGATAGAAAGGCAGCAATTAATCTAGATGATTACTCCATGGGGCCAAAGTCTGTTGTCAATATTGACAGAGAAATGGAAGATGAAGATGTTGGTGAATCGCTTGAGATAGTTGATGATGATAACTCCAATGAGTCAGATGAAGATTCCAAACTGCATACTACAGTTGACAAGTCATCTCCTATGTATGTCCTCCCACTGTATTCATTACTGTCCAATGAGAAGCAAAGAAAGGTTTTTGAAACTCCTCCTGAAGGTGCAAGGTTTTGCGTTGTTGCCACCAATGTTGCAGAAACATCACTGACAATTCCAAATGTCAAGTATGTTGTGGATGCAGGAATGGTCAAGAGAAGATACTATGACAAGACAACTGGAGTATCATCTTTCAAGGTAACATGGACCTCCAAAGCTTCAGCTAATCAGAGAGCAGGAAGAGCTGGTCGAGTTAGTCCTGGTCATTGCTATCGTCTTTACTCTTCTGCTGTTTTCAACAATGATTTTGAAGATTTCACGCAGCCTGATATTCTGAGGAGACCAGTTGATGATCTTGTTTTACAGATGAAAGCAATTAACATTGACAAAGTTGTGAACTTTCCTTTTCCAACTCCACCAGAAGCTAAAGTCCTTGAAGTTGCAGAACAGCTACTGGTCGACTTAGGTGCATTAGCTCCAAAGAAAAACAGGAAAGGTCTTGTTACTTCTGTTATCACTTCTCTTGGTCGAACCATGACCAAGTTTCCAGTATCTCCACGTTTTGCCAAAATGTTATGTCTGGGGCACCAAAACCAGTGCTTACAATATGTTATTGTGATCGTAGCTGCACTCACTGTTCATGAGATCTTTTCTTTAAACAGTGTTGACCAAGATGGTGTGAAAGATAAAGATGAAATGAAAGAGCGTCAGAGTAGAGTTACCAAATTAAGAAGAAGATGGGCAGGTGATGGTCTTTCACAGCTTCTTGGTGATTTCATGGTGATGCTACGTGCAGTTGGTGCAGCGGAGTTTTCTGGTTGTTCTCCAAAGTTTTGTCACTCGAGTGGTTTGCGACACAAAGCTATGGTTGAAATAAGAAAATTAAGAGTTCAGTTAACAAATGCTGTCAACGCAGTGAATCCAGAAGCTCAGTTGTTTGTTGATCCAAAGATGAAGCCACCATCAGAGGTGCAGACGAAGGTTTTGAGGCAGATTATCTTGGCGTGTTTTGGTGACAATGTTGCTCGTCGCATGTCAGAAGAGTGCGGAGACCCAAGTATGAAGAATGCTTATGAATGTCACTTGACCAGTGATCCTGTTTTTATTCATCCAACATCTGCACTTTTTAGTGTTTTGCCAGAGTATATTGTCTTCCAAGAAGTTGTGGAAACTACAAAACTTTATGTGAAAGGTAAGTTCCCCTGCTACATGTCATGTATACATACTGTAAGAAAAATACTTAATGCCACTACAAGTTAAGAGAAAATTAGGTTAATTATAGGCGATTGTACATGTATGTGTTTAACCAGTGACAATGACAATTATTAAAATTTACCGTACAGTATTTACAGTAGGTGATTTGATAGTTAATACATAAATTTTGCGTGAATTACTGCCGAATGCAGAGCTGAGAGAAAGAATGAGGTGAAGACTGAATTACAGTAGAGCAAGTCAGAGGTGGAAAGTGTGAGAGGAAGAAGATTGAGGACGACGTGGAAAGACATGAAACGTGCCGAAGAAACTGCGTTGGGAAGCCGCCAGCCCGAACCCCTAAAAATGGCCATAAAACGGATGTTGTTTATTTGTTGTTTGGGCCCTCGTTTTCTTTAAGCAACCCACTAATTACAATATTTTAAATATTTGGTTTGCTATTGGATCGTGTGTAATGGTGAAAGCGCAGCGTAAACTTTAATTGACCACTATATTTTTTTCAGACGTAGCTACGGTTGAACCTGATTGGTTTGCTACTCTTGTTCCACAACATTGTTCATTTTCTAAACCTTTAAAGAATCCTCCTCCGAGATTTGACGAAGCAGAAGGAATTGTGAAATGTTATATGAATGTTTCATTTGGAGTTCGTGTCTGGAGTCTGCCAGGTCAAGAGTTAGAATATCCTAAATGTACTGAAAAGTACAAGTGGTTTGCCCGCTTTCTTTTAGAAGGCAAGGTGTGTCCCAAGTTGGCATCCTCCAGCCAATACCTCCTCGCTCTACCATCCTCCATGGTTAAATCCTGGTCGAAATTACAGCCGAGAACAGAAGCACTACTCAAGCAGCTAGTAGATAAGAATGTTGATGATGTGACGACCCTGCACGCTGCGTGGAAGGAAGACAAGAACTATTTGTTGCCATCTTATTTGCAATGGATTCCGGAATCGAAACACGAAGATGTCAAAAAGATCTGGCCTCCCTTTTGATATTCTTTGAAACTCTAGCGCTGTTAGTGAGAAGAACTCAGTAGATATTGACATGTGCATTAAATTAAGTTAAAGCACTCAAAAACAAACATCAGAAGCAAACCTATCGTTTGTAAATATCATTTACTATTACAACATGAATGTTATATACCATGGTGATTGGTAATACTGGAGAGCTCTGAAAAGAACTGTGGGAAACCTGGTTACCTGAATGAAAGACGCCACTCGAAACGTCAGTATTTCGTTATCAAAACTATTTTCGGCAGTTTACCATCTTTTCACTTTGCTAAAATTTAGATAAGTTTACAAGGAAAACAAATTATTAACAGTTCTTTTCAGTATTACCATATCAACTTGGTAAACACGTTCATATTGATTTGAAACGACCATGAGGTTAATGTTTTCTTTATGACAGTTATACGCACAGTTTTCAATATGTGTGGTGATTGAAGTGTTGAAGTTTCGAGTTGTGTATACCTAAATAGTCTGTATAATTGGTTGTCTTAAGGAGGAATTCCTTGGGTATAATGTTTGTTTTGATATTCAATTGTTTAGTAAGCACGCAAGGTTATGAATTTATAAAACTGTCTTCGTCTGTAAGTTGGTTTGATCAATATACATGTAAATGCAAGACCGTTGAGGAAAAACAAGGAATACAAAAAAACAGTTGCAGGGGAAATGATATAGGCTCAACATTTACGAAATGAGACGTTGAATTTAGTGTACTGCGAGCAAAATGGTTTGAGCTCACTTTTTGCCATATAATATATAATAATATATATACAGTATATGGAGATATACCTGAGTGACCAGGCCTCGTGCAAAATGGCTGCTTGCATGATTATATATCTTGTTTCACACAACCGTGTAACTAGGGTCAGAAACCGAGTTTCTAGCGAGGTAACTCGCTTAGTGGGAAGTGTAATTTTCTGCTGGCTGAGAAAGGAAAGAAGCAGAAATATTTTTCTCATCGCTGCTGAAGGACTGGGGCAAGATGGAGAGTCAGCTAATTACCCGGATATAATACCTGGATAATTACTTTTTGCTGTTGCGTGGTGCACATCTTTCCAGCTGTGTGTGAGAAACTTAGGCCATGTCCACACTAATCCGTTTTCCGTTTTCAAATGAAAACGGAGACTTCGTAACGAAAACGTGTCAAAAGTTTTCCGTCCACACTATCGTTTCCGAATCGTTTTCGCCGTTTAGTAAAACGCTAAAAAGATCTACAGGGGTACGAATGAATAGTTCTAGGTGACTGAAATCAAGATAACAATCGTGACATGCATCATCGTTTTCCAAAAGCTTCGTTTTTGCCGTCCACACTAGTGCAGAAAAACGGCATCTTCGAATATCTCCACTCTGGAGAGCGTTTTCGAAACGCTCCGTTTTCGGTCACCGAAGACGCCGGAATAGTGTGGACGAAAGGACTAACCGTACCAAAAAGCCTTAGTGTGGACATGGCCTCAGTTTCTGGGTTACATGTAGGTGGCATAACATAATCTTGCCCTCTTGAATGAGGCCTGGTCAACAAAGACAAGTCTCGCAAATTAAATAAGCCCACTGACGAGGACTATACTGACCACCACGTATACGACGAGAACGGTTGCAAAAACGGCAAGAACGAAGAAAATGTGTTTTCAAACAGCGGAAATTAAAACGTATACAGTGGCCTAGCTGGCTGGCTAAAAGGCAAACGCCGTTCTTTGCGTGAACTGAACGTGTTAATAAACAAACTTAATTTTCGCTTCACAGGCAACTTAAATCCTTTAAAAGCTCTACTGCATGTACATATACTCGCAGGTAGTTTGACATAATTCTTGCCTGGGGCCAGAACGTTTCCTATAACAGAACTCGTGCAAGCGCTATGGATCGCCTGCGCGCCTGCGAATAGAAGCCTCTGAGGAGGAGAGAGCGCTATGACGTGGTTATTCAATGTGAATTAATTACCATGCATAAATACACAAACTATCAATGATGCTAGTTGTTGTAACACTTTATTTAACCATTAAATAATACCGAAGATATGATTACACTGGCCCAGTAATCCTTCAACTTGGCTTTCACCAAAGCATAACCAAAGTCTGCGTAAATATCTAAAATTCTGATTCAAAATCCTGACCAATCAACTGTTGTCGTCGATTGTTTTCTACAGCAGTCATTACCATGCTTCGACATTTGACATGGCTGAAGCTCATTTGGTCGTAAGGCTAAATCAGAAGGGAAAAAACAACATTTGATTATTAACTTATTCCTGTCCGAGGGCTTCCCCAGAGGCGAATAAAATCGTCCAGAATGAAATACTAAAGACCCATTCGGACAGGAAAGAGTTAGAGTTTTAACTACCGCTGCATATAAATATAAAATCTTATCGACGAATTAAAAAGACGAAAAACACCTGAAAATATATTGTTTTGAAAATTGAAAATGAAAAAACTCCACATGCACTTTTAGTCCTCTTTCTGGACCCTTTCATTTTGCGTTTCTTATAGTGGCCGAGAGCTACTGAACTCGGGAAGGAACACTAGTTTGATACACACACTCCTTTCTCCGAAAAAAGAATCCCAGAAGCTTCTATGGAAGAGTTTCTGAGAATTTCGATCAAGCAACACCTATTTAAAGCAATTCAATTTGTCCAACATGAAAATAATATAAACAAAAATGCTAAATGCCTTAAATCAAAATCTACCCTAGTTGCAGTTGGTTTCATTGGTGATGGTGTTGCTGTAGTAGTGGTGACCTATGTAAGAATGTTGATAGTGATACAAGTGGAAGTCCTAGTTGTGGTAGTCATGCAAGCCCGAATTTAAGGTGGGAAAACCCCTTGAAATGCTAGCCTCCTTGGCTCCTTTGCAGACGTTAGTGGGCTCGTCCGATCTCTCACTCCCCCTACCAACCTCCTCCTACCTAGTTGGGGGGAGTGAGAACGAACCCGAACTGACGGTCGCGAAGGAGATTATTGAAATGCAGACCCACAACCAGTTTTACTAAATTGCCGAAATTTCTAAAATACGGACCCCCCCCCCCCCCACACACACACACACACACACACACACACACACACACACACACACACACACACACACTTTCAACCCCTCGCTACAGGCCTGGTATAATGTTGATGTTACTGCTGCATGGTAGTAGTGGAATATTACTACAATGGAACCCGTCAATATGATCACAGTCCATACTGAAGCAAGTTCCACTATGCGTGTGCAAGATACAAATAGCATGAAACTTACCGAAAGCAACATTTGAACTTTATGTACTAAAAGTACAGCAACTGCTACACCAAGAAAATGAAGATCTTTGACAGAGGAACCTACAATCGGAAAAAGAAAAATTAATTTACATTTTACAGCAGATTCGGGTTGAGCTTTTAACGACAATAATTGTCGCGTTAGTTGCAACTGATTAATTATACGACGTTTCTAGGCAAAATGTCAGAAAATGTCATTATTCAATTCACACGCAACGCAGATATTTTTAGACAGAACGTTGTTAGTCCCGCGCAGGAACGTCTGACATTTTTTGGTTTAAAGGAGCGTGGGTGCTATTAGCGAGGTTCAGATCACACGTCCACTACCGCTACTGTAAATATAATTAAGCATGTCAAATATGGTTTTTACGTTCAGTAATGGTCGCAGGTCTCAAACTTAGTGCAAAAAGAAAGCGTTTTACGATACCAGGATTAAAACCAACTACGACTACAGGACGAAAAAACGAACATTACATCAGCTTAACCACATTTACGGTAGCAGTAGCGGTAGTGGAAGTGTGATCTGAACCTCGCTATTAATGTGGGCGCTACGTTTCTAGACACTGTCCCTTCTTCAGTTACAAAAGATTAATGTGAAACAATTTTTTTATACAGACTTTACATTTATTACTGAAATATATTATAATAATATTGAACTAACAGAAATACATTAAATACGACAGACTAAACTAATTTTGTAAGCAAACAGCAGCATACCTGTGACATGTCTCCAAAGACTCTTAAGCTGAGAGAAAAACCATCTCTGCCAAGAAGACCAAGTACTGTTCAGAATACTGGAGCAACAGCAAGATAAAATATGCAGAGCTGTGGATACTAAAAAAATAAAAGTTATGTTATATTACCTCGTCTTGGCCAGCCGCCTTTTGCAAGACCTTTATAGATTTTGGTCGAAAACTTTAAAAAGACGGGTTTTTTTGCAAACAATCCTCATACGAAATATTTCCACTACTTTTAAATTTGATTACAGTATTAGGAAATTTCCTCCCAGAAATAACAAAAAATCAGCTTTTGTTATAGGCTATGCCTTAGGTCTTCAAAGTCGGCACGTTTATAATCGAATACAAAACGCTTCGTTTGAACCAAAGACGTGACTGACACTGAAATTGGATGATGCGATGGTCGGAAGACATGCCTAGAGCTGATGGGTCGCAGACGTCGCAGACGTCGCAGACAGACACTAGCTCAGGAACATTAGTAATCAGTAAATCCAAGATGCTGGAACGTCTTGTAGGAAAGAGGCAAAGCTGAGACATAAAATGGTCGTCTAAAATGTCACAGAAACATCGTTCCAAATAACCGGGTCCATGTTATATTTGGAAAGTTAAAATCCCCTCCAATAATGATTTGTTCGTAATTAGGACGTATATTATCAACCAATGACCTGAAATCGTGCAGGTTGTTGCTGTCCAGGGGTCTGTAGCAGCATATTAAATGTATTTATGTATTTATCCACCCACCCACCCCATGTAGTAGGCATCCAGGTGGTTGAGCCGTTGCCATTCCTTGGCTTGGGCTCGCTCAGTCGTGCAAGTAGGATTTGTATTGCTGCTGGTGACCCTAGTGCCTGCAATCGTTGCGGAGATGGTATTTGTGTTCCTTGCGGTGCTACAGTTGCGGGCCGGGGGCTGCATTTGCACTACTTTGCAATCGTACAGATGCTAGGTGGTTGCTTGTGTGCTACTTTGCATCATATTGTTGCTGGGGGGGACTGCTCTTGTGCTAATGTTCGTTGCTGTCTTACAGTTGCTAGGTGGTTGCAGGTGTGCTACTTTGCTATTATATTATTGCTGGGAGACTGCATTTATGCTATTGTGCCTGGCTATCGTATAGTTGCTTGGTGGTTGCTGTGTGCTACTTTACTATTATATTGTTGCGGGGGGACTGCATTTGTCCTTATGTACCTTGCTATCGTGCCATTGCTAGGTGGTCGCATGTGTGCTACTTTGCTATCATATTGTTGCGGGGGGACTGCATTTGTGCTAATGTACATTGCTGTCGTACAGTTGCTACGTGGTGGCATGTGCGACTTTGCTGTAATCTTCTTGCTGGTGGGGGACTGCATTTGTGCTAATGTTCCTTGCTGTCATACAGTTTCGGGGGTTCCGCGTTGCGTTGGTGCTATTTACTATCCCACAGTTACAGAGGCCATGTTTGTGCTCCTGTACCCTGGGTGACTGCCTTTGTCCTACGGTACCCTGGGTGACTAGTGCCTTTGTCCTCCTGTACCCTGGGTGACTGCCTTTGTCCTACGGTGCCTCGCTGTCGTACTGTTGCTGGGGATCTGCGTTGCGCTACGTTGCTGTCATCTGCAGTTGCGGCGGGCTCCTTTGTGCTACTTTGCTATACTACAGTTGTGGGTGACTGTAGATGTGCTTTACTGCTGCCGTACAGTCGTTGGGAACTGTATTGTGCTTTCTGCTGCCGTACTGTCACTGGGGCGGTGTATTTGTGCTCCCCTGTCATTGCCCTGTTGTGCAGGGGTCTCTTTAATTGTATTGGCGATGTCGTTATGCGGGTCGGTACTGTGCAACTCTGCTTATCGTACAGGCGTTGGGGGCCTGTATTTGTGCTCCCCTGCTGTTGCACTGTCATGTGGGGGGTCCTCAGTGTGTGCGGGTCCGTACTGTGCAACATTGCCATACAGACGTTGGGGGTCTGTATTTGTGCTCCCTGCTGTTGCACAGTCAAGTGGGGGGTCCTTAGTGTGTGCGGGTCCGTACTGTGCAACTTTGCCGTACAGACGTTGGGGGTCTGTATTTGTGCTCCCCTGCTGTTGCACAGTCAAGTGGGGGGTCCTCAGTGTGTGCGGGTCCGTACTGTGCAACATTGCCATACAGACGTTGGGGGTCTGTATTTGTGCTCCCTGCTGTTGCACAGTCAAGTGGGGGGTCCTTAGTGTGTGCGAGTCCGTACTGTGCAACTTTGCCGTACAGACGTTGGGGGTCTGTATTTGTGCTCCCCTGCTGTTGCACAGTCAAGTGGGGGGTCCTCAGTGTGTGTGGGTCCCTACTGTGCAACTTTGCCGTACAGACGTTGGGGGTCTGTATTTGTGCTCCCTGCTGTTGCACAGTCATGTGGGGGGTCCTCAGTGTGTGTGGGTCCCTACTGTGCAACTTTGCCGTACAGACGTTGGGGGTCTGTATTTGTGCTCCCCTGCTGTTGCACAGTCAAGTGGGGGGGGGGGGTCCTCAGTGTGTGCGGGTCCGTACTGTGCAACATTGCCGTACAGACGTTGGGGGTCTGTATTTGTGCTCCCCTGCTGTTGCACAGTCAAGTGGGGGGGTCCTCAGTGTGTGCGGGTCCGTACTGTGCAACATTGCCGTACAGACGTTGGGGGTCTGTATTTGTGCTCCCCTGCTGTTCTCAGTCATGTGGGGGGTCCTCTGGTCCTCGCCTGTTCGCTTGTGTGTTTCGCGCCAGTACATCTGGTCTGTTCCCCGGCTACTCCGGGTGATAACTTATGTAGGGTGTGTTCTTGGCTACTCCAAGAAAATGTGCAGTAGTGTGCTGTAATTATGTGTAGTAGTAGCTTGTGCCTAGCTGTTGGTAATTTGTGTTGCCATGCCAGTACATCTGGTCTGTTCCCCGGCTACTCCGGGTGATAACTTATGTAGGGTGTGTTCTTGGTTACTCCGAGAAAATGTGCCGTAGTGTGCTGGAATGTGTAGTAGTTTGTGCCTAACAGTACCGGCGTCCGTTTTTTGCTTAGTGTAATTTAAGTTTATTGGGCTCTTCAGCTGCTCTTAAGTCCAGCTCGTTGCTTGCCGTTGTTTGCTATGTACTTGTCTACCTTCTCTGGAAAGGGCCCGTTTGTTGCTTTTCTATGTTGCAGGAGCAGGCCTTTGCTTCTGGTTTTGCGTACAGGTTCCGTTCATTGATGGTCACCTGGATGTTGGTCGTTCAATTGCAGCTTTCGCCATTTCTCTGTTGGTTGGCCCCTGGTGGCTTTCTTAGGTCCAGGTCGGTATGGTAATTTCGGAACCATTGATTATCATTTGGTAAGTTACTTCTCCACTTTATGTGTGACAGTAGTTCTGTTAGGAGAGGGTAATTCTCGGCAACATTGCTACAAGTTAGTTGGGAGTTTAGGCTTGCCTGGAGCTGCTCTACCTATAAGACCGCTCCCGTCTTGCTGGATCACCTGTTCCTGTAAACTGTTCCTCAGCTATTAGGGCAAACCCTCTCCAACGGAGCTACACCATACCAAAGGTCGTAGTTTACAATTACTGTATCCTTGTTAAGCACACTAGTGCTGGTACTGTAGTTAAAAGCCCTATGCCAGACATTGCAGGATTGTTAAAAGCAATTTAGAATGATTAGGCATGGTGCACTCAACTGCAACGGCCTCTAGAGTAGTAGTGCTGATGGAAATAATTTGATTAGAGTTGATAAAAATGCCGTGTTTGATGGCTATCATATCTGTTCTAAAGATACCGTAGCCATTGGGAAGAATTTCAGTGTTGCAAATTGAGCTATTTAACTCCAAGTTTCACATACAAAAATTATGTCAAGAGCCTCTGCGAAGACAACCTCTTGAAATTTCATAAAGTTAGAAATAGGTAGTTTTCCCGGCATGTATATATTCTTTCTTAAACTAATTCTTGCATTCATTTGCATACAGCACAGGTGGGATTGATGAGATCTATTGCTGTTTGTGGCTTTATTGGTATACTGTTAGAATTGTTTGTGATGCCGGAAGTTGTTGGTCCAAAATTAGTTTGAATATCTCCACACGTTTATAATAGTAAAGCCAATAACACTGTAGGATTAAAGGTCGAAATAAGTACGACGAATCGAATCCTATTGTTTATAACATATAACATGCGAGCATGTCCTGTCTGCAGCAACGACTTTGGAGGTGTGGAGTTGAAACATAAACAGTTGGAGAAGCAAATACGCCAAAGCAACAGACAACAAAAACATACGGCAAACTGTTACGTATGCCATCTCGACTAGTATCGCACTAGGTCACGGCTTTGTCAATTCCAGCCAGAGGTCTGAATGAACTTGCTGTCGCATTTTCGGTTTGGTCTTGAAATGTACATACTCCTACACTCGAAATCATTATCATAACTATTGCCATTAAAGAAAGCATTACCATTATCATCATTACCATCATTATGATGCATCCATCATCAACACCAATTAATAAATAATTACTATATATCTTACATTTCTGCACAAATATGCCTGGTGTTGAGCGAATAATGTGGCGTATTCCACGCTGAACTGAAAGGAAAAACTTTCTGACTGATGAAGGTTCATGCTTTTCAATAAGCCCAGCCATTATACCAGCCAATCTAAGACAAAAAAAATTGTTTTGTTAGGTGAATCAAAGCTTCAAAATCCTTAATCTGATCAAACATAACAAAAAGCCAGTTTGTAAATCTCAACTGCGCATCAATATGACGCGTTCTGCGTCGGTATAAAACTTATTTCAAACATCAGCCTGAGGAATTCAATATAACAAATTTGGAAGTGTAAATGAAAATGAAACTTGCACCCTTAGCCTGATGTTATGGATTGAAATTTATAAGTTTTATCCCAACACAGGGCATGTGTCGAGATTACAAACTGGCTTAATTATTGCATGAAAACCAAACTAATCATTAAAATGCCTACATTATTTAGTAACTTATTAGTGGGAAACATTCACTTTCATTTTGGTGGCTATTTTTTTTTCTTTTTGGTGGCCATCCTTTCTTTTTGGCATTTTTTATAGTCATTTTTAAGAAAACTGCAAATAAAACATCCAATAAAATAGTTGGGCAACTACATAATTGAAGCCTTGCATGTGACCATGGCAATTACGTTAGAACTCATCACAAACTGTGGTACATGTAGCTTCTTGAGTTACATGCACAGAGTAACTAACAGAGAATGATAAAATATTATGATTACAAATAACTAAAATGGAACTTCTGATGTCTAATAAAAAGTACAATTGAACTTGATTTAATTAATAGTTTACATTAATTAGAATTAGAATGTTATCAGTTGATCGATTACACTGCTTTGAATTTAGTGTACTTTATTTTTAGATTTTGAAAAGAGTATAATAATGAAAAGTTCATAAAAAAAGTTAAACAAAATTTGAGTTTTGTTTGAATTTATATTAACCCATTCAGCTGCCTATAGCAATCTGAGGGTTCCCACTTCTATGAGTAAAATCATGTCAGGTAGTTATTACCAAAACCAATGATCTGCAGTATGGGTCAAGAAAAACATGTCATGATTTCTACCTAAAACATTAATGAATCCATCTGCATTCCTTAGCCTTTGAAATTCACACCGTGAGATCACTGAAACAATATGATTGGTCCATTTTGCCACTTTTGAATTCTCCAGTCAAAAAGGTTTGGGAAATGCAGGCAGATTCATCATTAATGTATTGGGTGGAAAGCACATTGGTTTTGGTAATAGTACGAGTAAAACAACAAAATGGCATTTTTGGCCACTGCAGGTACTAGCCTAGGAATGGGTTATACTTGTCCATTGGACTCACTATAATTATAGTGGACACAAGAATTTTATTCAGGCTAATGCCAGATGATTTTATTCACGACAAGAAAAGGTCCTGGGGGGTACTCTTGTATACTAAGGGATACGGGTATTTGTCACCCTTAGGGTATGGTTTCCGAGCTCTGGGGTCTGGGATAGGGTGTATACAAATTGTCCATTTTGGTCTCTGAGATAGGATACGGATGCCTATGTGACACCAGTTCTGGAAATATAGGGTATTGATTTTTTTTAGTTTAGGTCTGGGATAGGGTATGAAAAAACACCTTTTTAGCTCTGGGATTATAGAGATCATAATATAAGACTAAAGGAAGCATTCCTATACTGAGTCCAGTCAAATGTGAAAGGAAAATAGAAAGCCACCATTTGGGCACAGAATAGAAATATTTTTGGCCCTAATACCCCCATCTAGTCTTATATTATGATCTCTATGTCTGGGAAAGGGTCACGATTTTGGGATCATGGTGGCACACCCCTACCCAAAAATTGCCAGAGTACCCCCCCCCCCCCCCTCCCAGGAAAGGTCCAAATTGTTTTTATAGAAAACATAATAATTTAAATATTTTTTATTGCTCTACAGTCTACATTAAGAAAATATCCCTCTCTAGCATTCTCAAAGTGTGGTAGCACTAACTATCATGCATATATATACAATATGTTTCAGGGGCGGATCCAGCAAAAAATCTGACCATTGCTAGTAAGGTGTGGTCCACCTTTTTAGGGGGGTACGGGGGCATGGCCCCCCGGAAAATTTTGAAAATTAGGACCTCTAAAAACGCATTTCCCGCATTTTGAGAGTGATTTGAAGTTACTCCAGAAGGATTCTTTTTTCAATTTTAAAGACAACATTTCAACTTTCCAGGGTCTCTGGGTAGCCTTAGAAAAATTATGACCCAAAAATATTAGCTCCAACTCGACAACGGATTCACAGTAAGTGAGTAATGATCAGCTGGTAACTGCAAAGTACTGTATATATTTTTGGAAATTTTATATATAACATACTATCTTGTATGGAAGCAATACTATAAATTAATCTTATGACTAAATCAATAACTACTAAATTACCCCCAGACTTTTATTTGTAAAAAGAACCAGATCGTAAAGGGCATTATATCATAGTTCATAGTTGATCAGCAAAGTGTATAGTAGTTTGAACACCACACCACAAACTGAGGAAATTAATACTTGTGTTGGATAAGAAGCACATCAAGAAATTTGGCAGTTAAACATATGGGTGTTAGAAGATAAAACTTAACACAACATAATTATACTATAAAAAGCTTTAATATTATTTATTCAAAATTAATTTATGTTTACAACTGTAATTCTGTAAAACTAACTTAACTGAAGGCAGTTGTATTCAATAAATTAGGACTCACCAGAGCAATAAATTATTGTATGATTCATTAATAACAATTATCCAATAATTAAAAATATAAATTGCTCGACTGATGTTGCAATGAAAGCCTGCAAAATGGCTTCAAACAAAAAAAAATCACAGAAAATTTCTTCACTAACCAAGCTTGATGATTAGGTTTGTACTGTATATAAAAATATGTGAAGACCTGTGCTTTTGGTTGCAGCACTGCAAATAACACAATATTAAGTACATGTACATTTCCTTGGTGATCATATACATGTACATGTACAGTATACATTTTTTTCTCAGCCCCTTTACTCAGCCAATAATTGCTTAATCCTTTATTTACCAACAGAACTTTCAAGTTTTTAATTACAGTGATTTTAGATGGCTAAAACCAGATAATATTTCTATTAGCAAAAGAAAACCCCTGGTAAACAAAGGGTTCAATATTATTCCACATTAATACCATACAGCATTTTATTAACATATTGAAAATTTCAAAATCAGGACACACTTTGTATAAGTAATTAATACTAATAATTAACCAAATGAGCCCGAGTTGTCTGTGAGCTCGAGTTAATGACTATCGCTCATAAACAACGAGGGCAAGTTGTCTAATAGTTGGCAACTAGTATTCCTGCATAAACCAGAGTACTGTAGTTGGACACAGTATTACCTCGACAAATTTGCAAGTTTCTGCCATTGTTTTTCATTTGTGAATAATTGACTCTTGCTACTAGTGGTCTATTATCAATAGACAGTGAGTAGCTAAGCCAATCAGAAAGCAGAATTTGTACTAGCTGGAGTAGCTGGTTTATACTAAAAATACATACAGTATACATTATCTCTGCAGACTCTGCTTTATAGATCAAAAATAGAAGTACTAGCCAGACTGAAATATATAAAGCTATAGCTTAGTATTAAACAGAACAACCACTCTGTTCTCATATTAAATCACCAAGATTTACACTTACTTTAAACCGAGACATATTATTTAAATATCAGACAGACATTGATACTATCTATACTCATACTCATTTACATTAACTGTGTTGTGTAGTTGAAATAATTAAACATGCCCTGGCTGATTAGCATTATTATATATTATTCATAAGCATTTAATACGCTAACCTTACTGCAGACTCATAGTGGTTTTGGTAGTGCGATTCCTGGATGTGGGTAAACCGGGTAAACTGGCGTCGCCGTCGCGCGATCGCGACGCAAACTTTAATACACAAAGAAACATTTAGATCCTATTTTATCGCAGATGCCGTAACTCCCATCAAATACATCAAACAATCGTTGTAATTAAGCGTTGTTCGAAGTCATGAACTGAAAATATTAAACAGTAGAAACACCGACAATGAACGAGTGATAGTCGTGAGTACGCTCTTACTTAGCATCACTGGAGACCCGAAAAATATAGCTACGTGATTGGCTTATTTCTCTACCATTGCTCACCGTTGCTCAGCATACTGAATCTGATCATTTGATTGGTCAGCATCCTTTGCTGTTGCTCAGAAAAGGCTAAATTTAGCATCAACCGTTGCTCCCGCCATTTGCATAGTCACGTTTAGCTGATGCTAACTAAGTCAGTACCCAAAGATGAGGGCCGCTACACAGGCTTAATTAGGTAGGCTCAGGTGTTCTCGGGTTGCGGATTTAATATGGGCGCGCGAAAATAGACACCCAACTCACGGCATTCCTCGCGCAAATAATCGCGCAGCGCCCCTTAAGTGATTGCGAATTTTATTAACGTGGTCAGGCACTAAAAATTATAATATTTGACTGAATATGTTAATTTTAAAGATGTTGGTGCGCAAAAATACTCGCCAAAAGACTGAATAAATTAATCTGGAAATTCTGACCGTTGCTTGAGCAACGATAGCAACCCTCTGGATCCGCCTCTGTGTTTTACATTTACATTATATATATATATACCGTATGAGTTTTGCCATAATTATATGGTCAGTGAGGTTGTCCTCTGAATCTTCATTTACTATATTTTGCCTGGGTAGAAAATACAGAGAAGAACCTTGGTCCCTCAGGATGAGTGAATGATGCGAGTGTTGACACAAGTCAAAAATATTGATTAAAATTAATTTTTAATTTTTTGATATTCAAAACTTATAAATGGGGAGATTTTTGCTGTGTAATATATTTCAGGAAATCAGGAAATAACTCCGTAAATCAAGACTCCCACTCAATTTAAGAAAGTTGATAGTGTATATATCATATACAACATGGGCTTTATAAAATATTTACACTGGCTTTTTATGCTAGAACCTTTTTGAAAACCTGTTTATAAAATTTAATAAAAAATATTGCAAATTTATTGATTTATTGAGAATATAATCACCTTCCTGCAAAATCCACAGCAAGTCTCTGATCACGACTGTTATTAAATCCTTGAACAAGAAGACGAGCAAATACACGGCCTTGTCTAAAAAATAGACAGAGAAGAATATATGTATTATTTCACTATAAGTTTAATATTTTAGAAAGTATATGCAGCCATCAGATGTTGCAAGACAAAGTAGTGTTCAATATTGCAAACTGCAAAATATACGTCAACTTATTATTTTGCCGTAGTTTACTAGTTAACTTGAATGTTCAAGTAAGTTTTGAAATATGTGAAGCTTGCACCACCTGCCTGCACCATAATTATTGTCTGCCATGATATTAAGCAAACGGATATGAGACTAAAAATTTAATCAACGTTCATTTCAACAGGTCTTGGAAGAAATTAAAGCAACAGTATAGTAGTCCGTACTCAGAATATAAAATCCAAACCTTTTCTCAACTATTTACTATTTTAAAGAACAGTGCGTGGCTTACTTATTTTTAGGCAGACAACATAAACACAAAACGTACGACATGCTGTACAAACATTGAAACAACATTATTGAAACAGTTTGGCAAGACTTCTAATAAATCTTATTCTCACCGCTAGACACTGGCCATCGAAATAACATTTTAGAAATCACAATGCCAGTGTTTAGTTTCAGTATTACTATTATAAATAAAGCTTTCTCAAAAGATTAAATAGCTGTCACGCTTACATGAAGATATAATGTATATGTCGAGCTTGTCTGGAAATCTTTAGAGGTAGATCTGTTTCTCCAGACGGACGACTCACAGGATCCCAACGAAATGCTTGAAAACTTCCTCCAGCTTGAGGCGAGATTTTTGTTTCATCAAAATAATGTTCTAACGGAAAAGCTTGAGAATCATCCAGTTTATCGCTCCAGTAATTATTGAAGTAATCTACTGCAGCTGAATTGTTTTCAAACAGTTTATAAAGAGTATCTATGCGACTAACATATCGATCTCCTTCGCCGTATTCTGCTGTACTCTGCCAAACAGCACGTCCACATTGTACGCCAGCAAATCGTTTAAAATTCTCGTCTTTTACAGCACAGTGTTTCTCGCATTCAAACTTAGATTTCGTCCAACGACGACTGCGTAACTGGAGACCTTGTCCTAAGGGAAAGTACTTGGGAGAAAGGAAAATATCAGCCAACGATGGCGAAGCAACATCCACAAAAATGATCAAGGCGGACATTGTTAAAGCCACGGCCAACGACACACATACAATTACCAACTGAATACTTGGAACTGGAAGAAAATTACTCTTGACTGGTGTAACAACAGTGTTCTTCTTTGCATTCATGTCTGTGAAAGTAATCTGAACAAACTCTAATTTTAAATAATGCTTTCAATACAGTACTTCCACTGGCAATGTCTTCTCAGAACAACAACAGTGTAACTACAGTGTTCGATCGAACAGTTCAACAAATGTACAACGAAATAGAACACAACGTTTTTACACGACTTGCTTCGACAATACTGCTTTCCAACTTCTCATCTATTTTGTTGAGAATATATGTGGCCAAGAGAGACGGCCTGTTTTTGAAGCTTTTTATTGTTTTAATAATCAGTCATACATTAACGCCATAATCTCTGGCGTTCTTGCATAAATAATGCTTTCTGATATTGTCTATTGTTTTTAGAAGTGAAATTAGCGCTCCTATTGGTTGATATTAACTGAATTGTAATTAAATGGATGCAATAAATGATATTGTGCGACTTATCCACACACAGCTGTACGCTTTTAGGCAAATTTGGACGCGGCAGATGGCGACATTTCGAGTTTAATAAAAAGACGCGCTATATAAATATCCTAGCTGCAATTCCCAAAATGCATTCGAAAACTTTTCATTTAATATATTTATGTCGAATTATGGAAGTCTTCATCTATAAAAATTTCAACGTTATGGTTGTTAATTACTTAATCGTCCTACTTCTTAAAAATACAAACATCGGCAGGGGGGCGTCGGAAACGTGGGGGGGGGGCAGAATATGTCCCCCCCCCCCTTTTTTTAACAATGCCAGTAATAAACAAGGCCAGTAATAATGATTATACAACAAAATCACTAACCCTAGCTAACCCACGACTTTTAATAAAGATATAATAAAGAAATTTGAATGCAGATCTTCAATGTCCGGAAAAGTGTTAATGTCTTTTGAGTACCGTAATTATTCGAATAAACGCCTCCCTCGAATAAACGCCGCCCTCGAATAAACGCCGCAGGGACAAGCAAAAATATTATTAAACGCCGCCCTCGAATAAACGCCGCACCTGAAGCGCCAAAAATTTAATAAACGCCGCGGCGTTTATTCGGTACTTATGTACTGAAGAATACACGTCTTCCGATGTTGAAGAGGCATGCCCTATTATTCAGCTGTTAGACTCGGACCACGAAGGAGACAGTGACATTGAAATAGAATGAAACTTAGTCATTATATAAGACAGTGAACAGTTCAATTTTCATATATATTTATATATATTTAAAAGACATATGAATTTTATTCTTAGTTTTTTAATAAATTCACAGTTGTTGTTACAAAATTTGCAATAAACGCCGCCCTCGAATAAACGCCGCCCTCGAATAAACGCCGCACCTGAAGCGCCAAAAATTTAATAAACGCCGCGGCGTTTATTCGAATAATTACGGTATTTTATGAAATATGAAGTTTTTGGACCTTAGGGGCTGTTTATATGGAGGCGAGCCAGCCCGCTTACCGATAGCCCGGTAAGCGGGATGATTTCTGGCTCGCGTTTATATGAACGAATTTCAACGACAATAGATGGCGTCGGCATCCCTTTGAAAAATCATCCCGGTGAGCGAACCAGCCCGGTTAGCGATTGTTTACATGGGAAAATTTTCATCCCGCTTACCGAGATCTCGCCTCTTTCAAGTGAGATCTCGCTAACCGGGCTAGCCCGCTTGGCCATATAAACGCAGAGGAATTTTTAACAGGAAAATAACTACACAGTCAGATCTCGCTTACCGGGCTGGCTCGCCTCTCATATGAACACCCCCTTAGAGCATGCCCCCGGACCCCCCTAAAAATTTTGGGGCCCCCCCCATTTTTAGTGCCGCTCCAACGCCCTAGGCCTGTCGATCGGGCTACTTGTCAAAATCAACTGAAAGATGCGGCACGACTATAATCTATGCACTGCACCTGCAGACTATTTTCGCGTATTCATTTCCATATGATCTTCAGCAACCACATTAATTATTCCCTAAAATTTCAAGAAGAGCGCAAGTGGTTTAAAAGTTCCGTAGCAATATTTGTATATATGTATATACATCTAAAATATAGTCAGGCGCAACGGAAGATGTTAATTTCATTTTCCTTTTTGTGGCGCAAGGTGGCTAGAGGGTGGTAAGAAGATAATGGCATTGCGACTGTATCAGGAAATTTCTTCTTTCTATACTCTAGTCCTGCGCAACACATACTAGCAAAAACAAGCTGTATTATTATTGTATGATAGACATAATAAAACAGTCTTTTACGTAAACCGGCGTAATTGAAACTATGTCCTTCAATTTATGTTTGTAAACTAAAAAGTACTTATACGGAATCTGCCAAGCAAGCTCTGCTTTTTAAATGTCAAAAACTTCAATCGCAACCTATTAATTCTGTTTAATTAAGTCTGTTTTTTTCAATATTGAAACTCCTATAGAGATCGAATATACACAGACCAACTTTGCAGCTGTTTAATTTAACGCCGAACGCTTTTTTTTTCCCTGTCTCTATTAGAGGAGTGATTTATGGCATATAACCGCCCTTTTATAGCGGTATATAGCCGCCCTTTTATAGCGGTATTAGCCCTTTTTTCATTCTTTGTTTCCGCCGCGTTTGAACTGCTATCATCTCGATAATTCTCCAGCGGCGTGTTCAGGCTATGTACTACTCGATCTAGCTCCATACATCTTAACTTGTTTTAACTTCTGAAATGAATGACATGCATGCATTTATTGATTATTTTCCAATTTCACCGCGAGTATACTGATAAGCAGCCAAGTTGTTTTTCGAATAGTATTATACTTTTCGAGTAATTTACTGACAGCTGTTCATAGGCGGCGGAAGATAGGCTTAGTAGGGGGGACTGAACTTCGAGCGCCGAAGGCGCGAGAAACCTCTAGGGGGGTCCGCGGGCATGCTCCCCCGGAAAATTTTGAAATCTAGAGTCTCTGAAATGGCATTTCCTGCGTTTTGGGGGAAGATTTTACAGAATCCTAAACGTTATAAAACCTTTACCGCCCACAACAATTTTTTTCATTATTCTTCATTTTTTTCGGCCTTTCTTAATTCTTGGCATTTCGATATGGCTCATTCATTATACTTCTGGTCAGCAGTCATCAAAAGCTAATACGTGGAGTATTTCATGAAATGAGTTTGAGCTATCACACGGCACGATTTTTCTTACGATTTTCACCAGGATTGTCACCCTGCAGTGATATGGAATTTTCAAAATGCTGTATATCGAAGATGTATAAATATTCAACGTATAATCACCCTTATCTTCGGCGTAAAGGTGGGGGGGGGCTCAGCCCCCCTTTTTTCCACTTTTACAAAGTTGGGGGGCTTTAGCCCCCCCAGCCCCCCCCCGGTTCCGCCGCCTATGCAGCTGTTTGCACTATAGCTGACACTAAATTATGCACACCACCCACTCTATTGACTTGTTAATTAGTTGGGTTGCTGCCGACTTCAGGGAGAACTGACTGTGTTAACTAGGATACTTATAAAAACGCTAACTTCAATCATTAACATGCATGCAATATACAGTGAGTAAACAAGTTTCAAAAGACTGCAAGAATTTGTAATTATTGGGCGATGGCTCCTTTGCGCGTCTCTCGCCCGGCCGCTCTCCCCCGTCCAGAGTCTGCGTTACGCCTGACTTGCCAGCATATCCTCTCATCTAGAATTCAGGATTATCCTGAATTGTGAAATGGTCTAGAATTCAGGATAATCCTGAATATTAAAGAAATTAAATCTCGACCCCCACCTGTAAACTTGACCCTCAACCTAACCACAACCCCCTGGCAAACCTAAATCTAACCACAATCCCCCGGTGACTCTAAACCTAACCACAATCCTTCGGGAAAAAGTCCCACTTCTCAGAGTGGGGTTCGTATAGGAAAAAATAGTACGTTTTATGATACCAACACGAAACTTGGCAGTCTTATAGAGTTTGAGGTGCTTAAAAAGATAGAGTCGGGACCCCAACGCCAAAGTGCCTCTAAACGCTATTTTTTGAAATCCCAACTAGATCCCAGACCCCCGGGGAGTTTTGTGCAATTTAACCTTATAACGAGATTAAATTAAGTCATATTCAGTTGAAAATGGACACAACTAAACACTTCCATCTTAAGAACGATACATTTACTTGCTATACTATATTATATATGTACTGTACTGTACTGTACTGTACTGTACTGTACTGTACTGTACTGTACTGTACTGTACTGTACTGTACTGTACTGTACTGTACTGTACTGTACTGTACTGTACTGTACTGTACTGTACTGTACTGTACTGTACTGTACTGTACTGTACTGTACTGTACTGTACCAAATTTACAATGATTTAAGGATAATACTTGGCAGTTGGCCCCAGTCTTCCAATACACACTCTTACTCGAAAATGCACCTCAGCTTAAATGTTCAACACTTTATAACCAAAAAGATAGATCAGAAAATGAAAACGTGCACCCAATCCATTTTAGTAGGTGCTAGTTCCCAATTTTCTTGATCTAAATATCCAATAAAACAAATTATTTTTCTTGAATTATCATTGAGTGTCAAATTTATGTATTTATTTCCATAACGTAACAATATTGCAAATTATTAATCTCGTAATAAAAGTTGAGTTCATTCATCTAATCCCTGTGAAGAATGTCCATTGCAATTACAGAGCTCTGTACTTTCTAATCTGAATGATTTGTACTTGCATCTTGTGGAACATTTCTGTTTGCAACCACACTTGATTAGTTCCTGACAAGCCTTGGAAGCATCTGGGGTGGTCATCCAGTTCGGAGATACTTTCCCATTTCTTTGTACCCAGCCCCATTCTGTAAATTGGGGTAAATCTTGCCATTTGATAAGTGACTGTCCCCATACATATCTAAAAAAAGAGGAGAGAAAGAGTACAATGTGAATGGACCACTTCATTTACAGTCTCAAGTACAATCATGAACTGCGTATTAAGAAAATCATATTTACCTCCTTGGAATGTAGCGCCCTCTTGATATGCTGGTAAAGTGCATCCTTTGTAGGTGGTAGGTTTTCGCAGCTGGGACACCCTTTCTTTGCATGTGAATAACAAACGTCCTCTGGTTTCATTAACATCACACAGACTGCTAGTTCAGTTGTCATATAACAAAACAACATAACGCTCAACAGCTATGAAAAGGTCTTCGCACAGATCATCTTGATTGCAGAGTGATAACCTATACGAAAAGAAGTGAATGAAGATTCTTGTTAGCCTTACGGTAATACGTAACAGAAAGAATACAAGCTAATGAAAAGAACTATAGTCACTGGATTTATAGAAATTTGTAAAAATAAAGTTTGCTAAACTATAAAACTTTTAAATTATTACCTTGTAAATGTTTCAGTGATTTCAGGACATATATAATTTCCATATATTCCAACATGTCTTCTTTCCTTTACCACAAAAGCAGATACTGTATCACAGCCCGTATAAAGGCGAACCAAAAGCGCAAACCATCACATACATTTCTTCCCAGGCTAGCAGCATATTCGTGGACAGGTAACCAACGTTTGTTTCTCCCAACACCAAATTCTATCCACAGCTCACCAATGTTCAGTTGATGAAAAAAGGAGACTGCAATAACTATAATGTCAGTATCAACTGTTTTTATTGCAATTTTGTGATGACCACAAGCAGCAGCATGTTTTACATGAAGAAGTATGCGGGTGTCCGCTTCCTCGTGGTTGCAAGGAGTTAAATTATGGAGATCAATATCTCCGAAATTAACCACTTCTTCAGTATCTGTTGCCAAAATAACTCCTTCAAAGTTTTGAATAGCGGGACAGTTAACGAGATCTTGTGCGAGTAAATGGAACAGCTCTGACTTGTTTTCATCTACCTGCAGAAATTGTTGCCAGTTTTTCCATACAGGTGTGTTATCCTTCACAGTAATCCTAACACCTTTGCCTGACTTCTTTCTCTGGTTTCTGCCTTCAAGCTCCATTCGACATAAGTGTCAAAAACGACATCGACTCTGGTGAGAGTGCCATCTTGGGAATTCAAAATGAATGGCCAAAAGATGTTTCTGCTGTATTCTCCATATGTCTCAGGGCTCAAAATAACGTTTCATGTTACGTCGGTCATGGTGACTGGTCAGTTCCAATTGTGACCGGTCAAAGGTGATTTTTGACCGGTCAAATTTCACGATGCCCCCCACCAAAAACAAACAAACAAACAAACAAACAAACAAACAAACAAACAAACAAACAAACAAACAAACAAACAAACAAACAACAAACAAAAAATAAACAAACAAACAAACAAAAAACCAAAACAAACCCCAAAACAAACAAAAAACCACAACACAACAAAAAACATGTAAAGTATATTCTATACGCTCTATATATACTGTATATAAGCTAGTACTGATATGAACGTTTGTCATAAAAAGGAAATGCATACGTAGTTCACTTCAATATATATCAGACATTATGAAACAGGTCTACAACAGCACAACAACAATCATTGTAAGTTCCTAACCGGCGTTATACAAATTTGACCGGTCACATTAAAAATTTGGCCGGTCATTGACCGGTGACTGGCCGTTATTTTGAGCCCTGTGTCTTAGCAGCCCGGGATCCGATCATTTGTACGACAGCAGCCCCAATAATGGCATTTCTTTAGTTGTACCAGTAGATTCCAAGATGCTAACAAAGTCAGACTTCGTACATTTCCGTAATTTTCCATACTCAGAGATTGATGGTGGATAAGAATGGTTTTCGTGTGTGAAGAAGTCAGCAAGACTGATCACCACTTCTTGATTGGCAGGCAACATAAAGAGAGGCATAGAGTTTGCAGTTATCTTTAAGTGAAGCTATTTTCAGTTTACCCTTGCATGGATGTTGATACTGTGTTCTTTTCACGGACAAGCGGCAGGCTGTTTTTGGGTATGGCAAGATAGATAGAGTTTTCACATTTCACAAGCCTTTTCATGACATATTCGTTGTATTGTTCCTTTCCGTTGCTCTCGGCATTTTTCACTGACTCAACAGAAGGACTGTTCATGATGGTTCTTGTCATAACCTGTACAAGTGAATCTTCCTCATCACTGAAGGGGTTTCCAACCTAGGCCTCCGGGTAAAAGACTGCTTGAAGCTCTTAACATCTTTACGGAATTTGTTTTCATAAGCATCTGTGTCTTCATGGTGTCGTTTCTCTGATTTCTTCTTCATTTCTGTTGAAATCCTTTACTAAGCGAGCAATCTCATGCTCTGGCCCACCAATCATCCATTTCATCAGAGAGCTTTCGTTATCCAGGATTCCCACTGCTCCTCCATCAGTCTTCACATCCTTATTATTCTGCTCATGTGCTTGATACTCTGCCATACAGGAGAATGGTGTGTTGGTTTTCTTGAAAGTAAAATGGCCTTTCTGGAATTCATTGTATACACGTGGATGTTTCATTGCAAGCATTTTCATGTCTTGTATGACGATTGGCAGCCATCTAGCATAATGTGTGTGATCCAGAGCAAACATCCAAGGAGCAATCTCATAAAGGGCATTCAAAAACATTTGGAAATTCGGTTCCCTCAGGCTTCTCACTAACTTTAACAGCAAAGCCTCCATGTCAATCACGGTTATCCAGTATAGTGGAACTGAACAGAAACTGATGAGCGACGTCTGTCTTTTATCCATTGATGAAAAGGCATATCTTCGGCAGCAGATTCCGCATATGCATCATTTAGGAGAAGGTAGAGACCAGCACACGATACTTGGTGGACATATCGGGATCTTTTTTTGCTATCTGTTCTCCCTGGGGTGTTGATGGAAGATTCAGAGGCCGCGGAAGCACCTGAAAAGTGTGTGTGTGTGTGTGGGGGGGGGGGGGGGGGGGGGGCGCCGTCAAAAAGGGGCACCTAGGTTATTTTCAAAATAATTGTATAATTTGAAACGTTGTACGGTTGTAACTTCCATTTGATCACCACCATTTTGTTTTTAACATAATTTCTTGGTCATGGGCATTTCTTTTAGAAACAGAACACTTCAAGTAGTGCCAATGTGCCGGAAACTTAATACACTATATCATATTTTATAAATAACTCTTTTACGTCACTCCTCAGGCAACGGATCTTATACTTCTACGAAAAGGGTAGTAGGGTACATTAATTCTTCCCAGTATAGGCAATATGCCGCGGTATACCGAAACCATAAAAAAGGCATTTTTATTTCAGAAAAAGGGCACATTTTCCAATTTTGAAAAAAGTGGGAGGGCATCTGCCCCCAGTGCCTCCCGGCTCCGCGGCCTCTGGGAAGATTTAACAAGCAGGTCTAGCAAACCACTTCCTTCAAGCCAGTCACCAATTGCTCCGAGAAAGTTCATTTCAACTCATTATCACCAATTTGTCCTCACCTTGCTTTTTTACATTTTGATAAGTTTTAAAGGAATATTTTAGTAAACTTAACAAAAACGTTCGCAACTCCTTATTAAACTATATATACATTTTGCTTTACTATATTTATTCATTATGCGGAAGCAAACACGACCACAACTAATTATGGTTATGTATAGTATAGCAAGTAAATGTGTCGTTCTTAAGATGGAAGTGTTTAGTTGTGTCCATTTTCAACTGAATATGACTTAATTTAATCTCGTTATAAGGTTAAATTGCACAAAACTCTCCGGGGGGTTTGGGACCTAGTTGGGATGTCTAAAAATAGCGTTTAGAAGCACTTTGGCGTTGGGGTCCCGACCCTATATTTTTAAGCACCTCAAACTCTATAAGATTGCCAAGTTTTGTGTTGGTATCATAAAACGCACAATTGGGGCTATTTATGACCCCCACAGCCCTCACTATTAGGTTTAGGGTCAGCTTTAGAGGTGGGGGTCGGGATTGGGGTGGGGGGTTGGCCCGGTTGGGATTTAGTTTCTTTAATATTCCGGATTATCCTGAATTCTAAACCATTTCACAATTCAGTCAGTTAATTTGGTCAGTTATAGAAACACGGTTATGTGGCCAGGGCACATGCATGCAGCATAAGTGAAGCTGGCTATATATAATTACTGATCTGAAGCTAAACTAAGCTGCACTTCCTATAGTTTTTTTACATAAAAAAGAGAAACACAGAAATGGATGTTGTGTTTATAAGGTTGCATTTAAAAAATGTGACTAAGAAATTCACAGGACTTGTGAATTGATAAAAACAAACTTTAATGAATTTGCCAAACTCTCTTTCTGTCTTTTTGTGTTCTCATATGAGAACATTAAAGTTTGTTTTTATATCAGGTTATATAAATATAGTCTGTCTCGCAGCCTGTGGTCACACTGCCCTAACTCGGTAAGAGTAAGGTCTGTGAACACTCGAGTGATTGGTTGTTCCTGCCGGGAGAAGACTAGGGACGATGTTAGAGCTAAATATGTTAATTATTATCATGTAACGCGATCAAATCCGCCAAAATAACATAGGTATACACATATTATAACAAACCAACTATTGACTCTGTCTTTCGATTTACCGCTTGTATTTGTCGCTTTAAACATGTTAAAGTGAGCATAGTGACTACAAAACTACGTCATTATTTCTTAATTAAGGTAACATAAATTATTTCCCCCAAACCTTGGGATTTAATTTATGCAAGAACATGCAATCGCTCGAGTGTTCACAGACCTTACTCTTACCGAGTTGGGGCTGTGACACAGGCTATATAAAGGTATAAACTACCAACAATCCAAGCAACCAACGAAACAAACAAACAAACAAACAAACAAACAAACAAACAAACAAACAAACAAACAAACAAACAAACAAACAAACAAACAAACAAACAAACAAACAAACAAACAAACAAACAAACAAACAAACAACAGCCAATTATAGCTAAAAACAGCTATAGCAATCCAACCAACAAATCATGCAACAGCTAACCAACCGATTACCAACTTAATAACTAAAGCATAACTACTAACAAGCTGGCAACCAAAAAAACATATTATTATATATACTATTTTGCATATATAATTGCCTTGTTTCATAAAATGCAAAAACAGTAAATGTTTCTCCATACAGATATGTACAAATTGTAGACGTTCGTTGTAGGAATCACGAGCCTGAAACCTTCTAATGGTCTCTATAACCATTATACTGAGGCTCAGATGAAAAGTTTAGTAGATCGTAGACGAGCCCTGTCACTATTTAGTTAAGCTTGACCGAAACGTCTAAACGTTTGTTACATTGCACCAAGTTCGCAAACGTTACTATACATGCGCTATATACATGCGTGTATTGCTTGGTGTGCACTTTACGTCATTGTCGCCGGCCATGTTGGATGAATTTGACCAACAAATGTTTTTCTGCTAAGTAATTTCATCCAACATGGCGAAAATATCTTTGTCTAGCTTTTAATCTCAATGGATTGGTTGCACACCACTATACGTGCAACTGTACAAGTACTCATCATGCATCATGTGATTAATTATATTAGGCTGTGTGCGAATAAGCAGGATGACACGTATTTAAAAGATGAAAATGTGTTTCTTGTTTAATTATTTAGTACAGTTAAGACAGTTTTACTGTTGTTTTAAAACTATACCGGCTTTACTATATATCTTGGACCATGACAAACAAACCATAAAACTGGAGTACATCCTGGGAGCGGTTCTTATTTCGTGATAACATCACGTGAGTATTGTCCTATAGAAGAATAAATGTTTCTTGACGTTGACATCGACCCAAATATTGGCATTGTGGTTGCTTTGGGAAAATATTCTTCTATTTCTGCCAACATTGTTAGATATATTTAGCATGATATAACATGCATGCATACATATATAACACTCCTTAATATCAATAATGTCAACACATTGTTGGTTTTTTGTCTTTTTATAAGTTCTATGGGATAACTAAATCCTTTCTGTATACTGTCAGTGAGTACCATGTTTACAGACTTCGATTGAGTCGGTCTTTTTATTATTTCCCAGTAAGGCATATGCCGAAACGAACGATTAAATTAAGTCGTTAGTTCTTTAGCAGTAAACTGATGCCCTTCGAACAGAGCCTTCTTTTTAAGGAAAAGTCTCCCGTAAAGAAGGCTCTGCTCGCAGGGTATAATACTATTGTTAGAGTTCCAATAGTTTGTTAGATTCAAATCAAAAGCTAGCTATATATATACATGCATAATTAATTATGCTATATATAAGAGCACATTGCACTCATATCCTTGCGTAAAATTAGTATTGTTCAGTATCTGAAGATCGCCGTTTTCACCTTATTTTATAAAGTTCAATTTAAGTAAAATACATTTTATTCTGGTTCAAATAAACTGAGCACGTCAATATGGGAATGGACGCAATCAATAAATCTCGCTTGTCACAATGATCTTTTTAGTAAATATTGCGGCAAATTAAATAATCCGCCGACATGATGCATGGGCTGAACATGCACGCAAACGTATAGATTTATATAGTACAGTCGTATATACACGAGCCGTTCTTTTTAGAAATATAAATGACAATTCACTAATTTACCATATAACGGTTATATATAGCTGTTTATAAAATAACATTTTGAAAACGCAAGCGCGCGGTGATTGGTTAAAAGCCGTGTTTCTATAACTCTATGGAAACATGGATAGATTACGCCATCTAATACGCCATCATTCTAATTAAAATTTGTACAGAAACACCATTATACCTTGGACAAGCCATCCACTATATGCCATCCATGGAGGGCAATGAGAATTTACGCTTTTTATTTGAATAAACGCTTTTTACGTTTAATCTATTTTTGACGGGTTATTTTATAAAGGAAATAGAAAACATTCTTCTGTGTTCCTATATATAGAGTGATAGAAACACTTGTGGAAGTTTGGACATGAGGGTGGCATAAGAACTATCATGGACAGATCCCCCATGCAGCAGGGTCGTCGCCGTCATCGACTGCGGTTGGCAAAGAACATTCTCGATTCAATTTTAGCATACTGTAATTTCTTGTTCTCCCAAACTTCCCCTCGTGTTTCTATAACTCTATAGAAACATGGAAAATGTTTTCTATTTCTTAATTATTATATTAGTCCGGATGTTTGGGCCCGCCCTATGAACATGCCAAAGTAAAACACTTTTAAGGTGAAGCTAAAAGTCGGCATCGCACTATCAAAATCACATTCGTTGTTACAAAGAAGCTCTTCTGTCACATGTTTAATTTAGTTAAAGAAAGAGTTAATTCTATTTAAAAACATTTGAGGGTTTATCTTCAAGTGGTTCGTTGTCCAGATAACTCTATGTCTGTAAAGAATAGAGGTCTATAGATAGAAAGAGAAAGAAAAATCTTTTGTCTTAATAATTGTTCTTTATAGCAATAAAATATATATACCATGAAAGTTGCTTTGTTTTTTTGAGGAGATAATCGTGGCAACAAAATAGCAATTCAACAAATAAATTCCCAACGCAGCCAAGTGAAGAATCAGACATGGTTTAACGCTACTCTGGCTTAAAAGTTTTTTTGAACGTTAGCTTAAAAAGTTAATGTCCCCGTATGCTTTAAGCTACGTTCAAAATACTTTTAAGTCAGAGTAGCGTTGAACTATGTCCGAAAATAGCAATTAATCAACCGCTGAGTTATTTTTCACCCACTATATATAATTATATAAAGCCTATTGCTTGTTTTCAATGTGGTTAGAAATACGTTTGTTCCTAATTCCATTGATGTATATATTTATAGTAAATTAAATATTCGGACTTATATATCTATAGATTAACCTATACAAAGTTCAGAATAAAAAGTAAATACTTTGAACCATTCTTCCTGTTTTTTTTGTATTAACATTCCTGCATGTGGGTGTGTCATGAAGGTAGGAGCGCTGAGCGTGTGGGAGGAGTAAATACTGACTTACAGCCAGATCAGTAAACTTCAAAATAGCGGGTGTAAACAAAGCTTATTATAAAAGAAAAGACGAACTTATACTTTGGATATATTTGGCTCGCGGTCGTGCTGAAAAGAGATGGAATGCACATAATTACGCAAAGGTAAACTGTAAACTAGTCTAGAACGATATATTTCACTTCATGAATCATATAATGTGGACCTTAACTCAAAATAATGAGAGAGAGAGAGAGAGAGAGAGAGGGAGAGGGAGAGGGAGAGGGAGAGGGAAAGGGAGAGGGAGAGGGAGAGGGAGAGGGAGAGGGAGAGGGAGAGGGAGAGGGAGAGGGAGAGGGAGAGGGAGAGGGAGAAACTTTGGTTTGAGCATTATGTTTTGAGAGCAGATGCATATTACACTATATATAGTTGAATATCCCAAAACCTTGAATTCAGTTAAACTAGAGTAATGTATATACAACCTTATGTCTGATTGTAACCTCTGTATTGCGGATTATTGGCCAATACCATGTGATATTTCACCGTGGTTCCGATACGGAGACATAAAACGACTTATAATTATCATACAATATAAACTTCTCCCGTTCGACTTCGGTTGTCATGCACACAAGCAGTCTGTATAACAATTAGCGTTATTCATTACTATATTAAACATTTGTAGTTTTAATCAATAGTTATAATTTTAAAGTATATTGAAGATCATTCAGCAAATACTGGTATAGGTACTGTAAAAATTACTTGTTTGTCTAATTTATGGATAAATAATTATTATATATACTTCTTATAACAATTGCAGTGTCATAATGACCGCGGTGTGATATTTATTGCATATTAAGGCCCATTTACACTAGAGCAAAAGTATCCGGAATCCGGATTCACATTGTTTTTTATTCCCATGAGGATGAAAAACAATGTGAATCCGGATACTTTTGCTCTAGTATAAACGGGGTCTAAGTAATATATAGTTAACGCTTTTAAATTCACTTTCAATTTCTTTTCTATATATAAATAACAGGATATAAGATATAGCAAATGGTCAGCTACATCATCATATCGTGTCAATTAACCAGCAGTCGGGCACCAGTTCAAAGCCCTTTCAAAATATTCTGATTGTGTATCTCGAAAATGGAAGCGCCAAAGTTTACTATGTGTCCAGAATGTGAGAAAAAATATGATGATACTAAGAAACGAAGAATTATCGACTCTTGTGGCCATCCAAGATGTTTTTCTTGCTTACTTATTGACAATCCCTGTCCAATTTGTGAAAGTAAGTTATATATAAATTATATATGACATATATACACTGTGTATATCATGTATAGTTTATCATATAGACTACACATTCACCGTTGCATGTCAGTTACACGTGTCAGTTATCCAGTGTCAGTTACCCATGCAGTGTCAGTTACCCAGTGTCAGTTATCCAGTGTCAGTTACCCATGCAGTGTCAGTTAGCCAGTGGCAGTTTTAAATAAAGAGACACCCCCAGTTAATATTATACTGTATACACAACCTGATCTTGTTTTATAACATAAACCATACATATAAATGTGGGAATACACAGATA
This sequence comes from Paragorgia papillata, assembly GCA_035771165.1. Classification (NCBI taxonomy): domain Eukaryota; kingdom Metazoa; phylum Cnidaria; class Anthozoa; order Scleralcyonacea; family Coralliidae; genus Paragorgia; species Paragorgia papillata. The sequence goes on from JAWNZC010000265.1 coordinate 2,316,926, forward strand.
AAGTTCAGTCTTGTAAATCTTAAAGTTCTTCTAAGCAGTTGTTCTATCTTTCAGAGCTACTTCGTGGCAGATCTAGGAGTTGGATTAGCAGCAGAGAGTCACTACTCAGTACAGATGAAGATCAAGATAAAGAAAAATACTATCGAACCAGGAAAGGATCTTTAACTAAAGGTAATACCTAATTTACAACAGTTTTCCACAATATAAAATAGATGAGAATGGAAAAGAATGAAATAGAATGAAATGGAACGGAGTAAAATGGGAATGGTTTAAATTTAATTTTAAATTTAACATTAAATTTGTTTAGCGAAGTTGTGCTTTAAGGTTTATACTGACTTGTTTTCGGCTATGGCTTATGTCCACTTGTATATTAGATATTTTGTTCTAAAATCATCGAGAAAGGGATCAAATTGTGTACAAATGAATCAATTTGCTGTAGTCATTGATCAAAATCTTAATTCTCCTCATATAACATTTCCCCGCCAAAACTAACCGCACCGCGTGAATAAAATGTAGGTAGTGCCCAGCCAACCAATCAACGTACGTTATTTTGCGTATCCGTAGTGATCCGCACAGCTAGCTAGCGGTTTGATTGGCCAAGCATGCATATGAGTACATTAACGTTTTTTAAAATAATTGCGGAGGTCTCGGAAGATCGACGAGGTTCGTTTGTGAGACATAAGGTAATAGTATTTTTAGTGAATAATAAGGTAAATTAATAAGGTAAAAGTCTATAGGCCTCTAGCAGCCAAATTTAGTTGTAAAAATTCATTCTCTCAAGCATTAAAACAACATAAGTCTAGTTCCAAAATATTGTTATTTCCAGCTCATCTGAAACCAATTTCGTGTTGAATATGAATATTCCAGTTTTCAGTTTAACATTAAAGCAAGATCGTAGTCGAATATCGGGAAAAAATCGCTTGCTCTTGCAGTCAATGAAATTGCAGAAATACCTACGATATGTTCTGGCCGCGCTCACGATCAAAATCCATTATATAACATCCAGTATTTTAGTAAAAGACACGTTTTTTATTTGTTTTTAGATCACTACTATCTCAGAGCTTTATATAGTTATAACCCAGGATCTCAAGGTATAGTTCAAAATTAATTGAATAATCTATTTATTATAACTTAAGGTAGCTCCATAACTCCAGAGGATTAACGGCGGTTGCACCCCCCCCCCCCCCCAACAATGTTCTCGAGTTCTCTTATAGATCGTTTTCACTCACGTGATCGGTGGCCCCTTTGGGGTGGTAAAACAATACGAAATGTTTGAATAAGAATAGATTTAAATTCCCATAGGATAAAGATGGTTGCACCAATATGGCTGCCATTTCATTGTTTCTGTGCACCAATATGGCCGCCATTTCATTGTTTCTGTGCACCAATATGGCCGCCATTTCATTGTTTCTGTGCACCAACATATAGCCGCCGTGTCCTCAGATGAAAACCAAGAATTCTCAGTATAAAGCCCTAATCAAACGAGAACGCAAGTCATCGCAAGTTGGCAGTCACGCTATCTCAGCCAGCCCCTCTGAATAATTTCCCGAAAATATTATGTACCGTGACAAAGTTAAAACTTGTTTAAAACACTCATGAAACCTTTATTTTGTTAATTTGGGTGTTCGAACGACCGCCACAGAAATTTGTGACTGCCAACTTGCGATGACTTGCGTTCTCGTTCGATTAGGGCTTTACGACAGCAAACCACTATATCAATACAATTTTTCAATTTGTGTACATCAGCTTCGGATCTTTAGTGAATCTGTTTAACTCATTCTTGTCTAACACCAGACGGTATTCATCTCTGGGAACGCCCTTGTACAAAAATGAATGAAAGCACGTGTAATAATGACAGTTTGGAAAAATTTCAAAGTGGCGATGACATGGCAAAAATACCGTAGAAACTCGAAAGTAACCGCCCCCAAAAGCAACCGTACCTTCACCGAAGTAGCAGCCTTTTTTAACAGTTACTATATCAATCTCGTTCCCAGAGCCCACGGGAACGAGAATGGGCTCTGGGAACGAGATTGTTACTATATATGAAAACTCGAAAGTTAAGCTACCCTTCTCAAAGTATAGCGCCCCCAAAAGGAGCCGCTTTCAATATTTATTTTCGTAACCTATATTAAGCTAAAGATTTCTGCTTTGAAGGAAAAAGCCATACATGGAACAGTATCAAAATTATGTAATTTATCGCTTTTGGATTACTCTTAAATACTTGCCTCAAAATGCAGGAAATAGTGTTTCAGAGACCCTAGAAATCCAAAATTTTCCGGGGGCATTTTCCTGGACCCCCCTAGGAGACCGAGGTTCTTGCCCCCCCAAAGAAAACTCAAGACCCTGGCTACGCCACTGCTAACAGATCACGTCCACCATACGTCAGACCGCGTTTGGTGGACATTCGTCATTTAATAAGCCGCTGCGGCTACTTTGGAAATTCTACGGTAGATAATATTTAATAGTAATTATTTTAATTATACAGTTAGTATGCTGAATATTTATAGTACTTCTTTTAATGTTATAAATATATTTTATGCAATAACATACAAGGGCATTTCTGTCTTGTTTTCGTATTAGAAAACGTGTCTAAAGATCTTGGTAGCCGACGATTATCACTTGACAATAACAACCTGACAGAGAAGAGAAAAATACATTTAGGTCGCCATTCAACTTCAGCTTTAGGTGAGAAGTATAGCTTTACTGGTTTGACATTTTTCCCACCGTGCAACGCGTGGTATATACAAGAATTATTTAAACCGGAATTAGGGCGGTGTTACACTATGCAATGTTTCTTGCAAAGGTGGCCGAAGAGGACTGGACTGGTTTACAAAGGGTATTTTTATTGTCTGATAGAAGTGATCGCGCGAATTGTTGCAAGACAAGTTGAAAGAGGGATGTTACATACAGTGTGCAATGATTTAATAATTCGTTGCAGCGTTGCCGCAATCGTCCGTGCAAAAAGTTGAATTCAATCTACGCAACACTTACTGTCACAAAATGTTGCGAGATTTGGTGGAGATAAGAGCCTGGATACGAGGTTTGGGCTCATGCATGTTACACCCAAGTAAAGGTGAGGTAATACGGGCAACATTTTTCTTCAACTTTCAACGCAACTTTGTTACGTTGCAAGTTGAAAAGCGTTGTTGCACGTATTGCCTCCCACCTTAAACATTGTCACGCAACAATGATTTTGTTGCAAGTTGAAAAAATTTGTTGAAAAAAGTAGACTCCAGTTCTACTTGCTGCAACATGCTGACTCAACTTACAACAAAATCATTGTTGTGTGACAATGTTTAAGGTGGGTGGTAATACGTGCAACAACACTTTCAACTTACAACACAACAATGTTGCCGCAATTTGTTGCTCGTATTACTTCACCTTAAATTTCTCTTGCAACTTGTACATGTTGCAACAAAATTACAGGTCAAGTTGCACAGTGTAACACCATGCACCTTTAGTTGCGTAGCAATTTAATTAAATCCTATATAGCTACATGTATATAAATAAAAAACTTTTTTGTCCTTTTACATCAAATTTTTCATCTTTTTGAATTGTATATTTCTTGTTTAGTTTTGCCAACGGCAACTGTATCTCAAAAATCAAGTTCTGGTTTAACATCATCAAAAGAAAGTAATAGTTCCAAAAGATACTCCTTACCATCTCTCTCAAAGGAACTTCTTAATTCCAGAGCATTATCTGCATCCACACAGAGCCTTAGTTCATCTTGTGGAATTATGAAATTTTTTGAAGACATTATTGAAAATGATAAAGTGTCTGTGGAGTCAACAAGTGACGATCACAGCAGTGGTTCAGGCTTACAGTCTCAAGTATCATCTCCACGGAGTTCTGGATATTGGTCAGAAATGGAAAGTTATAGCGATCAAGAAATGGAAAAGAATACTTCAACAAAAGATAACCATCCAGGCAAGAATACAAACACATGCATGAAAGAACTGGCTAAGATTGACGTAGTGTTATCTGGCAATTCATCTGCATGGGAGAACACTAAGGCGCTCTTTCAACCATCTTCTTCGGGCTTGTTAAGTCGAGGAACAAGACGACACTCAGCACCTGACTGGCACTTTAGAAAATTTCTTGACATGCGTAACAAGCATGCTCATCAAACAGATGTAAAAGTCACTGAAATCTAGACTGACAGTATTTAGAAGATACGCATAAGTTAAATTTAGATACATGCATAAAGTCAAACAGTAAAACACCATGCATGCACACGCTAAAGATTGTGATACATAAACTAAAATTGTATAGTTGTTGTTATATACTCAGGTTTTTCGGTTTGCTGTAAAAGGTCTGTATCTACAGGCAGCTCGATTCAACAGTTTCCTTCATTTTAGAAATACAACAACAATACAAGCTAACAATACAATGATCTAAGGTTATTATGCATGATATGAGAATATAGGCGGTGGCTTCAATCTATACTCCACATCTTGATAAATATTTCCAGGGGCGTACGAAGCAGGGCCAAAGTGTTCGGGAGGTAGAGTTTCAAAACCAAGAAATGATTTTCATTTATAAAAACATAATCGGCACATAAAGACTTTTCCAATTTTTCCTCAACTGAGTGAAAACATTGTACGTCAACCAGAAATATTTTTGTAACTATATGCACATTTACCGAGTCAGTTAATCCAGTACTGGACGGATTTCCAAAGATCTCCACTTAACACGAGTAAAATCGTCTGGTCTTAGAGTTAGATACAATAAAATATATAAGTTGGTAACAGTGCCCAGCAATGGGCTAATGAGAGGAGTGCTAAAATGAACGTATGTAATATCGGATATAGTAATGATAAATAATTATTATAATCATCATATATTTATAATTATTATAAAATCTTATTTTATTATAAACGCTAAAAGATTACAAATCTTAAAATCAATAAGGATATAAACAGGGGTATATAGCATATAAAATTATGATCTATGGAAAATAAAAACGTAAGCGAGGTGAAAGAATTACAAAAATAGATTAAGTAAAAAAATATTATATTATTCATGCATATACTATATAAATCTGGCCTCATATCACACACAATATCATAAGTAACATTTATCATATCTAATCCAGAACCTGTATATTTCAATCAAAGAAAATATAAGTCTATTAAAACAGAGAAGATTAATGAGTAGTGAAGGCGTGGGAAATGTATGTTTTCCCTTGGATTTCACTAGTTGAACTTCGAGAAAAAGCATTGAAAGCCTCCAGATGATTAACATCATTTGGCATATTCATAATCATTCTTGCGCCCCTATTTTGCAATTTTTGTAATCTATTCTATTCACATGGGCCCAGCGCCACCCCATGCAAATTTCACTGCAGTATTTAAAATGAGGTCTAGAGATATGATTGCGTGGAAATAGTTTGAATCACCCAGCCAAAAGTTTAATGTTAAAAAGTCTTATATATAATAGACTTGTAACCTTGAAAGTAAACATGTGAATTGCATGTACGCCGCCTAATATTACAACCGCGAGCCTTTCTGACAAATTGCATGCATGATGCTTTGTATGCGACGATTTAGATGACATTCCCAGTGGAAAAGAAACATTTAGCTACGAAAAATAGCTTCGGCCAAAAGGTCGAAAGTTAGTGACTTACACAATAATTCAAAACAGGCCCTTGCTTGAATTATTTTTTACAATTCTGCCTTAAAAGACGTCTTCATGCCTAGCATTCTTTTAAGTATATATAAGACGCCTGAATTTATAGTATATATGCGTATGCAGTAAGAAAATTCTACATTCCATGGTCCCATGGAATTAAGTTCGAGGAAGGCTAAGAAATAGCGTTACAGACACAAGAACATGCATGCGCACGAAAACATATTATATATGATTTAAGAGACAGCGTCTTTTCGTTTTGCGTGGTGATTAGTAATTGATAAATCTAATTTTGAGGTAAGCACCATCTATTCTATTTTCACTCTCGGTCTTTATTATAACTGTAACAATCAATTCGGGAAGCATCACTGCTGTAGTTAAGCCCAGTTGGACGGGGTTAGTACTTGGATGGGTGACCCTCTGGGAATAACCCCGTTCTCGAACTTGAATTTCATGTGAGTAGAGTTTAGTTGGTCTATCCTGTGCTTCGAGGGTTTTTCGCAGGGTTCTGCGGTTTTCCTCCCTCCGTAAAATCAACACTTAGATCTTACCTTATGTCGTGCACTTTAATCACGAGCCTCTGGCTCGGATGATTGGGCAACCACATCCTGTGTTTAACGACGTTAAATAAATCATTACTCATTACTCAGCCACATAAGCCTCTGGCTTTGGCTAAATTTTGTATCTTTCAAAATGTTAGTAAATAAAGATTATTATATTATTATTTATCAATATTTTATATTATATATATATGTGTGACAACGAATGACTGCACGATTCTGCTCAAGTTACTATATATAGGGAGGGGGACTTTAGGATTTTCGGTATTGCGGTGTTTTTCGTGCGGTATTTCGGTAATTTTGCTGCTTCGGTATATATACGGTGTTCGGTTTTATCCATTCTAGCAGTTTCGGTATTCATTAAATTTTCGACGCGGTACTGTGGTATTTTACGATTTTTTTGCAGTATTGCGGTTGGGAGTACCCCCAATGTCCCCCTCTATATAAGGGATACTTCAGCAAAACGGAGGTGTTAGTGTTATTTTTCGATTGTTTACCAAAGCCCATTTTGAAGATATTTTTATATTACCATATTCGATAACAGTCTGAAAACGTTCGCAAATATACTTAAGACTATAGACATGTGAAGAATGCTATACGATATAATATGAATATAAACATTACATATAAATGAAAATATGCCCACATGCACTGTTGTTGCACGCACTAGGAGTCATGCATATACAACCATAAAATCATTTATTTCTGTTTTTTTAAACTTCATGCAATTCAGTCCTCAGTTTTTCATCCGGGTTGACAATTTTACAAGCAAATTAACTTTCTCAGTGTGCTGCCTAGAAAGTCAGATATAAAGTCTACATGCAACCTCGTTCCCAAGGCCTTTTTATACATGTACATGCATGGGTTAATCATTTATTCATATTTTTTCTATTTTATCTATATCTTAATAAGCTTTCGATAGCTGGTAGAAACAAAACTATATATAAAATTATAGTTAACTCGTTTAATTGATTAGATATAGCTAGCATGATGGCACACATACACGCATTTGTTTATATTTATTCAGTTGCAACCGGCCCCACTTGGACAATCTTCATTCATAAGTCATTTGAATGCGGGGTAATAACACAAACTTCAAACCATTTCATTCATTTCGACATGCAAAATAGAAATGCAGTTACAAAGAAGAAAATTGGGAAACCCAGGTTATTTCTGAGGGCCAAAACTGAATAAGGAAAAGTAATTGTTATCATACAATTGGTAAGATAAATTGAACTGTTTTGCATATAATCAAAACAAATTAATCCCAAACGGTTTTGGCATTGTTTGACTTGCTGTATGATTATATCTATGTTCATATGTTGCATTTTGTGTTGCAAAGCTAGTCTGAAAACCTATACTAATGGTTTCTAATACGTTTTAATAAACCACCGTTTCGCAAGGCATATTTTTGCCCGATGGAGAACGCGTTATGAGGCATATGATACATTGCTGCATAAGTATTGACACTGGACCACGTATTGATTAGGGATAGTGTATAGTATAATAAGATATCATTAATTCGCGGTCTATAGTTATTCAAAGTAATCGTCTGACGTCATACAAACCGTCAAAACACGGCCATCATTCTTTGATCTCTCAAGAGGTATGCACATAGAAATATGACTATATATACACTTGCTTTCACTTGGTCCTAAACTAGATGCCTAACATCCTCGAGAGGGTATAAACTCGAAAGTATAACTTCGTCAAGTGAAAAATTAAAGAGAAATTTTAAAGATACGTGGTTTCATGTTGAATCATGGAATCACCAAAGTTTATCATTTGTCCTGAATGCAATGAGCGATACAACGATACAAATAAAAGACGATTGATTGATACTTGTGGTCATCCTCGATGTTATTCTTGCTTATTTAAAGACAATCCTTGTCCAGTTTGTTCAAGTAAGTTGAATATTCTTAGTTTATTTTTAATCAGATTTTCTACCCGCATTCTGCCGTCGTTATTGTCTGGAATTAGAGTATTGTCTGTCCGAAAACGAAATATAGTTCCATACAACATCAGACGCGCTCACAAAATATATTTTAGCAATCTGCTATTATGTATATCGGTAACAAAATATTACATGGTACACGCCATGTTGTGCATGGTTATATAACTCATATTTTTCACATTTTCACGGCCCCATATATATATTCATTCATATATTCTTAGATATATACATCTATATATATATATATATATACTGTATATGCCGGTGTGTGTAACTCAGTTTGTTGGTCAAGGGTCGGTATAATTGCGTTTTAAAATGTTGGTTATATATTAAAACAAGCTTAAAACTACAAGTTACCATAAAATAGAGAAAAAGGAAAGGCGGCCATTCCTACCGACTATATAGAGCTGTTGTTCTTGTTCTATCACTGATTCATTAAAACAAGACTGTATTTCAGCTTATACACTTATATACAATCTAACGTTTTAATATAATATCCACATGCATGCATGTGCTTAGTTGAACTGGTTCAATATACGTAGATATTGGTTTAATAATTTTGTTCCGCTGTGAGTTACATTGAAGCAATATTGTATTCCGGGGCAAGTGCTTGTGCATGCATGGATTACTTTGACCTGGCTTTCAATGAATAGTTTATAAACTTCTCATATATGCATGCAATCAAACAGAAGCAGAGCACTTTCTTATGAATAGCGTAATTAAAACAAGAAATCTTTCCTTATATTGTTGCTTAACTGGCGCCTTTCTTTAACATTGATAACAAAGACACATGTATTAGTGAAATAACGGCTTCGATTTTTCTCTCGATTTCGTGCATTCTGCAACTCATAACTTGAACTGACCAACCCGTACACCGGCAAAGACAATTAGCAGTTATTGTTTATATATATAATATACTAATGATAACGGAATGAAAGTATACGAAACTCAATATAATATTCAGTTAGGAAATTTGATGAGAACAAAATATAAAGCTATATAGTTTTTAATTAGAACAAGTGCATTCTTTCTGCCATTCCTCAAGGATCATCGAGCAGATTTTCTTGCTTTCATTTTGGGATAGATTAGATTCATACGGACTTACGGTAAGTAAATAAAAAATGCCAAAAACAATATCAAAGATTTTAAAAGGATTAACTCCAGTGTGGGATGAAAAAACGGAAATTATACGTCTAGTGTACCCACTACATTGAAATATCGAAATATTTCCTTTATCCCCTTGAAATCAGATTCCGCGTACAAAAGTGTCATGCATTGCGAGACCGGATCATCGCGGTGAACTTTATTTAGTCTGTACTGCTGGTTTGTCTTTCAAATCAGACACGTATTCATGCACTTCTAATTTTTAGATAGAACGAACGTAAAAGCTATAAATCAGTATTCTTAAACAGCAAAGTTTATTTTATATGAAGATCCGTGAAATTATTTTAAAATCCATTCAAAACGCGAATTATCGCTTTTAATTTACTCATATCAACGTCAAAACACCAATGTCGTTTCTCACTTTATATATAGTTTTGGTGTTTGAAGCTGAAACTTCGTAGCTCTCGAAACCGGTTAGAAACTACGTTCAATAATTTCGGCAGTACTCATACCTTACTGTATTTCGATTTGTATTTCAACACTGTATATACGCAGCACACTACTTTTATTTCACTGTACGTTGATTATATCGCCGCATAAGCACAGCCATGCACACAGTGCTTGAAACCTTTAACTCTATATACTATAACCGGCTAACGAATGGCAAATCGAGATCAGTATAGAACGATATAAAGGTGAACAATACTTTCTCAATGTTATAAACACTAAAAAATGGCAGCTGATTTATTATTTTCTTATAGATTTGCATTAATTGTTCTTCATCATCTCGTTAATTGTGCAAAATTCAAAAGATTTGAAAGAAGCGAAAATAAATTATTATTTTTATGCTCATACCATTCATCCTGTCATACAACTAGAATCCTGGGCAAAAATCCTTGGCGCACCAAGTTCAAATGGTCAAAAACATGAAAAACAGATGCGCCCCAACACTTTTTGGGCCAGATTATCATTACTTCATAGCCTGCATTAAAACAATAAACCAAAAAAGACTGTGGTGCGTTAATCTATAATGCATCAGAGGAAAACAAAGTTTACACAAGAGCAAAATGTTTCACGTTCAGGAAATTTCTTTGGATTAAAAATATAATTGAGTTTACTTTGCGCTTTTGTTCTACCGACCAAGCCTCGCTTTGGGACTATTTATGTTCTCCTAACGTCAAAGCAGTGACGTAAATCATCCTCGTATCCAGGGTTTTACTATGGATCATCCATTTACAGCTGACATTACAGCAGCAGTGAATATCATGCAAATGCACATGTATTACTCCTAAGCGAAAAATGGCGAAACCTGCTTCCACTCCCGATCAAAACAATCAATTGTTTCGTAAAAAAGAAATCGTCTTAGGGCCTGTTTGTATGGAGCCGAGTTACCCGGCAAGCCGAGTTGAAAAAAGATAGACGTTAGATTCCTACGTTCTCTGTTTCGGCAGTATATCTAACCTAAGTTACTATATTTCGATTGTTGTTTCTACACTGCCTACGCAGCACGCTACTTTTATTTCAGTGTTTATATGAGACGAGTTACTCGGCAAAGCCGCCCACGCTTTATAATTGTCTTCATAAGTGGCGCGTGCGCTGTTGTGACGAATTCAACTCGGCTATAGCCGAGTTACCCGGCAAGAGAGTGTTTATATGGGAATATTTTCATCCTGGCATGCCGATGATCTCGGCTGTTTTGCCGGGATCTCGGCTAGCCGAGTTACCCGCCTGTCTCATATAAACACTCTGCCGGGATAGCATTGAATTTCTATATATGGCGGGTAACTCGGTTTGCCGGGTAACTCGATTTGCCGGGTAACTCGGTTTGCCGGGTAACTCGGTTTGCCGGGTAACTCGGCTCCATATAAACAGGCCCTTATTTGTTTTGTATTCAGTATTGCACCAAAATTAATTTAAGTTTTATAGAGTACTGAATTTGATTTTCTTTTTAAGGTTTACTGTGCGTCAGTTTATTGATATTAAAGTTTCTTTGCTTTTAATCTTTGCAATATCATTTTAGAACTGCCTCGTCGACGAGAAAGAGCAAGAACAATGAGTAATGAGAAATTATTGGAAGGCATTAATGGCGAAGCAACTGGGAAAACAGCTCATCACCCAACTTTGTCTGATACAGCGACATTTAGTGGCATGTTTAGAAAAGGTGTGGTACTTGGTGTAATACAATGTTTGCCGAATCTCTTTGTTCTTTGGTCCATTAACAACTAATATATAGATCTCATTAAAATTCAGTTCTGCTAATTGTATCTTTTACGACCTGGTTTGACGTAAATGGAGAAAATAAGTATGAGTAGGAATCGCTTCTTGTCGACAAAGAGAATTAGCTGGATAACGTCTTGAAAGTTAGGGGGTGCATGTTTACATGGGGCTGGCCTTGAAACTATATAGGCTTGGTTTCGCTGTTACTCCAATATTTGTGTCAATTGCCTTACAGCTCGTGATCGCCGGAGAATCATTACTTTATGTGGATTTGACACCAAGTAATAGACAAATCCCGAGAACGAGGGATGTATGCTATATAAAGACCCGAGGACGCGCATATCTGACTTAATTTATTATTGAGGAAGTTTTCCAACAAAGTTTTGTCTATTTTTTTCCACCTTGGACAAAGATTTTCCTTGTTTTTTTCTTCATTTCGTATCTAATTATTATTCAAGGGCTTTATGCGATATAAAGCCCTCGGAAGAACAAAGAAAACCGACTCAATAATAAATTAATCTCATTTAAAACAAACGTGTTGAGTTTGAGAAGTGAAAGTGCTTCAGTTCGGTCTAGCAGGCGACCTGAGATTAGGCCGGCGTGAACTGAATCTCAGGCTGGACCAGTGGGCTGGACTCATGAAAACGATCTATAGTAAAAACACTAGAACCGACCCGAAACAGTCCGGCCTGAGTTCGGCCCGGCCTCATGTAAACACCCCTTAAAACGTCCCTGCATTAATCAATAGACCACTTTCATAATAGCGACTAGCTAATTTGAATATTCTTTTATGTGCATTTTAATAAGCCTTTCTAGCCTCGTTTGTGTGTCTGCAATTCAAAAGCATCTTTCCTTGAAAATGAGGCCAAGATAACATTTAAAGCGTCGGCCATTATGAAATTGGTCTATTAAGTTGTATATGATTTATAAGCCCCGTCCACATGCACGTATACGTTTTCTGATATGAAACGAGAACTTTTGGGATCGTTTTTGTCATCGTTTCACTCTCTCCTCCGCAGAGGTCTCTGAGGCTGAATCCTCAGAAACCTCTGCGAAGGAGGGAGGTCGATGATCCACATGTAAAAACTGAATCAGCGTTTTCGAAAGTCTCTGTTTTCACTAAAAAAAGGAGATGGGCAAATAAGATACAAAAACGATTGTGTGGACGCAAATATTTTAATACGTTTTCAATTTTAATTAAAATGGAGATTTAAAAACGCATGGGTGTGACCATTAAGCCTTAGTCTTGGTCATTAACTCTAACACACAATAAAGACGTGCATTAGATATGAAACTATAGCTCTATATACTCATGTCATTTATGTTGCCTCGTGCCTAATTAGCCCTGATCAATTTTTCTAAATCACTATATTTAGTAAATACACCAGAGTTGGGACCATCGTGTAGGCCCGGTGTCTACCCCAGATGATGCTGTGCCTGCCTTGCAAGAATGCGTGCCTTCGCAACAACATTTGTAACATAAAACAAAAGGCGTGTGTATAACACGAGGGCGATATAATGTGATAACTTTATGTTTACTAGCGTCTGCGCTGCTCTTTTCAACTCGTAAGTTTTCTTATCAACATTTGTACCTAGCGGTATAGGAGAAGTAACAATAGGACTCTAGGTCCCTTACAAGGTTATCCTCCTAAGGTCTAGGTGTTGGTTTTACGGAGGGAGGAAAACCGGAGTACCAGGCGAAAAACCCTCGAAGCACAGGAGAGACCAACTAAACTCTACTCACATGAGTCCCAAGCTCGACAACGGGGTCATTCCCAAGCGGTCACCCATCCAAATACTAACCCCGTCCAACCGGGCTTAACAATTGGTGAGAGGCAGCGCCCTAACAGCACACGCCACCCATGCTCCCCATAATAATAAGTGACACCATAATAACAGCATTGGAAGTATTTTAGACTCTCGCTCCCCTCCATTGCCGTCCATAGCGTTACGTGTATAGACGATCTATAGACTCTTTTAATAACTACAAAATACGTCATTTTCCACTATCAATTTTAACCTTTTAAATTCTATTGAAAATGTACAAAAGCATATATGTACAGCAAGACAATAAACAAAATTGAAAATAATTAAAAAGACGAATTGAAAAGAATTTGACGTCAATGCAGGGAAATTAAGCATTAATTATGTGGTTATTGATGAAGTCCTATAACCACAATCACCTAACATATCCTTTTAATAACTACATGCATATATAATACGTAATTTTCCTCCACTGACGTCAAATTCTCTTCAATTCGTCTTTTGGGTTATTTTCAATTGTATTTATTGTCTTATACTGTACATCTATAGGCTTTTGTACACCTTCAATCGAATTCAAAATGTTGAGCGGTTTGACGTCAATGGAGGGAAAATCATGTACTATGTAATATATCATACACGAGGAGGAGTGTTTCATCAGGATATTCAAACACTGAGACGTTTGGATATCCTGATGAAACACTCCTCCGAGTGTTTGATATAGCATCTCAAACAAATCAGTATTTTAAGAGAAAATCAAGATGAAAGTTTGCTTAATTTATGTAATTTCTTCCTCCGATATCCAAACCAGACACGCTACTGATTTCCTTTGTGTTTTAATTTCTTCATGAATTATTAATGCCTTTGAGATTAGTCATTAACCCTTTCATGCATGCGCATCAGTGGTGTTGTGGAACAACTTTATCTAACTTTCTTTTTACTCTGTCTAAAGCCTAGTTCTCACTTGTCGTAAGAATCGTATGAATCTGGGACAGTTCTATCCCTGATTGTCGGCTATTCTTACGACGGCCATGTTCACACCTGTTGTGACTTGTCGTATGAATCGTAAGAATTGGGGATTTTTCCTGTCCCTGATCGTCCCAGACGAGTGGTTTCAGTGTTTTTCAGTGTTCACACATGTCGTAACTATAGTCGTAAGAATCCCAGATCCTCGGCGACCGTCTGGGTGCGTTTTCGAAACAGAAATGATTCCGATTCTTGCGATGCTTCCGATCAGAGCGGCGACTGCATGTCCGGGACGTTACTTCAACTATGTTCACACTTGTAACAATCCCAGACATCGGGGACACGAAAAATCCCCGATTCTTATACGAGATGTGAGAACCAGGCTTAATTAACGCCAGTCGATTTTACTCGTCAAGGAGAGTCATCTCGGAAGTCATACACGAAAGAGTTAAAAGGTCTATAGCCACAAACATTTTTCAAAAGAGTAAGAATAATTTGTCAACAAAAGGCCCATCTAAGATAAAAGTCGGATACTTTCACGTTCCGCAAAGCAAAGTGGCGAAATGCTAGATTCAAATATATAATTATATACAACTGGATTACAAAAAAAAAATAGGTATAAAGTTATAAAATAACTATTTTTGACAAAAACTTATAAAAGTTACTAATTTCTGTTAAAAATTCTAAGGTATTATTTTTTCTGATTATGTTGAACAGATAGCTATCTAAGAACATTGTACGGCTACGATCCAGGCTCAAAAGGTAAATATTTGTTTTGAATTAACAACTGTGTCATTTCATATATCTTATATAACTACTGAAATTTACGTGAAATTATAAAACTCGCACGTTTCAATTACGTTCTTATTGATTAAATGGGTTTTTTAACAAGTGAAAAAATATCGATTACGCTTTGTGATTGGTGAAACGATTTTTTTCACTAGTGAAAAATATCGTATGAGATTATGCAAGTACCAATACCAGCCGACAATTTCAGGAAATAAAGAATAAAACAGACTCCGAAAAAGTGGCTTGTGTCATATTTCTTCACAACTCAAATCTTGGGTTTGACCACGCCCTGGGAACGAGGATGGGGTTTGACAACATGATTTTTCGGAGTCTGTTATTCTTTGAAATAAAAGTGAAATAAAATTAGTAAATCACATTTCTCTCTGACGAAGGGCCTTCGCTCGAAACGTTAGAAACTACGTCGAATAATTTCAGCAGTACTCAAACCTTACTATATTTCGATTTGTTTTATTCTTTATTCTGCAAGTAAATCAATCAAAATGGTATAAGTTTCTAAAGCAAACATACTCTAAAATTTTAATATTTTCTAGAAAACTACGTTTTTATCTTTTTTGAATAACAGCATATAACATGGAGGAAAGGATTAGAAGATACAGGTCATTAGAAATTTTGAACGACAGGACTCGCCAGGGAGGCATAACGCCAGGTATGAGACCATACATCTTGACAACCCGCGCGACTAATTTACATTAAAGTGGTTCTCTCATGGTGAAAATATTTTGGGC
The DNA here is from genome assembly GCA_035771165.1 of Paragorgia papillata. Taxonomy (NCBI): domain Eukaryota; kingdom Metazoa; phylum Cnidaria; class Anthozoa; order Scleralcyonacea; family Coralliidae; genus Paragorgia; species Paragorgia papillata. The sequence goes on from JAWNZC010000265.1 coordinate 2,332,651, forward strand.
GATGTTTTTGCATAATCTTAAAGAGGATATGGCAGTTAGTAAAATTGCAAAGTTTCATTTCAAAATTCGTTGAAGAATAGGTGATATTTTACGTGTGAAGTTTGTATTTTGGAGCGCCGCCATTAAAGTGGCCGAGCTTGAGAAGAATGAGTCGAGGAAGCTTATGACGTCATAAACTCAATAACAACAATCAACAACAATCTTTTGTTTTTATTGAGTCCATGACGTCATAAACTTCCTCGACTCATTCTTCTCAAGTTCGGCCACTTTAATGGCGGCGCTCCAAAATACAAACTTCGCATGTAAAATACAACTTTGTTTTTGAGAATTTCGAAATGAAACTTTGCACAATTATACCAACTATCTTTAAAATTATGCAGCAACATTACCAACAATAATTTCATAAGAGAACCACTTTAAATGTCAATCTTATCCTAGATGCACTCTATCTTATATCTAGATTTTTCTTCTGACGTCTTTGTTTCTTCGCAAGACACCGCTGACCTGCAGTCTTTAAGTAGTTCTATAGACGAACTCGATGAAGGAAGCCCAAAATCATCAACTACGCCTGAACCTCAAGACAAAACAGAACAAAATAAACCATGTCCAAAAGCATGGCCATCTTGTCCTGATCTCTCATCTCAAGAGAATGTTTGGCAAATGAGACCAATTATTGAGCGAAGAAAAAGACCGAGTTCTTTATATCAAATGAAGTACTCTACAAGTTCTCCACGAAGTTCATTATATTCTCCACGTAGTTCAGGCTACTGGTCAGAGCTTGAACAACTGAGTGAGTCAGAGTCTTTAGTATGTCCAACACCTAAATATGCTGCAACAGAAGTAGTGAGCGCAGTGTCTCAAGATGCAGCAGTTGCTAATACCAGCCGAGAGAGTGAGAAAACAACAAGCGTAACAACTCCGACGAATAGTTCTGAAACCATCAGACAAAAAGAAGCTCCTCGCACTATGTCAGCCTTAGGAAAAGTTAAGGACAATGGGACCGTTGGTAACCAAGGTAACAAAACCATTGACGCGTGGCAAATGACAAGAGGCGTTCTTCAACGAAGGCCAAAGAACAACCGCACTAGATCAACTGAATGTCTTCGAGTTGTAATCGATGGAGATACTTTTCAACCGAAAACAATCTTACGTGTCCATTCAATGTCTATTGAATGTCATACTAAAAAGGTTTCAGAAAATAACGTGCAGAGAAAAGCTTACATGACTGACGTGTAAGAAACGCAAACATGAAAGGTGAAACAGAATGTTTGGTTACAGCGGTTGTCCGCAATTGTTCTCATATATAACCTGGAAATGAAAGTAAATTACTACAAACAATCACAGGCAGCCGGATTATATATTAATATATTATGATATACCACTGTCCACAACATAATTATGTATACAATTTTTAATATTGTGGACATCGATCGCAATTCCTCATATTATATATCATGGGTTTTTGAGTGAGTTGTGGAAAGTTACTTGTACTGAACATATTTGTTGTAACAATTAACAGACCAAGTTAACAATAGTGGTGTCATTTTAAAACGCAAAGCATCATGGTCTATCAAGGGTAACAAGCTGTAGAAACACAATGCGATACATTCATTTTATATATTTTTTTAAAAGATTCGTCACAAATATTTCCAAATATTATCACTTTTAACAGTTTATTGCACGATGACGTACGATGACGTTGGCTGACTACAACTACCAAGAATGATTTGACAGTCTTCTAGTGGTAATGAATAGAGGACACTAGGTTAGTATTACTAGCAAAGCATTCTAGTAGTTGTAGTCACCCAACACCGAGACAGACCACAATGCATTGCAATTCCAAGATGGCGTCGCTGTTGGTGAATGTGTCTATCGATATGCATGTATGTGCTGTATTCCAGTTATATTTTACCAGCAAGTTCATGATTTATTACACGGCAGTGATTTCATTTTAATACTAGTTTATATCTGTAGAAGTTATTGGAAAATAAGACAATGACAATAAACTCTAAGAGGCAATGATGATCAAAATTCTTGTACTTAAACAAACAATTAACAAATTTATACGATTGATTTTACATTTTATATGAACTATAGACTTAATAGTATTTCTAGATCATATGTGAATATACCGGTATTCAAAAATGGCCAGGTACTCATTTTAAAAATAATTTATCATTTTGTCAGATACCAAATGAGCAACCTCGTACCCAGAGCGGAGATAAGACCCTGGGTACGATGTTCCCAAATGAGTCGCAGTAAAGATTAAGAGCCTGTTCACACGAGACCGGTTTATCTCGGGGGTAGATAACTCGGGGGTAGATAACTCGGGGGCTAGGGTCAAAGCTGACCCTACCTCCCGAGATAACTTGGGTGAAAGCGTTCACATGGAGGTAGGGTTAACTCTGGCCCTAGGGATAACTCGGTCTGAGCGGTAGGGTAACCCTCTATCCCCCGAGTTATCTCGGTCTCATGTGAACGGTTTACTTTTTCATAGTCAGTTTCAGCTTGCTTTTGAAATTCGTTTGTCAACATTCGTTGGAAGGTTGGGAACTTGGACGGGAAGTTCGCGAAGTTCGTCGTGAAGTTCGAATTTAATAAGCTTTGAATTGAATTCCGCCTTTGGTAAAATCACGGAGAAGAAGATTATTTGTTGTATAGAATATAATAATAGATACTTGATTAAGCAGAAACAAATTGCCGACTTAAATTTGTATCTACCTCGCAACGTAGTTCGGAACATTGCAACGTAAGTTCGGAATGTTCATTTCAATTATACGTATCGGATTTCAAAAGCAAGCTGAAACGGACTATAACATTTACATGGAAATGAACTAACATCGAGATAACTCGCCTCAGATGAATAGGCCCTCTCGCCTCAGGTGAATAGGACCTCTCGCCTCAGGTGAATAGGCCCTCTCGCCTCAAGTGAATAACCCCTCTCGCTTCAGGTGAATAGGACCTCTCGCCTCAGGTGAATACGCCCTCTCGCCTCAGGTGAATAGGCCCTCTCGCCTCAGTTGAATAGCCCCTCTCGCCTCAGGTGAATAGGACCTCTTGCCTCAGGTAAATAGGACCTCTCGCCTCAGGTGAATAGGACCTCTCGCCTCAGGTGAATAGGACCTCTTGCCTCAGGTAAATAGGCCCTCTCGCCTCAGGTGAATAGGACCTCTCGCCTCAGGTGAATAGGACCTCTTGCCTCAGGTAAATAGGACCTCTCGCATCAGGTGAATAGGACCTCTCGCCTCAGGTGAATAGGCCCTAAGTAAAAAATAATCTTTGTGCGACGTTTCACTGTGATCAATTCCTATCACATGACGTCCTATCACATGAAGTTTTAGCAAACATAAATCTTCTGTAATGCGTTTTAATTGTGTGCCAATATATTTCGTCCTAAATTTGACCCAACAACAAACGCTAATACCACTGTACGTGCAGCCATTCTTGAATAACGAGTATAAAATATCTCGAAATATCAAATGTACATTTTTTTTGTTTTTTAAATACAAACATTCCTGATATTATGGTTTGATAACAAAAGTGCAAATGGTCCTATATCAGTTGCTATAGAGTGTTAAATATAATTCTTAAACTCGATAATTATACCAAAACACCATTAGAAAAGGGGTTTGAAATCGGAGAAGATTTTATAAAATTTTGTAAACTTTCAGGTTGTTTTTCTCGCATACATACAGGCTGGTTTGAAGATACCACGCGGACTCCGACACTTAATTAGTTGTTTGTTTGTTTTTACGCGTGATTTGCAAGTATTATCTTCGGTTTTGTCAACTTCAGAACACATCAAGCACCTTCGTAAAACGGCAGTAATGCATTGCCAGAAATTTGGGACAAGATGGTGGCGCGCGTGCGCATTAACGACCATAATAATGGAGATTCTCAGTTCCTCATAAAAGACTAACTTCTTCTCCTTTTTCTAACTCCCTTCCATTTTGAGATCAGAGAAAGAACTTTAATTTATTTGTGCTTGAATTATACTATACTTAACATTCAGTGCCCAAGTGGCTTTATTTTGCACTACATTATTTTGCACATTATTTTAACAACAGAAAATCATCAAAGCATTCACCATACTACAAAGATCATATACCTATAGGATTACAATATACAAAAGAAACGTGCGTACACACACTACTAACATACTAGTAGACATAAAATGTCTTTACAATATGTGCATAGAAAACTTTAATTTTTGGAAGTAGAGCTTGCGTTTTAAACAAGTCGCTTATATAAGATTAACTTCTTCCAGTCTATAAAGGATCATTTTACATTATTCTGACTAATACTATGCATGCGATTTTATTTACCATATGTGCGAAGATCGCTGCATGAAAATGGCAGGACACAAGATTGTTTGTGCATTCAACCCTGAAATGTCATTACGTACTCTTGACGCAAATTTACCAACTAAACTTTCTTTTAGAAAGGACGAAGCTATATATTTAGCCAGTTAAAATGTGGGGAGACAACAGATGTTTACTACCCCCTGCTAAAATGTGGAGAACAATGGAATATACTAATCCCTCTTTAAAATATGGGGGACAAGGAATATAGAGTATCCACTTGTCTTAAATGTGAGGCGAGACATGTCCGTCCTGTCCAGCCTACAACATAAAGCCCGATTTTATCTCAAAAAAACTTAAAATTATTAGTTCCGTCCCGGGAGCTTTTACAATTTTTTTTACATTTATCAGTATTTTACTGTCGTGTGTTTTACCCTCGGTAAATAAAGTAGTCATGTTTTGTTATATAAGACAAAGAAAATACCAGATCCTGTCTGAGAAAAAGGATATCGAGTAAAAACCAAGCTTTGAAGACGACCATTTTAGAGCTGTTGCTGATCTTCTAAACGGTTATTTCAGCTAGTATCCTAATATTATTTTAAATTAATATTACATTGAATCCCGTTCCTTAATTTGCGATTACTTTACGTTTAACGATAGGAATGACAGTTTTCATGCAATTATATTGTCAACACTAAAATATCTCGAAATGACACTTTTAAGTGTAGTGTTCGAGGTAAGATTCGAATGCTTCATTGGTGTATTGGTCATTGGACTAGTTAACTTGCCAGATGATATCCAAGAAGAGATTGCTTCGCGTTCGTAAGAATATCCATCTAAGAGAGAGCGCCAGAAAGATATAGTGATATCAAATTATGGATTGTAATACAATTAAACAATTAGACAAGGAGCTCGAGATGTTTAATTGCTTTGGTATAAACCAACTAGCCAGAGAAACTATTATTTAAAAAAAACTAAAACTAAAACCTCGGCAAAATGCGAGTTTTCTGCCATTGTCAGTTTGCATTTAAAACTAACGAATCTTTCGGCTACTAATGGTCTATCACCAAAGTCCACTGATTGATTTATACCACTAACAAATAATCACCGAAGCAAAAGTAAATAGTGCCGAATTATTATTTACAAACCATTCACCAACTCTGCGGAAAATAAAAGTATGTAATTGGTCAACTGACGGTTCATAAAAATACGTATCTGGACCACGGTCCGTCTTTTTCCGTATCCAGACCGCTATCTTGGATGTTGATTTTAGGATGGCATGAATTTCTATGATTTTCACTCTAATTTTGATACAATAATTATCGAAAAACTTAAAATAACCATATAATAAATGATTTATTATCCTCGTTCACTATAGGTCTGTACGGGAAAATATCAAAGCAGTCCGGGTCTTTTTTGTGTGAACCTCACCTGCAGCTCAGGCGGTATTGTCAAGACCTTGTTCTGATATTTTTCCATACAGATCTCGTTCTCGATTAATTTAAGAAATGGTTCATGGTTTGGCGTGCTCAATCGAGTTATTGATGCACGCGGGAAGTTAACAGAGCACGAAAAAAGCGTAAGAGTTGGTCGAGACGATAGCCGATAATTTTTGAGTGCTCTCCCAACTTCCAAAGTGCATCCATGCATAACTCGATGGAGGACGCCAAACCATGAACCATTTCTTTTATAACAGAGAATCAGACAAAAACAACGGAAAGCAATATTTTTTTCGCTGATTAAAAATGAGTTTCTCATTACGTTTGAAATTACCGTGCTCCATCGAGTTTTAGTATCAACCAACTCGTGGTCTATTACAAATCCGGCTTTCTGATTGGTTGAGCTACCATTGTCTATTGGTGATAGACCATGGTAGCGTTATCCAATGATACACCTTCTTATAGCTGGAATACTCCTATTCTGACCAATCAGAAGCCACGGCATATTCACGCCGCAAGCAAAACCTGGAAACTAGGCTAAAAAATCAAACATGGCGTCTGCTAAAATTTTTGTACGAGTGAAGAAAACATTGGGTCGAAAGTAATGGAAATATATTCAGTTTGACATTTTCGAATAAGAAAACGAATTTGCTTATGCCTATGGAGTATATCTACACCAAATTTGAAGCAAAGTAGTTACAATCTTGTGTTTTGTGAGCGATTGTTTACCATACGCCATCGAACTGCTCTGCATTATGTATGGGAGACTTGTGCAAACAAAAAGGTAAAACTATTTGAACATTTAGAACAATGTTTGATAAGACTTCTTTGCGTTAAAGAAAAGTTGTTTATGGTTGATACTAAAACAATTAGACAACTCGTCCTCGTTTTCTAATTGTTAAATGGAGCACGCACGGTAGCCAATCAGAAACGCCGTTGTATTCTATCTATGTTATAATTAAAAAATGGTTCATGGTTTGGCGTGCTCCATCGAGTTATGGATGCACGCGGGAAATTGGGAGAGCAGATTAGATTTTTTAGTGCTCTCCCAATTTCCCAAGTGCATCCATAACTCGATGGAGCACACTAAACCATGAGCCATTTCTTTTATAACATAGCATTAAATCCTTCACAAGCCTCTAATTTCGTTTCGAATAATTTACCCAAAATTTCAGTAAGGACAGTTCGAATATAATCTAGAACAGTATTTGTGCGTGAGTAATGGTTATCGCTCATGCGTGCGTGCGTACAAAAACTAGAAGTAGTATATATAGACCAACCTGCTGCAATGACAGGATCTGACATAACTTCTCTTGTGATTGGGCACAAAAACTCATCCGGGATATTATCATCCACCTCTTTCTTTTTCAAGTCTTTAACATTTCGAAGAATTTTGTTTCGATGTCCAACGGGACCTAGAAACGCCAAAACATACTTTAGTTTAAAAACATTTATTATTTATTAAAAATAATCTGAACTTTTGAAACGTAAAGCCATGCAGGTCGTCTTTAGCCTGCATATAGCGGCGCAATTTGAGGGGGAGGGGTTTGGAAAGAGGCCGACAAATCGTCAAGCGGGGAGGGGGACGGGAAGAAATTTCCTCCCTTGCCCGCAAGTTGGGCCGTTACGCAAGCTATGTCGTCTTCAGAAATAGGAGTCTCGGCAGTTTATTACATTTTCACTTTGCGTTATCTAATTTTTATATTTTCATAATCTATTTTATCTTTGCTCTATCACAGCCTACACAGCGCTCTACTTTTTAGACTCAAATTCAGTCCAGTTTCAGTTCCATTTTCAAACCCAGTCTGAGTCCGCTGGTGTCAACACGTCTATAGAAATGTCGAGCTCATAATCAAATTATTAAATATTAATAATTATAATTAAGAAAAGTACAGTAAGCATTGAATTTATTAATTATCCATCTTTGGGATTAAAAATACAATGGATTTACATTAAGTCATAATAGAATAAGATCAATATTTGTAGTTAAAAAGACTAAGATTAAAAAGACTAAGTTAAAAAGACAAAGTTGAATGTTATCAGATTTATATATATTTACTAGATCTTGCAATGAAAGATTGTTTGTGTCTCTCGGTTCTAGATAGAACTGTATAAGAATTATTTTGTCTAAGTTCATATGGGTATTCTCTAGGATCAGGCAATAGGGTATGGCAAGGATGGTTTGGTTCCGCTTGAATCCTTCTGATCTCTCGGATGGTTGCTAATTCACGCCTGCTTCTTAAAGATGGCAAGCAGTCTCTATCCAAATCAAGAATTCTCAGACTTCTTGTCTGTACAGTAAGTATATATAATGATGATGAAATGACTTACCAATTCCCAAATCATTTGCTAAAGTCTCTGCAGTAATATTAAACAGCTCTGTTCCATCAATGGCATTTTCCCGAAATATTTCACAATACTGATCAAGACTAAGATCAATAAGCCATTTGCAAACTTCATCCAAAGTCCAAGAAGTCATTTTTCTTTTGGGAACCTGTAAAATAATAAAAAGAAACTAGTTAACATGACTGAGCTCGATTTCTAAATCCCGATTCATACGCAAAACGATGCAAGCTGATAGGTAGCCTGCGAACCCAGACCTATATTTCTGCCCTAGGTCTGGGTTCGTAGGCTAGCTGATAGGACGCTTAGGTCGGGATACTGTACGTTATTGACCATTTGACATCCAGGAAGCAAGGATGCCTCGTACCCAGACGCCTCTGTTACATTTTTCTTTTCGCGAGTTCTCAGCACTATAGAGATTCTAGATTAGTGATCCAGAGTTGCCCTGGGCTTAGGGCTATATATGCGTGTGCGTGATTTGCGGCTGAGTATTTGCGAGTCCTCCCGCTTCGCATTAATTTTCAGTGCCTCCAATATCACGCCATTCGCGCGCGCGTTTTAATATACTTGCTTTTATAATAAATTCTGAAGAGACGCCTGAAGAGGCAAGAGATAGGGTGCATGCATAACTTGCGGTAAAAAACCCCCCCACTTTCTTACTTTCTGTTCTGCTTGAAGCAGATAAGCATCATTTTGAATAAGATTTTGTACCATGTTTCCACCATCAATTACACCAGCTAAAACCAAACACAGAACATTATTTTATAAAATAATCCAACATTGTTCTGAAAATACAGTAAGGCCTAGGTCAAACGTCGCTCTTCTCATGTACCGACCGAACCTAATGATAACGAGCTAAATCCTTTGTTTATGCTGATTTGCATTAGATTCGGCGCATGAGAAGAGCGACGTTTGCCCTAGACCTAAAGAAATCCTCATGCCTCCATAATTTAAAAGACAACAAAAAATTTCAACTTGTTCCTACAGTATTAGTAGTTATATAGCTTTATCACATTAATCTTATATCTCGGGCCCGCTGTAAAATCGCTGTTGCGGATACCTGTCATCGTTATTAGCATTTAGTTTGTTTTAAGTAAGTAACTTTTGTACGTTGCTTATCTGTACATCAAAAACTCATTAATAATTCATGAGGAAAACACAAAGAAAAATCATAACCGTATCGTGGTTTTATATGTGATAAAACATTCTCCTGATTTACATAAACTTTAGCTTTGATTTTCTCGCCTCAGACAACGTTATTTTTCAAAATTACTACGCCAACGAACTTACCAAATGGTGATCGTTTTTAAAGCCATTCAAAACACTCGCAGAACGTGTTCGCCTGATAAAACACTCCTGCTCATGTTTTAAATATTACATAAACATATTATCTGGCAAAGCTAATACAATAAAAATAAATAAATAAAAGTATATTTATTGCTCTAACTTGTACTTTCTTTGTTTCTACCAGTGAACAGTAAACTCAACTTTGATCAAACGAGGATGAGACTCTCATTCTCGTTTCATCATAGTACTCTTTCCTTTTTAATATCTCACGTACTCTCTCCTATACATAACGGCTGGTTATGTACGTTGTAAGTACGAATTAAAACTCGATACATACAGTACAGTCAAAAGGCAAACTTGCATTTCACAAACATTGTCACCAAAAGAGTATTTTTTAATACTATTTGACTAGATGTACACTCCTATTTGGTGCACACTCCTAACTCCTGGTGAAAAAAACTTGTGCATACTAACAGATTTCTGCTTGAAACTATATTACACGCACCCAGTTACCAAACTACAGTAATATACTTTGTATTTTTGACACTCAGCTCTCATCCCGTTTTGCTCGCCTCCCACTCTCGTCGTCCCCTTCTCCCAGCAGTCTAGTTTTGACCTATAGTAGTACATGTACATGCAGTACGGCAACATTTGTAACAACTCTCACAAACATTTTTTCATCTTTTTCATCTCTCATCACTTCTTCTGCTTGCTTTATCTGGTATAATTATTATGTAACTATGGTTAATTTAGGCCCTGTCCACACGTATCCGAATTTTTTTTGAAAGCGCAACATTTTTTACGGATTGGCCTTCCATCCACACATAAACGATGAAATGGTCCTGAGAAACAAAACTTTTCGAAGATGGTCTCCACAGTGGACTACTTTTTGAAAACGCCGCTTTCCTGTTCTTGTGTGGATGCGGATTAAAAAAAAAACAGAGAAAAGAAGTTGTGTTTTCAAACGGAAAAAGACACGTGTAAACAAAACATCAGAAAATTTATTAATGCATTGTGCATTCTACATGTCAACCTTTTTCCTGCTTTTTGGAAAAGTCAAAAAAAAATCATGTTAAACATCCCATACTTGAACTGACAGCAAGTTTTAAAGTCCAAACTTTCACAGTTCTATCATTTGATCCACTAGCCAGATATTTCCCATCTGGTGAGAAGGCACAGCATGTCACATATCTAACAAGAAATAAAATGGTTTAGCATACAAAAACATAGATTGTCTATTAATTAAAACTTACAATGAATCAACATTTAGCTTAAAATGAGAACCTGGTATGTGCATATATCCTGTGCAATGCTGTTGCTTTGATCTAGTAAGCCAAAAGAAGAAATATTACAAGGGCACAGGAGATAAATATTTTTATTGGGAAAAAAACATCATTATATTTGTTTAACAGAAATAGCAATTTTTTTGCAGGGTAGAAAATGCAGTAGACATTTAGTGCTTCTAATGTATACTTACTGGATCCCAAATTATGACTGTTTTATCAGCAGAGCTAAAAATAAATAAAATAGAAACAATTTATTAAGATCCACACATTATTACTGTAGCATTAACCCTTTGCTGCCTGGGGTGTCTGAGGGTTCTGTCTTTAACAAGTAAAATCATGTGGTGTTAGAACACAGTAAAACAACAACTCAGGCCAGTTGTGGCTAGCTCAGGCCAGTTGTGGCCAGCTCAGGCCAGTTGTGGCCAGCTCAGGCCAGTTGTGGCCAACTCAGGCCAGTTGTGGCCAACTCAGGCCAGTTGTGGCCAGCTCAGGCCAGTTGTGGCCAGCCCAGGCCAGTTGTGGCCAACTCAGGCCAGTTGTGGCCAACTCAGGCCAGTTGTGGCCAACTCAGTCCAGTTGTGGCCAACTCAGGCCAGTTGTGGCCAACTCAGGCCAGTTGTGGCCAACTCAGGCCAGTTGTGGCCAGCTCAGGCCAGTTGTGGCCAACTCAGGCCAGTTGTGGCCAACTCAGGCCAGTTGTGGCCAACTCAGGCCAGTTGTGGCCAGCTCAGGAAGAAATGAATTGATGTGCACTTTCATTTACTAAAGAGTAACTTTGTTAACATTTCAGCATTAAAAAGTCTAGCTTCAATTTCAAGAAGGACACCTTAATTCTAAAACATCTCCTCTTGATGACTAAAATTGTCTGTTATTACAGTATCTAGACAGTCAATACATTGACCCAATTAAACAAAAATGCACATGAGAAAGTTGATAATAATAATAATAAGTATAGGAAATCATATGATAGCGAGTACAATTAAGGATTTACACTACAAGTGATATTTGAAAATTTTGCCAAAATTACACGAGCCGTTAGGCGAGTGCAATTTGGCATAATTTTCAATTCACAAGTACGGTAGTGTAAATCCTTAATTGTACGAGCAAAATCCCTCATTACTCATTTATTATAATTGCATGACAAAATTACAACACATATGCTTCGTACTCACCCACACCTTTAAAAACCTATTGTTTCATTACTTGACAAGAAACATTTTCACTCTGGGTGTTCTCTGTACTCATTTCAAAATATTTACATGGAATTTTTAGTTCATAGTGTACCACAAGTCATTGGAAATGTGAAAACTTTCCATTGCAGAATTGGCTGCCATGTTGTCAGAATATTATTGTCATCATTCTCAGGGCCTTCTCTATTTTTATTAATTGTACTGCAGTACAACTCGCAACTTGCAAGTGAAGTGCTGCCTCAAATGGGACAACAACCTTTAGCCAGGCAACTCTGTGCACTTTGTGGCTAATGTGACACCGATTGTACTCCTCTCAACCAATCAGAATGCAGTAATTTTGTCATGCATATAATAATAATAATAATAATAATAATAAATTAATAATAATAATAATAATTATAATAATACTGTAACTTTTTTAAACAGACAGCCTACATCACTAAATAAGTGCATTTCAGCAGGGTTCTGTATGTATAAGTTACAAAATTAATAAGGATACATGTACTGTACTGTAGTTAGTAAATTACAATTATAAGATATACTGTACATACAGTAGTAGCAGTAGTTGTACTTCTGTAAAGCTGATGTGACAGTAGGTATGTGTACAATTTACTAAAATTACCATGAAGCCAGCAGCTTTCCATTGCTTGAAAAATTACACTGATAAACAGGAGCTTCGTGTGCTGTGAGAGTACACCTGTATCCAATGTGACACTTGTCAGAAAATGCTGCAAAGAAATGTTTAATAATTCAGTGCTTCATGATAAAAATCAATGCCTAAGAAAAGTAAAATCTATTTTGCATACTAGTTATTAAAAATATTTCTAAAAGTAAAGGCTGTGGAAGTACCTCGCTGTAAAATATGTAGCTCTTCAAACATATAGTTTATTGCTACCTTGGCTTAAAATGTAGCTTAAAACGTTTATGTTTGTGATCCAATGTTTATGATGCTCCAATCTAGTGTCTTCATCAGAGGTGATTGTTGTAGAGACAAGTCCCATATTTAATTTTATACTCTCACAAAACCTGACTAATGACATGATTTTCTATTGACAAGATGCAAATTGATATACCATGTCTTCAGACATCTTGATGGTGGTCTATTATCAGAGGCCTATTCGCATCTTGTTTATATGTACTAGATGACATCATTATTGGTAAAAAATAGAGAACCAGAGTGTCTTCACAACAATCACATCTGATGAAGATACTAGATAATCTAGTCCAATCTAAGATTGGAATGTTAAAATGTTGGGTCATGAATTTGTAGTAACTTATTAATTTATAGTACCCAACAAAATGTTTTAACCCTTCCTTTCACTCCCAAATATCAATACGGAATTTTCCATACTTTATTATTTTACTCTGTCTAACACCAGATGATTTTACTCGTCAATGAGAGAGCTCCCAGAAAGTTGGGAGTGAAGGGTTAACCTATCGACTCTTTAACCCTTTCACTCCCAAATATGGAATTTTCCGTACTTTATTATTTTACTCTGTCTAAAGCCACATGATTTTACTCGTCAATGGGTTAAGCCATAGCAGCATCAAACTTAGCCTGTTTTGATATACAGTGAAACCTGAGTTTTGTGACCCCCATGTTTTACGACCACCTGTCATATACGACCACTTTATCTGGCACGGACGATTTGTAGTTGAAATATACCTGCAATGCGCGACCACCTGCCTTACGTGACCAGCGACTGGTTTTTTGTATCCCAAACAAGATATTTACCTGTTATGAGCGACCAACTCAACGTAAAACTGCCGAAATACGTTAAAGAAATACCTGTTTTTCATAGTAAACAAACGCAAATGCGACCACATGTGAAAACAAGAAACCGGAAGTGTTGCTCAATTGCCGTGTTACCACATTTTAGTCTTGTTTTGCTTCTCTTTTGAGCATTATTTGATGGAAATCTGTGTAAATTTCTCCTGCCAAAGCCAAATACTTTTTAGTTGATGTTTGAGAGTTAATACAATGACTGAACAATCCAAAACCATGAGTAATATTTGTTAACTTTAGACAAGTTGATCTTGATGATCGTTTACCGCGACAAGTTTGTATATTTTACAACGGCTTTTTAACTTGGAAAGGAAAGTGACAAAACTGAGTGTTCACATCTAAAAAATACTACTGGAAGATCGTAAATAAAGCCAAGAGCTTTTAACAAGACCAAACCAGTGCAAAAATTGAATCTGAAACATAACAAAAACACAGCGCAAAAACTGAAGTGAACAACAGTACGAGTCGCGGCACTGCCAAAATGGCTGCTATGACATCACATCACTACCTGTCTGAATGACCACCTGTCCTTAACGACCACTTTTACGTGGCACCTGGGGTGGTCGTAAAACTCAGGTTTCACTGTACATGTACAGAGTGTACACTGACAAGGTTTCTAAGGTTGCGGCACAGATAATATCAAACTATGTCTGACTTAAATTTTCTCACCTTGCTGCATTATTTAGGAATTGAGTTGATGTACTCTAACTTACTGTACAGTGTAGTTGCAACACTCTGTAGCCTAATTATTAATTACAAATAATTGAACACTACAGATGAGTACTTACCAGATGCAGTAAAAAGGTTCCAAAGTTTCACCAAATTATCACCTCCACCAGTGGCAAGAAGAAAATGGGGAGAACTACCACTGGTATCACTGCTGCATGGCACTCCAAAAAATCAAAGCAAATAATAACATGAAAGTAAGATTTAATAATTATTAAATATACAGTACTGGCCAGAAAAGCCAACCAAAACATTTCAAAACTGTCCAACTTTTAGCTTAGTTTTTTTTTTCCTTCTTATTTTATAAAACAAATAAAACATACCACTTTTGTGCTGTGTGTACTCTTATAAAGCTTCATTTCATGTCATTTGAACAAGAAAGAAGTGTAAAAGCATTTAGCTATTGCCTCATGGCTCTACTCAACTTCTTTCATCAAACGAACCTTTATAAGAGTAATTGAAATAATATAGTAAGGTTTAATATGCTGCCGAAACAGAGAACATAGGAGTCTAATGTTTCGAGCGAAGGCCCTTTCTCTCTTTCAGCAGTATATCTAACCTTACTATATTTCGATTGTTGTTTCTACACTGCCTACACAGCACACTACTTTTACTACTTTATAAGAGTACATACACACAGAGCTTTATGTTTTATTTGTTAAATATAGTGCAATCATTTATGGGATAATGTGCAACAGCTGTGACAGTCTGTTTGTTAATGTACAAATCATTGCACAAGACTGAAATAATACAGAAGTTATTATTTGCTTTACTATTTTCTTGGTACACAGCTGCTGCTGTACTGTACAACTACATGTACATAAAAGTCAAAACTGTTACCCAATACACAGAAATTGTATATTTCATAAAAAATCAGACATCTATGATATATATATGACATCCATGATACAGCAATAAAAATGTTTATTAATTTTAAGTGGCTATATCTTTACAGCACAAATCATGGTTAAGGTTAGTATCAGGGTTATTTAGGCTTAAGATTAACGTTATTTTAGGAAAAGAATAATGCTGCGGTATTAAAATATAGCACGAGCGTAATTTTATTAATAATACATACCTGCAGAACCAAACGTAGGTGAAAAACAACACGTACTGACTCCCATGTCGTTAGCTTCCTTATCAAACGCCTTACATAAACCACTTTGTACATCCCATAGACTTATTTCTCCATTACTGACTCCAGCCATAACATAAAGATTATCTGGAGTAAAATAAACTGACATTACACTGCTTTCAAAACCTTCAATTCTCCTGACAAGTTTTTTTGTTCGAGTGCTCCAAAGACACACAGTTTCATCAGCTGATCCTGATGCAAGTAAAAGAGAATCTGGTGAAAAAACACAAGCTCGAACTGAGCCACGATGTCCTTCAAATGTTGTCAGTTTTTCATTTGACTTGGTATCCCATAACCAGACAGTACAATCAGTTGAAGCTGTGGCAAGCAAAGTTCCAAATGGAGAGAAGGCACAAGCACAAACATGATAATTGTGTCCGTTTAAAGGAGAACCTGGTACTTCTGAACCTTCTTCAATATTCCATAATCTCGCTGTTTTATCACTTGAACCAGACACTAATATACGACTGTTTGGGGCGAAGGCACAGCAATTCACGTCTTTAGTGTGAAGAGAAAATGTCAAAGCAAGATCGGCCATTTTTTACTAATTAAAAATTGCTAACTCATATTATTAAGGGTTGATAGGGTTGATACAGGACCATTGAGGACAATATGGGATTATTTTTTGATAGCTTCTGATGACCAGAAGATAAAAAAATAGGTACGCTCAGGCGTGCATGTATCTACTGCGAAAGCGCGTTGATCATTGTTCAGACAAATCATGGTAAAGTGCTCGTTTGGCTTCGAATCAAGATCTTTCTGAAATCTGAATAGCCTTTTATAATGTTTCAAGTGTACTATTGACATGTTAGCTATAAGTTTATACGCGGAAATCAACTGTACTAACTTGGCACTGCTTGAGTTATATCACTGTGGTTATATGTAGGCGTATAAAATACTTATTCCAAAAGCGCGTTGATCATTGTTCAGGAAAATCAATGCATGTGTTACCAGAGTCTAGCGACCGCGTTTCCTGTTTTGTCCAATTTACCTAAAATTGTCATTTTATGATTAGGGATACGGATATTTAAAGGCAAACAACAAACTATTCACAATACAACAAACCATATAGACACAACACGTCGTCTGATCGTATTTCTGATCGCCATTCAGTGCTCAACTAAGCGCGAACACATTCACAACACAATAGAAAACAGCATGTCGTCAACTATACTATAGTTTAAAATCACTTCACAAAACGACGAGGACATATTCACAACACACTATTAATTAACACAAAATGTCGCTCTGATCGCATTTTAGATCAATATTCAGCGTGAACACATACAAACCCACTATATAGACACAACAATATAGTGACACAACTTGTCGTTCTCATCGTATTTCTATTCGCCAATTCAGTGCTCAACTCAGCGCGAACTATTAGATTCGTGGCAAAGTATGCTATAATTCAAAATCGCTTCGGAAGACCAGATCTACAGTATTCGGCTATCACTCGTTGATCAATGACCTCAAACCACCTGGAGAGTCACTTCTTATGTGGAAATTTGCTGACGACACCACTGTTTCGGAGGTGGTCGCACTGGCGAAGCCAAGTCACCTGCAGCAAGCTGTCGACCATATCAACAATTGGTCATGCACAGGATAGTCGTCTCCAGCTAAATCCATCCAAGTCACCAAGTGTAAAGAAATCCTGACATGCTTCAAAAGATCACCTCCGCCACATGACCTACTAGAATCAGACGGATTAAACTTTGAAAGAGTCTCCTCAGCTAAACTTCTTGGTGTCACGATAAGGAATGACTTCAAATGGAATGATGACATAGAAATTATTACCACCAAGGCTGCCAAACGTTTATACCTTTTGAAGCAGCTAAAAAGAGCTGGAATTAATTCCAATGACCTTATCTTATTTTACTGTAGTGTAATTAGATCAATTTTGGAATATTCATGCCAGTTGTTCCATCGTAGCCTCCCTAAATTCCTGTGCTATGCGAATTGTTTTTCCTGAATTGAAGTATAGAGAGGCCCTAGAAAAGGGCGGTATCCCTACATTACATGCTAGACGCGAAATCTTGTCTATTAGCCTGTTCAATGATATTATTAACAACAAAGATCACAAGCTTGTAGAACTTTTACCGCCCACGTCAAGTCATGGCAGACACCTGAGAAATAAGAGACTTTTTAACACCCCTGTTTGTAAAACAGATCGGTATAATGGACAAGTCGTATGTGTTGTATTTGGCAAGCTCGTAATGCTCTCAAAAAAGACGTGACCAGACAGGGACGCCTTTCTCCTTGCCGCAAATTAAATTTTCGGTATCTGCCCGGGAAACCACGTGACCAGCTCGCAGCACAATTCTCGTTTGATTTGATCATATCTCTTCGTCAGAATCACCGCGGGTTGAGAGTCTGTGCAGAACATTTTCAATGTCTTTGTTTACGTTGGAATTTATGACGTCACCAATGTCGGCGTCGTGATCAGGGCTCCATATCGAGAATGAGTTAAGTTAGAGTCTTCAATGGAGAACACATCAATATGGACAAAATTTCTTAGTGATGCACATTTTTTTGTAACTTACTGTAAAAAATATTAGAAAACAAGAATTACTTATAGGACTAATATATCATGAACTGTGCAAGCATTGCATGTATATTATTGCATGTATTGTATATTAAATGGTGTTTTTGATTTAATTGCTTTATAAGATTTAGTATACCAATAAAGTATGTCAATAAATGACGACGATGGTGGTAGTTAGTAATGGTGAAGGTCGTAGTGGTGGTGGTAATGGTGGTGGTGGTAATAGTGGTGGTGGTGGTAATGGTGTTGGTAGTGGTAATATGACTGATGATGATGATGGTGATGATTGATGATGGTAGTGGTGGTGGTAATGGTGGTGGTGGTAGTAGTGGTGGGTGCTACTGGTGCTGGTGATGACGATGGTGGTGGTAGTGGTGGTGGTGGTGGTGGTAATAGTGGTGGTGGTGGTAATGGTGGTGGTGGTGGTGGTGGTGGTAATAGTGGTGGTGGTGGTAATGGTGTTGGTAATGGTGGTGTGGTGGTAATAGATATGATAACATCCTAATAAATATATATGATAGCATCCTAAACGCAATAACAGTAAAATACTTTTCATGTGTCACCATGACGTAATAAAATTTACTAGTATGCAAGAAATTCACGTCAGTTTCGGCTGTTTTGCTCCTTAAAATAATGAAGCGATGTTCTATTATCTATTCAGTATGTCAGGTTAACCTTACTAAATTCATTAAAAATTCATGAAGAAAATTCAAAAGAAATGAATATTTAATCGATATCTGTAAATCGCATACAGATTCGTCCTGATGTACATAAACTTTTTCCACAATTTACTAAGCTAAAATCACTCCAACTTGAAAAATAGTTTGAAAACATGGCTATTTAGATGCGTCTATCTCTACGGCTCGCTTGCAGCTCGTGATCGCTGCTTATTAAGATGCAAATATAAACAGGAAGGCTGAATAGAAAACCAATCACAGCATGATATTTGATAGTTTACCAAGAATCGTGTATTACCATTTACTGAGAATTCAGAAACACACAACTGAAAGAGTTCTGCGAGAAAACGATTTACGACACTTTCGCTTTCCGTCAACATTGCAGTTTAACTATAAACTGAGTATAAACACAAGAAACTACTACACTTAATTTTGAAGAAAACGTTGTCTACAATGGCTACTTCTCCAACCGACGCCGTTCCAGTTGATGAACTAGAATCCTTTCTCACATGTTCCATTTGTTTAGAAACTTTAGGCGAACCTCGAACATTGCCTTATTGTTTCCATTCGTTTTGCAAGGTCTGTTTAGAGAAGTTTGTAAAACGCCATCGTGATGAAGCAGCTGGTAAAGAGATTGAAGTATTCAACTGTCCGACATGTCGGTCAGAATTTAAACTGAAACCAAAAGATGAAGTAGCAGGAATGGGGAGCAGTCATTTTATCAGAAATATGTTAGACGTCATGGCGATTCAACGACAAGCAAAGGCTTCTAAATGTTCTCGTTGCCAAAAGTCAGCCGTTAGTCGATGCACAACTTGTGAGGTATTCATGTGCGAAAAATGTCTCGCGTCTCACGAAAGCTGGCCAACCCACAAGAAACACACTGTGCTATCAATAAACGAGTTGAGTCAACCTGAGAACCAAATCAAGATCAGAGCAAAACTTCACTGCAAGAAACATGAGAACAAGACCCTTAAGTTCTATTGCGAGACATGTAAAGAACTTGTCTGCAGATATTGCATGGATTTTCAACATGTCCGTCCAGATAATCATTTATGTTTGCCACTAGTAGACGTAGCTGAGAAGCAAAGAGAAGTATTAGCATCGCGTTGTACAATCTTAGAAGAAAGTCTGAAGGAAGGCAACGACACATTAGAGTTGATATCAAATGCCAAACAGTCTCTGGAAGACAATGCAAAGAAAGCGAAGAAAGACATCACTCGGCAGAAAGAAGAAGTTTTAAAAATCTTTACCCAAAAGCTGGAAGAGAAAGCCAAACTAATGATGAAGGAAGTGGAGAAGAAATTCAAAAAAACGCACGAACCACTTGTGGAACAAGAAACCGAAGTGAAACGTCACGTGGATAAAGTAAAAGGTTCTTTTAATCTAGCTAAGAACCTTCTTGAGAAAGGCAACGATGAAGAAATTCTTTCGTCGCAAAAGATGATTGAAGAGAATATAGAAAGAATGAAACAAGAGCGACCACGGAATATGAAACCTGTTCATGATGGCAACATTGAATATCAAAGCACCCCAATCAACGACAATGATGTTACGACGTTCTTGGATAAACTGGGAAAAGTTGGTAAGATTATATAACTAAAAAGAAATTAACTAAAGGTATTAAATGGTACTCTTGCAGTTGATTCAACCTCATCTCTAGTGCGATGCCCTGCTGACGAGTTAGCTACTGTACGTTAGTTAGCTGCGTCCAAGCTCTACTACATTTCACTTCATCCAATATTATCATTCAAATTAACAAAATAAAGGTTTCATGAGTGTTTTAAACAAGTTTTAACTTTGTCACGGTACATGATATTTTCGGGAAACTATTAGAGCGGCTAGCTGAGATAGCGTGACTGCCAACTTGCGTTCTCGTTTGATTAGGGCTTAACGCTTTATATTCTGCCTTCATTCGCTCACGCAAAATCAATAGCAAATGACATTTTCGACGCGACGTTCTAACGCTAATAAACAGGGCACCGCCCTTTAACACTGTAAAATAATAAAGGGATGGGTTAATCAATATCATATGTAATTTTCTTGCTTATCTAGCATGTCGTGCAGCACAAGGTGCAGCAGTTCCTCGTGAATTATGTAATACATCAATCATTTTGAATGGTCATTTTGAGTATGGCAAACAAATGGTAGAATGGTTGGATGATCAGTTTCAATGGCGCGTTTGCTATCGAGCTACCAGAGATGGATGGCGTACACAAGATTTTCACAGATGGTGTGACAATAAGGGACCTACAGTGACTTTAGTGAAAGTTGGGAATTATATTTTTGGTGGATATACAGACCAGAGCTGGGCAGGTAATATTCTTAACTTCAGAAGTGTTCAAAAATGTTTCAACACCATACTATAAAACACATACATAATTGTAAAAAGTCTTTATTCATCATTTTCCCAGGAATTACAGTAGTCTGCTCCCAAGCCCTAAGACTGCCAGCTTAAGTAACCCAGACGACCCTGATCCTGGAGTGACATCTTATCTTTGTGGAAGTGTTTGATGCCATGTACTCTACATTTTCAAAAATGAAATATTTTTAGTCTGTTGGCAGATAAAATATCATGAAATACAGCATTCATTGTTTAAGCCATTAGTAGTATAGGAAAGAGGGGTTCTGGCGTGGGTGGTGCAGAGAGCACCACACCTAAAGTCAGCATTTATTTTCATATATTAATTTATTCATTTCAGCAGATAGATCCCACTATGGAGTACAAAGGGATGCCGCCTCATTAAATATTCAACTTATTATTTATGCATATGTCATTACCCAGTCTTTCGGACCCCCCAACCCTAGCTTTTACCCAACCCCCCGTGTGATACATCATAACCAATAGCTCTCCGACTGATTCCCAAAGTTCTCGGTTACGTCATTACCAAAAGGCACTCGACTTATATCCTTACTATTAGTAATTACCTTTTCATTTATACACCTAACCCTACTGTCAGTCGACACTTGTGGGACATGTAGGTGTACAGAGCATACGTACAGTAAACTTTAACAAAATAGACGTTCTTTGCAAGGAATTAAAGAGAAATTTATCTGAAACCTTGTTTGGAGAAATATAGAGAATTTTGAACAGCCTAAGTGTCTGAATTGGCAAAGATAACGTATAGACTTGAATTAATAGCATATCATGAATATTATATTAAGTTTAGAACCAAAATATTCAAACAGAGTAAGTCATCCTAGAATCATTGCTAACTGAACCCTCGTTTATAAGCCAGAAAATCGTACTTTGTACTTTGTACTCCATAGTCTATCTGCTGAAATGAATAAATTAATATATGAAACAGGGTTCTGCCCAGGAGCATGTGAGTGCCAGGTCCCTACCGGCCCGGGCACTCACCCCCCCCCCCCCCCCCCCCCCCCCGAGAATATGTGAAAATTAGTAATCTGAAAATGATATTTTCCAAATGTGAGCAAGTGAAATTCATAATCCTTTACATCATGTGTCTCACAATTTTGTCAATTAATAGTAATACTATTAAGTATTAAGTACTTATTTATTATATATATGCTAGGGCATGCTAGAATATACAGCATGACGAATTCTCTACGTAAAGCTAGAGCAAGGTTTCCTGCGTATGTTCTATGACTACCACTGCTGGTGTATCATCTTACAAGCATTAATAAACAAAGTGCGAAGTGATTAGAGCCTTACCCAAGTATCAAACAATCCAATCTGGCTTTGAAGGAATATCGTATTTCACCAAATCACAAGTCTGGTAGCTAATATTGTGTGCGTTGTGGTGCTGAATTTCACCAAATAATATTGTTTCAATAAAAAAAAAATTCACCAAGGACAAAAAAATACAAAATGATGTATATTAATTAAAAGATATATAAAAAATACAACACATGGGGTTTTCTTTTTGCATATTTCGAGTGCCGGGTGGAAGGGTCCGTTTTGGCGTGAGTGCCGGGTGCCGGGTGGCACTGCTGAATGCCGGGCACTGCCGCCCGGCACCGCCCACCGTGGGCAGAACCCTGATGAAAATAAATGCTGACTTTAGGTGTGGTGCTCTCTGCACCACCCACACCACCCGCACCAGAACCCCTCTTCCCTATACTACTGCCATTCCTGCCTGAGCTGGTCAATATTGGTGCCTTCATTGTTTCACTCTGTCTAATGCAAAATGATTTTACTCATCAAAAGGACAACCCTCAGACATCCTAGACAGCAATGAGTTAACAGCATACTATAGGTTGCAGCTCAAGATTCAAAAAGTAATAAAAAACCTTTTCTAGCCCAAAATATATGTATTAACCAGATGCCATGATAATTACTTTAAATAGTTGCAACTATTGATTGATTTTTTTTGTAAAAATGAAAAATACAGTGAGTTCCTGATAGTCTAGTATTCAAGTTTGAATCAAAACCACACAGGATAATGTAGAAAAAAATATTAAATTTAATAATAAAATAATTTAGAGTAGTGAAAGAAATAATTATAATAGTATATTTAGTAGTATATACACTTTAAATGAAGTTTTTAGAAGTTGAATTAATTTCCTTTCTATATTTCTGTATTTTATATCATAGTGTTCTGCTAAAACTGTACACGAGAGAATTCAATGACAAAACCAGTGGTGCAACTACTGGGTGGGAGGGGTGGGTAAACCCCACAGGCCCCGAGCAAAAGGAATTAATTAGGGGTCCCGAGCATTTTGTGATGAGATCTGTAGGTCCCATAGAACCCCCCTTTCTGATGGCTATAACTGCCCTCAAAATGCAGGAAATAGCATTTCAGAGCATTAGAAAATCAAAAATTTCCTGGAGGAGCATTTCCACAGACCCTTCTTCTGGTTTGTCACACCTTCAGGGCTCACCACTTTGTCTGACAGTCTTGAGTCTTACACTGAAAATCTTCTCTTGGGGGGTGGGGGGATGCTTTGACACCCATACGCAGGGGCGGCGCACCCGGGGGGTAGGGGGTATTTACCCCCAAACATTTTTGCAAGAAGTGCCCTTATTAGCATGTGCAGTGTGCACTGACTTTTTACCCAATCCGTGGAGATTGGGTACAATATGATGGACACATGGAGTAAATATTTTACATTTTATTTCAGGTCAAAGTGTTTATAAACAGTCGAACTCCTCGTTTTTGTTCTCGTTGAAAAATAAAGACAACATACCTCCATTCAGATCCCACATTCACGACAAGCAACATGCAATCATCAGCAATCCTAACTGGGGACCAGTCTTTGGTCAGAACTTTGGTACAGGTTATGAACTAGTCATCGGTGATAACTGCAATCTCAATCAAAAATCATCCTCCAACCTTGGCAAGACATACGAACCACCACCAGGATACCAACACAATACTGAACAAACCAAATCTCTTCTGGCTGGAAGTTACAACTTTACTCCAACTGAAATGGAAGTATTTTACTGAGTAATACCGCTGATAACACATTGCACATGCTCACATCAAAATACAAATTGAAAATGTCACTGAAGGGAGCTCCGACTATTTGATCAACTTAGGGATCAAAATGCTGTCAATCTATTTTAAAAATGCCTTCTAAGAAATCTAAAAATAAATTACTTTTCCGAGTAAAAGCTAATTTTACCATGAGTGCCGCCATCTTGAATAATGACATCATATGACGTCAAACTAAATAGCTGCATGACTGCCAATAACTGCAGCGAGATCTGATTGTTTTAATGTTTTGTTGAAAATTTATCTAACGTTACCCTGATCCGAACCCTCTAATCTAACTATACCTTAGATCAGTCTTATTAAATCAAAAGATCCATTATGTTTCATATTATGACAAAAAACTCAGTCGAAAGCCATCGAAATATAATCTTTTCCAACAACCTGGTCTATATATTAGCCATGCTGCTGCTCTTCGGTTGCAACCATTTGACATCGTTATTCAAGATGGCGACGCCCATGATAAAATGCAACGCATTTTCATTCCGACATTTTCGAATTGATGTCTACTTGTTCAAACAGTCGCGGGGCATAGATAATAGGGAGTTTACGATCTACTACGGCAACCTCGACGACGCGGCCATTCAAACAAAATAATTCTTCTTTAATAAAAGAAAGAAAATGAATAATTTGCAGTCCCAAGATAAATCTTTAAGTCGTCCTCGTTATGTTTACAACGCCATTGAGTGCATTTTCACGTCTTCATGACGACGTTAAGTCATGGACCGATGAAGGCTGTTGCTTATGAATGCCTTCAACACTTTCAATGCAATCATTTTACGAGTTATCGAGCGTTTTAAAAGTCATAAAATAAGCTTTGAGTGCAAACAGGGAAGTTATTCAACCGTGTTTTCTTTTAAATACCAAAATTTATATCGCGTTGTCCACTGCCGTCGTCGTCGTAGTTCGTAAACTCCCTGATGGAAGGAGAACGATGTTACGAAACCGGAAACGATGTTTGCGCAATATACTGTATACTTATAAGCGGCTAATGCACCTAACGGGTGGTGGTCCCACATGGCCAGGATCATTTATTGCTGAAATTAAACAATAGTGACGCTTATAAGTGTATAATTACCATAGCAAGTTATGCAAACATCGTTTCCGGTTTCGTAAGCTTCCTATCCAGTTCCACTTCCATTATCTATGGCGGGGGATTCCTTTTAAAAAGTTGGTGTATATGTAGCTGAAATACGCATGAAGCAGGTCTAACCGTTTCGAGCGAAGATCCTTCATCAAAGAGAGAGAGAGAGAGAGGGTTGGAGAGGGGGGGGGGGGGGGGGGGGGGGGGGGGATCAGAGAGAAAGAAAGGTAGTGTGCAGCGAAACTTAAAAGTTGTATTTTTATTTCAATACATATTTCTCTTTGATGAAAGACCATATGCATACGCTCGAAACGTTAGCCCTCCTTAATGTTTATTTCAATTCAGCAGTACACCAACCTTTTAAACATTTACGATTTGTATTTCTAGTTTTCTACATTGCCTGTAAGGCCCTATATTATAAACTTGCTATTTCTTGTGTTGGAGGCCGGAAAGATCTCTGCTAAGCCGACTAAAAGGCCCTGTTTATATGGAGGCGAGTTACTCGGTCAGCCGAGTTACCCGGTTTGCTGGGATAAACTTTACATTCTGTTAATCAAAGCGAGTTACCTGGCAAGTTGAACATTTGAGATGATTATCAGCAACGAAAGTGACATAAAGCAACGAATATAGAAAATTTATCCCGCTATGCCGAGTTACCCGGGGAAAAGTGTTTATATGGGGAAATGTTTATTCTGCCTTGCCAGGGCGAGTTACCCGCCTGTCTCATATCAACGCTGCGATGGGAAAAGCAGTGGTTTGCTCTACCGACCGGAACTCGTCATGTGCCGAGTAACTCGGCTGGCCGGGTAACGCGCCTCCATATATAAACAGGCCCTAAGCAGAACCTATAGAGCGTTTTCACTCACGTGATCGGTGGCCCCATAGGGGTGGTGAAACAATACGAAATATTTGAATAAGAAAGAGCTAATTCCCATACCGTACACCAATATGGCCGCCATTTCATTGTTTTGGTACACCAATATGGCCGCCGTGACGTCAGATGAAAACGCTCTATATAAAGCCTCTTTTCCAGTCATGGCAAAAACTGGTTCGCAGCTCATTCATGCATGCGAGTATTTACATCTAATTAAAACCAACTCACATGCAGTGGGGTTTTTTCACTCTGAGTTCTTTTTAATAAGATACAAGTACTTCTAGCGTGCTGCAAGCCAAACAGCCAGTTTCTGCAATGACTGGAAAGAGGCTTAATAAAACGAAAAAGGTGGCAAGCTGACGAGATTTTTAGAATCGAAATACTGATGTTTCAAGCCGAGCCTTTTATAACAGTAACTGATGTCAGTTCGAACGGAACCCTTTATCAGTTTTCTTAAACTCTGATGCAGGGCTGCGCTTGAAACGTCAGTATTTCGTTCCTGAAATCTCAGCAGTTCGCCACCATTTCACTTTGCTATTATCCAAAGCACTATACGTACCCAGCACTCAATTGTTTACGTGCACTTACAAAGAACCTAGGTCATGTTGAACAAAATCCTATCCCAACCAACCCTAAAACGTTGTCTTTAACCCCAGTTCTAAATCTTACAGAGTAAAGAATATGATGGGAAAAGAAGAAAATAAAAAAGTTTAACAGAAATTTAAAACAAGTGCAACAAAACAACTAAAGTTCTTAGGAACGAATCTAGAAATTTCGAAAGGAAAGCAGAAATTCGGAAAAAAGAAAGGTTAGAATGGAAGAAATCGTGAACATGCAGATAACTCGATTCCTCCACTGAGCCTCTTAGAAAATGTTTTGAGTTTAAATGAATTCTGTCAAGAGACATTTTTTTCAATTATTATATCTTTTTACGAAGTTGAAAAACAACATTTTAAACACTTATTTTTAAACACGTTTATATTTCTTTCAACTTCAAAAGTAGATTTTGTTATGTTTTAATTAATGTTTAAAGTAAAATATCAACTGTTACTAGCTAAACATACTTAGTTATAATATTTAGCAGTGTAAAGACAAGATTAGAAAATGTAGAAGTTCAGAAATACAGAATGAGAATTTTTAATATGTGATTAGCTATATAGTAGTTTGAAAAACATTTAATATACTCACATGATTAGGAACAAAACTGTTTCTTAGTGATGCACATTTTTTGTAACTTACTGAAAAAAAATTATTAGAAAACAAGAATTAAATGTTTTTGTACGTTATTGGTGTTTTCAGCTTGAGTTGGTAAAGTTTTTTCGTAAGATTTTGCTAGGTTTCGCCTTTATTTATTTATTATTTTTTAACTGTAAGGCATGTTGCGTGCTCGATTTTTTCGAGTTCTTTTGCCTTTGATCGAGTTGGGTTGAGGTGTTTTCCGACGGTATTGGTGAATTCATGAGTAGTTTATCAGTAATGTTGCTGACAAGGTTTGTCCATGAAGACAGAATAGACGAATTTATTACAGACGCGAAAAAATGCGCGCCGTGTTGACATCAGTACCTATAATGAAGTTTGACTTGAGGACTAGAGACACAAGAAAGGGCCACAGTATATCAAAGAACATATACGTACTGTTTACCAAGTAACGGCTTTCTCCTTGTTTGAATAACTTTACCTTTTGCAAGTGACCGAGTTATAGTTGATCAGTAATGCGGCTGGCAATTGTCTGCATCATAAACATGCTTACAAAGGCTTACATGTGTTTACAACTGCACACGCCGGCGATCGCAATAGACCTAGTACGTAAAAGATGACGAGCTATTTCAAAACAGGTTGGCCCTGGCCTTGCTGCTTTATAGCCTAACAACGACAAAATGCAAGTATAATAATAAGCAAATAGCAAATAAGATATCATTAATTTATGTTGAACTGTAGTGTTTGCATGTCTAGATATATCGTGTGTGTTTCAAGACATGTTTAACTCTTTTCTGTTTGTCCGAATTTAAATAAATTCTATATCAAAATGATCGCTTCAATCTGCCGAATCCGACACTTTTTAGGTTTTGTCTACTAATATAAATCAGTATATTATCAGATCCGTTGTTTAATTTTTTGGGGAAAACGGGCCTGGCTGGCCCGGTTAACTGGGCTAGCCCGCTTTATAATACACAACGCATGTTTTTTTTTAACATTTCGACGTTGTTCGTGTGTTTCGTGATCATAACGAAAACTTAATAAATTAATTAGTCTTCGTAAAGACTATAACAATCTTTTTATTAACGATGGGCTTACAAAATAAATAATAGACTAATTAGTGTAAAACTGAAGTAAAACTAACGTAACTTTGGCCTTATTTACTTGATAATTGCGAATTTCGGTTTGAAATCGGCTAGCCCGCTCCATGCATCGTTTCGTAAACTCAGTCCGGGACTTTGACAGCCGCTTAAATAGGGGTTCCACTGTACTTTAACCTACTAGTTCATATATAAGACCATAGATTCGATTTGCAAAATCTATGTAATTATGCATTGTCATTGCCATATAGACTTGCTAGAGTACGCACAGGCTACGCCAAGCTTTCAGAAATCAGTAGCCCGAGTGAATTTTATATCATTCCAATGGGAAGTTTTCCGTTATAACACTCTTAGGGGCGCTTTCCAATTGACAAGGTTAGACCGGTCAGTCCGGCCAGAATGGACGTTTGATTAGGACCAAATTTTCCAGTCAGACCATCCCAGTTTTCAAACGAATCGTGCCCCCCCCCCCCCCCCCTAGGACATATCTGGAAAACAACTCTCCTGACGTATTTATTGATTTCTTCCCATCTGATTTCTTCTCATGCATCTAGAACTATTTTTACATATCTTGTTTATACACTCTAATGCATGAGTGACGTTCTGAATTATCTTACTAAAACACTTTTATTTTAACCTATACTAATTTAATAATAATTACGAAGAACAAATATTTCCCAACCGACGAAGTGTTGGATCATGGAGACTGGCATTTGCAGACTAGTATTTATTCAACACCAGTATTTTTTTGTATGTTAATTTTATCTTTGTTCTTGTAACTATATTATCAAAACGGAAGTTTAAATAAATGAAAATGTATCTAATGAGCATGCAGTATAAACACAATTCATATACTGTAGTATTTGCAGTATATATGTGTATTTAATTTTAGTATGATTCAGCATTTTGTTTTGCCAAGATTTTTTATTAAAGGTAGGGAATTAATATTTTAGTGGGTTGGGTAAAAAATATCTTAAACCATTTTGAGGTTGGGTAACTAAAAAAATTACCCTAAATTGAGGATCTGTACCTTTACATTCTGCTACGGTTAATAGAGAAGTTTCTGTGGAAAAGTAGAAAAATTAAACAGAGATTCCTTTATAAAACAAATTCTGACGTTTCGAGCAGAGCCTTTCATTTCATTTCATTTCATTTCATTTCATTTCATTTCATTTCATTTCATTTCATTTCATTTCATTTCATTTCATTTCATTTCATTTCATTTCATTTCATTTCATTTCATTTCATTTCATTTCATTTCATTTCAGACTGTAAGCGTCTGCGCATTGGAGGCTAAAATCTTGTTCTGACCAGATCTAGCTTGTTATAATCAGATTAAAATAATTAACACAAGCAGACGCTTCAGGTATAAGCAGCCGAAACACAAGCGTCTGCACGCAGGCATTCATATCATCGCGTTGTACAATTTTTTTGGTAGCTGAAGTCAATTGGGGCTATGCTCTGTTCAGCCACCTATTGCTATTACATGTATTCGGTAATAACCGCCCAAAATCCAAAAAAGGGCAGCTTATATGCAGACCATTGATATAAAAGAGAGAACAAAGATAGTTGGTGGCAGAGCCTGAGGAGTTGTGGAATTCAAGTGACAAACAAGAAAACGTTTTCAATATATACCGTAAACACTGTCCAAGATGTATATTTCTGCTGAAAACCTGTTCGTACTTGTGCTGACAGTCATTAGCGTGTGTGGAACCTCTGCAAACTAACATGCAGGTAATTGTTAACCATCATTATATTAATTGTTTCAATGTTCAATATTTTGAACAACGAGAGGAAGTAATGATATTAGGTGCTACCCCAAGTGAGAAACCATATACTGTATAACGGGTCTTCTTCTTTCGGCGTTTCCCTCAAGAAACTGGAAAAAAAGGTCGCCATCGGGCGCATGCAATGCACATTCTTTACGGTTTTCTTTTTGCTGTGCGACTTATTCATATCCTCTTTCAGGCAATCTAGCCATCTGTTCACAGGTCGTCCCTGCTTTCTCTTTCCCGCAACTTCAAGTTCAAAAGCTTGTTCAGTCGGATCACAGTTCGGTATACTTCTGACTTTATAGATGTTTCGGTAACTTCTTGTCGCAGACTACCCCCGCCCTCTTTCTCTATTTGTTCCATGCAGCTTGTATTTCGGGTCTCACAGCCCACGCAGCACGCCACTTTTATTTCACTATTTTTGGGCGTAATATAAAAACGTCTTGTTTCGGTTTAGCGGCGATCACATTCTTTGATTACAAAAAGCCCCTGTGGTAGTATGTTGTGACAAATTTACAACTATTAGCAAATTCTTTTTTTATCAGTCAACCATTTCAAGGGAAAAAGTTTTACTATAATACTATTCAGTTACACAAACCGACATAATCTCAGCCCGCCACAGCGGCTTCAAATCCCCGCAGTAAGGTTGGTATACTGCCGAAACAGAGAACGTAGTATAGTCTAACGTTTCGAGCGCTGGAAGGTTATGCTCCTACGTTCTCTGTTTCGCTCGAAACGTCAGCCTCCTATACGTTCTCTGTTTCGGCAGTATATATCTAACCTTACTATAAGCAGACAGATAGACGGGCGGACAGACAAGTTAATGCAATGAGTGTTCATTGTCTATTGTAGAAATGCCAACCATCAGGCTGTGCGAAGCCAGAAATCACAGCACGTAGTTGCCTGGATTATCTGAAGAAAGGCTTTAAAACAAACGGTATTACCAGATCTACAACTTCAACACAAACAACTACATCACCGTTTATTACGATATGAATTCCAAGGCAGGAGCAGCTTGGACGCTAATTGTATCGTTTTCCTTTGATCATGAAAAACAAAGACGTTGAGCAGGTCAAGAAGCACTCTCTACTCACAAATGACCCAGTGAACGAGCACTCGCCAAATTGGAACCTCTACAGAATGACTTTATCACAAATTAATGATCTGAAGTCACAGGCTACTCACTGGAGAGCGACCTGTAGTTTCCCAACGCACGGTGTCGACCATACTGATTACGTCAAAGTTTACCGAGTTTGACATCATGACTTTTCAAAGCACTAACCAAGGTGCTTGCAAACAAATGGAGTATGTCAACATTCGAGGTCACCAATGCGCTCAGTGCACAGCAAGATGATATGGTGGCATATTGTCAATAACAATACCCCAGCCATCGATATCTCTTCGTATGGGGCTGGGTGTCAGCTTGACGCCACAGCAGGAGCTGTTCCAAGTGAAGATAACTTCGGTTATTATGGCAGCATCAACAGTAAGTTTCGTTGCAGCTCCTGTGCAAATTCGACAACTAATTGGTGGTTTGGTATGATTTCTCACCTTAACATTTGCGTTGTCTTCTGCCATATATCATATAAAATAATTTCGAAACCAAACCAATAAGTAAAAGAAACTTGACTGTGTACGAACTAAACGGCGCAATTTGTTTTGTTGTCGGGCTTTACCTTGATGAACCGGAAGACTGAAATAATACCCGCTTATTTTGTGAGCCAATCAAATTTTTGTATCTACTGCGCATGCGCGAGTAGATACATTGCTGTCGTCCGTGTAATCAATGTAAAGGTAGGTAAGTAACCGTAAGTTAACAAAAGCTAAAGAATGCCTTCAAAAATAAAACGATTGACTTACGACAGACCACCGAAGCCAAAATAACTACTGTACACCAAGTATTTCATAAGTCATTGTTGACAGCAGGTCGCATGGAGCGAGATATTTGACAAGGAGCGGGATATTCAACAAGAGGAAGTTTTTACAAATTTAGTATAGTAAGTATTTTAAGTATGAATCGTAGTCAATTCTTAATTGTGATGTACTAGACGTTGTTGGAATAATGATAACAATTTTTGAAAGCAAATTAATCAAGTCGTTGCGTGGACGATTTCATATTCAGACGAGGCAATTTATATGGCCAACATGTCCGGTCGAGCTTCGTAAACTGACAAGAGTTAGACTGTGCGTTCCCGAATAGAAATGAATAGTCCGGGCTTGGAACTCATGCCAGATATGAGTAGAGTTGTTAGCACTTAGCCTTCTGTGCCTTGCTGGCTTTACTCTGAGAGTCTGAGTTGACTGAGTTCTTTATCAAAGTTAAAACACAGCATGGCCTGTGAGTGATACAGTAGACAATTTTGTCAAAAATCTTGTTCAGCTCTAGATCTGAATACAAGGTTGTTACAACTATACAATTCCATCAATTTTAAAGAATCTTGTTCAGCTATGAATACAAGGTTGTTACAAGTACACAGTTGCATCATTGTTTCTACCATAGTAGCTATAGGCATTAAACGCAGTAGATACATACTTAGGGGCTAAGACACTACTTATGCGCTCGTTCTGTGTTTTAACTTACTGAACTCTATATATACCTGGAAGGCTGACTCCATTCAATCACTGGACGAAAAAGTGAGGCAAAAAATTGGACGTCAGTTTCAGGCCCTACGCGGTCAACTGGGATATCAGTCCCATAGAAATTCGAAATAAATGTTCTTAACTTGTTTCTGCTTAATTTCCATTTGTTGATCGTTGTGTCTTTCTGCGACTTCCGAGTCGAGTATTCAACTACATTTCGACGAGTTCCACTCACGGACGTCCCAGTCAATTATATGACCTCTTAATTTATTCTAAAAATAAGGAAAGGCTGCTAACTTTCATTGAAAATATTTCAGATGACCCTCATTTAAATCTCCGTAAAATACACAAAAAACGCTCGATGTCGAAAATTGCCATCAGTACATTGGTCAAGAAATTGGCTATCCGTTCATTGCTCTTTCACCTTCAGTTGTAGCTCGACTGAACGTTTATATACAAACTGGCTTTGGCTTCACAAAAGCTCTCGCCGTATGCGTACTACGAGCGGCCGGTGTCACCTCAGTTTGTATAAACGTTTCTCGAGCTGCGAAGATGAACGTTTGGGTCGAAAGAGCAATGAACCGAAAGCCAAGTTCTTAACTATAATGTATACTGATGGCAATTTTGGCGAGATTGAGCGGTTTTTGCGGATTTTACGGAGCTTCAAGTGAGGGTCGTTTGAAATATTAGAGAGCAGAGCTTCACAACAAAGATGAATAATTCTTAGTCCCAAGAGTAATCTTGCCTGTGGTTCGGCCGCGAGAAAAAAAAGACTAAGGGCCTGTTCACATGAGGCGAGTTATCTCGGGGGGTAGGGTTATCCCTATCCCCCGAGATAACTCGGTGTTAGTTTATTTCCATGTTAAAAAAGTAAACCGTTCACATGAGACCGAGATAACTCGGGGGATAGGGATAACTCGGTCGGAGCGATAGGGTAACCCTAGCCCCCGAGTTATCCCTACCTCCATGTGAACGCTTTCACCCGAGTTATCTCGGGGGGTAGGGTCAACTTAGGCATGCGTATTTATGCTGTTGCTCGGGATAACTCGGGGTGAAGCGTTCACATGAAGCTAGGGTTATCTCGGGGGCCAGGGACAACTTGGTAGTTCCGTTTTATCATGTTTTTTATTGCGAGTTATCCCTACCCCCCCCCCCCCCCCGAGATAACCCGGTCTCGTGTGAACAGGCCCTAAAGACTGACATCCAAGATGACCGCGTAGGGGCCTAAAACTGACGTCCAAAAATTCCCCATTGCCGCCATGTTCTGGGAGCGCGTTGCTATGGTGTCGGTGGGACATTCTTTTTCTTTTCTTCAGGGGTACGGCTACCCTGGGGGTTAAAAAGTGATCCGAAGCACATGCATGAGGTGAAGTCATACATGCACTTGTATTCTCATATATTTCGACCGGAGTTCACGAAATATAATCGAAGGGGAACCGGGATAGGAAACTTAAAACGTTTATATATCAGGCTATGCAAGGCACAGTTGTGAGTTGCGACGTCCGGCATTTCTTAATCTTAATATTTCATAAAAATAGGCAAATAGCTAGACGCCCCGTGTTTATATAACCTGATGCAAACTTGCTTCTGTAAACTTTCATTTGCTATTCCTTATTAAAATCAGCATCTGACAGGTTTTATCAATGAAAGTCAAATACGAATATACGGAACTGGAAGAGCATTCTTTTTTTCCTCTCTTGAATAAAACAAAAAAAATCAAAGGAGATCGAAGCGCTCGTAGGACATTTTACGGCTACATGCAGGCATCACTTTGCGAGTCGCCTTCTTAATAACGTTTTAATGTTGTGAGACAAGTTGCACGAACCATTACATCGTGTAAAACATGTTGTAGAATGATCAAAATCATTGTGAGACAAGTTGCACGAACCATTGCATATCGAGATCGTTGTGAGAGAACTATACGGTGGCCCGTATGTGCAATTCACAAAACAAACGTTCAGTGCACAAACAATAATTAAAATACAAAATTAAAAAGAAATTGACCGCGCTAATGCAAAACGAAATTGACCGCAATGCAAAACGAAATTGACCTGTATAGAAATCGATATTAAACGATTACCCCTAAGTCCGCAACTTGTCTTGTTGCGAACAATTTTAACCATTGTATGATGTTAATTACACACAGAGCAAACGGTTCGTGCAACTTGTCTCGCAACGAGCTACGTCGAGTCATTACCGTTTTGAGACAAGTTGCAAGAAAAACTGCACCTCACCAGGATATGAGAGTCAGACTGAGTAGATTAACAAACAGGATCTGAAGTGGAATAACAGAACCACATTTGTGCTTGTGTGCTAAATGCTCTTTCTGGTGAATTCCCCAAGAAAAACAAACACTGTCCCTAACATGATGCTGAGCTCGACCTTGGCTAGCACTAAAAGCTTAGCACTTATTGATACAATGGCAATTTTATTGTACAATTTAATTGGTTGTTTTAAAACCTGTAATGATGATGCGGATGATTGAGGAATTCGTTTTAAATTTATAACAGGAAACATGAACTCAAGTGATGTATGACAGCATCACTTGCACTTTCGCTTTTCAGTTGGTTCGTATTATTACAGTTCAATAGTTCACACTTGTAAGTTGTGCTCATACTTGATTGACACTATTTTGGTTCATTTCTTCTTCTCTTTATTTAATTCATAATTCTTAATATTTTCAACAGATCATCATTATGAATATGTCGATGAATGGATCATCAAGCAATTCAACTGCAGCAACTTGTGATCTTCCATTTGCTTCATCAGTTGCTACGGCCACGATCAATTCTATCTTCTGCCTCTTGGGAATCATTGGTAACTTTCTGGTTTATCTTGCCGTTTACAAAACATCAGATTTAAGAACATTGGGCAATGCTTATTTGCTGGTCTTGGCTGGAGCTGACTTTCTCACCAGCGCCATAGCACAACCATTGTTAGTTGTTATGGTAATCCAAGAAGCAAGTCAAAAATGTGACGAGACTTTAGAAATAGTGTTTCGTGTTGTCGGCAATTTCTCATGTGCCGTCTCATTTCTTGTTTTGTGTTTCATTACAACTGAACGCTTTCTTGCTGTTGTCAGACCAATTGGTTATAAGACCGGCGCCTTTCATCCGAAGCGAAGGTTTTGTGTTTTCACAACCGTTAGCTTGATATTTCCGCTTATCTACACGATTCTTCGTCTGGCAGTCAGCAAGAAAGGCACCTCTTATTTTTCAGCAATCTTGCTCGTCATCGGTTATATTTACATTATCTCATGTTATCTTGCAATTCTAGTTCAGTTACGACGACAGAGCCACAAGATGGCGGTGTCTAGTGGTAAAAAAGACACAAGATTACGACATCGTGCTGAGAAAGTAGTCACATCAACTACGCTCATCGTTATTTGTATTTTTACAGTCATGTGGGTGCCGTTCTTTTACTTCCGTGTCAGTCAACCTTCAACAAACAGCGGCGTTGCTTACAACTGGGTTCGTACAACGGCCATTAGCAACTCTGCTCTCAATCCAATTATCTACGCTTTAAGAATGGAGAAGTTTAACGGTGCTTTTAAGCGTGTTATTACGGACGGATTCCAGTCGATATTTTCCTCTCGTGAACCACAAATACGTCAAACTAAATAATGAAGTAGTTTGTCGGAATGTCAAGAATAAGGAAGTGGAGCATTACCAGAAATTAGGGACATTTTGCGGCCACGTTCGTAGCCAGTGGTTACTCCCATGATAATATATACAGTAAATATTTTGCGAAAATGCAAACGGCTGCTAAGAACAAAGATCGCCTCTGCTTTCAAAGTAAACAAACATGGCTGCAGGCTGCTCGAAAGAGAAGAGACCTCCGTGGCTTCGCCGTTTGTCCTTCTCGCAGCTCAACTCCACGTTTAGACATAACGGCCTCCTGCTGATAGACGAAATCGGAGTTTCGACTGTGCATACAATCTGAGTCGGGATAAAACGTAGTTCGTTTATAACATGAGGCTGAAGCAGCCGCAGTAAACATAACATTTCTGATTTCAGAAACCTTTTAATGCTTAGGTATTCTATAAGGATAAAATTTGCTTCTCAATTATCCTTGACAATAATCCTAAACGTAGTGTCTAAAAATAATGAACTCAAAACATGAAAAAATAGTCCCAGCCTATGTTATCTTCCCGTTATGCTTTAATAGACACGATGTAATTTGCATAGGGGCCCAAATTGAAAAGGAAACTAATTTGCATGTGGGCCTAAATAAAACTACGATTTGGTGTATTGCTCAAACACACTGTAAAACCAAGAAAGTTTAAAGGCTTTGGGAACCGCAATGTTGTTAGATACGGAGATATTTACGAGTTATATTAGCAGTTCGAACATTGCTAAATACATAGCATTAAGCTCCGCACTTTGCATCGTTCGCAAGGAAAGTGGTGTATTTGGCAGATTTGTATCGCATGTTTAGCAGGATTACTATGGCTTACATAACAGAATGAGTCAAATAAGCAGCGTAAATAAATCGATGTTGGGAACCGGCTGTGTATTTCGGTAAGCGAACATTTTTTGTTATAACGTTTCCTTACTTAACTCTTAACAGGAATCGAGCTCCGCAACCGAGAAGTCTATGTCCCTAGTAGGATAAATTTTAAAATTTACGATTTTACTGTATTATTCCTTATACGATTTGGCCGTCATGTTTAATGGCCTATATGCGCCCGCGCGACGCCATCTTGTCCCAAATTTCTGGTAATGGGTTTCCGGGCCCCTGCCCCACTACCGTAACTACTCTTTCACCAAACGAACGCGAGTTCGAGATTTTGAAAATGAATGGTATAGCGTAGATCTCCATCTTTTATATAAGACATAGTGGATCTTGGGTTTTAGTTAGGATTTAATAAGCCATAGTAAGTTATAGCGTTTCAAGAGTTGCACGATACGATGGCTACATGGGTCCCGTACTTTAAACAAGGAAGTTGATCAATCAGAACGTGCGTTATAAGACGCAACTTATTATATAAACATACAGTATTATACTATAGTATATATACAGCTATTGGAAGAGTATCTTCTCTCCTTAGTAAACAACTTCTGTTCAACTACAATAATGGATAGTAAAATACATTAAATAACCATTAGTGAATGTAACATCATGTACTTGTTTTAGTAAAATCCCTTCTGGCTGGGAAAAATAGAATCCGTGGGACTGTAGATGAGCAGTAATCAACTGCATGAGCTGAGGCCGGTTGACGAAAGTTCCTAGCATTGAAGTAACACTTTTTGCAACTGGTCCCCCGGGTATATTTACATTTACAATTTGCCATAACTCCACATATCATGTACAGTCTCGATCAATACTCGAATGCATTTTTGGTTTAATTAGATTCAGTTTTAGACAGGGTCAGAGGTGGGGAGTTGAAACTCAGGTTTACAGTTAGAGCATAGATACACTGACTTATATATATAACTGGACTGCGTGCTCCTATTAACCTTTGAGTTAGGAAAAGTGTCCCCAAAATCGTTTTCAAAATGGCGTCATTTATGGGTCCTTTTGCTAATGGTGCAGGTCGCTGACCGATACCTAAGGACCGGACTGATGACACATGTTTTTAAAACTGCCTGTATTTTTCTCGGCATTCAGTCGAATTATGTTATTTATAACTCGATAAAGTCTTCATAATTATTTATAGAAGATGAAAGCTTTCTGAAGGACGGGTTTTGACGGTCTTCCACTGTCCCAGTCTGATATAGTTTGTCGTCCGGTTTCTTGTTTTAACCGGACGGGAAAATAGACGGACGAATTAAAGATGGAAACTCGCCGGTTACCGGATTTTCTCGTCTGCTATTAACACTTGGAAAAGGTTGATAAAGACACTCTAAGAAGAACTCGGTACGCCTCGCTTCTTTACGATTTTCTCGTGATTTTAAGCGATTCTTTATAGAGCTGGCGACTTCATGAAAACGAAATGTTTGTAGATTTCCATGACCATATATGTGTATTGACAGTCTTGTTTATTTTATTGCCAAGTGCTCGTGCCGTACGCCGGCCGGCACGTCTTTAATTCAGACTGCTAGAAA
This sequence comes from Paragorgia papillata, assembly GCA_035771165.1. NCBI lineage: Eukaryota > Metazoa > Cnidaria > Anthozoa > Scleralcyonacea > Coralliidae > Paragorgia > Paragorgia papillata. The sequence goes on from JAWNZC010000265.1 coordinate 2,371,476, forward strand.
GCTACAACAGTAAGTGTCTAGGAATATTATTATCAGTATTGTAGTTCAGACTACAATAAGACTCTTATCATGAAAACGTCCCGCGCCGCTCAGCAACAAACATAAATAATATACATGGAAAAACCACCGATTACACCGAAATATTTTGTTTACACAAACTCGAGATCATGTTCTACTGATATTCCTATTTGGTCAGACAAGTAATCCAGCAGGCCTCTTGAGTCGTTCCACAAGAAATTAACAATGACCAACCATGCATGCATTAACTCTTTCCTGTCCGAATTGGTCTTTAGTATTTTATTCTGCCGGCTAACGCCAGACGATTTTATTCCCCTCTGGGGCCTTGGACAGAAACGATTTATAAACTATGGCCTGTTTACATAAGCCGGGCTAGCCCGGTTAACTGGGCTCACCGCGATTGATTAGGATCTTACTGTGGTTTTGAAACTCGCATAAACTAAATGTACAAAGAAGAATTGGTTTAGTTTAGATGTAAACTAATCCTAACGTTGATTAAAAATTTTTTTTGTGCCCGAGGAAAGAATTTCGTGACACGAGTCAGCCCGGTTTCCTGTCCGAATTGGTCTTTAGTATTTTATTCTGGCTGACGCCAGGCGATTTTATTCGCCTCTGGGAAAGCCCTCGGGCAGGAACGCGATTTATAAACTATCTCTCCAACTCTTTCCTGTCCGAATTGGTCTTTAGTATTTTATTCTGGCCAACGCCAGACGATTTTATTCACCTGTGGGGAAGCCCTCGCACAGGAACGAGTTATTAATAAAGTAAAGAAAATCGCTTTGTATTTACATAAATATTATTTTTTCCTGCGATACGTACTTCAGTTGTCGCTACCATTAGCAGAAGGACCACTGACCTATATATATAACTGGACTGCGTGCTCCTATTACCTTTGAGTTAGGAAAAGTGTCCCAAAATCGTTTTCAAAATGGCGGCATTTATGGGTCCTTTTGCTAATGGTGAAGGTCGCTGACCGATACCTAGGGGGGCTTTCCATTTACACGGTTAGACCGGTCAGTCCGGTTAAATGGAACACGATTCGTTTGAGGCCTGGGATGGTCTGACTGGAAAATTTGGTCCTAATCAAAAGCAAGTCCATTCTGGCCGGACTGACCGGTCTAACCTTGTCAATTGGAAAGCGCCCTAAGAATCTCTAGTTCGTGTTGGACATGTTCGGTTCATTTCGCTTTTTTTAAGAAAACTAAGCTATTTAGTCGGATAAACTGTACGTATGTTGTAGCCAGATGAATTATCTTTCTTCCAGTATATTTGATAGCTTCTACAGTGGTTTATTTCTCGAGAAAACATTCGGAGAAGACATTATAATACATACGGGAAAAAATTTCAAAATAGCGGCCGCTATTATGATTTGGACATGTTTGGTATTTCGCTTTTTTTAGGGAAACTAAGCTATTTGATGTATCGGTCTGTCGGTCTGTCGGTCTGTCGGTCTGTCGGTCTGTCGGTCTGTCGGTCTATCTGTCTAACCCTTTCTTATTATCTAACCCTTTCTTATTATTACCCTATCTAATCCTTTCTTATTATTACATGGTATAGACCACCAAAAAGTTCTCTTGAATACTTTGATAAATTTGAACTTCTTTTGAAAAAAATCGATGGTAAATACAGAGAAATTTATATTTTAGGTGATCTGAATTGTAATTGCTTGGCAAATCCTCCTGAGTGCCATGGTGCCATACACAACACCTTTTAGATTTATTAATCAATTATCAATTGACCCAAATCATTGTTCATCCAACAAGGGTTAACAAATTTCAAAAACATTGATTGATTGATTTATTACAAATCAGTGTGAATCTATTATAAGTTCAGGGGTTTACCCTCTTTCAATAAGTGACCATGATTTAGTATACGCAGTGAGAAAAATCGGCGTACGAAAGGGTCAGCCACGTTATATTGAATGTTGGAATTTTAAAAACTTCAAGGAAACACAATTTAAAATAGACCTAAAATCTGCTCAGTGGCCCTTTATAAATGAGTACACTGATGTCAATAAAGCATGCGATGCATGGTCATCTGTTTTCCTCGAAGTGATTGATAAGCACGCACCTCGACGTAGTTTCAGAGTACGTAATAAACCTAGCCCTTGGCTTAACTCCGAAATTAAAATATTAATGTTAGATAGAGATAGGCTTAAGAAAAAAGCCATCTCGTCCGATAATTCTGAATATTGGTCTGCTTATAAAAAGCAACGCAATTTTGTAAACAATAAGATTAATGAGGTTAAAAAGTCATATTATCATAATGAGATTAATAACAATAAAGAGAACGCTAAGAAACGTGGAAAATTTTAAACAATGCTATGGGTAAGAAATTAGATAACACTGAAATAAATATGCTGTCATCTGACTCAGGAGAAATTTTAACAAAATCACATGACATAGCTAATTCTTTCAATAAATATTTTGTTGAAATTGGCCCAAATTTGGCATCTAAAGTCCCCGTTCTAAACAATGAGAAAACACCAAAAGATTATATGTCACAGGCTAATTCATCATTTGAATTTCAAAAGATAGATGCTAAGCAGGTTATAAAACTGATAGATAAATTTAATTTGCGTAAGGCTTCTGGCCATGACAAAATATCAAATAAATTGTTGAAAATATCTGGTCCGTACATTTATGAATCTTTAACAAATCTTTTCAATCTTTCAATTGAAACAAAGAATTTTCCAACCAACTGGAAAATCGCGCATGTGTTTCCATTGTATAAATCTGGGGAAAGAGATGATGCGAACAATTTTAGGCCAATCTCTGTGTTATCTACAATTGCGCGTTTATTTGAACGTTTAATATGTACAATCAAATTTATGAATACTTACTCAAACACAGGCTAATTAATACTAGACAATCCGGATTCCGCTCGCTGTATTCAACTTTGACGGCATTACTTGATATGAGTCATATGACTAATCAATGGTGTTTTAATATTGATAAAGGAATGGTGAACGGTGTAATATTCCTTGATTTAAAAAAAGCATTTAACACCATTGACCACAAAATATTGCTGATGAAATTAGCATGTTATGGCTTGAAAGAGTGCAGTCTTGAGTGGTTTAGATCCTACTTGCCTAATAGGACACAAATTTGCCATGTTAATTGGGTTTACTCCAATGAAGAATTAATTTCATGTGGAGTTCCCCAGGGTTCCATTCTGGGTCCGGTCTTATTTTTACTTTATATAAATGACCTACCCGAATGTTTGGAACGTAGTGTTGCAAGACTGTTTGCTGATGATACAAATATGACCTTCACAGGCTGCAATTTAGAATCAATTCAAGAAGAAATGAAGGTTGAGTAAGACAAAATTTTCAAGTGGCTTTGTGCTAATAAGCTGAATTAAATGTCTTAAAAACTGATTTTATGTTAATTGGTTCTCGACAAAAATTGGCGGCCCTTGGGGGTTCAGTTGCATTGTCAGCAAACGGTGTTTCATTAAGCCAAGTTCGCTCGGTGAAATGCTTGGGGATTGACGTTGATGAAAATATATCATGGAAAAACCATATTCATGGTATCCGTGGAAAAGTTTCCCGCAATATCGCTACTCTAAGACGTGTTAAACCCATTTTCAATAAAAAAAAACTGGTGTTACTTTATAGAGCTATTGTTGAACCATATTTCATTTACTGCTCTATAGTTTGGGATAGCATTGGAGAAACATATTACAAAATAGAGCAGCTCGTGTTATTACAGGGGCACATTTCTTGAAATCATCCTCGCTAATTTTGGAGGAACTTGGCTGGATGAATATTAAAGAAATGAGATATAGGCAAAAGGCCATTGATTATGATGTATAAAATTGGTATTGCACCACCATACCTATTGGATATATTTAAACATTGTGATGGCCTAAATGCTTATAATCTCAGAAGATCTAAAATAACTTTTGAGCTTCCTAATAATAGAACAGAGTATTATAACTCAAGTTTTGCCTTCACTTGTGCAAAACTTTGGAATTCTCTGGAATTCTTTGGAAGTCCAGCTGTCCAGCTGTCCAGCTGTCTAGCTGTCTAGCTGTCTGTCTGTCTGTCTGTCTGTCTGTCTGTCTGTCTGTCTGTCTGTCTGTTTGTCTGTCGACATTTCACTCGGATGAATGGCTCCGCTCAAAACTGACGTTTTCGTTATAAAACTATTCTTGGCAATTTATCACTTTTTCACTTCGCTCTATCTTAAACACTACCTACGCAGCACTCCACTTTTTAACAATAAAATAGAATACCTGTTTTCAAAATGGTACAATCATGCAAGGATTTTGCAAGCAATACTCGCATGCTGCAGACGCCGAATGAGATTGCACATCATTTTCAGGGTTGTCAGTCTGTAAACGTCCCAGGTTATATTCTTTGCAACGTTCTGTTTTTATACAGATAGCAGAAGAAAGTTTGATTAATTTATAACTTTGAATTGAAATATTTCACAAATATGTTTTATTACCTGTATTTTTCTCTGATGTATCTTGACCTTCGCCACCACTGTCAGTGCTCGTTTTCGTTTTCGTTTTCTTGTTTCTTTCAGGACTTCTCCTCCAGTATAATCCACAAATGACCGCAGTGCTTCAAGCTCGGAAGAAGGAATAGAAACGACCACCTAAGATTGTATATATTTGTTTTGTTATGTGCATTATTATTAGCATAATTCGTTGGGCCGAATCGCCGATGCATATCATTCATATATTTTGTAAACAGTAAAGGAAATGTGGAAAAGAATAAAAGTCATTGATTCCCACCTTAACATTTGCGTTGTCTTCTGCCATGCATATATCATATAAAATAATTTCGAAACCAAACCAATAAGTAAAAGAAACTTGACTGTGTATGACGAACTAAACGGCGCAATTTGTTTTGTTGGCGGGCTTTACCTTGATGAACTGGAAGACTGAAATAATACCCGCTTACTTTGTGAGCCAATCAGATTTTTGCGCGAGTAGATACATAGGTAAGTTAACAAAAGAATGCCTTCGGAGCCAATCAAAAATAAAACGATTGACTCACGATAGACCACCGAAACCAAAATAACTACTGTACACCAAGTATTTCATAAGTCATTGTTGACAGCATGGAGCGAGATATTTGACAAGGAGCGGGATATTCAACAAGAGGAAGTTTTTACAAATTTAGTAAGTATTTTAAGTATGAATCGTAGTCAATTCTTAATTGTAATGCACTAGACGTTGTTGGAATAATGATAAAAGTTTTTGAAAGTAAATTAATCATGCTAGTCGTTGCGTAGGCGATTTCATATTCAGATGAGGCAATTTATATGGCCAACATGTCTGGTCGAGCTTCGTAAACTGACAAGACTGTGCGTTGCCGAATAGAAATCATGGTCAAGCAACAATGCCCAAACCTATGGTAGTCCACAAGCGAAATATGCTATTAAATAACATATTGTCGATGTAGATGACAAATAGTCAAATGTCAGTAACTGGCAAGTCTATATACAGTATTAATGGAGTAAAATTGTATCCTGCAGCTGTCAATGTCATGCAAAATCTGTGTTATGAATGTGCAAACATTTATTGTGTATATGTATGGTTGCTCTTATAATTTTGATGACATAATTTGCTGGACATCTTTTTCATTCACTATTAAATTTTACAGCAGTAATACTCGAGATGCTTGTTATCTCAAGCGATTTTCTTTACGATCTAACTAGATTGCATTATTGTTTGACAAATTGTTGTAACGAAACTGATATTTAAATACTGTATTAAATTAGTCAATTAAGTCAAATTTTGTGATTTGTTATATAGTTATGTTAATTTGATTGACCTACTTAAATCTTTACTACCATACTATATTTTTTAGCTTTTAGTACCATAGCTTTAATAGTGATCAAGCTATTAGTCCACTGCCTCTCACCACTGAGGACCAGAGTAAAGCCCATTTGGATTGAGTTAGTATTTGAATGCATGGGTGACCATGTACCTGTCCGGGCTTGGAACTCATGCCAGATATGAGTAGAGTTGTTAGCACTTAGCCTTCGGTGCCTTGCTGGCTTTACTCTGAGAGTCTGAGCTGACTGAGTTCTTTATCAAAATTAAAACACAGCATGGCCTGTGCGCATACAGTAGACAATTTTGTCAAAAATCTTGTTCAGCTCTAGATCTGAATACAAGGTTGTTACAACTATACAATTCCATCAATTTTGTCAAGAATCTTGTTCAGCTATGAATACAAGGTTGTTACAAGTACACAGTTACATCATTGTTTTTACCATAGTAGCTATAGGCATTAAACGCAGTAGATACATGCACGCCTGGGCGTGCCTATTTTTAATCACGCGAGCGTCTTAGGGGCTAAGACACTACTTATGCGCTCGTTCTGTGTTTTAACTTACTGAACTCTACATATACTTGGAAGGCTGACTCCATTCAATCACTGGACGAAAAAGTGAGGCAAAAAATGGCGGACATAGGGAATTTTTGGACGTCAGTTTCAGGCCCTACGGTAATATCACGTACTTAAAGGGCATATGACTCGAAAATTAAGTTTGTCTTATTAAAAAGAACATTTAAAATGATAAAATAACATCTTTTGCAATTTTTGGTTTCCTTGCTTCGTTTTTGAGATATTCCAGCTTGTTTGATATGGCAAATGACACAACTTTCTACGTCACATGTGCATAATGAGTTATCAGAAAAGGTTACATATCTTTGCTATTATGAAAACATGGGCTTAACTCAAAGGAAGCATGTGCGTGTTTCTACCCACAACACCAAACATGTAGAATTCCAAGTGATTTCGTCTCACAATAGCAAAGATATGTAACCTTCTCTCGGTAACTCATAATACTCATTATGCACGTGTGACGTAGAAAGTTGTGTCATTTGCATATCAAACAAGCTGGAATATCTCAAAAACGAAGCAAGGAAACCAAAAACTGCAAAAGATGTTATTTTATCATTTTAAATGTTCTTTTCAATAAGATAAACTTAATTTTCGAGTCATATGCCCTTTAAATTTTAAAATGCATCAAATATATACCAAGGCCCATAGAAATTCCAAATAAATGTTCTTAACTTGTTTCTGGCAGCTTAATTTCTATTTGTTGATCGTTGTGTCTTTCTGACTTCCAAGTCGAGTATTCAACTACATTTCGACGAGTTCCACTCACGGACGTCCCAGTCAATTATATAACCTCTTAATTTATTCTAAAAATAAGGAAAGGCTGCTAACTTTCATTGAGAATATTTAAATCTCCGTAAAATACACAAAAATCGCTCGATCTCGAAAATTGCCACGAGTACATTGGTCAAGAAATTAGCTAACCGTTCATTGCTCTTTCATCTTCTTTGTAGCTCGACTGAAACGTTAATATACAAACCGGCTTTGGCTTCACAAAAGCTCTCGCCGTATGCGTACTACGAGCGGCCGGTGTCACCTCAGTTTGTATAAACGTTTCTCGAGCTGTGAAGATGAACGTTTGGGCCGAAAGAGCAATGAACCGAAAGCCAAGTTAAGTATACTGATGGCAATTTTGGCGAGATCGAGCCGTTTTTGCGGATTTTACGGAGCTTCAAGTGAGAGGCATTTGAAATAATAGCCGAGCAGAGCTTAAGGAAATACAACGCGAACGTCCTTAATACATATTAGAACTTTCCTCACACAACAAAGAAGATGAATAATTTTTAGTCTACTTTCATAGAAAGACCGGCATAAAGACTCCCAGGAGTAATCTTAACGCCGTTCCGGGTGTACTGTTGGGCTGCCTGTGGTTCGGCCGCGAGAAAAAAAGACTAAGACTGACATCCAAGATGACCGCGTAGGGGCCTAAAACTGACGTCCAAAAATTCCCCATTGCCGCCATGTTCTGGGAGCGCGTTGCTATGGTGTCGGTGGGACATTCTTTTTCTTTTTTTTCAGGGGTACCCTGGGGTTAAGCACATGGGATGAAGTCATACCACTTGTATTCTCGAAATATAATCGAAGGGGAACTGGATAGGAAACTTAAAACGTTTATATCAGTCTATGCAAGCACAGTTGTGAGTTGCGACGTCCGGCATTTCTTAATCTTAATATTTCATAAAAATAGGCAAATAGCTAGACGTCCCGTGTTGATATAACCTGATGCAAACTTGCTTCTGTAAACTTTCATTTGCTATTCCTTATTAAAATCAGCATCTGACAGGTTTTATCAATGAAAGTCAAATACGAATATACGGAACTGGAAGAGCATTCTTTTTTTCCTCTCTTGAATAAAACAAAAAAAACAAAGGAGATCGAAGCGCTCGTAGGACATTTTACGGCTACATGCATGTATCATTTTGCGAGTCGCCTTCTTAATAACGTTTTAATGTTGTGAGACAAGTTGCACGAACCATTGCATCGTGTAAAACATGTTGTAGAATGATCAAAATCGTTGTGAGACAAGTTGCACGAACCATTGCATATCGAGATCGTTATGAGAGACTGACTACGGTGGCCCGTATGTGCAATTCACAAAACAAAAGTTCAGTGCACAAACAATAATTAAAATACAAAATTAAACAGAGATTGACCGCGGTAATGCAAAACCAAATTGACCGCAATGCAAAACGAAATTGACCTGTATAGAAATAAATCGATATTAAACGATTACCCCTAAGTCCGCAACTTGTCTAGTTGCGAACAATTTTAACCATTGTATGATGTTTTAATAGGGGAGTTCAAGGTTTATTTCGCCATATTGCAGGGGGTGCAAAACCAATGGGGCGAGCGCGCGGCCATGCCTATTTATCCTTGTTAAAATCATGGCGAAACTTGCGAGGCAAGAAGGATATCGCTTCGGTTTTTGTCGAATTCGTCTTTAATCGTCGTTTGGATCGCTTTTCTGTGGGCTAGTATGTTCGTTCTTTGATTTTAGACCATTATCGCTGATAACCAACGCGTAGAAACGCTATAATACGAAAGTTTCCTCAACTGAGGGGTGGCTGCGCTGTTATGACGGGCACGACTGAGTGACGATTTCAGCAACGCAATGTAAAACTTTAGCTCCAACTCTCTTGTAAATCACTCGAACTTCAAGCGTATAGTAACGTAAGTAACCAGAGGTTCATCTTCGTCATCTGAAGTCTGAAATATCCTCTTTCTCGTTATCAAACGAAGTGTATTATGTATATCTCCTCGCAGGAAAGGGATACGTTTCGGGTTACGCGTGTTTACTTCTAATATGTACACGTTAACTGGCATATACAGCACAAAATATAGTTTACAAATGCAGTTTAAGTCTAGAATCTAGATCTAACTATTAAGTATAAAGATAGAATCGTACATATTGATTGTATTTTTGTCGAGTTAAACGTGTAATTATTTTGAAGAACGAAGCAATTTTATTTGGGAGATTTGACACCTTTGGCATTGAAGGCTGATAAACAAGCGGAAAATACGGATATTCTAGACAAATGTTTGCTTACGCCAAGTTTCTGCCGAAATCTGGTGATTTGGCCGCTTATTAAGAAAAAAAATTTTAAGATAATACCTCTTCACCCAACATTCTGGACTGGCGTTTGTTGTTATCGCAGTATCCCACTATACAGCGAGAGTGAGCGAGGCGTTTTGTCTCTGCTAAAATCGACAAACAGCCGCGTCCCGTGTCTACCACAATGGCGCAGCGACCCCTCAGTTGAGGAAACTTTCGTATTATAGCGTTTCTACGCGTTGGTTATCAGCGATAATGGTCTAAAATCAAAGAACGAACATACCAGCTCACAGGAAAGCGATCCAAACAACGATTAAAGACGAATTCGACAAAAACCGAAGCGATATCCTTCCTGCTTCGCAAGTTTCGCCATGATTTTAACAAGGATAAATAGGCATGGCCGCGCGCTCGCCCCAATGGTTTTGCACCCCTTGCAATATGGCGAAATAAACCTTGAACTCCCCTATTACACACAGAGCAAATGGTTCGTGCAACTTGTCTCGCAACGAGCTACGTCATTACCGTTTGGAGACAAGTTGCACTGAAGAAAAACTGCACCTCACCAGGATATGAGATCAGACTGAGTAGATTAACAAACAGGATCTGAAGTGGAATAACAGAACCACATTTGTGCTTGTGTGCTAAATGCTCTTTCTGGTGAATTCCTCAAGAAAAACAAACACTGTCCCTAACATCATGCTGAGCTTGACCTTGGCTAGCACTTAGCACTTATTGATACAATAGCAATTTTATTGTACAATTTAATTGGTTGTTTTAAAACCTGTAATGATGATGCGGATGATTGAGGAATTCGTTTTAAATTTATAACAGGAAACATGAACTCAAGTGATGTATGACAGCATCACTTGCACTTTCGCTTTTCATTGGTTCGTATCATTACAGTTCAGTAGTTCACACTTGTAAGTTGCGCTCATACTTGATTGACACTATTTTGGTTCATTTCTTCTTCTCTTTATTTAATTCATAATTCTTAATATTTTCAACAGATCATCATTATGAATATGTCGATGAATGGATCATCAAGCAATTCAACAGCAGCAACTTGTGATCTTCCATTTGCTTCATCAGTTGCTACGGCCACGATCAATTCTATCTTCTGCCTCTTGGGAATCATTGGTAACTTTCTGGTCTATCTTGCCGTTTACAAAACATCAGATTTAAGAACATTGGGCAATGCTTATTTGGTGGTCTTGGCTGGAGCTGACTTTCTCACCAGCGCCATAGCACAACCATTGTTAATTGTTATGGTAATCCAAGAAGCAAGTCAAAAATGTGACGAGACTTTAGAAATAGTGTTTCGTGTTGTCGGCAATTTCTCGTGTGCCGTCTCATTTCTTGTTTTGTGTTTCATTACAACTGAACGGTTTCTTGCTGTTGTCAAACCAATTGGTTATAAGACCTTTCATCCGAAGCGAAGGTTTTGTGTTTTCACAACTATTAGCTTGATACTTCCGCTTATCTACACGATTCTTCGTCTGGCAGTCAGCAAGAAAGGCACCTCCTATTTCTCAGCAATCTTGTTCGTCATCGGTTATATTTACATCATCTCATGTTATCTTGCAATTCTAGTTCAGTTACGACGACAGAGCCACAAGATGGAGGTGTCTAGTGGTAAAAAAGACACAAGATTACGACATCGTGCTGAGAAAGTAGTCACATCAACTATGCTCATCGTTATTTCTATTTTTACAGTCATGTGGGTGCCGTTCTTTTACTTCCGCGTCAGTCAACCTTCAACAAACAGCGGCGTTGCTTACAACTGGGTTCGTACAACGGCCATTAGCAACTCTGCTCTCAATCCAATTATCTACGCTTTAAGAATGGAGAAGTTTAACAGTGCTTTTAAGCGTGTTATTACGGACGGATTCCAGTCGATATTTTCCTCTCGAACCACAAATACGTCAAACTAAATAATGAAGCAGAGGTTTCTAACTACTCTTTCACCAAACGAACGCGAGTTCGAGATATTGAAAATGAATGGTATAGCGTAGATCCCCATCTTTTATATAAGACATAGTGGATCTTGGCTTTTAGTTAGGATTTAATAAGCCATAGTAAGTTATAGCGTTTCAAGAGTTTCACGATACGATGGCTACATGGTCCCGTACTTTGAACAAGGAAGTTGATCAATCAGAACGTGCGTTATCGCAGGCGGCCCATTCAAGCGACTTGTCTGACTGATATTATATTGTTATTAAAATGTATTAAATATGTCATCACAAGCACTATTAAAAATGCATTTAAATATAAAATACCTGGCGTTGTGTTGTTCCTTTTTGTATTTCAGTCTCATACCTGTATATTCGAGCAGTATTGCTCGCTTTGCTGTATGCTTGCTTACCCTTGCGCAAAGCGAGCAATACTACTTGAATATACAGATATATGAGACTGAAATAGAAAAAGGAACAACACAACGCCAGGTATTTTATATTTAAATGCATTTTTAATAGTGCTTGGGATGACATATTTACATATTTAATACATTTTAATAATAATATAATATCAGTCAGACAAGTCGCTTGAATGGGTCGCTGTGGCGTTATAAGACGCAACTTATTATATAAACATACAGTATTATACTAGTATATATTATACAGCTACTTGAAGGGAATCTTCTCTCCTTAGTAAACAACTTCTGTTCAAGTAAAACAGCATAAAATAATGGATAGTAAAATACATTAAATAACCATTAGTGAATGTAACATGTACTTGTTTTAGTAAAATCCCTTCTGGTTGGGAAAAATAGAATCCGTGGGACTGTAGATGAGTAGTAATCAACTGCATGAGCTGAGGCCGGTTGACGAAAGTTCCTAGCATTGAAGTAACACTTTTTGCAACTGCTCCCCAGGGTATATTTACATTTACAATTTGCCATAACTCCACATATCATGTACAGTCTCGATCAATACTCGAATGCATTTTTGGTTTAATTAGATTCAGGTTTAGACAGGGTCAGAGGTGGGGAGTTGAAACTCAGGTTTACAGCTGTTAGAGGTGATAGATACACTGACTTATATATATAACTGGACTGCGTGCTCCTATTACCTTTGAGTTAGGAAAAGTGTCCCCAAAATCGTTTTCAAAATGGCGGTATTTATGGGTCCTTTTGCTAATGGTGCAGGTCGCTGACCGATACCTAAGGACCGGACTGATGACACATGTTTTTAAAACTGCGGGCAACTTCGTCCCCAGGGCCATTTGTGGGGGCTGGGCCCTGCCTCCTCCACAGGCCCTATTGCATCATGGACAGGACACACTGTTTAGAGGGCCTGCCAGATCCTGTAAACAAAATGGTGACTGATCCCATTATGCACAGCGAGACTAGGCCCTAGAGGCGATAGTTTTGAGAGGGCTTGCAATTATTTTCCGGCCGCTGTTCGACAAACGACAACGTACGTCCAAGTTCTTTAAAGTTTAAACACTGTGACCCACCAGGAAATTCGGTCTAAACTTTCTTACAGATCATGACAATGAAGAAACCAATATGTTTTAGAATTACCGACCTTCTGCCAATAATATTTTTAGCGACAAAAAGGAATTGAAGGGGGAAATATCTGCCGAACAAAAGCAAATTCGACGGTCAGGAAAGTAACAGGTTTTTCGTATTGTTTTTTTTTGTTTATTTCGCTATCGAAGACTGTCAACTGACCAAGAGTTAATGAGATTTAATTTTGTTAAATTGTAGGCTATAGTGTAGCGTAATTCAAAGTCTCTGGGTAGACTAAATAAGGGGCTGTTTATATGGGAGGCGGGACGGGACGTTTGCCAGTATCTCACCATGCATGTATATCTCTCTTATTTATCACGTTCCGTTTATATGGAAAGATGTTTGCCGGGACGTTTTTCATCCCGGTTCGCTCAGCCAGGATCCCGGCAAATCCAAGACAATTTTTCTCATGTAAACACTCCGTCCCGCTTTGCCGGGACGATATTATGCTGACTTTGCAACATTTGTCATGTGATGCAAAAACAAAAATGCCTAGTCGTTTGCCACTCCGAACGTTTTCTCAACAAATAATCCACTGTAGAAGCTATCAAATATACTGGAAGAAAGATAATTCATCTGGCTACAAAATACGTACAGTTTATCCGACCAAATAGCTTAGTTTCCCTAAAAAAAGCGAAATACCGAACATGTCCAACACGAACTAGAGATGCTTGTTGAACGTCCCGGGGTATTCCAGGTCCGTCCCGGCAAACGTCCCGTCCCGCCTCCCATATAAACAGCCCCTAAAGTGTATTTTCGTTGATTATTCCGGCCGAAAGTTGACAAAGTTCAACCGCAATTGCTTTCTTCAACAATTCCTGCATTTTGATGCTAGGATTCGTATGTAATAAGCCTTCAAGGGCCTAAAATCTTCGAATATAGCCATGGCTATTAATAATGGTAGTTAATTATGCAAATTTATTCCGTGCCAAGTTTTGCCCAGCCGGCCCAGCCCTGCCTCCTCCACAGGCCCTATTGCATCATGGACAGGACACACGCCGAATTTAGGGCCTGCAAGATCCTGTAAAAAATTTGGCAAAACTTGGCACGGAATAAATGTGCATAATTAACTACATTATAGCCATGGCTATATCCGAAGATTTTGAAGGCCATTGAAGACTTATTACATACGAATCCTAGCTTTAAAATGCAAGAATTGTTGAAGAAAGCAATTACGGTTGAACTTTGTCAACTTTCGGCCGGAATAATCAACGAAAATAGGGGCTGTTTATATGGGAGGCGGGACGGGACGTTTGCCGGGACGGGACGTTTTTCATCCCGGGTTTACATGAGTTCTACCACCCGGGACGTTCAACAAGCATCTCTAGTTCGTGTTGGACATGCTCGGTATTTCGCTTTTTTTAGGGAAACTAAGCTATTTGGTCGGAGAAACTGTACGTATCTTGTAGCCAGATGAATTATCTTTCTTCCAGTATATTTGATAGCTTCTACAGTGGTTTATTCTCAAGAAAACATTCGAAGAAGACAGATTATAATACATACGAAAAAGAATTTCAAAATAGCGGCCGCTATTATTTGGACATGTTCGGTATTTCGCTTTTTTAAGAAAACTAAGCTATTTGGTCGGATAAACTGTACGTATTTTGTAGCCATATGAATTATCTTTCTTCCAGTATATTTCATAGCTTCTACAGTGGACTATTTCTTGAGAAAACGTTCGGAGTGGCAAACGACTAGGCATTTTTGTTTTTGCATCACATGACAAATGTTGCAAAGTCAGATATAACATGTACTATATATACTTTTAAATGTTTACTCTATTTTGATGTGTCACAACATTCTTAATATATTTGCAATAAAAATATATTAATAAAAATTGCATTGATGTATTTCTAGTAGTCTTTTAAACTGGGCCGAGTTGGCCTTGACAGTGGGCCGAGTCGGTTTGTTACTGGGCCGAGTTGGTTGGGCCGAGTTGGTAAGTGGGCCGAGTTGTATGGAAGCCCAGGAGGCTCACAACAACTTTTTATTTTGTCGTTTCAACTTTTTATTTTGACGTTTCAACTTTTTATTTTGACGTTTCAACTTTTTATTTTGACGTTTCAACTTTTTATTTTGACGTTTCAACTTTTTATTTTGACGTTTCAACTTTTTATTTTGACGTTTCAACTTTTTATTTTGACGTTTCAACTTTTTATTTTGACGTTTCAACTTTTTATTTTGACGTTTCAACTTTTTATTTTGTCGTTTCAACTTTTTATTTTGTCGTTTCAACTTTTTATTTTGTCGTTTCAACTTTTTATTTTTGCGTTTCAACTTTTCATTTTGTCGTTTCAACTTTTTATTTTGATGTTTCAACTTTTTATTTTGTCGTTTCAACTTTTTATTTTTGCGTTTCAACTTTTTATTTTTGCGTTTCAACTTTTTATTTTGACGTTTCAACTTTTTATTTTTGCGTTTCAACTTTTCATTTTTAACTTTCAACTTTTCATTTTTAACTTTCAACTTTTTGTATTTAATTAAAAATGAAAAGTGAAAAGTTAAAACACAAAAGTGAAAAGTTGAAACGACAAAATGAAAAGTTGAAACGCAAAAATAAAAAGTTGAAACGTCAAAATAAAAAGTTGAAACGACAAAATAAAAAGTTGAAACGTCAAAATAAAAAGTTGAAACGACAAAGTAAAAAGTTGTTGTGAGCCTCCTGGGCTTCCATAGAGTTGACCGTAAATCAAAATAATACACTAGTATCGAGACAATCTTTATAAATAATTATAGTATGAATAGTATGAATACAACAGTCTGCCTAAAAATAATACACTAGTATCGAGACAATCTTTATAAATAATTATAGTATGAATAGTATGAATACAACAGTCTGAACTCTGAACTGATCCTCGGGTTATCTGAACCGAGTTCTACGTACCTTTTATTTACAGCTTTTCGATGGAGGCTTGATTGCTGCAACGCCAACACAGCCAGTGATAGTGTCAGTTGTTGAATTAGCCATTTGTTGACAAAATATCAGCGAAAAACGAGAGTAAGGAAGGTTGTAAACGACTGTAGAGATTCAGCTGGAACAGTTGCGAAATATATGAGCCAAAGTCTATCATGCGCATCATCTGCGCATGTGCAAAACCATAATAGTCATGTATTTCGCAGGTCACAAATTTCGCGTTACACCTGCAAAGCGGGACGGAGTGTTTACATGAGAAAAATTGTCTTGGATTTGCCAGGATCCCGGCTGAGCGAACCGGGATGAAAAACGTCCCGGGAAACATCTTTCCATATAAACGGAACGGGATAAATAAGAGAGATATACATGCATGGTGAGATCCCGTCCCGTCCCGCCTCCCATGTCTACCCAGAGACTCTTTGGTTTATACTTTTTCGGTTTCCACAATTCCACAACAACTGAAACTTGAATTACGCTACACTATAGCCTACAATTTAACAAAATTAAATCTCATTAACTCTTGGTCAGTTGACAGTCTTCGATAGCTAAATAAACCAAAAAACAATACGAAAAACCTGTTACTCAGTTCCTGACCGTCGAATTTGCTTTTGTTCGGCAGATATCCCCCCCCCCCCCCCCTTCAATTCCTTTTTGTCACTAAAAATATTATTGGCAGAAGGTCGGTAATTTTAAAACATATTGGTTTCTTCATTGTCATGATCTGTAAGAAAGTTTAGACCGAATTTCCTGGTGGGTCACAGTGTTTAAAGAACTTGGACGTACGTTTGTTGAACAGCGGCCGGAAAAAATTTGCAGGCCCTCTCAAAACTATCGCCGCTATATAGGGCCTAGTCTCGCTGTGCATAATGGGATCGGTATCACTTATTTGATATAATTTGAGCCCTATAAACTTTCTTATGACTTTCTCTTGACTTTCTTATGTAAACTTGCCAGTTTCTAGTCAATAAAAGTCAAATACGAATATACGAAAGAGCATTCTTTTCTTTCCTCCTATGAAACAAAAATTAAGTTTGCTTTATTTGAAAGAACTCTTAAAATGACAATATAACATCTTTTACAGATTTTCATTTCCTTGCTTCGTTTTTGAGATATTTCAGTTTGTTTGATATGCAAATCTGATTTATAAGATAACTTTACACTTTGCATAATGACTTATCGCAAAGTGTTCTATATATCTTTGTTATTGTCGAACAAAAGCACTTGGCGAATTAGGAACCATGCACGTGCGAGTGTTTCTCCTACAACCGAGTCTGTAAATTTTAAGTGTTTTTGTTTGACAATAACAAAGATATATATCATCTTTTGCGATAAGTCATTATGCAAAGTGTGACGTAAAGTTATCTTGTAAGTTAAATTTACATATCAAACAAACTGAAATATCTCAAAAACAAAGCAAGGAAACCAAAAACTACAAAATATGTTATTTTGTCATATAAGTGTTAATTCTTTTAAAAAAGACAAACTTAATTTTCGTTTCATAGCCACTTTAAAGAAAACAATCCCTATGGAAGACAGTTACACGTACGGTGTGCAATCTTTCACGCAACTTGTGTCACGTTTTGACGTAAATGTTGATCGTTGTGAGACAAGTTGCACGAACCATTACATCGTGTAACATGCTGTGCAATGGTCAAGATTGTTGTGCATGAGACAAGTTGCACGAACCATTGCAGTGTGCATGTAACATGCTGTGCAATGGTCAAGATCGTTGCGAGACAAGTTGCACGAACCATTGCAGTGTGTAACATGCTGTGCAATGGTCATGAAGATCATTGTGAGACAAGTTGCACGAACCATTGCAATGTGTAACATGCTGTGCAATGGTCAAGATCGTTGTGAGATTTGCAATGATCAAGATCGATGTGTGACAAGTTGCACGAACCATTGCATCTTGTATAAACAGAACCAGGAAGAGTATTTAGCACACACGCACAAATGTGGTGAATTCCTCAAGAAAAACAAACACTGCCACTAACATATGCTGAGCTCGACCTTGGCTAGCAATTATTGAAACAATGGCCAACCTTAGTTATCCAATAAAGTAATTTTAGATTCATTTTGTGCAATTTAATTGGTTGTTTTAAAACCTCTAAGGATGATGCAGATAACTGTCTAAATTTATAACAGCCACATGGCGGCATCACTTGCACTTTCGCTTTTCAGTTGGTTCGTATCATTACAGTTCAGTAGTTCACACTAACACACTTGTAAGTTGTGCTCATACTGATTGACACTACGTTGTTCATTTCTTCTTCTCTTTATTTAATTTATAATTCTTAATATTTTCAACAGATCACCATTATGTCGATGAATGGATCATCAAGCAATTCAACTGCAGCAACTTGTGATCTTCCATTTGCTTCATCAGTTGCTACGGCCACGATCAATTCTATCTTCTGCCTCTTGGGAATCATTGGTAACTTTCTGGTCTATCTTGCCGTTTACAAAACATCAGATTTAAGAACATTGGGCAATGCTTATTTGGTGGTCTTGGCTGGAGCTGACTTTCTCACCAGCGCCATAGCACAACCATTGTTCATTGTTATGGTAATCCAAGAAGCAAGTCAAAAATGTGACAAGACTTTAGAAATAGTGTTTCGTGCTGTCAGCAATTTCTCGGGTGGCGTTTCGCTTCTTGTTTTGTGTTTCATTACAACTGAACGGTTTCTTGCTGTTGTCAAACCAATTGGTTATAAGACCTTTCATCCGAAGCGAAGGTTTTGTGTTTTCACAACTATTAGCTTGATACTTCCGCTTATCTACACGATTCTTCGTCTGGCAGTCAGCAAGAAAGGCACCTCCTATTTCTCAGCAATCTTGTTCGTCATCGGTTATATTTACATCATCTCATGTTATCTTGCAATTCTAGTTCAGTTACGACGACAGAGCCACAAGATGGAGGTGTCTAGTGGTAAAAAAGACACAAGATTACGACATCGTGCTGAGAAAGTAGTCACATCAACTATGCTCATCGTTATTTCTATTTTTACAGTCATGTGGGTGCCGTTCTTTTACTTCCGCGTCAGTCAACCTTCAACAAACAGCGGCGTTGCTTACAACTGGGTTCGTACAACGGCCATTAGCAACTCTGCTCTCAATCCAATTATCTACGCTTTAAGAATGGAGAAGTTTAACAGTGCTTTTAAGCGTGTTATTACGGACGGATTCCAGTCGATATTTTCCTCTCGAACCACAAGTAGTTGGTCGGAATGATAAGAATAAGGAAGTGGAGGTTTCGGGGCCAAGCCCCACTACTGTAACTGATCTTTCACCAAACGAACGCGAGCTCGAGATTTTGAAAATGAATGGTATATAAGGCATAGTGGATCTTGGGTTTCAGTTAGGATTCATTTAATAGACTATAGTTATAGCGTTTCAAGAGCTCCACGAGTACGATGGCTACATGGGTCATAGTTAGTGAAGGGGGAATGGGATGGTTTGGAAACTCGGCAAAAGTCGTTGTTCTATGTTTTTGTTCAATTTGTCCAATTCCACGGATATATATATAAACATAAAGTACTATATTAGTTTATAGCTACTGGAAGAGAATCTTCTCTCCTTAGTAAACAACTTGAACTTCTGTTCAAGTAAAACAGCATAAAATAATGGTAGTAAAATACATTAAATAACCATTAGTGAATGTAACATGTATTTTGTAGCACAAAGATATGAGTGATTCTCGATTTATTCGGCAAAACCACATATTTACAAGATTGCTCTATAATTCTATTTTTACAAATATATACAGATGTTGCTGACTATTCTCGCAATGAACAATCTCACCGTCGAAAATGACGAGGTCGATCAGCATCATCAGCCTATCCACATATTTAACTCTATAGAAAAACAAAAAGGAAGGGAATCACGCGTTGGGTTTAAGGTGAGGTAATACGGGCAACATTTTTCTTCAACTTGCACGGCAACTTTGTTGCAATAAAATCATTGTTGCTTGACAATGTTTAAGGTGGGTGGTAATACAACGTGCAACAACGCTATTCGATTCAACTTGTAACGCACTTCGCCTTAATTAGGAGAAGTTTTCTTTTCTTATTTATTTATTTTTTGTTTTTTCTTGGTTGTGGTTTTCGCTCGTGATACCCGAGCTCATGCGAATGCCTGCCACAGCGGGGCGTTCGTCTTAAAAGTATGCGCGACTGAACTATATATTATATATATATATAATATATATATATATATATATATATATATATATATATATATATTTATACAATAATTTGAATAGTACGTGCGTTTTTATTGGTCGATAGCCATGATCTATAAAAAGACAGATGCACAGATTACGTCACTGACATTGGTTTGATTTCTTTAAACCAATCACGGATCTCACTTGCTTGATTTGTATAGATCATGGATCACGTCAGAGGAAGTGTTTTATCTTTTTCAATGCCCCCGGAAATTCGACGGGAAAGTCTTCTAAAACTTAAAGGTGATGTACAGTCCGTTCTGCGCATGTACGAAACTAATGTTTACATCTTTATTTACAAAAATAATACTGATACCTTATTCAAGATTGTAAGCTTTTCTTGGTTCCCATTCATTACTTGTACCCAAAACAAAACATTTTCAGGAGAAATAGAAGAAATCCGAGGAGATATCCTCGCCGAATCGTTTGGTTTTCTGCCATGTTGTTCCTAACGGTTTACATTTTGCTGAGTACTTCATGTAATTATCTATTTTCTAGATTCCATTTTTTTGTTGTCTGTTCAGTTATATATGCACATGCAGAGGACGTCAAAACGTGGTAAGAACATGAGAACACCTCGACTGCGTCTCGTGGGCCACTTTTTTGTTCTTAGCACGTGACGTCGTCTGTGCATATATAACTGAACAGACAACGGCAAAATGCAATCTATTTGTTAAATACCACGAACCGCATGGTGCGCGAGGACCCACCATTTATTTTTATTTTCTTAATGAAATATTTTCTTAATGATATTTTAAGTAATATATAATGCATGCATGAAATAAATTAATTTATGGTATTTATTCGTTCTGATGCATCATAAATTAAAGTAAATCGTAACCACCGTTTACACAGTTTTTGGTGATAGTGTTAATAATTATTATTGTTTATTTTATTAGTAATCAAAAATGAGAACTGGAGTTATTTTGATATTACTTCTTGGAGTTAGCGTTAATGCGAATGTTTTGAATAGCTTCAAAAACCACCCATTTCGGGTAAGTTCATTGAGCCGGTAGTAATTTTGAAAAATAACGTTTTCTAAGCCGAGAAAATCAAAGCTAAAGTTTATGTAAACCAAGAGGATTCTTTATCAGATAAAACCACGGACACGGTACTGATTTCCTTTTTTTCTCATGAATTATTAATGAATTATGAATTATAGCTAGCACATATTATACCAATCTCGAGCCCATAGTCACCCCCTTTTTGGTCAGCGGGAGAGCGCGGGGGAGACTCTGGGGAAACTGGATTGATTCTCCGTTTTGATTGGTTCATTTAAATTTATTGAATTAATCGATTCAAAACATACAGATTGTGAAATAATGAAAGTCAAATATATTGCTTTATTCAATAACTTATCATATCTTCAAATTTAGACGCCTCATTTACACTTCTTCCCTTTGTTTAATTATATCTGGGTCTCATTCACACAAACAAACTTCATAGCAAAGTAGCCTACAAGACGAATTTCGAATAACAAATAGTCGCAATGAACAAAACAAATCCTGGTGGGATTTGTCGTTATATTTGATGTATAAATGTAAAACAATTTAAACAACGAAAAAGCATATTTAAGACAATTAAAGAAGGAATCAGCCTTCGCAATCGCAACTCGTATTAAAAGGCTTGTGATCGTCTGATCGACGACGATATTGGCGTCGTGAATTGATATTTACCTTGGATTTCAAGAACGTTTATGTCAAGTGCCACCAACCAGCAGTGTCAGTCTCTCTCCGACAATTTTAACGTGCATTTGATCTGCGTTTTATGCAGGATTCTCACAAATATAGTATACGAGTATTAGCTAGTATTTGCGATTTCAAACAGAAACGAACTCATGAACACAACGCATATTCTGCACAGCAGCTGAGGCTATGATCATGCGCTTAACAACCGGAACCCCTCATTTCAGGGGTAATTAAATCCAATTTCCCCAGAGTCTCCCCCGCACTCTCCCGCTGACCAAAAAGGGGGTGACTATGGGCTCGAGATTGATATTATACATATAACACGTTTACTTACCACCAAAAGAATATTTTCGGTATTACTTGGTGTTCTATTCACAATAGGGCTTGGTATTAATTCTGTTCTTTTGCCAGTTGAAATATCAATTGTAATATCAACTAGTCGACCACAAAACGTCTAAAAGAAAACAATTTATTTTAAGTTACAAACGACAGAAAATACAACATTTTATTTTGAAAAGCACACGACAGTTCAAGTAACTTTGAACATTTTGTCTTCTTATTTCGAAGAACCTGTGATTTTATTCCTTTTTTCCCTTTCTTTGTTTTCCGGTTTAAATTTATATTTCCCAAATTAGGGGGTGATTACATGGAGCGGGCTAGCCCGGTTAACCGGGATGAGTTTTGAATTGACGTGGATGATTTCAGGCCGAAATTCGCAATTATCAAGTAAATAAGGGCAAAGTTACGTTAGTTTTACTTCAGTTTTACACTAATTAGTCTATTATTTATGTCGATGCAATCTTTTGTAAGCCCATCGTTAATAAAAATATTGTTATAGTCTTAGCTAACCCACGAAAGCGTCTTCACGAAGACTATAGTTAATTTATTAATGCTATGATCACCGAAACAGATGCACGCAGGCTGAAACACACGAACAACGTTTTGATGTTCTATTTCAGTTCCTTTCAGCACTAATTATTCACACAGTCAAGTAAACGAAGCGAGTTCAACAGTTTTTCAGCCCGCTTTGCCGGGACGAAACGATTACATGGACATTTTCATCCTGGTTAACCGGGCTAGCCCGCTTATGCCATGTAATCGGGTTCATGTAATCACCCTCTTAGTCTGCAGAAATTACTAGCCCTGGCGCAACTTATATTCGGGCTTTGTGATTCAGATCCTGAATAAAAAGTTACAGAGGCTGTGAACAAGCATGTTGTGGCAAGGTGCATGTCGAGCATGCTATACTTACGGTAGTTGCAATATTGGATTGAAGAGTTGTAAGAACTTCGTCTCTATTAATTAACACAAAAAAGAACATGATGTCAGTAAATTATTAACTCAAATAACGGTTACCTCGGTTTTCATTGTTCCCACAGAGACATTTAATCTCTAAATAACCTGATGACTACTATTTATCGTACCTAATGCATAAACATCTGGTAAGATTAGTAACTATAATCATACCTAATGTTACGCCAAAGTTCGCTTATGCATATACAGTGTATAAAAAAAACCCGGAACCCTTAGAAAATGAATTAGTATTCGTAATATTTTCACCCTTGGGACTCTTACTAAACGTACATTTAATCACTAATCAACTTCATGCCATGCTATTACTTATAATAAGCAGACAAACTTCAGAAATGTCATGCAATACATACTCCTCCCCCTCAGCATTATCATAAAGACGAGATGCATCAATGTCCGCCAACTGTTTTTCTTTGCTTGTCTGAAACAAAATAACATTTATTCTGAAAACATTCTTTACATAGAATATTAGTATAAAATTATTTCTGAAGAGAATGAAAAAGAAATCAAGAAAGCGTACAAGAATTGATGGGATTAATGGTGATTGTCACATATAAAATACCATTTTTCTTTTCTCTTATATTACTGTGGAATGCTGAATATTTAATTTAAACTGTTACCTTGAGTATATTGTAATCAGATGTTCTATTTACATAATCGTAAAAATCACCAAATTCTTTCTCTTTTTGTTTATGGTTATCGATAATCTAAACAAAAAAAAATAGAAACATGAAACATTGACAACATGAATTATAATATAAACTGTTAAAGTTATTTCTATCTATTGTAATTACTACATTTTTTATGTAGTTCAATTTAGCTTTGCAGTAATCTGAATTATGGTGTTTTTGACGTAATACTTTGCTGAGAAAAACATCAAATTGCTTTCGGTTTTTAGTTTCAAAGAAAAACAACAAATAAGCGATTTCTTCTGCCCATGCAGCAGCTGACGATAACAAACGCGCCATCCCACACCAAAAAAAATAAAAGTGCTGTCTACATGGTAGTTTAATAAAAATAGTGTGCTGCGTAGGCATGCAGTGTTGAAATACAAATCGGAATATAGTAAGGTTCGAGTACTTTCGAAATTATTGAACGTAGTTTCTAACGTTTCGAGCGAAGGCCCTTGAAATATAGTAAGGTTTGAGTACTGCCGTTTCTCTCTGACGAAGGGCCTTCGCTCGAAACGTTAGAAACTACGTTCAATAATTTCGGCAGTACTCAAACCTTACTGTATTTCGACATAGTAGTTTGTTGCATCATTTACCAACATTCAAGGATGATCTAACGGAATCTGTTAAGGAACTAACCTTTGCGTAACAAGCTTGCTCTTCAATAAGGTCTTGTTGGGTTTGATTTTGAATCAGTTCTTTCTGAGATAAAGTAACACTGGCTGTTCGTTCCTCAAATAATCTGTTGATCTCAGCCAAACAATCGCGATCTGGAGATACAGGACGAACATTTTCTTGTTCTAACTCTCGGGATATTTCTTGCCAAACTTCAAACATCTGGAAAGCAGAAGAACAAGTTAAAATAATAGTATAATATACACTGATAATAAATAAAATGCGACACACAACACAATACTGGTAGCACACCACACCACAACACAACACACCACACCACACCACACCACAACGACACGACACAACACACCACACCACACCACAACACAACACAACACAACACAACACAACACAACACAACACAACACAACACAACACAACACAACACAACACAACACAACACAACACAACACAACACAACACAACACAACACAACACAACACAACACAACACAACACTCACAAGCCATATCACAAGACATATCATGAGATTACCTTAAACTCCAAATAATTTTCAATGACCGCTAAAGTGACATAGTCCATAGTTGACAATCCATCGACATCGTTAAAGCCTTATGGGCAAGAAAATATGGATCATATAATCATCTAGAAAAACTGAATCACTTCAAAAAAAATAACCCCACTGAAATACGATGAGAGCAAGAATAACAATGACAAGTAATTCTGAATATTTTTTGCTTCTTAGTAATTTAACAAAAATTCAATACCTAGTTTTGAGAAAACGGCGTAAATTTTTGCTCTGATGTTTTCTGATACTTCCACTACAGCTTGTGAAGGGGCGTCTGCTGGCAGTGGACAGGATGCGACACTTTGTGACTGAACTTTGCCCATAAGAGGTTTATGAAGATCTAAATATGATTGATAATAACGCAAATACTATATGCATACAACCCGTGGTGTAATCACAAAGCAATTGTTTTGATGGCGAGGGTAAACATTATGAAATATATAAATGAAAATGAAAATAAAAACAAAAACAAAAACAAAAACAAAAACAAAAACAAAAACAAAAATGAAATAAAAACAAAAACAGAAACAAAAACAAAGACAAAAACAAAAACAAAAACAAAACAAAAACAAAAACAAAAACAAAAACAAAACAAAAGCAAAAACAACAACAAAACAAAAGCAAAAACAAAAACAAAAACAAAAGCAAAAACAACAACAAAACAAAAACAAAAACAAAAACAAAACAAAACAAAACAAAACAAAACAAAACAAAACAAAACAAAACAAAACAAAACAAAACAAAACAAAACAAAAACAAAAGCAAAAATTATAACATAAAGTTAGTTAGACTCGATTTCCAGTCGTATCTCGGGCCCCGGTACTTACCCCCCCCCCCCCCCCCCCCGAAATCACGGCTGGACTCGTGAGCTTGTCCATTGTCGATTTGCACCATTCACAAATGCACATTTTCAGCAGGCATATATTATTGGGAATATTGCACGAATTACCCCGCAAGTTTAAAATGGCGATCAATAGAGTGCTGAGTGAGGCATACGATGGTATTTTAGAAACGTTTAATTGATTGTCTAAAAGATTTACGACGGGAAGCTCTGGAGAAATTGGTTAATTGCCAAGATGTTCTCGTCATTCAAGCTACAGGATCAGGGAAATCACATATATTTCAGTCAGCTTCTACGATTTTTGATATCGTGAAATTAATTTATGCAAAACGTCACATACACGCTCTGTGGCTCACGCGTTCAGCCGTCTCTTTCGGGTGAGGTATGTATACCGGGGCCCGGGAGACGGTTGGAAGTTGAGTCTAAAAGTTAGTTTAATAAAATGAAACTTCTGAATAGATGTCCTCAACTAGTTTGCCGTCAAATCAGGGGGTGAATATAAATAATGTTTTCAGATTTAATTTGACTTTGCTGCTATCCTTCGAAAATTGTCTAAAAGCTTCTTTTCCAGTCATCGCAGAAACTGGTTACTTGAACCTATTTAAAAATACTGCAAGCCCGTTTCTGCGATGACTAAAAAAACAGCTTAATAAGCGTTGCAATGTTTGGTCGGATACATCACCTTTAATAACCCAGTGTGAAGTTCTTTCAACTCCCAGTGAGATCTCATCTTTTCTCCATAATCCAATCAGAAGCTTTGCAACCGTTATACTTGACTTTCCTCTCCAGGAGTAAACATGGGACAATGCCTTTAAGGTAAGTAATTAAGAAATGGTTCGTGGTTTGGCGTGCTCCATCGAGTTATGGATGCACGCGGGAAGTTTGGAGAGCACGAAAAAAGCGTAAGAGTTGGTCGAGGCGTAGCCGAGAAAAACTCTAGATTTTTTAGTGCTCTCCAACTTCCCAAGTGCATCAATAACTCAATGGAGCACGCCAAACCATGAACCATTTCTTTTATAACAGAGAATCATACACAAAACAACGGAAAACAATATTTATTTCGCTGATTAAAAACGAGTTTCTCATTATGTTTGAAATTGCCGTGCTCCATCGAGTTATGAAGCACGCACGGTAGCCAATCAAAAACGCCGTTATATTACATTTATGTTATAATAAGTAATAACACACCAGGTTAGAAGAAATTCCTGAAACATTATCAACCGAAATACATCGCTATTTTTGTTTGTCAAAATTGGAATTCAGCACCTTTAAATCTCTACTCTGGCAAAAATTATTGCTGCGCAACGCGATCACATGATTTACCAAAACAACATAGTTACGTGCACATATCCATACTACAAACCACATACTGAGTCAATATATATATATATATATATAACTACGTTGTTTTGGTAAATCATGTGATCGCGATGCGCAGCAATAAGTAAATATATATATAGTATATATATTTACTTTGTTTTCTGTGCTTCAAACATCTATATAAGTAGTGCTATAGTGACCAACACTACATCGTTATTTTTTAAGTTTACATAAATTACTTCTCTCAAATTACTTGGGATTTAATTTATGCAGCAACAATCAATTGCACAAAAGTTTTTCCTAAGCCACTGCATGGAATGCATGATATGTAAACATGCAGTTTTAATGGTCATGCAGTCCATGCATTGGCTTTGGAAAACCCAAACATTTCAAAAAAGAATAACTTACTTTTGGATTTTCACAAAGATCCACCACGCATCCTAAAATAACGCCCTGAACTGTTGGCGGACTCCCCTAATTAGCAAAAACAATAATTTGAGTACTGCGCTGGGACATACTCTAAACACAGCGTAGAACGACAACAGTTCAGAACAATATGGCGGCTATAGGCGAGTTACTACAGCGTGTCTTTAATAATACCTCAAGTAAATCCAACAAAAGGAAGACTCCTTCCTGTTCGAGAAATTGTTGTTCTGTGATGTAACAACCCAGAATAGCTGACCTATTGTGCAAAAAACAACAACAAACAAACCAACATGTAAGAGCAATAGTAAAGGTTGACCCTAGGAATGTATGTGATGTCTCAATTGGTCAATTGCTAAATATCATTTGTGAAATTCATGAATAATTAATGAGGTTAAGAAGCAATCAAAACGTAGCATTCAAGTCATATGTATACGTCTGTAAACTCCAATAAAGATCATCTTTTAGACAAAGTGATCTGTATCAAAAGTTAAGAATACTAATTAGCCTTCTTGGTGATCTTTATCAAAAGTTATGAATACTAATTAGCTTCATTCTATTGTTTCATTTCACAAGTACGATAAAGCATTCGCGTCCAATCTGTATGTGGATTTACTTCGGCTCGCCTTTATCTATTACGTATTATTATGTTTTTTACAAACTCATTAAAACAAACAAAATCAAAAACAAAAACAAAGAAAAATGACCGAGCGTTTAAAATCGCTAGATTTTTTAAAAATTTGGTCAACATTCTTCCCATGCACCATTCTCTTAAAACAGAGTTACTTCCTTTCAGAACTTAGTTCAAATACATGCATGTACAGAATTATTTCGGTAATTTTAATTCTAAATTTAAAAGAGCTCGGCTTTTTTGCATTGTTTTTAACGCTCCTCGGTATTCTGAAATCACGAAAGACTTTTTAATCATTTGGACAGAGTGGGGAAACTTGGGTGGAGTGGGCAAACTTGGGTGGAGTGGGCAAACTCGGGTGGAGTGGCAAACCTGGGTGGAGTGGGCAAACTTGGGTGAAGTGGGGAAACTTGGGTGGAGTGGGCAAACTTGGGTGGAGTGGCAAACCTGGGTGGAGTGGGAAAACTTGGGTGAGTGGGCAAACTCAGGTGTAGGGGGGTGTCACATGGGCCACTAACTGCACAGAGTTGCCTGCGGAGTAGGCAAATGGTTTACATCCCATTTGAGACAGCACTTCACTTGCGATAGTAACTTCTAGTAGCATTTATATTCAACTAATGAAATGACCTGTGGATATTCTACAAGGACAACATACAGACGCCAGGAGCAACTTAATTGGTATAATAATATTAATAACACCAATTAAAAATAATAACAATAAATAACAACATACCAAACACAATCAACAGCAGCAAGAAAGAGTGCATGGTCGCCCAAAGGACTGTGAACTTTTTCAGGATCTTTCTTCAAATATTCAATCACCATATCAACACCACCAACAGAAAACAGTTCCTGCAGTAAAAATAGTGCGGAGCTATCAAGTCTGAATTAGACACAAGCTAAACAAAGACTTGTAATACGCATGTTCGCAAGCTGTTTACTCAGAAAATGTTGTGAGTTTCAGTGTATTACTTCATGACGATAATGATGTGCCATATATGTGTATGTGACAGAGTGAAATTTACATTTGTTCACTACCTCACAAGGATGTGAGATAACAGTAAAGGTTACATATATGCACTATAGCTTCACGATGGCGATAATGATAATAATGATAGTGATGGTGGCGGTAGTGATAATGGGGTTGGAGGTAGTGATGGTGGTGATGGTAATGATAATGTGATAGAGTAATGGTAATTGACATGGTAATGGTGGTGGAGGTAATAGTGATGGTGGTGGTAATGATGGTAATGGTGATGGTGATGTAATGGTGATGGTGATGTAATGGTGATGGTGATGTAATGGTGAAGGTGATGATGGTAATGGTGTTTGTGATGATGGTGATGGTGATGTAATGGTGACGATGATGTAATGGTGATGATTATGGCGATGTAATGGTGATATAATGGTGATGATGGTAATGGTGATGTAATGGTGATGTTGATGTAATGGTGATGGTGATGATGATGTAATGGTGATGATGGTGATGATGATGTAATGATGATGGTGATGATGGTGATGGTGATGTAATGGCGATGTTGATGTAATGGTACGTGATGGTGATGATGGTGATGGAGGAGGTGGTGTACTATACCTCCTTACATAAAACCTAAGATTGTTGAACTATATGTTCATTACTACGTGATGACGATAATGTGACAAAAGGTTTGTTTGCAAAAGTTACCTTCCGATGTACATCTCCTTCACATAAACACGATACTATTAAAAGCATATCACACTGCATCTCAATATCAACGCTGTCATTGTCGTCACGACTCGTGCTGGCGTTCCACAGTATACCTACACAATTAGCCAAAAGAACTAAATTAAAACACTTTTGCCAGCACCTGCTAGGTTAATTTCTCATATAATATTAGACCAAGTATTGTATGTACAGTATTATTTAAAGGGGATTGTCATTAAAAATTAAGTTTGTCTAATTTGAAAGAACTCATAAAATTGTAGTAGAAGATCCTTTACAACTTTTTCGTATCTTTCTGCGTTTTCAAGATATTTCAATTTGTTTGATATTGAAATAAGATGGTCTCTGACGTCAGGAGTGGGGTAAAATATTTTCATACAGAGCAAAATCACTTACATATCTAACATGAAATGTTCAGCGTCGCAAGGAGTTTTTATGTGCACAGTTTCAAATGATTTCGCTGAACAAACTTAGAGATATAACTGGTTTTGCTACATGTGAAAATATTTTACCCCACACCTGACGTCAGAGACCATCTCATTTACATATTAAACAAATTGAAATATCTTGAAAACGAAGAGAGATACGAAAAAGTTGTAAAGGATGTTCTATTACAATTTTATGAGTTCTTTCAAATTAGACAAACTGAATTTTTAATGCTATCGCCCTTTAACAAATAAAACATAAAGCTCCGTGCATATATGTACTCTTATAAAGGTACGTTTGACGTCATTTGAACAGGAAAGAAGTTGAGTATTTGAGTGCATTTACACTTCTTTCGTGTTCAAATCACGTCAAACGTATCTTTATAAGAGTACATATGCACAGGAGCGGTATATGTTTTATTTGTTTTATAAAATAAGAAGAAAAAAACAAGTTAAAAGTTGGAAAGTTTGTGAGGTTGGCTTGCTTTTCTCCCCAGGTGACACCATCCTACGCCATTTTACGTCATTCATGATTTCCATACTCGTATAAATGCACGGGACCTGCGTAGAGGACACTTTATTTTGTAGTTACACTTAGTTATAATCTCGGTGAGAAATACCCACTCAGTGCATGTGGTGACCCCATATAGTCTTTTTACCTTATTTAAAGAAATATCCACACGTGTTGTGGTAACCTTAGTTTATAATAGAAACCTTGACTGGTTTTTACCTTAACTCATTCCTGTCCGAGGGCTTCCCCAGAGGTGAATAAAATCGTCTGGCGTTAGCCAGAATAAAATACTAAAGACTAATTCGGACAGGAAAGAGTTAGAGAGATAGTTTATAACTCATTCCTGTCCGAGGGCTTCCCCAGAGGTGAATAAAATCGTCTGGCGTTAGCCAGAATAAAATACTAAAGACCAATTCGGACAGGAAAGAGTTAAACTACAGTATCACTATACACCATGTCTAAAACATGAGAAGTTGGTAATACTTACTTAGGATTATTATTAAAATTAATTTAAGTTTTTGTTTTCATGTCCAGCACTCACTTGTTATTTGACTGATTGCTCCTTGATCAGATAAATCTTGAAGTATTGCTTCGTCATACGTTGAAGACATAGTTCTTAATAATCGTAAACAATGTCTCATTTGGGCTCTTTTATTTCCACGCCCACCACTGGCGTGATAACTGTTACCATGCCCACCGTAATCACCTAATGCAAAACATCAAATAAAAAACAGCGCAGAATTACTAAGAAAAAAGATACATGCCAGCTTGGATGTAAAAAGTTCTTTGAAAAATTCCCGAGTTCCCAGGTGGGCCTCAACCCCACAACCTTCTGATCGTCGGTGAGATGCTCAGACCATAATAATTGCTCAACTAAATATATTTATAAGTAATATTGGGCATTTCACTCGATTACATAGCATGTTCTAATGCTGGCATTACCACCTTATTATATATACAGAACTTGCGATCAAGCTCTCGGCAACGCCCTCCGTGGCTCAGTGGTCAGAGCATTGCACTAGAATCGCAAGGTCGTGGGTTCAATTCCTGCCGGAAGGCCTGTGTAGTTGCATTTTTCGCAACTGGTCCCGGTTTGGTCTTAAAATGTATATATTCTACACTCGAATTTTCCTTTACCCAAAATTCTTAGAACATGCTATGTAATCGAGTGAAATGCCCAATATTACTTATAATATACCCAATTCTCTCCTGGCATTACCACCTTATTATATATACAAAACTCGCGATCAAGCTCTCGGCAACGCCCTCCGTGGCTCAGTGGTCAGAGCATTGCACTAGAATCGCAAGGTCGTGGGTTCAATTCCTGCCGGAAGGCCTGTGTAGTTGCATTTTTCGCAACTGGTCCCGGTTTGGTCTTAAAATGTATATATTCTACACTCGAATTTTCCTTCACCCAAAATCCTTAGAACATAAATATATTTATAGCTGTTGTAGCTCAACCAACTCTCTGATGCAATCTTATATAGTTTTAAGTTAGATATCTCACTGACCTTGTCCAACACACCATTCCAAGAGAAGTAGTAATCTGTTATTTCCCTGACATGTCATGTAGTCATTAATACAATGAGGTGCAATAATACACAGCGCTGACAATGACTGCAACTGTAGCTCTTCAAACTGAGAAGGAGTCCATTGATCCAACACAACAGTATCGTTAGGTTTAACGAAAGAAAACAACGACAGAAGAACATGACCAGATGACATTATCTGTACACCAAACACATGAATTAGTTTATTGATAGCTACGTGAGTGTATCAAGGCAAAACCTCTACATGACTTGTACGTTCTTCGTTATTTTTTCTAGTTTAATTTGATTTAGACCTAACAGCAAGCTTCATTTGGTTTCTTTCTTCTTTTTTTTTGTCTTCAGTTGTCGTCAACTGTTGCAGTTGGCTCTATTCCCTCGATCGACCCTAAGCTTGCAATTCTACGACAACATAATCAATCAAAATATGGTCTGGAAACTTGCCGAAAGTTTTTGTTCAATATTTTTGTTCACGTTTATGCAAACTTGTGCACGGTAAAGATAATGCATGTATTTTTGATATAATGAAGCCATCATCCAATAGCAGCGTTTAGGTTCAACCGCTCAACCGTGTTATTTACATGTAAATACTGATAAGCGAAAACAAAAGGTTTGTGCACGGTGAGGAGCGTCTCAACATAAAATCACAGCTCGCGTTTTGAAGTTTTCTGACCATATTTTGATTGACTATGGCAACAGCTAGCGATCAAATGAAAATCAAACTTTGTTTGTTACAGATTAAATAAAAAAACAAGTCATGTAATTAAATTAACAATTTTTAATGCAACAACCTAATTTAAAAAATGCGTATAGAAAATTAAATGTTATATGTTACTTTTTTTGTTAAAGATTTTTCTAATCTTATATTATTGTTTCTAGTTACCTGCACCGCAGTAGGATCCTGGGACATTGCAACCAAGGCGCTTATCAAGAGCTTTTGAAATTCAAAATCTTCATGGCACTGGATAATTTTCAAAATAAACATGGTAGTTAAAAAATAAAATAAGCACCACTAAATAGCAAGAAATATAAAAACGAAATAACAAACTAAGGCTCTTACACGTTCAAGTTTCATATCTCGAGCAAGATAATGATGAGATTTAACTAGAAAAGAGAATAATAAAGAACACTCAATATTTAGATAGGGTAAATATGTATGTAGGAATCCGTGGAACATTCGCAACGATCGCCCGCCCTGATGAAGACACAAGATGGGAGTGTCGAAACGTTGAGCCATGAACTGTTTAACAAATAGATTCCATTTTGCCGTTGTCTGTTCAGTTATAGATGCACAGATGACGTCACAACGTGGTAAGAACAAAAAAGTGGCCCACGAGACGCAGTCGAGTGGGTCACTGATGTTCTTACCACGTTGTGACGTCTTCTGTGCATCTATAACTGAACAGACAACCAAAAAATGGAATCTATTTGTTTTATACAATAAAAGTTTAAAAGGTTTTTGTCGAAACTCTTGCCGGATTTTGGGGCATGAAAAACGAAAAAAGCAAGCCAGCTGACGTGATCTGACGTGACCATGCGTCTGTCCTCTAATAGATCATGGGCAACAACTCGCAATGAAAACACGCATAGCAACCAGGGTATTGTATAAAACCTTTTATAAAGCTACATTCAAAAACTTTATTTTTAACCAGAATAGCTTCAAACTATGTCTGAAGCCTAATATATTGACTAGTATATTGACATGTCAAACAAAGACAGATCTGCGTGCATCTCTTGCTTTAATAATATTCAAACGTTTCTACAAATAACTTTTTGGTCACGCCCAACATAGAATAATTGTTTACGGTTATAAATATATTATTAAGGAAAAACACTGTAAAATTTCAAACACCACCTTACATATTTTTTTAAAAGAGAAAGGTTAATAAGACATGTTGTTAATTTTAATATAATACTCCAGCAGTTTTATTTAACTTAATTAAACAAGCTGTACGTCACGGTATTAACTCACACCCAAATGTATACCATAAATAGCAAATAGTTTAGTTCTAAACGTCCCTCATCCAGTATTCATGAGGGACAATTACACTAAACATCCCTCATTACTATTAATGGCGAAATCGTTCCTCATAATAATCATCGGGGCAATGCTAGCAGATTGGCACACTGCTAAAGAAAAGGTGATGTGAACACTGTTAACAGAAGAGAGTCTCTCTCCTATTGACTGCGGTCTATTAAAGCAACCCTGTCAAGATTGTCGCAAAGCTGAGGCCCGAGGTATAAAGTTGTGTGGTACAAATAAATGGTTAGACACAGACTGTCCCTAAACTTAATATCAACTGAACTATGTAACTTAAAACATGTGTTCATCACTCTTAATTATGCATATGACATGCGCACCAATACGTACGCATTAATTAAACCCACGAACCCTCCCGAGGCTTGAGGGGCATTTAATCACTAATAACGCGAAATGCCATGCGTTTACTTATAATTAAAAAAAAATCTCTTACAGGTTCTCACTTAATAATAGTTTAACGTTCATTTCAATAAAAGAAATATAATTTCTACCTTGAGTAAACGTCGCAAACAACACCAAGACTTCGGTAAATCCAGTTTCCTAAAGCAAATCAAAGCAAAAGAAATTTATCATTATCTAATACATTTAATTCTATGTACTAAACTTAAGCCCCGCACAGACGACCAAGTTTTTCTTGACAAGTTCCTTGGTAACTTTCCTTGCTCGTGTGTACGATGAACACGTTTTTTTCAAACAATTTTCCTTGACAAGTTATAATTGCTCGTGTGTACGGTTGGACAAGTTTTCCTTGACAGTAATGATCGCGTAATAAGCTTCGAAGATGAGTTGTCAAGTTTTCCTTGACGACTATACACACGAACAAATTTCCTTGTTCAAAAGCTGGCATGACCAGCTTGTCAAGGAAAAACTTGTCAATTTGTGTCGTGCACACGAACAAATAAAATTTGTCAAGGAAAAACTTTTCAAGGAAAACTTGGTCGTCTGTGCGGGGCTTTAAGCAAAATAAGGCCATGTCCATGTCGTTTTCAAATCTCACTGGACAAATTAATTCGCTAGTATCTTTTAAAATTAACAAATATATTCTTACCACAAATGGTGCAGTGGGTCGACACTGTGCAATCAATATCGTTATGACCAAGATATCGTTCCTAAATTAAAAAAATGATTACTGAAGTATAGCGGAGTACATGTATAATATTTGAAGAAGAATGAAGACGAAGACAAAGACCAGGCCGATGATAATGATGTCAGATGATGATGAGGAAAAGGAGAACGAGGATGTCAAAGACAAAGAGGAAGACAAAAAGGAGGAGAACGAAGATGAAGATAAGGAAGGAAAGGAAGAAAGAAGAGAAAGAGATAATAGACAAGGAAGAGGGGGAAAAGAAAAGAAAAGTAGCGTGCTGCGTAGGCATGGTGTTGAAACAACAATCGAAATATAGTAAGGTTAGATATACTGCCGAAACAGAGAACGTAGGAGTCTAACGTTTCGAGCGAAGGCCCTTCGTCAGAGAGAAAGGGCTTCCGCTCGAAACGTTAGGCTCCTGTGTTCTCTGTTTCGGCAGTTTATCTAACCTTACTACATTTCGATTGTTGGAAAAAGAAAAGGACGGAAATGAAGATGAGGATAAGGATAATGAGGAGGAGGGAGAGTAAGAATAAGATCAAAGGCCCTTGAGGGCGACTCACGGATGAGAATGGGGACTTTAATAGGTAAGGAGGTAATGACATGAACCCAGATTAAGTTTCAAATATCATTCCTGAATAAAATCTCAAGTGAAACTGAGTTACATAAATGGTTTAGAGCAGATACCGAGGCCTTGCCTCGAGGTCGTATCCCCGCAAAGGAGCTTGGTTCGCCATTGGAATGTCTGAATTAGGAAATGCACTGCGAGTAGCGTTCCAAATGCAGTGCGAGTGGCATCCAAAAGACACCAGAAACAAATACATTTGCTGAATATGCTAACGAGTCTGTCTACGCAACATCCGCGAGTCAAAAAGGAGGAGGAAGGCGAAAAAAGGGGAACAAGAAAGAGGACGAGAATGACGATGAAGTTTTTATTTTATCATTGCTTTACACACAAAACTGACATGAAATATTTAACAGAGAAAACTAAGAAAAGAAAACAAGTAAAATCACAATAATGGTAGAGTACCTTAGCTGTTTATCCGCCTGACTGTATCCTTTTGTTACCAAATAAATAAATGCCTTGCTCAATGCACTAAATCATCAAAAAGAAAACACCAAACAACCATAAATTATATAAGTTCTATTAAATTTGTGCCGAAAACGTTTTAATTTCCTGGCTATACCTGATGCAATCAAGACAATCCAACTGTTGAGCAATCTATACGGGAAGAAGAATTTTTTTTTTATTAAAACTTTCATGTCGTCTGGTGCTCTTATGATCCTTAGATCTATACTACTTTAAAAACGTTTGGAAGTTTAAAGGCAGTCATCCACAAATAAAACTCACATTTTCTCTCGATCCATTCTCTAACATATTCCACAGAATATCAACGGAGAGAAACATATTTCTATATCAGAGAATAAGAATTAAAGTTATATAAATATTAAATAAAATTTTAGATAAAATGATATCTTTCTAAACGAACAAGTAATGAATAAACGAATTCAGATAGTAATTTTTCTTTCGGTATTACAAAAGTAAAGTGCGTTTTTTGGAACGGTGTTAAATGTTATTATTATTATTATTAAAACCAATTATTTTGTCATATCATGTAAATTGATTTATACCGCGCAAATTCAACTTTAAGGTTTTCAAATGTGCCTTACAATAATTTTTGACATGGCCGAGTCGAAGGCATATTAAAGGCGCTCAGGCAGCCGCCATACGACACATATCGGCCCACGAATTACAGCTAAGACCTAGGTGTTGGTTTTGCGGAGGAAGGAAAACTGGAGAACCCGGTGAAAAACCCTCGGAGCACAGGAGAGACCAACTAAACTCTACTCACATAAGTCCCAAGCTCGAGAACAGGGTTATTCCCAGACGGTCACCCATCCAAGTACTAACCCCGTCCAATCGGGCTTAACTATTGGTGAGAGGCAGCGCCCTAACAGCACACGCCATCCGTGCTCCCCATCAAAAACGTTCGTCAAAAACGTTGAACGTTTTCACATTATACAGTGTACATCGTAACACTTTCTATTAAACTGTGAAGCCAAAATTTATACAAAGAATTTTGATGCTTTTCTCTTTATAAGTATTTATTTACAAACTAAAAAAGAAAACACCCAAAAAAATTGAGCTCAAAAGGCAAACAATGAAAAGTATTTCATAGTCCTCCCGCTTTAATAATTTAATTTATATACTAGAAGGCAGTCAGGGACTGCATAAACCTCCACCAGCGGGTTATTAGAGATGTTTAAAAAGAGAACGAGCATCCCGCTAACCAGCTAGCTCACGAGACCAACACATGCATGTATGAATAAATGCTTGATTGCACTCGTACCAAAATTATACAAAAATATTTGAGCGCAATCAAGCATTTCTTATACACGGAGAATCTTGCGGTCAGATTTGTATTAATTTCTCATCCAAATTTTGACTAAATTCAACCGAAATTTAATGGATTGGTCGTTGGGCTATGGCCAACCCTTCTGCAAACTTTCATGAAAATCAGTGCAATACTTTTTGAGATATCCTGGCGACAGGCAGACAAACAAACCAACAGACAAACAAACAAACAAACAAACAAACAAACAAACAAACAAACAAACAAACAAACAAACAAACAAACAAAAACTAACTAACTAACTAACTAACTAACTAACTAACTAACTAACTAACTAACTAACTAACTAACTAACTAACTAACTAACTAACTAACGGACTGACGGACTGACGGACGGACGGACGGACGGACGGACGGACGGACGGACGGACGGACAGACGGACAGACGGACAGACGGACAGACGGACAGACGGACAGAAGGACAGACAGACAGACAGACAGACAGACAGACAGACAGACAGACAGACAGGGGTAAAAACATAACCTCCTGGCGGAGGTAATAATTAATGCACTGGGAGAACACCAGGTGGACTGGTCCATAGGTCCATAGTTCGTTCAATTCAAAATGGAAAGAAAATTAACTAGGCTGCAGTCAGATCTGTATTTCTAGATTACGACAGGCCTCTCCAACAACATTCCCGGTACAAATTTCAAGCCCAGTCCGTCACTAGCTGATATATACAGTATACAGTATACAGTTGCATGTATGTTCTCAAATTTTCGTAATCTGCTAGTTCAGATTGAATCAAAAGCTATTCAACACTTGAATGTCAAAAAAGAATAATTTAAAATGTACCTTCCAGAATCACGAGTATCAGCCAAACTATTACAAACAAAACGAGCAGCTCCAGCAAAAAGCATATCATCACAATTGATCGCTATAAACACAAACAATTATCAAGTTATATACTTATTCCTTTTATTAAAATAATCTTTGATTCTGTTTTTGGCCTCCCAAATACATTCAATTTTATCATTGAAGTTAAGTAGACAATCGACATGTATCAAATTCAATTCAATTGAAAAAATATATACATTTTTTAAATTCGTTTCGAATCAAGGTATCGACGTAGGATATTAAAGAATAATGTCCTCTATAGACAAACACCAAATGAACGCTGTAACAACGTGCCTAATGGCTATGATAGCTGAGCAACATTGTTTGTTAACAACATTAGAGACGTTTATACGGGAAAAAATAAACCACGGATAATATAACCCAAAAGTGGTTTAAATAAGTGCGAACAATCCGTATAAACGGTGCTTATTTTAGCCGCGGTTTACTTCGACTCCGAAAAAAAACCCCAGACCTATTGTTAACGACATTGCATGGTACTAATCATCTCCCTCTGCCACCCCCCCCCCCCCCCCCCAACTCCATGCATGGGCCATGGTCTCTGAACCATCACGTGTAAGACACAGGGACGTAGCCAGGGGGGGGAGCCGGGGGAGCCGCGGCTCCCCCCCCTTTTGATATAAAACAACAGACATGTAACTACAAAACTGATGCAATATGAATTATGTCATGAAATAAACTGTAAAACAGTGTATTCAATCTACTGAGTGTATGCATTTTGAGTATCTATGTGACGTTTGCGTGTTTTGAGTATTTTATATGACGTTTTTTAACCTTAAGGGTCTGTAAAATCTTCCTCCAAAAGCTAGGAAATGGCATTTTAGCGACTCTCGATTTCAAAATTTCCCGGGGAGCATGCCCCCTTTCAAAATCCTGGCTACGTCCCTGGTAAGACATTCATTTTACAAATAATATTTAAAGTAAATGGTCGAAGAGTACATTTAGATAGTCGAGATTTGTAAATGTTCATGGATACTTTGTTGATAAATACATTACCTGATTCAGAAAAACACTGCAAAGTTGCCATTAGTTCCATTCTAACATCCATGTTGGTAGAACTTTCTAAGCACTAATAAAGAATTAAAAACAGCATTAATCATACATCAGTAACAATTAAAACTGAATAGAATTGTTTTTGCTCTATATAAGCAAGCGACATAAAGTATAAAATATAGTTACGTTGACTACAGCTTGGACTACACCACTTCTCTCTATCACTTCTTTATTGAAAACAGAACTGGTTGGTTCCAAACCTAAACATAACAGTCAAGTACACACTGTATTATAACTGTATTATAATCTCCCTAACTCTTTCCTGTCCGAATCGGTCTTTAGTATTTTATTCTGTGCTAACGCCAGACGATTTAATTTTATTTACCTCTGGGGAAGCCCTCGGATAGGAATGAGTTAAAGAAAAAACAACAGTAGTAGCAGCACTGCATGACAGCAGCAACAACATCAGCAATAGCAGCAGCAAGGCAACAGCAACGGCGGCAGCAGAAACAGCAACAATGACAGTAAATCCTAATAAATATTTTATTTATTAACCTCGTCTTAAGACCCCGGTCTGATCTTTCTCCGTAATAACCGCGCTCTCAGTTAATAAGAAGTTAGACTTTCGTAAAGTACAATTTCAAAAAATTAACGCCAACATTAGTTACCTACCAATGCACTTCTTTTGACTGACTTTTGCAGAATAAAACTTCGCCAAAGATTTAGCCAGTTGTACATGAATTGCTGCATTTTCCACATACATTAAATTTCCTTTCAAAAAATAAAGTACAATATGTTTCACGATCGAGGTACCAGGCGGAAATATAGAACTAAAGTTTCGTGTTTAAGTTGAGACCAGTTTGTAAATCAGATTTTACCACTCTGATAATGTTGCTGGTTTGTGACGAAACGTTAGTTCCTTATTAAAATTTCACATTAATCTCCTAAGAATTACTTGCTGGGCACAAATTTTCATTACAATACTGTCAGTGACAGTGATAGTCGTACTATTAGTTACATAATAATTCAGTGTTAAAAGCGTTATAGTATGAGTGGTCTTCCCATTGTTGGCAAAGAAATATAATATTTTATTATTAACGTGTGTGCAGGTACCCTTCCCTCTCCCTCCAAGGCAAAATTCAAGAGAAAGATGTCTAGAAGCAGACTATAATTCATTTACAAGTTTTAATTTTCATTTACCTATTTTAGCGATAAAGTCAATACTTTTGTTTAAAAAATTAGATTCATCTGAACTCCGTTCTTTCAAAAGTGGATTGCTATCAGGATAAAAAGATAGATAAATCATAAATTACACATAAAGTACATCACATTGTAACAGTCTAATTTAGCTACAGTAATCAGACGTGGACCTTCGAGTCAATGACGCGCACCATCAAGTCAATGACGCTGACCTTCGAGTCAATGACGCGGACTTTCCAGTCAATGACGCGGACCTTCGAGTCAATGACGTGGACCTTCGAGTCAATGACGCGGACCTTCCAGGCAATGACGAGCATCTTCGAGTCAATGACGTGGACCTTCGAGTCAATGACGCGGACTTTCGAGTCAATGACGCGGACTTTCGAGTCAATGACGCGGACTTTCGAGTCCATGACGCGGACATTCCAGTCAATGACGTGGACCTTCGAGTCAATGACGCGGACGTTCGAGTCAATGACGCGGACTTTCGAGTCAATGACGCGGACTTTCGAGTCAATGACGCGGACTTTCGAGTCAATGATGTGGACCTTCGAGTCAATGACGCGGACCTTCCAGTCAATGACGTGGACCTTCGAGTCAATGACGCGGACTTTCCAGTCAATAGGGACGTTAAGATCTACGACGCGACTAGCTCGACGACGCGGCTTTAAAAAGGTTAAAAAGCAATGCATTTAAAAGAAGACACGGTAAATTAACTGCCGTATTTCATGTTTAAGCTTATTTAATGACTTTCAAGACGCTCCAGTTCTTGCTAAAACAGCTGCAGTGTCTGAGCTGAGGTCAACGTTAAGGAACAACTCTTACTTCCCAGCGTGTTCGCGTCGTTCTGAAGACGTGAAAATGCTGAGAGTGGCGTTGTTCACAGAACGAGGACGGTATTCATATATTCTCTTGGGATTGGCCATTTCCCAAAAGAGCCGAAGACTGGTAAAGAGCATTGAGCACTGGCGTTCTTGGGATCATTTGAAGGGACAGTTTCTGTGTTTTTATTTATACCTTGAACTTAGGTATGGAAGGTACTGCGAAGAATATACTGAAGCGGCGTATCGAATGGGTGGGGTAAACTGACAAATGATCTAGACTTATAGAAGTTCTCCAAATTGAGCAACCATCGATTTCGGAAATCGAAAACAACAAATAACGAATGTATTGCTTGAAATGGGAAATTCCACGTCGATATCTGACAGAAGTTCTCTAGTGACAAAGATACTTTTAATTCCCCGAAACTCAAATTAAACTAACATTTCCAGCCATAGTCTTTACGCAAACCCACAATTCGAACGTGCATTCACCTATCTTGAAACGTTGAAACGTATCTTCAGGCTTATCAAAACATGACAGTTTAATACGCCCACATAACCGATACTTTTGGCGTTGGCATTGTGTTAATTTGGCGGTTAAAACATGCCCGCTTTTAACGGTAAACGGCTGGTTCTAAACGTTAAAAAAAACGCGAGAAAATGTTTGCAGTTTGCGCTTGAACGCAAACGGCTGTAAGCGATCAACCAATGAAAACACAGAACCCACCAGCCGATGCCAAGGCCTTTTCGCGCTGCCCCTCCGCAAAAGGCCCTGGGGACGAGGTTGGTTCTAACACTTCCATGCATGTATACACGACGGACAACGCGGTACTAAAATCTAACCATTATTTATAATAATACAATTATGCATTTTGTGACTTACCTACAAACCTTCAAAAGCTCGCATATTGGTTTCTCATATGACAAGTCTTTCCCTAGTCTGTTTGCACAAACTGCAATTATATCACCAACTGACTGAATGTCTCTTATAAGCTGTTGCCAGTAAGATATTAATGTCAAGAAAAATAAGTAACAGTTTGAAGTGATCTGATAGTGTAATGCATTGCACAATGCTCCCCAGTCCCCACCTCCAACCACTTAAGTATGCTACTTCAAGACGGGGATTGCTATAACCCGGGCGATGATCGAGGATGAGCATGAAATCTTTTTGGTCAGCGGTCGTCAAGATCTGAGAATCTCTCTGTTAATGTGTTTTTGCTTTATCGATCGCGTGTGCCAGACTATGCGTAAAGTGCTGGCTTTAATACTAAATTACACGGCGGACAAAAAGATAAATTTCACCTTTAATAATCGTTTCGAAATACACTCTTTAATTCACACTCTCGAATGCATTTCGTTGAATAATCGTAACGAAGGCTCCTAGGGAAGCGTGGTTCGGTATGAATATACATAGCCCGCAGGCTAATTAAAATAT
The DNA here is from genome assembly GCA_035771165.1 of Paragorgia papillata. Classification (NCBI taxonomy): domain Eukaryota; kingdom Metazoa; phylum Cnidaria; class Anthozoa; order Scleralcyonacea; family Coralliidae; genus Paragorgia; species Paragorgia papillata. Next base: position 2,414,680 of record JAWNZC010000265.1, read on the forward strand.
ACATATATTACCTATTTTAAAACGTACCCCCTCCCGAAAATTATCACTTCTGAATATAATCCCGGGAAAAGGTTTTTAAAAAATAAGTTTTTTTCTATTTTTTTCTATCTAATACTATGTCCGAATGTTTTGATTCCTTTTTGAGGCCTCTACTTTTCTTGCATCTGCTCATGGGCGTATACGGTCACATTGCGCACGCAGGAGTGGACCTAAATTTACCCACCGAGCCCGGCACAGTCTGACAAATTTTAATTTTGCAAGACTGACATTAATTTTCCAGTTAGGGCTGTATCTCTTCCAACCTGGTACACCTATAAACCTCCGTGCCAAATTTTATTTTGGTATGATGTAGTTCTGCTGATGAGAATGTAAATGTTATATTTCTTTCTAATTTTTTGCTAGTTGATGACGTCATCTTATGACGTCATTGTTCCGCCATCTTGGATTCCATATACTACCATTTGCGATCAACCGTTAGGCGTGAGAGTTAAAACGCGTTTGTTTACGTTTCAAACGTTCACGTTTAACTGGAAAATTTTACGTTTCAACAATACCCCAATCAATCAACCTGTCAAAAAATGGCCAGTGATTCATCAGGCTATTGTTAAAACGTCAAAAATTTCCAGTTAAACTTGCACGTTTGAAACGTAAACAAACGCGTTTTAACTGTCACGCCTAACGGTTGATCGCAAATGGTAGTAGGATCTATGACGTCTTAAGATAATCCTAAATAACACAAAACTTATGGAATGATATAAAACAATTATAAAGTTGATCAAAACGTTAAAAATACTGAAAAACCCCCAAATTAAAACAAAAAATTTAAGTTGTTGATATACACGTCATAAAAACGTGGTTACTATGGTAACGTAGAATTGTGTAATACGGAAAATGTTCCCAAGTAAATCTTAAGAAAGCCACGAAATTTCATGCATTTTTATTAAACACTCGAAAAGTTATGAGCGTTTAAATTCACTGCGGGCACTCCCCCCCCCCCCCCCCCCTCTCCCTCCAGTCTAGAAAGTTAAAAAGGCAATTATCCACGCAACCAAGTTTCTCCAGGCACGTTAATCAATATTGTTCGAGACAATACACGCGAGATACAGTATAGTTGTAAACAACTCCAAATAAGGAGTGCTTTTCCTTATTAGGAAATGCACATGGAAATAACTCTTGAGTCTTGTTCTGGATCTGTGTATTCTGTACGAATTGAAATCTCTCTCTTAATTTTGATGTTATAAATACCAAGGGAAAACGGAATTTGTCTTGCTTTTTACGAAGAATATCATTCACTTACACAAATATAGCTACCCCGTAATATACACGTGTTTGTCAAAAATTGGCGCGCATGCGTTTTTGACTTTTCGACGAATTCGGGATTGACCGAATTAATTAATTACACTTTTGAAGGAAAATCTCGAAGAATTTCTTAAATTAAATTTCAACAGAAAAGCAGTTAAATAGTCTCTAGAAAAATTAAGCAATTCTAGGTTTGTGTAAAATCTAATTATATAAGGCCAATTTATAAAATAAATAAAATATTTCAAAAAAATATTTCTGTTTTTCATCGCTGCCCGCCCCCAAAAATTCGTCCGCCCCAATTTTTTAATATTTTTTTTTGATCGTCAGTTATCTGTTAGAACGCCGTACTGCGCTATTGTTGTTAGAAAAGAGCGATAAATCATGTTTTTACTTTTGCTTTTGTTTGTACCGTCGCGCGTGAGCAAAGTACAGTAGCCTTCCGAAGAAACGGGACAATCAGGTAAATCGTGCAAAGCTTTGAAAGTTAAAATTAGCTTTAAACGTGCAATAGCTTTGGACAGTAATCGTTAGCTATGCAGGCAAAGCGTACGAAAACATCTCAACTTTTAACCCGTTTTCTGTAAGAAAATACGCTACTAATAAAAATAAAAAATAAATCCGCCCGCCCGCCCCAAAGTTTTCAAAAAAAGTGATGAAAAACAGAAATATTTTTTTAATTGGCCTAATATCAAAAAATTATTTTTTCAATGACTGGCATGAATTAAAAGTTTCAGGTTATTATAGTTCCACGTTTTTTGTGCAGAAAGTCATTCCAAGAAAAAATCCACCGCTAATTTAATTTAAAGTAACCTTTGAAATGTTCAATAACGCACATGCATGCAAACATATGCAATATGAGACTTGCCTAGTCAGGTATTGGTTCCGTTTCACTCATAAATATGTTTTTCTCACGCTCCCATTATGTAAAAGCACTCTTTTATATATTGCAGACAACAAACTTTTTTTACATTTTTACCTAAAACACACCAACCCGTGCACAAAATTTGTTTTCCTGACCTTGTCAACTTTAAATTTGTCGACCTTATTTTTTTTTTAATTTTATCATCTTTTTTTCCAGTTTGGGATAAAAAGATTTCTTTCGCGTGAGTTTGTAAATTTAAACTTTAAAAATATTGGTCATAACTCATATGACACTGTGAATATTTCGACAGACAATTAGAATTAAGCTCCAATCCCTGGTTCACACAAAAGAAGGGCATTTCCCAAGCACTCTTTAAAATTAGTATTCTTTTTGTTTCTCGCGTGATTTTTTTTATGCAGACGTCTCGAGAATATTTTTTGTTCTAGAAAACAGAAAACAGTTGTTTTTTGAAGGACGAATTGTCTAGACGTGTCACACGAATCTTCATATAATCTTGTTCTCCACAGTGTTCGAACACTTTACGGTTTCCGTTGACGTTATGTAGTTAATGACTGCTGACCAAAAATATTTCATGCTCACCCTCGATCATCGCCCGGGTACAGCAAACCCCCTTCAGACCTCACTTTTTGTCTTCTTGCTGCCAATGGTATGAGTGTGTTTGATTAATAATATCTAGATGTCATGAACAAAATTTAAGCATGGCTAATATCATGACTTTACACACTGTATTTTCATATACACATGTAAATTCAAAGTGCAAACTTTTTTTTCAGGCTCAAAAATAGCAACAACATTGACATTTCACACCATGAAATAATGATTACAAATACCATATAAAATTTAAAAAAAAAAATTTTCCCAGTAACTAAGTTTGCACTTTGAATTTACATGACTGTATATGATAATACTTTAAATTAACCCTTTCATTACCAAACCCAGTGTTTAAAATTTTATTCTGGCTAAATGCCAGACAATTTTATTTAACAGAGAGATTTTGCACTGTACTATACTGTACTGTACTATACTGTAACATACTGTACTGCACTGCACTGCACTGTACTGTACTGCACGGTACTTACTGTATGGTACAGTACTGCACTGCACTGCACTGCACTGGACTGCACCGCACTGCATTGTACTGTACTGCACTTCACGGTACTGTACAGTACTGCACGGTACTGTACTGTACTGCACTGCACTGTATGGTACGGACGGTATTGCACTGCACTGTACTGCACTGCACTGCACTGCACTGTACTGCACTGTACTGTACTATACTGTAATATACGATAAACGACTGGGGGCTAATCATCCTTACTTGCAGCCAGTGACTGAATTGTGAAGGACGCAGATCAACGTGGGCATGTTGAGGCATATCAAAGGCACTCCAGACAGCTGCCAATGACACAGTTCAGACCACTGATCACAGTTAAGGTGTAGGTGTTGATTTTAAGGTGGGAGGAAAACTGGAGAACCCAGTAAAAAACCCTCGAAGTACAGAAGAGATCAACTACAACTCTACACACATGAGTCCAAGCACGACAACAGGGTCATTCCCAAGTGGTCACCCATCCAAGTACTAACCCTGTCTAACCGGGCTTAACTTTTTGGTGTACTGTAACACACTGTACTGTAACATACTGTACTGCACTGCCCTGTACTGTACTATACTGTAATGTAACATACTGTACTGTAACATAATGTACTGTACTGTACTGTAACATACTGTACTGTACTGTAACATAATGTACTATACTGTACTGTAACATACTGTACTGTACTGTAACATAATGTACTGTACTGTAATATACTGTACTGTAACATACTGTACTGCACTGCTCTGCCATGTACTGTACTGTATTGTACATTACTGTACCATACTGGACTGCACCAACTGTGCTGTAATGCACCATACCGTACTGTAATGTAAGTTGCACTCAAAATTAATAATAATATTAGTAGTAGTAATAATGGTAGTTAGCATGGCTTTTACCAAAAGGATACATATCCTTTTATAAACTGTTGAGTTAATCTTTTCACAGACCGAATATGGCGATCAACCAGCTTGTTCTACAATTAGAAGAATTATTCAAAAATAAAAAGTGACTATCCTTAGTTTGAGAAGAAGACTGCAAATTTATTCTTCATGGGATGAGTCTGCGAAATCGGAGATATGGCCTTTATAATGTAAACTACATGAATTTAATTTGCCTCAAGACTTGTTGTCTGAGCAATGGGCAAGCGGCAAGCTCGCTAAATGTTTGATATTAAAACGTCTTTTGGATCAGTCAGTGTCCACACAATATATAAAACTATTCAAAAGTAAATCGTAATAAACAATTTCAAACTTACAGAATGTCTATCAGTCAACAATTTTAATGTCCTCTCCACAGTTATTAAAGATGTGTTTGTTTCCTGAAAAAAGGATTTAAAATAAATATAATCTTACGACCATGCTTGTAAATAGTGTTTATGAGCAGATGTTTGCTTACCTTTGCACTTAAAATGTTTAAAGCACTGTCTGGTACGACATTATTCACGACTGGAATCACTTTGTAAGCTGCCAGAGCTGCTACGTCCGCCATTTTCTCAATCCGTCATTCTTGTTGCCTTGGTAACACCTTAGCAACGTATACGTTTATCACACAATCCTGCTGTGTCCCCTTTTATCCACTAAGTTCCCCTGTTTCCTTCTTATACACAACGTACCCCTCTCTGTACCTTCTTATCCACTAAGCTCCCTTGTTTCCGTTTTATCAACCGAAGGCGTCATGGGCTCATGAGTCATGGCGTCTTTGTTAATTTTTTGTGGTGTTGAACAACTGTTTGTACTTTACCTTACTTCATCCTAGAGTAAAAAATGGAGATCCGTTTAGTAGGAGAGGGAAGTATGAGTGTTGACAAGAAGAATTTCCGTGGAATTCCCAAGCTGAGAGAACTGTTGAAACGACAGAAGGGAGAAACCGACAATTCACTCGATGCGATCCCTGAAATTGACTTCACTTATGATGATGCTCAATCAATTCACGAAGAAATGGCTGAATTGTACAGTTACACGGAAGAACAAGAGTTTACAAGAAATAAAGAAGCGTTTATTGACGAGTTTCCTGCTTTGACAAATTGGTGTGAGCTTTCTTCAAACGCCAAGAAGTCATGTCTTAATCAGTTGATTAATAAAATTGACAGTGTTGATGATACCATCAGAACACCAGCTATACATGCACTGCTTTATTTGGCACAGGGAGCATTTGAAGAAGGAATGAGTGAAGAAGATCTCTTCAAACAATCTCGAGAAAATGTATTTCTCATGTATTCTTGTGGTCTCTTACAACTGGTTATCCAGTTATTAACCATGGAATCTGAGAATCCCAATTCAGCAATAATTATCATGCAGAAGCCATCTATTTCAATCGTGGACAGTGACCTGCTCCGAGTCTATCTTAATCTGCTGTATATTATGGTGGAAACCATGAGGTTTGATGATCCAACTGACACAGAGTATATGATGGAACAGAGAGAAACCTTTTTCTTTGAACTAAGTCAACCAGTTCACGAAGAATGCCTACATACCATACTGTTTGAGATGGTTCTCAAATTTTGTGCTGGTAATTGTCCATATTTTCCAATTAAGAAAATATTATTGTTGCTATGGAAAACCATCCTGGTCACACTTGGTGGTACGAAAGAGATAGAAAGAGCAAAGAGAGAAGCCAGAGTGGAGGCTGGTTTGCCTGAAGCATTTGATGAAAGTTCTTTGGTAAAGAATAGTGATGAAGATACCAATGAAGCTCCACCCTTGCCATCTGATAGCCCAGACAGTGGAAATGGAGATATTGAAGAAGATGAATTTAAAGTTCCAAGCCGGAAGCCAAGACCAAGACCCAAAGTCCGCCAAAAAGATATTGATCTTTTCTTAGATGCAACAAGATCAAAGTTTGTTGGTTATCAAATATCTGGTGATAACAGCACCCTGGCTGGTCTTCCAGATCCAATTCATGAAGGTGTCCATGTTATGAAGAAACATATCTACACATCATTGGCAGAATTCCAACTTAAAGTTGAAGAAGAAGCTTTAGAACGACCTTTCACAGCCAAGAAATTCAAGTCGAAGAATGAGGTTTGTGAAACCTTATACAAAGCATTATTGCCAAACATTCCTCAGTACATGATATCTTTACTGAAGATTTTACTTGCATCCTCTCCAACTGCAAAAGCCAAAACAGATTCCATTAATGTTTTGGTTGATGTTCTTCCTGAAGAAATGCCTACCACTGTTCTTCATTCCATGAGATTAGGAATAGATGTCAATCGACATAAAGAGATTATTGTCAAAGCTATCTCTGGGTTAATTCTTCTCCTTCTCAAGCACTTCAAGAATAACCATATTTACCAGTTTGAGTTCATCAGCCAGAACCTGGTTTGTGGCAACTGCATTCCACTGATCCTGAAATTCTTGAATCAGAATATTTCATCGTATATATCAACAAAGAATTTCATCCCCCAGCTCGATTTTCCAGCTTGCATCTTGAGCGAGAAACAAGAAGTCACTGCTGAAAGTCTGGAGAATAATGGGTCAGAAGTATGCTGTTGGCGTAACATGTTTTCCTGTATAAATCTTGTACGGATCCTTCAGAAGCTGACCAAATGGAAGCATTCAAGAACCATGATGTTGATTGTGTTTAAATCAGCACCAATCTTGAAGCGCTCCCTGAAGGTGAAACACGAGATGATGGAGCTGTATGTTCTCAAGTTGCTGAAAGCTCAGACAAAGTATCTTGGCAGAAATTGGAGGAAATCAAACATGAAGACCATGTCAGCTGTCTATCAGAAGGTTCGTCATCGTCTCAACGATGATTGGGCATTTGGAAATGATTTAGATGCCAGACCCTGGGATTTCCAAGCTGAAGAAGGATCACTGAAGGCTTGTATTGATCAGTTTAATAACACCCACTATGGAAATATCAATGGTAACCAAGTTGATATGAATGAATATGCTGAATTTGATGTGAAACTTCATAGTGTGTTGGATTCACCAGTTGAACTCTCTGAAGACTTTAAGAATGCTTATGAGAAGTGGTTAGAAAGAGAAGTATTTTCAGCCCCAATTGAATGGGAGCAACTGTGTAGCTGTTCTGCAAAAAGAGAACATTGTTTGGACTGGACATTATGTCATTAGTCAATATTGTATACAAACAGAAATGCTTGTATTAATACAAAAATTACCTTTGAGCTTTTGATAATTGACAGTCAAGGAAAGCTAAAAATTGAATGTGTAATATAATTTACTTCTGGTGAATTTTAGGTTCACTCTTTATTGAACGTTAATATATACCAGGTATTTCAAATCTGGCCATTTCATTCAATTGATGTAAATTACTAAAGCACATTGAAGTCAATGATGTCATGTCATCTATATTATCTATGTTTGACTAAAACCAAATGTATACGAACCAATTTGTAAACTGACCTACCAATTCTTGTATATATTATGTACCACATGATCTTCCAAACTGCTAATTTGTAATTAGAAAACAATTGTAAGACTGAATATCTAGAATACGTGGTACATGTACTCACAATTATGTAAAATTTCCAGAGTGAACTAAGTGTTTTTAGTTACTAATACTATAATACCATGATTGACTCGGTTTTAATTTCCCCCAAACAGGGGGAATTTCTAATTTTTCCCTAATTAGCATGCATGACCAAACATCCAAACCGTACTCTTTAGCACAACGAAGAAATGCATTACTGTATTATAAGATAATCATGGTATTACAAACTAATACCATGACATGTTGGGAAATTAGTGATTAAATTGTCCCCTTGAGCCTCAGGAGGATTTTTGACTTCCACAAATCCTTCCTCAGCTTTCCGGGACATTTAATCACTAATTAATTTCCTGACATGTCATGGTATTACTTATAGGTCCTTATAATTAGGCTGGGAATGTTAAGTATTAACCCATTGCCTAGGATGCCAGAGGGTTCTTCCTTTCAAGTAAAATCATCTGGCATTGGACCGAGTTGAAATGAGTCAAACATTTCATGAATGAAACTCGATCAATGTAAATTAATTAACAAGAATTCTCTAATTTACTGATACTCACAAGAATTGATGACACAAAAACATTGGATTCTGGGGTTTAATATGCACCACAGCCTTGTTTACTTATGCCGAAAAATAAATATTTTTCTACATCAATGTCTTATTAATATGGACAAAGGTCTAATCAACGGCCTTTTGTTTTTAGATCTCAAAAAAGCATTTGACACTGTTGACCACACAATACTTTTATCTAAATTAGAACGCTACGGAATAAGGGGAACTGCTCTACAGTTACTACAGTAATATCTCCAACAAAGAAAGCAAACATGTAAGCTACAACAAGCAGTATCGAAACAAGCAGAAGTCACATGTGCTCTTTCTCTTGTACATGAACGATCTTCAAAACTGCCTTGAAGAAACAAAGGCTTCCATGTTAGCGGATGACACCAATTTAACTTGCCAGGGATCGTCATTCTCAGATATTGAAAATAAGATTTATACTGATTCGGAAAACGTACAGTACACAAATGGCTAACTGCTAACAAATTAACCCTAAACAAAGAAAAAACTGAATACATGCTGATTGGATCAATAGAAATCAGCCGAAAATTTCATCTTCATGGAGTTTTTGGCTGTCAAAGTTACCGGATGTGATGTCACAAGAGGCATTTTTGTGGCACGTAACAAAAGAAAACTGGTTTGGAATGCCTCTTGTGACATCACATCCGGTAAATTTTACAGCGAAAAACTCCATGAAGATGAAATTTTCGGCTGACAAGATATATTGCAATTTTGCTCAGGAGAACCCAAAGATTACGAATATGTAAAATCCCCACATGTGAGATAGGCACTTTAAAGATCTACAATTTCCTTTAAAATTTGCTTAGATTAAGATTTACAGCCCAATGAGCACAGCATGGACTATCTTTCCAATTTTCTAGGAATTTCTCCAAGAATGGTGCCATAAAACTCACTGTCTTGTTTGCATCAGGTTATGTAAACACAGATGGCCATTTTCTATTTCTTAAATACAAGCATCAAAGAAACAGTTAAAAACTTTTTATTTGTAATTCAAGCCTCTGTCAAAATCCAGGTTCTAAAAAATATGTTTTTGTCACTTCTTTGTACATTAATTGCCTTCCCCAACAAGTTCTGTCAATTCAACTGGCAATAGTCTAGCAGAAATGTTTCTAGCTTACTTCTACAGCCTCCTCCAAGACAATGTGCCATTAGCCACAGGAAAGTTTTAATACATGTAATAACCTACATCAAGTTAACTTCCTAACATGCTATTACTGTATTTTAAATGAAATTTTCCCTTTTGCATATCAAAAATTATTTTTTCCCTGAATCTGTAGAAGAAAACAGGCCAACTTTTTCCTTGACAACTCTATTGACAATTTGTCAAATAACTTGCTTCGTGTGTAAACTACAGTAGGCTTAGTTAAACAAGTTAAAACCTTGAACCTTACAAATGATTGGTATATTGGCATATTTATTATAATATAAATGAAAACTAAACAAAACGAATCCACAGAACAAATTCAGTTATTTCAAACTTTATTAACACAGTTACAACTTAAGTTTCCTTCATTTCACGCAAACGACGAACAGCACTCCTGACTGTGGCAGCAGCAGTTGTACTAAAAACAAAAAAATATATAATTATATTATAATGTTTAGCATTAGTGAAGCAACAAAATAACATTCACAGACACAGTTGTTTGAACAAAGAAAAATATATTTTGGTCCTTACCTGACTACCCAAGCTCCACCAGCAATTGTTTTATTACATCCCTTGCAATGCCAAATACCCACACATCTTCGTTTTAATGCATCCTAAGAGAATGACATATTGAAATATAAAATATTTTATAAGTGATGACAACATAATAAGGCTAAAGGTTGTTTTTTAAAATCCTCTTTGTTCTAGGGCTATATGTCCATATTGGTAAACACATGCACATTATACTACAGACAGTAGTGTATATTTTCTTCTTTTTTGACAACCAGCATTATAGTACCCTGCGAGTCAGAGCCCCTTTCCGACCTACGCAGGCTTCGGGGGAAAGTGGGCTCACCAACAAACTCGATATTTGTTTTTGAGCATGTGTGAACGGTTGCCAAGATACTATTTTGGGCCCAGGCTCTAACACATCACTTCCTATTTTCCTGTGTGTTTGTAAACTAGAACTTGTTTGACCAGTTTAAAACCTGACTGACTCACCCCAAACTTGGGGTGAAGATCGAGTTTGTTGGCAGAGCCCACTTTCCCCCCAAAGCCTGCATAGCATTATAGGTGAAGTGCAACCAATCCCTCAAGACTAATTTTTCACAAAAATTTGTTTAAAATGGCTGTGCCTGCATAATTTTGCACAAAATTGCCTTTGATTGGGGAATTTTATGCAGATTCAGCAAAAAAATGCATAAAAAACCAATTGTGAGTTCATTTGTGACATCAATTTTATTTGTGGCCACTTTGGAAACCAATTATTTTCCCACGAAATTTTCACAATATGCCCATGCAAAATGATAACCAAAATTTGCACATTTTACAAACTTTATACCAGTCAACTATGCCTGAGTGCCTGACCAATATTTATAAGAACAAAGTCAGGTGTGGCGGTCTGAGATTGTCACCATGCTGAGATTGTATATCGATTTGTGTAATCAAGTTATGACCAGAATAATCAAACTTTTTTGTGGCTGATGTATGTAACTGTCAAGATAAAACCCAATGCTTGCATTGAATAATTGTATTTTTACTTCAAAATATCATAATTATATGGAATTGTTTGTGAACCAGAAATATGCATGATGAAGAAGATTAGCATTTAGCGATAATTTTGGTAAGGTTGATATATACAGCGAGAATATAGGATCATCTGTGATGAGAAACAGAAGCAACTCCACTTCAGTATCACAAGTTTATACTGAGAGTTTTCATTAACCAAGCATTTGAAGGCAAAAAGTTTTACTGTTCTGGACGTTAAACATCCGACTACACAAATCGATATACAACCTCAGCAGTCAGCACAGGACACCAGCATCGGAATTATACTCAGAACACATTTAAAATACTTTACAACTTTTCACTGTATACATTTATGGTATATGCTATATTATTATATAAAATAGAGTGTTTTATTGATTTTTCCACCACTAATAAAAGTGATAATCTCACATGTGCGATTATTTATGATATTCGCCCATGTGACGATTATCGCTGAATCAGCATTATAGTTTAATTCAATTTTTGCAAGGCAATAGGACAATTTTTTTATATAATAAACAGAACAAATACATGGATGCTTGGAAATATGAAATTATTTATTTCTCGTGTTGAACAGGATATCTCTCGTTCGTTTCGCTCACTCGTGAGATATCCTGGTCAACACTCGAAATAAATGTATTATTCTCTATTTATTTATTTAATATGCATCATCCGAGCATCATCATATATTTATTCATATATTTGCAACACATATCACGGCCATATTTGTTTTATAAAACTTGATCACAAATTCAACCAGAGACACTTACTTTGCCACAAAATGTACATGTGTATCTTGAATGTTGGGATACTTCAATTTTTTTTATCATTTTTCTTAACGAAGCACCATAACGGGTTCCATATTTCCCTACAACTCCGACCTTTTTCGTACGTTTGGCCTATGACAAAAATAAAAAATTCTAGGTTACCAGTTACCTCGAAATTACCCTGAAATAATCCAAAAATACTCATTAAGGAAATATTTAGCCGTTAGTCGAGATTAAAAACTAGGATGTCTATTTTAAAAGAAGGATTTTAACAACAACTCTCACCATTGCGTCTCTTTGCTCGAAGGAACGACAAAAAAGAACTTCAAAGGGAATACCGCTGACCTAAATAGCTTGTTTAGATTCCAGACCTCCACTCAATTTTGTTTCCCAAGCCCGCGTTCCTCTTACTCAGCGGGCGCCTTGCTGAGACAAACATTTGGCGGGAGATCGAGATCATCGTGCATGACTTTACAAAATTAAAACTATTCATGCTGAAGAACTTGTAGAAATCCTACTGAATTGAATAAGATCTTGTATATAGCATTTAAATTCCACATGTATGTTTGCTTTGAGATGGATAAAATATGAGTAAGAAAGCTAAAGAGGACGAAGGTAAATTGTTTTTCACACTCAAGAAATATGTCAAATGTTTATTAGAATCTGTAAGGGACTTGTACATTTTATAAATATAAAATATATTATACTTAAAATTTTGTCTCATCTAGTTGCTACATCAGTTCTTAGTTATCTCAATAAACAAAATAGGCCATACAGTGCAGGTGAGTTAAAAATTGTTTAAAATATAATTTTATATAATTACTAATTCTTCTGGACCACCACATTGAACTATTGTCTATTAATCTATATTAAACAACTAATAAATGATCAATTTTAAGCAACATTTATTTTTTTGCTGAACAGGTGATGTCTTTTCCAACCTACATGGGCAATTTGGAAAAACTGTAGGTTTTTTGAGGGCTTATGTTTTTATTTCAGTTCTGACAAGAGGCAAGAGCTGATGGGACCGAAAGTGGCCAATAGTGTTTCTGTGTGTGGGGGGTGGGAGGGAGAGGGGGGGGGGGGGGGCTACGAGTTGTTGTGTGTCCACATTTGCTAAGGGGTTCAGGGGCATATTCCTTTGAAATTTGGGTTTTTGAAAATTATGGCAGTTCCTGCATTCTGAGAGATTGTGTTTTCAATTGCAAATTTCTTTCCAAAAGTCCACTTAATGGTGGTTTTCTTTATAATTGGAAAATACAGATAACTCTACCAATTGCCTACAGATAAATGTAATAATTGGATAGATTCCAATTTTGGAGAAATGTCAACATTGGTCTTGAACTATAAACCCTCCTGAAAATAAGTCTAAGAATACGAGTTAAAAAAGTCCTTTCATTGAAAAAATACCCCCAAACTTACTATATTATTGCAAGTTTAAATAATATTTTATTATTAACTTTGTTGTCCTAATATATTTCAGGCAGTTCAAAAAGCATTGGAGAATTTAGCAAGCTTGGGGAAAGTGAATGAAAAAGTTTATGGAAAGCAAAAAGTTTATTCACCCAAACAGGTTAAACAATAATTTAATATGAAAATTGATAAGAAAATTTTCAGGATTTTCTAACACTGCCAAAGTTGAAAATATTAAATTATGCAGGATTTCAATTGCAGCTTTGGGATACTGTTCTGCTGCTGAGCTGTTCGATAAAATCAAATTCTTGATCAAATTGATGCAGTATTATCTCATGCATTGAATGGAAGGTGTATCACTCCTAAAAATAGTGATTACATCTCACTAAAAAATCCTTAAAATATCTGGAAATCCCTGCAGATCCTTTGAAGTCCTTTGAAGTCCCAAAAAGCTCTGAAAATTAAAAAAAAACACATTAAATTCTAAAAATCCTTGAAAATCTATAGAAACCTATGAAAATTCTTGAAATTCTTGAAATTCTTTGAAAAGCTTTGAAAAATCTTCAATATGCATTTTACAGTCGTTTGCAACTCACTTTTCACCCAAACCTTGGTGAACCAAGTTTGTTGGGAAGTTCAAAGTTTGTTTTGAACTACACATTTGATTGGCTGCTAGGAACCAAGCACAAACGTCCAAACGAACTTGTGAAGATTTAGGTGAAAAGTGAGTTGCAAATGAGTGTAAAAAAATCCTCTGTGTATGTATATGTATATATATATATATATATAGTTCAATCTACAGACACATGTTTTGCTGTAGTACGTACTACAGCTCATCAGTGTAGCTTGGAACAATCTGAATGAATTTCACCAATTTCTTATACACATGCGATCATTGGTGACAACGGCATATGGGACAGCATCGGTGGAGTACATTTCTTCAATTTATTTCAAATTTTTCAACGTTTCGGGGCACTGCCCCTTTATCGAGAATCAAAGATACAAGTACAAGGAAGCTCTATATATAATAAACCTAAACTAATTATAAATTAAAATAAATATTAGCATACTAAAGAAAATCCCTAAGGTTCAAACCATTCGGCCCAAAAGTGTCCAGTTTATAAGTCCAAAATCGCTCTCTCACTGTTGGTTCACTCACATCTGTCTTATCAATAATCATAACTTCCTAAAAGTGAGCATACAAATGCTCACCAGGTATACCCCTCTGTCCCTTCCCATATCTATTAACGCTACTTTTATGATTATTAAATCTTTTTCGAAAAGGTGTTATGGTACTTCCTATGTAAATTTTCGAACATTTTTTACAGATTATCAAGTAAATCACCCCTACCAAATTGCAATTAAACGAGTAATTTATAAAATGAATACGCCCATTATTACAAAATTTGGATCCCTCCTTAGCAAATTTGACAGCGTGATTTACGACATTTCTGCATACCTTCAACATTCCTATTCCCCCCATTAATCTTTGCCCTCACCAAATTATCCTTCAAATTTTTTGGTCGTCTATACACTACCATAGGATTTTCCTGAAAAATTTGTCTCGTGTCCTCCGACACCTGAAAAATAGGGCAAAGAGAATCTGTGATTTCTCAGGACTACCCCCTGATAACACCAGATGGAAAGTTAAAACAAGTGGCATTCTATTCCTTTTATCATCTTTGTTATAATTTTCCTGATAAAGCAGGCTATCTCTGGATTTTCTTCTAGCCCTATTTAACTGGAAATCCACCACACCCTTTTTAAATCCCCTTTTTTTTAAATTACAGTGAAACCTGAGTTTTGCGACCCCCATGTTTTACGACCACCTGTCATATACGACCACTTTTTCTGGCACGGACGATTTGTAGTTGAAATATACCTGCAATGAGCGACCACCTGCCTTACGCGACCAGCGACCGGTTTTTTGTGTCCCAAACAAGATATTTACCTGTTATGAGCGACCAACTCAACGTAAAACTGCCGAAATACGTTAAAGAAATACCCGTTTTTTCAATGTTTCCACCCGCTCCAGTGGCTCAGTTGGTTAGTAAACAAACGCGAATGCGACCACATGTGAAAACAAGAAACCGGAAGTGTTGCTCAATTGCCGTGTTACCGCATTTTAGTCTTGTTTTGCTTCTCTTTTGAGCATTATTTGATGAAAATCTGTGTGAATTTCTCCTGCCAAACCCAAATACTTTTTAGTTGATGTTTGAGAGTTAATACAATGACTGAACAATCCAAAACCATGAGTAATATTTGTTAACTTTAGACAAGTTGATCTTGACGATCGTTTACCGCGACAAGTTTGTATATTTTACAACGGCTTTTTAACTTGGAAAGGAAAGTGACAAAACTGAGTGTTCACATCTAAAAAATACTACTGGAAAATCGTAAATAAAGCCAATAGCTTTTAACAAGACCAACAAGACAACAAGCTTTTAAAAGTGAACGACAGTACGAGTCGCGGCGCTGCCAAAATGGCTGCTATGACGTCACATCACTACCTGTCTGAACGACTACCTGTCCTTAACGACCACTTTTACGTGGCACCTGGGGTGGTCGCAAAACTCAGGTTTCACTGTACTGCGAAGGGTCCTTAAACTATTCTCAAAAGCCTCTTCCGTAGTACATATCCGTTTCATATCCTATATCATATATATATATATATATATATCTATATATTTATATATATATATATGCACATATATATATATATATATATATATATATATATATGCACTTCACGCTATCTGAATGTACTTCACGGATGCTGTCCCACATGCGGTTGTCACCGACGATCGCATGTGTATTAGGGTGCATCATATGCCCCATGAATTTTAAAAGTTAATGTAATTGAACCTACCTTTTTTTTAGTGGTGAGGTCCATCCTAAATAACAAAATTGTGAAGTTTGGAGTTGATTGGACAATTGTTAGGGGTAGCAGGTGGCCCTTTACTATTACGGCATGTCGCATGCGACAAAAATAGCTCAGATTTGCCATATTTTGACTCAGGAAGACCATAGAGACTTGATTTTGGTACCAAAAAATGCAGAATTGCCAAGTTTATATGCCACATGTTAATATTCTAAGGTCTAGAACCTTCATTTTACAAGTTATCCTCTAAAACATAATTTTTGGGTGGTTTTCATGGTATCGTGACAGTCAAATTTGAGCATTTGGTCATAATTTGGTTGTTGTATGACATTACACAACTAATTAAATGTTCCATTATTATACATATATGTTTTTACATAATTATGTATATTGTGTAAAAAACTGAAAATTTATATGACATGTCCTCCAAAATAATCTAGTACTAGTTTGTAGTCTAAACAGCCAACCATTAACATACAGTACATCAGTATAATACAAAACAGTAGTTCATCAGTACAACAGGATATCCAGAATCCTAAACATTGCTACTAGTTCCATTTAAAGAGTGAGGTACCATGAGGATGAAAATAATTTTCTCTTTCTTGTATTTTGTTGTGTATGTCTGGAGTTTTCAACTACCTGCAATACTTTCTGGTAGCGTTCTTCCTTGACAGCTGTTCCAAGAAAATCATAACCGAGCTTTGACACCTCTCTCTGCAGCATCATTTACCACACTGATGCTAATAATTTACAATGAGCCTAGCTCTTTTGTACCCATCATCACTGTCCCAATCTGTTAGAGGTTTGTAAAGGAATTCTTGGTTTATCTTCATTATTCTGAAAAAAGACCAAGAATCCATCCCAACATATCTAGAAAGATCTTGTGTTACCTCTGTTGGCATCTTAGGAAAAGTTGGCTTTCCAAACCCTGTACCATGCCTCTTTGTACATAGACCATCTCCTTTAAGCTCCAACATCTTGGTCACCATCTTCTTTTTCATGTTAACATCTATTGTGTTGCTGAAAAGAGTTAGTGGTACAAGTTCCTCTGTAAGATACCACATATGGTTACCAAAACACTTGATAGCTGCCGTAGCGATCACATCAATATATCCTTATAGTTGATGAGAGAATGGTGCATTACACAAAGCACGTTGGATGGCAAAACTTTTCTATGCCATAAAAATGGATCTCTTGGGTACAAAAATATTGAGTGAACTCCCAAGAGGTGCTATATTTGCAACTCATCACCTACAGAAGATACGTCGGTTTGTGCAGTTTGTAGTCTTCAGCTATATCCCATGGTGACTCACACCTCCTGTACCCTCAACTGCGCCAAAAAATGATCAACTGTTCATCAATTCTCTCATCAACTATAAGGATATAGGTGTAGGGTGAGGCGGTTAATCGATAAACCGGAAAAAACCGATGTTTTTTGAAAACCGATTTAACCGATGTTGCTTTAAGAGGAAAAACCGAAAAAATCGAAAGAAAAATCGATATTTCAATAAAATCGAACCATACTTACACGAGGTTTTGTTGCGCTTACGCACATAATTGATGGGAAAACGACTGGAGAGATTTGTTCTTCAAAATAGCGTACGTTTATTGCCAGGTATTCTCTCCGATATAAGAATAATACGGAAACTACGGAAAGGCTTCGATTCAGATTCGCACGAGCTTGAACGCATAAGCGGATCAAACGAAGATGAATTTTGATTGGCTCAAATGAAGGCGGACCTCTGCGAAGACAGGTCTAAATTTGGTCTAAAGTAAAATTGGTGTATGACTCATAAACAGTCGGAGCGTAACATGAATAATTAATCAATGTTATATCGCATATATTTCCTGACTCCTGCTCTTTCAGCTTTGCTTTTCTAAGTGTAACTGTTCGTTGAAACTTGGAATACTTTTTTACGCTGTCCTACATTTCTCTGCCAAAATGAGTCAAAGTGCTGTTTGGCAATTCTTCAAGAAGCCCGAAAAACCGGACGATTCTCCTGAATGTAGAGTTTGCATGCGGTCCGTAAAAAACAAGGGAGGCAATACAACGAATTTGATGCAGCATCTTAGAAGAATCCATCCTACCCAATATGCCACGATGACGCCGCCGGGACGAAAGGCAGCAGCGGGTCGGCCGACGAACGCTAGCAACGCGGCTTCGTCTGAAATGCAGCCTACAGTAAAGAGCCTCTTTGCCAGCAACGCGCCATTGACACCTGGAACTAAGCGTCACGAAGCCATTACAGACGCCATAACCTACTTCCTCTGCAAAGACAACGTTCCCTTTAACGCAGTTAGCCGAACAGGGTTTCAAAAACTGTTGAATGTCCTAGAGCCCCGTTACAAGATGCCGAACAAGACAACATTTTCAAAAAACAAAGTTGTAAAGCTGTACGATGCGACCAAAGAAGCAGTTATGCGGGATCTAAACAGCGTAGACTTCTTCGCCTCCACAACTGACATGTGGTCTTCCCACGGCCTGACACCATATATGGGGTACACGCTGCATTGGGTAGATTCTGAGTGGAATCTACGATTTCGAAATCTCGGAACAAAATTTGTGCCTGAAGACCATACAGCTGAACAACTGGGCAAGACGATGAACGACATGCTTGAGCATTGGAAGCTGAACGCTGAAAAACAAATCGCCATAACAACCGATAATGGAGCGAACATCAAAAAAGCCTGCAAAGACATCGAATGGACAAATGTGTCGTGTTTTGGTCACAACCTCCACCTCGCAATCACCAACACGTTAAAAAAAATCCAGAGGATTGGTCGTGCATTGGGGATTTGCAAAAAGATCGTGGCAGCTTTCGGAACAAGCTGGAAGAGACGAAGAGATCTTGCCGCCGCTCAAGTCCAGGAGCAACCGGGTGAAAAGTTTAAGAATTTGGCATCGGTGAGTATTTGTGATTTATGTGGACGTGGTATATTTTTTCATTTTGCTTTTTAACATTTAACAATATTTTTTTAATTATCTAACTTGTTTGTTTTAATGCTCTGTAGATGTGCCCAACTCGCTGGGGTTCAACGCAGCACATGGTAAGCAGGGTACTGCGCAACAAGAAGGCCATTAGAAGGGTTCTTGGTAACGATAAGGACACGTCCCATTTGGTACCAAGGTGGGAAGATTTGGAAGTTTTGGAGTGCATCGATAAAGCACTTGGTCCACTCAAGGCATTCACCGATATCATGTCAGCGAGCAAATACGTCACCATAAGCGCGCTGAAACCAATTCTCCATCGCCTATCAACGACAGAGTTGGCCCGTCGGGATGATGATTTACCACTGGCCTTCGAGATCAAGGAGGAGGTCTTGAGAAGACTTAAAGCTCGTTATGACGTTCCTTCAATGAAGCTTTTGATGGATGTCGCATCTTTCTTAGATCCAAGGTATAAGACTGACTTTTTAGCAGTGGAAGACGAGGATGACAACGATGAGAATGATGTACCACTACTTGGTGACGTTAAGGAAGAGCTCTTAAAAAATGCTGTTTTTCTAGAGTTTCCTGTTGAAGAGGAAGATGTCCTGCCAGTGCCTGCGTCAAAGAAAGCCAAACTCAGTCTTGGAGCCTTGACGAGTCTCAAGAAGTCTGAAAAGCCGTCGCCAGGTGTATCCCCGCGTGATCTTCTCTCCAAAGAGATCGAATACTACATCTCTGCGTTTCCAGTTATCGACGGCGACAACGATCCTCTTCAATGGTGGAAGTCTAACAGAAAAGAACTTCCGTTGCTGTGCCAATTAGCAAGAAGATATCTTGCCATCCAAGCAACCAGTTCCCCATCGGAGAGACTTTTTAGTAAAGCAGGGCAAGTTAGTACACCGGCACGAGCACAGCTGAAACCTGAGAGAGTGGATGAGCTTGTGTTCCTGGCAGAGAACTTGTAGGCTGTAGCAACTATACAATACCCGTCCACGTAACTACGCAGTGATAATTTTAAAAGAATAACGAATTATCTTTATATACTGCATGTTTCTTTGTAATTAGTAGTTAGGAATACTTAGGATGTTATAATCAATACAATTGTTTTTAAAACTAAAATCTTGCGCGAGTAGCGTCATGCATGTTTTTTAACTATGGTTTCGAACGCGTTTTAAAAAATCGGTTCACTCGGTTTTTTCGGGTTTTTTCGGTCGGTTTTCGATTTTCGGTTTTTTATAAAAACCGCCTCACCCTATATAGGTGATGTGATCGCTACGGCATGCAGCTATCAAGTGTTTTGGTAACCATATGTGGTATGTACAACTAGCTCTTTTCAGCAACACAATAGATGTTAACATGAAAAAGAAGATGGTGACCAAGATGTTGGAGCTTAAAGGAGATGGTCTATGTACAAAGAGGCATGGTACAGGGTTTGGAAAGCCAACTTTTCCTAAGATGCCAACAGAGGTAACACAAGATCTTTCTAGATATGTTGGGATGGATTCTTGGTCTTTTTTCAGAATAATGAAGATAAACCAAGAATTCCTTTACAAACCTCTAACAAATTGGGACAGTGATGATGGGTACAAAAGAGCTAGGCTCATTGTAAATTATTAGCATCAGTGTGGTAAATGATGCTGCAGAGAGAGGTGTCAAAGCTCGGTTATGATTTTCTTGGAACAGCTGTCAAGGAAGAACGCTACCAGAAAGTATTGCAGGTAGTTGAAAACTCCAGACATACACAACAAAATACAAGAAAGAGAAAATTATTTTCATCCTCATGGTAGTACCTCACTCTTTAAATGGAACTAGTAGCAATGTTTAGGATTCTGGATATCCTGTTGTACTGATGAACTACTGTTTTGTATTATACTGATGTACTGTATGTTAATGGTTGGCTGTTTAGACTACAAACTAGTACTAGATTATTTTGGAGGACATGTCATATAAATTTTCAGTTTTTTACACAATATACATAATTATGTAAAAACGTATATGTATAATAATGGAACATTTAATTAGTTGTAATGTCATACAACAACCAAATTATGACCAAATGCTCAAATTTGACTGTCACGATACCATGAAAACCACCCAAAAATTATGTTTTAGAGGATAACTTGTACAATGAAGGTTCTAGACCTTAGAATATTAACATGTGACATATAAACTTGGCAATTCTGCATTTTTTGGTACCAAAATCAAGTCTCTATGGTCTTCCTGAGTCAAAATATGGCAAATCTGAGCTATTTTTGTCGCATGCGACATGCCGTAATAGTAAAGGGCCACCTGCTACCCCTAACAATTGTCCAATCAACTCCAAACTTCACAATTTTGTTATTTAGGATGGACCTCACCACTAAAAAAAAGGTAGGGCTAATAGTAAAAAGTAGGGGCATATGATGCACCCTAATGTGTATAAGTAATTGATGAAATTCATTCAGATTGTTCCAAGCTACACTGATGAGCTGTTGTACAGCGAAACACCGTGTCTGTAGATTGAACTATATATAATATATATATATATATATATATAATATTTTGTGTTTAGGAAAATGGCTACTGATTGTAGTACTTTAAGGTCTCAGTATCTTGTACACAATCTCATACACAATATTTATGCACGATGTTTTGTTAGGTTCAGTATGATGATTATGATGAAAATGCTTTAAAACAAATGGATGATGAGATGAGCAAGTTTGAAACACAATGGAAAGATCTTCAAAGTTCTTGTAAAAACCTAGAAGAAGGTAAAAAGGGTCCACTTGTGTCTTCATCAGAGGTGGTCGTTATGAAGACATGTCCCATGTTTATATCTCAAACATGCAGAACCATGTGTCAACAAGATGTAAATACGCTTTTGCTAATAGACCATCATCATCGCGATTTTGCGCGTGCGTGTCATGCCTGCAGACAACGCCGTTGTTATGTCATATGTTGATAGATTATAGCATACTAGCATTTGCGTTCAAGCTTGAAGCATGAACTATTTCGCATGTTTTTTAGCGTTTGAAAAGCTACGTTCGACTAATTAACTTACCTCGTTTTGACCAATGAAATGCATGTGTTTTTTTCACACGTGAATTTCACGTGAACAAATGCATTTCATTGGTCAAAACGAGGTTAGTTAATTAGTCAAACGTAGCTTTTCAAACGTAAACAAACGTGCGAAATAGTTCACGCTTCAAGCTTGAACGCAAATGGTAGTTAAAATCATTTTGGTTGCAATTTAAATAGAAAACTATTTACGGAATATATTACATGCATATAGATCGTTTTCACTCACGTGATTCGTGGCCCCATTAGGGTGGTGAAACAATACGAAATATTTGAATAAGAATAGAGTTAAATTCCCATAGGATAAAGATGGTACACCAATATGGCCGCCATTTCATTGTTTTGGTACACCAATATGGCCGCCGTGACGTCACATGAAAACAATCTATACTCTTTTAAAACTTTATTATAGTTATATGTGAGATCACGAAAAACAAAACGCAACGCAGAAATATTTTTAATTTACGTTTTCTTGTTGGTGAAGAATGTAGATCATTAAAGAGTA
This sequence comes from Paragorgia papillata, assembly GCA_035771165.1. Classification (NCBI taxonomy): domain Eukaryota; kingdom Metazoa; phylum Cnidaria; class Anthozoa; order Scleralcyonacea; family Coralliidae; genus Paragorgia; species Paragorgia papillata. Next base: position 2,437,238 of record JAWNZC010000265.1, read on the forward strand.
GTTTAACAACAGAGGAAGCAACAGCAAGGCTTGAAGAACTTAATAAAAAGGTGAAATTAATTTGTTTTGTTCTGCATAGACATACTGTAATCACTTGGACTTTTTAGCAGTGGTTTATAGACGATAAATGTACAATCTGCAGCATTTTTTACGGTTGGTAGCATGGCAAGCAAACAGGTCAGTCTGTATATCCACGATTTAGTTCGTTAGATGCGTTTCAGTGAATCCGCGTTCATAGATTTTGAAAATGTAGAGTGCTGCGTAGGCAGTGTTCACTTTTGGATATAGCAGAGCACGGAAAAGTGGAAACTGCCCCGGAAATTTTTTAACGAAATATATAATGTTTTTTTACCTTTTTGACTCACGGATACTCCGTAGGAGTATTGGGAGTATATGCTATCACTCGACTTTTGCATATAATCCTCCAGCCTGCTTTGCACGCTCTCTTCTAAAACCAGATAAACCGGTTTAGTCCGCCTGCGGTATCTACTTCTATCTACTACAATCTACTACAGTACTTCGAAAGCTAGGAGGTGAGTTTGTTGATTTCTTTCCATGTGTTTTTGCCGTTTAATAGCATATTACTAGCTCCATCAGTGTATTGATGTTTACTGTTTCTGCAGTTTAACCGTTTGTTTGATGATGAACTCGTAGTTCACTTGTTGTTTCACCGTTTCTGCGGTTTACACGAGTCCTGCTGTCGATCATTCGTTCTATTGCAAACATTTGTTCATGCTACATTACATTACCACACATTGGTACTTCTGTAGATAATTATTTAACAGCATCTAAAATGAGAATGTTGGTGTATGGGGAACTGATATTGAAATATTAACTGCAGCTTCTTTATATTTTGCACAGACATTTATGTATATACAAAATTTGGTAATAATGACAAGTGGGCAAAATTTTCCAGAACTATGTTAAATGATCCATTACCCATTGATAACCATTCGATTTACATTCAGAATAGTAATAACGTGCATTTTGATGTAGTGCAAGATGTTTCCCAAGAGCTCATTCCAAACATAACCTCTAAAACAAAACCTGTACATGATTTCACCAGTAAACTTTCCATAGTAAAAGCAAAAAGAGACTTTCCTATGTCAACATTGGAAGCTAGGCTCCTTTTGAAAAATCTGAAGCCTCTTGATGTTCGAATTGGTCGTTTCTCACCAATTATATCACAATCCCAATTATCATCTAAATGTAAGGAAAGCAGGTGTTGATTATATTCAAGCTCATCCAGAACAGTTTATTGACAGTGTTATTGATAAGTCTTTGTCTCAACTGTAAGTGTATTGGGCAAAAAAAAACACTCGCGGTTCGAACTACACTATTTCTTTACATTGTCAAACAAATGCGTTTTCTAGTGGTTTTAGCTGTGCTTGCTTGCGTATCCGTGAGTCGTCTCATTGAGACCTTTGATTTGTCTATAATGAAGCCGAAGGGCTGCGCTCGATTTCGTTCCAAGAAATTCAAGCAGTTCACACGTTTTCGCTTTTTTTCTATATCCATTCTCTATATCTCTGACGCAAAGTATGGCGTATAATAAAGCTTCTTTACCTTGGTTTCAACCCCTGGCAAACTGTTCTTTATGCCATCGGAGACTATAAAAGGGATACAATTGGTTCCATTTTTGAGGCTATCAAAGACTGAAGTTACATTGATGTCAAGTTGCAAACTACGATCGACTGACCTTCTATAAACCACGGCCAGTTAAACAGGTCCCTTATGCATAATTCAATGCCCTCCCCCATCTTGTCTGTGTTCTGTTTGGCCCCTAATTTTTTCTGCTTTTGTACTTATTATATAGTTTTAATTTTTACTACAGTGTGGTGAAGACCAAGCACACTTGAAACGTATAAAGTCGGGTAGGGTTTGTGTTAAAAATTAATTTTTGAAATCTGTTCTTATTTTGAAAATATAAATAAGTGTATATATAACGCATATGAACGTCAAAAATCTCACTCTTGATAATAAATGTGTGATAAAAAAGTTGTTAGAACTACTTTTCTCTTATAGCTTCTAATCATGTTACACCAGCTGAAAAGGAAAAGGTAATTTACATTTCTTATTTGTGGTCTTCCGCGAGTACTTTTTGATTTTTTGCTTTGAAGAGTATTGGGAAAATATTCTAAAAGTTTATTGTTCAAAGTGTCAAACAAACTAAAGCTTGTCTTCTAAATGTAAACCATCTCCAAAAAACGAAATAAATCAGTACATACTTTTCATATTATCAAGTATCAAAGAAAGAAAAGTTGCAAGAAATATTTTCTAGTGTTAGTTTCAACAACTTTACTTTACAGATTCTTAAAAGCCGCAGAGAAGTCGTTCAAACGTGGAAGAAAAGAAAGCGAATGGTAAGCCTTGATAAAGGATAAAGGATATAAAGGACTGGGGGGCTATAATCATCCTTACTTGCAGCTAGCGACTGAATTGCGAAGGACGCAGACCAACGTGGCCGTGTCGAGGCATACCAAAGCCGCTCAAGGCAGCCGCCATACCACACAGTTCAGACCACGGTAACAGCTAAAGATGGGTTTCCATAAGATCGTCTCGGGACGATTGGGGCGATGGAGACAATCTTATGGAAACCAGGCTTAAGATGTTAGGTGTTGATTTTACGGAGGGAGGAAAACCAGTATTTTACACTTTGTACGTATTCAGTTTAACTTTGTATTTTATAATGATGTGTTATATTTTTATATGTTGATTTATTTTTTAAAGGCTTCAGATATTATGAACGCAATTCTTGAAAACTATCCAAAAACAAAGAAACAATTCATTGTAAGTACAGTACGTTGACATTTATAGTAAGTATTTGACAATCATAATATTGACAACTTTCCATTAGGAGTCACGAATGAAGGATGCTGTTGTCTTATTTTTAGGAGGATGTTGGAATTGAAACTGATGAAGCGTACAACGTTACCGTTCCACAGATTTAACCAAACCTTTCTACTAAAAATAGAAATCTGCATGTTAAGTGTTGGAAATGTTCTTCTCCATAAATTGTCAATTTATATATATGTTTAATTGTTTACCTGACAATTGAGGAGCTATTTTGAATTTAACATGTTTTAAAAAATGCATAAAGTGATTGACTAATGATTCTACACCAAGTTCGTGTAGCAAAATTTGGCCTGACGGGAAGTCGACAGCGTGCATGCGGTCCTGAAGGTTCTCAGAAAACGGGCGAACAACGTCGGACTGATGGTAAGAATGCTCACTTTCATGTTGGTTACCCTAGAGCAGTAAACACACCAGACGAAGTGGCGTTATCCAATAAAAAACTGTCCTGCAGTCTAGATAAACCGTAGGACAGTCTTATCAGTTAGAGCAGATCTCATGCTAAAACCAAATGTGATATCGCCAACTTCTGGTTTAGATGCATGGTAATCAACTACAAACAAGCAGAAAAGTGAGGAAGATGAGACCACGGTACAATCTGCTGACTGTTTTTTTATTTAACATACATCTAAATCAGAAGTTGGCAATATTTATCTCACCAAAAATCGCACGTGTAAATGGGCCTCAACAAACACAAGCGCATTTTATAAACCTCTCATTTTATTTATTTTATTTAAAATATCTCCTCTCATTTTTTCTAAGCGTTCCGAAAGGTCAAAGGTAAAACGCATTTTAGTATATGATTGAAATAGTATGTTTGTTTGAAATCAGTAAATTTGAAGTAGTACGAAGTAGTGTATATTCTCCGGGGGTCGATAACCCACCAACTTCGCTCCCAGAGCCTTTTTGAAATTGGTAGGGCTGGAAAAGGCGCCGGCCCTGGCATATTAAATTAGCAATTTAATTTAGTATGCAAAATCATTCTGAATAATGGCTGTCCTGTTGGAGAAGTGCGTTGTAATGGCGGTCCCATTGAAACTATTTGATCATTAACTGGCGTAAAACTATGCGTAATTATGTTTTTCGTATGTTTAAGAAAAGCAATCACAGTGCCGTTTCCAGCCCTACCAATTTCAAAAAGGTCCTGGGAACGAGGTTGAACAACCCTCAAGCACATTTTATAAACGATCAGTACTCGAAATGTAATTAAACCATGCGTCGATTATGTTGGTTTTGCGCGGACCGCCGTATATTATACTTACCCGTTTGGATGGTTGAGTGACAGGCAGACCGACTGGCTCATGCGTGCTCTGATCCTTGGCGACTGGTTCGAGCGTGATCTGATTCTTGGTGCTTGGAGTAGGATCAACCAGTCGGACTAACGTGTACCTTTCAAACATCAGTTTGTAGGAACTGATGGAATTAATATATATATTTGTTCGTTGTTGACTTTTTTTTTCACCTTCAGATATTGGCAGGGTGGGATGGTGGGTGAAGCGTTTGTCTCCTCGGCGCGAAGATTGCGTGTCAGTCGCACACTTTGCGGTTTCATTGCGCAACTTGACGTCAGGTAACAAAGTCAATATTCTTGCCTAACCATAGTAGCCCAGGAGTGCTTGGTGAGTTGTTTTTTGTTTGATAATATCAAGATATTTTGAGGTTTTATCCTCTAAAATGCGACGTTTTGCGAACGATCAACATACACTTCTTGGTAAATTCAGCATGAAGTACTAAAGCACATTTGTGAAGTATGCAATGCATGTAAGCGCATTTAGTTGTGAAATATTTCTAAAATGTTGGCTTACCTCCGCGTCGCGTTCTATTACCGAATTGAATTACGTAAACTGTTTTATTACTCGGGGTACTGTGGTAGACGAGTCTAGGTTTCGGCTCCGTTATTTTTATTATTTTTTTGTCTGTTTCGAAGTGACAATCATTACGTCATCCCGTCACGCTTTGCGAAACTGATGCGTGCTAAAATTTCATACGTTCTTTCTATATAAATCTTCGCTTTCCTGATGTCTGATCATGAAGTGAAGTGTTCTTTCTTGGACATGTTCAGTGTGTTCACAGACGTAGTTATTGTTCAGTAATTTCGCTGGCAGGTATCTTGATACAATCGCTGATTAAACATGATCGTGCTGTGTTGATATTTAACACCCGAAGGGTCTCGACATATGAACGCTGTGTGGAAATACAGGCAATAGTGTTTTGTGTATTGCGAATTGTGTTTTCCATCGGAAAATTAGATAGTGCTTTGACTATTTTCGGTGACGAATGACGTTTAGACTCTTATCAGTAATCTTGCTGACAAAGTTTGTCCATGAAGACAGAATCAGACGAAGTTATTACAGACGCGAAAAGACCCTGACTACAACAGTACAACACCCCTACTGGTTTTTTGTTATATGCTTTTTAGTTTAACATCCTGCACGTGGGACAGAGAAGACCCCTACGCTTCAGAATAATCCTGAATTCTAGACACTTTAAATTGACAATTCAGGATAGTCCTGCACCACATTCAGCCTCAACCTCGTACCCAGGGTCTTACCTCCGCTCCCCCGCTGCTAGCCTGGTACCCTGGCCCAATTTCAAAAGAAATATGGGCCAGGTAACCACTAATCTCATTCTCGCGTCATCAGGGCTAAATACAACTGGAACGATAACTCCATAAGAGAGCTCCTATGATTGGATGAAGCCAGGATGAAGCCAACGTGGGGGCCGCCATGTAGGTAAAAACACGCGAGACGGTATGCGCGAGCTAATCGCGAACTACACGAAGCGTGCTCTCAAGGGACGGAAGAGTTGTCAGTTTCTTCTGTCAATGTTTTCAGATTTCTTGTCGTATTTTAACAACACTTTTTAACAATAAATATTCTCGGGAATAATGTCGTACAAATGAAATGCAATCAATCGAGAACTGGTCAAATAACAACTTTATTCATGTTGTTTAATGTAGTATAAGTCGCCAGAGTGGCACAGACCCATGAACGACGCAGGCGAGCTTTAAACAAATTGCGGCGCGGCCTCATTAATACGACTGACGGGAGTTGCGTTGCATATCTCAGATTACCTCAGATATAAACACAATTATCTCAGGCGCTATTCTATACGATTTTTTTGAAATTTACATATGTTGTACAGAATTTCATGTTGTTTAATGTAGTATAAGTCGCCAGGGTGGCACAGACCCATGAACGACGCAGGCGAGCTTTAAACAAATTGCGGCGCGGCGTTATTAATACGACTGACGGGAGTTGCGTTGCATATCTCAGATTACCTCAGATATAAACACAATATAAAGAGCATGAAATTCTGTACAACATATGTAAATTTCAAAAAAATCGTATAGAATAGCGCCTGAGATAATTGTGTTTATATCTGAGGTAATCTGAAATATGCAAGGCAACCCCCGTCAGTCGTTTTAATGAGGGCGCGCCGCAATTTGTTTAAAGCTCGCCTGCGTCGTTCATGGGTCTGTGCCACTCTGGTGACTTATACTACATTAAACAACATTAAATTCTGTACAACATATGTAAATTTCAAAAAAATCGTATAGAATAGCGCCTGAGATAATTGTGTTTATATCTGAGGTAATCTGAAATATGCAAGGCAACCCGTCAGGCGTATTAGTAACGCCAAATTTCAAAAAAATCGTATAGAATAGCGCCTGAGATAATTGTGAAACAACATTAAATTCTGTACAACATATGTAAATTTCAAAAAAATCGTATAGAATAGCGCCTGAGATAATTGTGTTTATATCTGAGGTAATCTGAAATATGCAACGCAACCCCCGTCAGTCGTATTAATGAGGCCGCGCCGCAATTTGTTTAAATCTCGCCTGCGTCGTTCGTGGGTCTGTGCCACTCTGGCGACTTATACCAAATCAAAGAGCATGAAATTCTGTACAACATATGTAAATTTCAAAAAAATCGTATAGAATAGCGCCTGAGATAATTGTGTTTATATTGGAGGTAATCTGAAATATGCAAGGCAACCCCCGTCATGACGCCGCGCGCAATTTGTTTAAAGCTCGTCTGCGTCGTTCAAGGGTTTGTGCCACTCTGGCGACTTATACCAAATTAAAGAGCATGAAATTCTGTACAACATATGTAAATTTCAAAAAAATCGTATAGAATAGCGCCTGAGATAATTGTGTTTATATCTGAGGTAATCTGAGATATGCAACGCAACTCCCGTCAGTCGTATTAATAACGCCGCGCCGCAATTTGTTTAAAGCTCGACTGCGTCGTTCATCGGTCTGTGCCACTCTGGAGACTTATACCAGATTAAAGAGCATGAAATTCTGTACACCATATGTAAATTTCAAAAAATTCGTATAGAATAGCGCCTGAGATAATTGTGTTTATATTTGAGGTAATCTGAAATATGCAAGCAACCCCCGTCAGTTGTATTAATGACGCCGCGACGCAATTTGTTTAAAGCTCGCCTGCGTCGTTCATGGGTCTGTGCCACTCTGGCGACTTATGCCAAATTAAAGAGCATGAAATTCTGTACAACGTATGTAAATTTCAAAAAATTTGTATAGAATAGCGGCTGAGATAATTGTGTTTATATTTGAGGTAATCAGAAATATACAAGGCAACCGCCGTCAGTCGTATTAATGACGCCGCGACGCAATTTGTTTAAAGCTCGCCTGCGTCGTTCATGGGTCTGTGCCACTCTGGCGACTTATAGCAGATTAAAGAGCATGAAATTCTGTACAACATATGTAAATTTGAAGAAATCATATAAAATAGCGCCTGAGAAAATTGTGTTTTTGTATGATATTCTGCAATAGCGACCACCTGATGAATATGGAGGTAACTTCGCAATAAGATGCGATAATTGAATCGACGGCTGAATTGAAGGCCGAATCGAAGGCTGAATCGAAGGCTGAATGTGGTGCATACTTCACAGTGGTTCGACATCGTCTTGTCAGTCGAACAAATTTATTAATATGGACAAACTACAAGTCATCCAGAAGATTATGGACTCAGACGATCGATGGTTAGAAAAACAAGATAAGTATGGTGTTCTTTTTTATTTACATGTGTTAAATATTACGAATCTATTGATTCTTAAACAAGATTAACTTGGTGAGTTGGTGTCGGTCGCTCGGCATAATTCCATTCAGACTGCAAGATGGACTCGCTGTATTGCTTCCCGAAGGTGAACAGACGTAGAGTGAAGTATTTATCTGCCGTACATTTGATTAATACACATCTAAGAATTCAATTGCATCTGCCACTGAAGAGCTTAGAGTCTGAGCTGCCAATCTAACGTTCATCTTATGCTTTTCAAATTTCAGGTGGTTGGAAGTCAGCTTATTCCAAGGATGGGAAATCTTCTTATATTATTTCTTCTTATATCTTCTTATATTATTTTAAGAAGATTTTATTTTTGACCAAATTTCTTCTTATATCTTCTTATATTATTTTATTTTTCTATAGCTTTATAAAAGGGATTAAAATTGTAAAATCAGTAAATTTACTTAATTTAGTAAATACTAAATAGTAATAGACTATAGTAGAATTAATCACTAAAATGACGTCATATCGTGACATCATTAAATTTTTGTTTGAATGTCGAAAATCTTCTTATATTGCCTTAGATCTTCTTATAATGAATATAAGAATTAAGAAGATTTTTTTTCTGAAAAAATCTTCTTATATCCATCTCTGGCTTATTCCCCATCTTCAATCCCTTCAATGAAGGAGCCAATGTGTTAATGCATTTCTGGCAAGCTTCAACATATGGCATGGGTTGCAGATTACAAAAACATCTTCTCCTGTGGTTGGGTGTTCGAATTTGGTAACCATCGAGTTGTACGTTGCACCAAATTTACAGCCCAGCTGCTGAAAAGTGCTCAAGTTGACTGATGTCCCATCTGTCGTTACAGACCATACCTTTAACTCAGCATCAGCTGCCATTTCTAGTGCCATCTTGACAAGTTGTGCCTGAACTGTCGATGATACCTTATCAGTTAGGAAGTAGCCAATAGGGCATTTCCAATGACCTCAAGCACCAACCAAGAGGAAAACAAGTGCCTCTGAAGCCAATGTGTCAGGATCTTCTGGAATTGCTCCTCCCTGACCATAATCCACAAAACCAGCATACCAATCATTCTTCTGGTCCCACATTGTCTGCTTTCTAATGGACATAGCATCAATGACAATGCAGCAATCTTTTTTGATGGATGCATTATGGACTTGACTTGCTACTAGGGCTGTGAATGCTTCTTTAAAGAAATCTGGTTCACAGTTTACAGAGGATGACCATTTTCGAAGTAGGGATGGATTAGGTAATGGGATGATAGATCTTACATACCGGTATGCCTTGGGTGAGTAGAAATACAGTGTCAGTGCAAATTATTTTACTTCATCAGAATATCTTCTTGCAGTTGGTGCACTAGTTAAATTTTCTTTTGCATCTTGGAAAATAGATAGTTGTAAATTGTCAAATGCTGCTTCTGACATGCCACGAGTGCTAGGTAGTGATGTTGAAAATACTGATGCTACTGTATTCTTTTTTAACCTGCAGGTCCCATTTGCTGATGGAGGGATAGTATAATCTAACCTTTCAAAATGATTGCTGCAGATCAAACTGTATTGTGTTGCTTTCCACACTTTCCCAATGTTGTTTATTCTCCCACTTCTCAAGCAGAGCCTGATCTTTGAGAGGAAATCTACATTGTTATGAAAAGTGAAAAGGTGTAATTAAATTGCTATTTGTATATAGCTAAATGTAGCTAATATTTGTAATATAGCTAATGTATTAGAGGGGGGGGGGGGGTTCAGGGGGGGGGGCAATTGCCCTCCCAAAATATTTGAAAAAGGAAAATTTGGGCACTTCCTGCTGGGAATTTCAGGCAATTTTGATATGTATTGCTGTGAAATGTTCAAGCAAAATTCATGCATTTAACTAAGACTGAAAAATACAACTTAAAAATCAATATTTAACCCTAAATTTTTCGGGCAAAAGTCTCTGCTGCCCCCCCCCCCCCCCCCAAACAGAATTGGGCTGCTACGCCTATGAGCTTGGCATTTGGGCAACCATGTAATATGTATGCAGTGGGGCCAGGTTTAACAAAGGTGTACATCTATTGTTATTTTAATATAATTCCTATCATTCTTTGTGTACATAATAAATGAATCACCTTCATTATATTTGTTTAATTATTTCCTGTCTAAGGGCCTTTCCAGAGGTGAGTAAAATTGTATGGCATTAGTTAGAATATTATACTAGAGTGCATTCAGGACAGGAAAGAGTTAAATTATATACTATTATGGTGTATTACCTACTGCTAGTCTGTTGAATACAAAATAAACACTCACCTGTGAAAATAAATGTATGGCTTGTTTTCTTTGTCATCGCTACAATACCCATTACTTTTGCATCCACTAATCACACAATTAATTGGCATGTTTTATAACAAATTTTTAAAAAATTAAAAAAAAAGTTAGAAATAGACTTATTTTTAACTGTAGAAAATATTAACAAGAAAATACCAGAAAATTTTGCGCTCTGCCAAAAAGAAAAGTACTGGGGAGAGCTGAAGAATGGCAAATTTTTGTTTTTGTTCGTAAGTACTCATTTTTAGGCTTTTTACGGAAGTAAATGGCAAATTTGGACTATAAAAACTTAATCAAAGATAACTTTAATGAAGCTGCTGTCCATATTTTCCCTATGCTATGTCGAAAACCCTTAAGATATCCAAGCAAAACGAGAGTGAACTGAAGTTTCTGCGCGGTTTTTCGCCCGGACTTTTTCCCATTTGTTTAATAACTTTGTTATTTGTGAAGAGCTGTCTCAGAAAGTCACTTCAGCTGAAAGACTACTTGCTCTAGTTTGTTAGGGGCATAGAAATGCTGTTCCTATACGTAAAAATATTGTGAAACTTGGCAGAAAATAACGGTGTTTTTCGTACTGTATTTTCGTAAAAGGGACTGGGGCATACCTACATGTCAGCCTCCATGAACCTCCATGTTTGGCTTCAAAATTCCTGCCCGAGTTATCGTTCCAGTGGGCTAAATCCACTCATGACGATTGCAGTTTTACTCATAGCCACTAAAAACGCGCGAAATTTCAACCAATTGGAAAGCAGAAGTCTTTAGTGGTTACCTGGCCCATATTCTTTGATTGGGCCAGGGTACCAGGCTACCTCGCTGCCTCCTCCACAGGCCCTATTGCATCATGGACAGGTCACACACGCCGAATTTAGGGCCTGCAATTGCAAGATCCTGTAAAAAATTTGGCAAAACTTGGCACGGAATAAATTTGCGTAATTAACTACCATTGTTAATAGCCATGGCATATATCCGAAGATTTTGAAGGCCATTGAAGACTTATGACATACGAATCCTAGCTTTAAAATGCAGGAATTGTTGAAGAAAGCAATTACGGTTGAACTTTGTCAACTTTCGACCGGAATAATCAACGAAAATACACTTTAGTCTACCCAGAGACTCTTTGGTTTATACTTTTTCGGTTTCCACAACAACTGAAACTTGAATTACGCTACACTATAGCCTACAATTTAACAAAATTAAATCTCATTAACTCTTGGTCAGTTGACAGTCTTCGATAGCTAAATAAACCAAAAAAAAAACAATACGAAAAACCTGTTACTTTCCTGACCGTCGAATTTGCTTTTGTTCGGCAGATATTTTTCCCTTCAATTCCTTTTTGTCGCTAAAAATATTATTGGCAGGAGGTCGGTAATTCTAAAACATATTGGTTTCTTCATTGTCATGATCTGTAAGAAAGTTTAGACCGAATTTCCTTGTGGGTCACGGGGTTTAAAGAACTTGGACGTACGTTTGTTGAACAGCGGCCGGAAACTTGCAGGCCCTCTCAAAACTATCGCCTCTAGGGCCTAGTCTCGCTGTGCATAATGGGATCGGTCACCATTTTGTATACGGCAGGATCTTGCAGGCCCTCTCAAAAGTGTGACCTGTCCATGATGCAATGAGGGCCTGTGGAGGAGGCAGACCTAACGTAACTCTTCTTTGGTCAAGGCGTCAATAAAGTGATCCCTAGCCAACACTTCTTGAAGCTCCAGCAAAGCGTCAGGGTAGGCCCTAGCTTCTCGTCAGATTCTCGATTGCTTCAACCAACTCGGGCAAACATTCATCTTTTCTTTGCAACCGCGTCTTTAGCTTTGCCCGGGCAAGCTCCGACTGGTGCGAGACTCTAAATCGACTCGACAAGGCAGCAACCAGTATCTTGTAGTCTCCGCGATCTTGCTCGGATAAATTGCTCAAAATCAATGTCGCGGTGCCCTGCAGCGATGTGGCCAGAAACGAAGCCTTTTCAACGTCGTTCCACGCATTCATATCGAATTGGGCCAGAAATGCTTCCCAAGAAGACTTTCCATCAAAGGTGGGGGTGGGTGCTGTACTGGTCTTCTAGCCGGCCCCTTCCTTTCACCAACTGACAGCTACTTAGTGTGCCGCCCTAGCGTTCATTTGAATTGTAAATAGCGAATACTTGATATAAATAGCGTGTGTATTTTCAGACTGAATTATTATAGTCAGAAGTGAAAAGTAATAAAAGTGTGTGCAAACAACACCACGGTCTCTGACTTAGTAGCCTAGCACGGTACAGTATGTACACATTTTTTCAATTCTTTTAATTATATTTAAATACAGCAGACTTAAATTACAAATAACTATCACTTAATGTATCTGAATATAATTGGCAAGGCTTTTGACTGCATACACAGTATATACTACATACATTATGACTGTGTTGATGTTTGGTAAACAAATTTATGATAAATCACTGTCACTATAAATCATGCTTCTTACTGCGACAAAGCTGTCAGTGGAATCTGGAGTGTCTGATATGTTATGGCAAAGCAAGCGCCAAACAAATAGGCAGTGACTAAATAAATACCAGAAATGGTATGTAACAGATGTTTACGGTTGTTGCTCGCCAATGTTGAGATCGTACTGCGCACATAGTACGTTGGCGCCTGTAGAGGTACCACTATTGTTCCAAAAGACTAATTGTGTAATTAATATTTCAACACGGTCTTCACAAACTGATATTAAAGTAGAAAATGTAAAAACCGAAAAATCCAAATCTAAAATAACCTACAGCGGAGCTATACTCTCTATAATTCGCTTCCAATATACCTAAAAGAAATTGAAAATTATTCTTATATATACCACATTCAAATACAAACTGAAAGAATTTTTTCTGACAATGGTTGATGAGGTTGATCATCTAGAGGACCTTTCCTGCAATAAATGTAAACATGTTGTCCGATGTAATTGTAACTCGATGTAATTGTAACTTGTTTTAAAAACTGTAAATAGACTAGTTATCATTTAATTGTATATATTTTGTGAGGGCCATCGTTGATAATACCTATGCTGGTAAAGATGTCACCCTTCTTTTTCAAATGATTAATAATAATAATAATACGATAGGTAAACCGGTAATTCTTTATCTCGTTTGTCACATGCACAGTTACCTGTCCTTCCTTAAGAATTTTTAAACGCAACCTGATAATAACTATCTTAGTCATGGAGTTGTGTTCACGCTGTAAAAGTAATGTCTAAATTAGACTCTTAGTAAAATCGAAGAAATAAGTGTCCATCCATGCCGGTACGTGTTATGTTTTTATGTTTTTATGGTTGATCTTGATGTATATATATAACAGCAGCTTTTCCGTGCTCTGTTGAGCGTATGATAATAATGAGAGTGATTATCTATGATATTACAAATATGTTTGGCATGGTTATAGCGTGATTAATGACTAACTGACAGTAACTAGTAATGATTGTCATAACTAATATCACTACATCCCCCTTTCCGTGGGAAATGATTTTAACCAATTATATAATCCTGCTCGGTTTTACTATAAGAATAATAAGGGTTTTTTAATATATGTTCCTTCTCAGTCGTGTTCGTACTTAAGTTTATTGTTGAGTCAGTTCATTTGTAGTGGTCAGGTGGTTTTATTACCCTCCCGCTTCTCGTCATTATCGTTCCAGGTGGATGTCGTCTGGTGGTTCTCTGCTGGGCACCGGGTTCCTTTGTTGGTGAGGTGGTGGTGTTAGTGGTGGGCAGTGGAGTTGGTACATTCCTTATATGTATTCGATTGCGTCGTAATTCTCCTCCTGCCTGTGTCGTCACACGGTATGATCTTGGCACGTTCTCCAGCTTATCTTTAATGACTGCTGGGCTCCATTTGTGGGTTGTTGGATCTTGAATAGTTATGGCTTGTCCTGGTTGGAGTGGTGGTAGAGGCCTGACGTGTCGATCCTGGAAGTATTTTTGTACTTCTTGTCTATGTGCTATAACCTAGTTATGACGTCGTCGCTATTGTTCTCTCTAGCGATCTTGCGCGGAAGATTGTCTTGGACGTTTCTTCCTAGAAGGAGCTCTGCCGGGGATGGTAGCTTATTGTCGATGGACGTGGCGCGTAGACAGAGGAGAGCAATGTTTGTATCCGAATGCGTCTTCTTGGCTTTGGCTAGCAGTGTCTTTACCGTCTTCACTTGACTTTCGATAAATCCATTGCTACGTGGATAGTGAGGTGAGCTGGTAACGTGTTCGAATCCTTACTCCTTTGCAAACTCTTCGTAGTCGTTGCTGAAGTAATGCGGGCCGTTATCAGACCTGACAATCTTGGGAACTCCCTGCTCACTGAATATTTGCTTCAACATCCCGATGACGGTCTTGCCGTTATTTTGTCCCCTCGGCATTTTTCTCACGAACGGATATTTTGAATAATATAGTCCGATACCAGCAAGTATTCTGAATCATCTAGGTAGAACAGGTCATGGCAATAGTGTGCCATCAGTCGATGTGGAACTTCTGTCTGGGTTATAGGTTCTTTGCACTGCGTTGGCTGGAACTCTTGGCATACTCTGCAGGATTAGTGATGTTGTTGATGTCTTCGTTTATGTTTTTCCAGAATACCGATGTTCTAGCTCGAAGTTTTGTTTTCTCTGCGCCCTGTTGTGCTGCATGGAGCTTGTGTAGGACTTCTCCTTGGAGTTGTGTTGGCACGATTACCCTGTGACCTTTCATCATTATTCCATTATCGATGGATATTTCATCTCTGTAAGACCAGTATGGCTTGACTTTCTGAGGGACTTGGTTGATCATAGTTGGCCAACCTTCGTAAACAACTTTCTTGAGAGCCGCTAGCTCCTCGTCGTTACTCGTATTCTGTTTGATCTTCTCGATCATCTCGCTGCTGAACTGGGGGCATACTTCATGAATTTGTACGTTCATGTTTCTGACCGGAAGCTTCTCTTCTGGGGATAGTCTTGATAAGGCATCAGCCAGCAGCATATCCTTTGCCTGGCATATTTGATGGTCAAGCCGTCATACGGTTGAAGTCTAAGTAGCATTCTCTGGAGACGCGGTGGTGCGGTTGTTAGGTGTTTCAGGTGGATGCTCTCTAGCGGTTTGTGGTCACTGTGGACGATGACTGAATTTCCAAACAGGTATGTGTGGGATCGTTCGCAACCATATATCACCGCTAGCATCTTTCTTTATATGTTTACATATCTGGTCTCCACATCAGTCAGTGCTTTACTTGCAAAGGCTACGGGCTTTCCCTCTTGTATTAGTGCTGCTCCGAGACCTTGGGTTGATGCGTCTATTGAAGTGTGACTTCTTTGGCGTTGTCAAAATAGGTGAGGGTAATTTCGTCACTGATGGCTTCCTTGACTTGATCGAATGCCATTTGGTAGTTTGCATTCCATTGGAATGTGTTCTTCTCTTTCAGGATTTCTCTGAGCGGTGCTGTGAGAGTGCTGAGATTAAGATTTGCTATGAATGGTCCCATATATGTGGCTAGACCTAGGATGGTCTGGAGCTCGCGGCGGTCGGTTGGCTTCTTCATTTGTTTTAGTGCGGATACTTTTGCCGGGTCGGGTTTGACACCTTCTTCACCGTATATCACTCCAAAGAACTTGATCTGATTCTGTTTTATGAAGCACTTGTCTCGGTTGAGCTTTAAGCCTGTTTCTTGGCATCTCTTCATCATACCATGTATTATGTATAGGTTTCGATCGTATTCTTCGGTGGGTTTTCCAAAGACTACTACGTCGTCTGCGATTCCTACGACGCCTTGACATCTCTCAAACGTCTGATCGATTTTTGACTGGAAGACGTCTTGTGACATTTTCAAACCAAATGGCATGCGCTTGAATCGGTATCTGCCGAATGGCGAGTTGAATGCGGTCAGGTAGCTGGATGGCTTGTCGAGGGCTATATCCAGTAACCGCTTTTGGCGTCTAGGATAGAGAAGTACTTGGCGCCGGTGAGCTTGGGAAGAATTTCCTCTAGGGTTGGAGTAACGTGGTGATCTCTTTGTATTGCAGCGTTTAGATCTTTGGGATCTAGGCAGATTCTTAATCGGCCGTTCGGTTTGCGTTTATACACTAGACGTTAACTCATGCGGTTGGCTCGCCTTCTCGTACTTGTTATGATGTCGTGCTCCACCATTTCATCCAGCTCACGCTTAATGTCGTCTTTGAGGGTAATGGGTGCGCGACGAGGTGGGTGGATGACTGGTGCTACTGTTGGGTCCAGAGTGATGTGGTACTCCCCCTGGAACTTGCCGATTCTGTCGAAACACTTCGGGAATTGTGTGATTAGGTGATTTTTGTCTTTGTCTGTTATTCTGATAGCTGCATCTGGCTTGGCGTTCTCGTTCTTAGATGGTGTTTCACTCTTTTGTTTTGTTGTTTCCTCGACAGAACAGTTCAGGGTTATGAGTTTCAGCTCCAGTGCAGTTGGTAGACCGATGATGGTTCGTCGGTGACGTAAAAAGTAGCGGTTGTGCTGTCCCTTCGTGTGCGCATTTCAGTATGTCACAGGTGCCGAAGTGTGGTATTAGCGTTCCGCCGTATGCTGTCAGGGTAGTGCTCGATTTATCTAAGGCGCTGGCTTTGGGTTTCCCGTCTTCCTTTACGTCTTGTGGGAACATGTTACGATATATTCTTATCGGTATTATGTTTGCTTGTGCGCCAGTGTCGAGTTTCGCTTTTAGTTGCGCGTTCCGGTTTTTCGTGTTCGGTAGCGTCATATTGACTGTGACGAGTGCTTCGTCTTTTGTCTCGCTTGATTGACCCGGGGTGATGCTGTTTACTCTTTTTGCGTTTCGAATTGCTCGCTTAACTCGTCATTTTTTTGGAATTCGTGAACTCGTCTGTTGCTGTGGTAACGTTGATTATTCGTGCGTGATTTCACGGTGGCGTTTTTCTTCCGTTTCCACTTTGGTTCTTGTATTTGGGCTGATCTGGTTCATTTCTCTTCGTTTTTTGCCTGCCGACCTTGCTCCAATGGTTCGGTTTGGAACAGAAGTGGCAGAACTCATGACGAAGTTTTCGCCACATCGCTACGACCAAAACCTCGTCAAAACATACAAAAAATACGAAGAATTATAGAAAATATACTTCCTTACCTTTATAAAGTTTTGTTTTTACGATAATATTTGATATGTACAACATCTCAGTGATAAATGTTTTCAGTATTATGCTCTTTTGTTTGTCTCGAAAACTACCGACCCCATTTTGGGAAAAAATCAACAGTTCAATGAATCAACAAATTCTAAAATCTCATACTTCAAAATGACAACTCCGAGGGAGAGACTGAAACGAGTAAAGTCAGCAGTGTTGAATAAGTACCAGTCTCTTTTCCAAAACTACTTTTGAAGAACAATTTCTTGTGATGCAATAGTCACCGCGCCAGTCACTTCGTTCTTGGGGCTAGATGTTTCTCGAATTTCTCCCATATTGCTTTTGGCTTATTTTTTTCGTCTTCGTCCTATGTGGCGCCAAGTGTAAATATATTATTTAGCAAAATACTTGTCATATTTTCCATTATATACAAATATGTGATTGAAAAGAAACGCTTATTTATATATAATAAATTTGAGCGGACTTCATTATTTACAAATAATTAAGTTTTTCAAGTTATGATTTATATATAATTAAAGTTGCAATATTATTATTTACTAATAATCAAACGTGTTAATAAATTATTTGTAAATAATTATGTTTTGTAAAAATATTATTTACATGTTATTTATATATAAGGCCACGTCCACACGTATACGTTTTTCTAGCGTTCTCATATTGTTTCAGGTAATGAGACCATTGTTTTCTGCTCCCCTGAGGACCGAGAACAATATAAAAACGCTATGAAAACGCATACGTGCATGTGGACATGGTCTACTGAGTAAACCGTCAATAATTAGAAATTCATTATTTATTTATATATAATGAAATGGACGCCATCACAAAAAAGATTATTACTCAGGCTACCGCAGGTAAGGTTTTTGCGATTATTTTAATTTTTTTGCGACGCGTTATTAGTCTTCTGCGCGGCCGCTGGCGATATTGACCAATAAGCTTTGCGAAACTGAGGCATGTGACTATATCTATGCATGTGACCCGTGCAATGATAGCCTCCTTCGTAGGCGTTCTTTGCGGACCTCGATATTTTTGTCCCCCACTAACGCCTGCTCAAACGAGCAACACATTCCGTTCCGAGAGATTGACCAATCAGAGATAGGCTCCTAAAATCTGGGAGGCTGACCTTCACCTTGGCCATTCATTATACAACATGACCGTTAACCGATCTAAATTAATATGAAAGGGAAGGGTTGGTGTGGTATATTTATAATTATAGTGAAGATGGAGTATTTATATAGGACCGATACAAAGAACGCCTGTAAATGAGACTATACGTATAGTCGTATACTGCGACGGATTCGTTGGACAACGAATGAAAATCTGAATCGGCGAATCCGAACCATGCATCTACAGCTATAGACCTTGAGGCTTGAGCTGACCGTTTTATTAACCAATATTTCAAAGACTATTGCTTATACGGTTTAGTAAACATTTTGCGTGAATAGAATCAATTATTAGATGTACGTTGTAACTGTGAATCGCGATATGAATACATGTGCATGAAATAAAGTTAAAAGCGTCACTGGAATATATGAAGCTGACCAGACATCCAGGTAAATAATTATTATCCGCTAGATACATTTCGCCGACACTTGTAGCTTTTTTAAAGCTTTTCGCACAGATTTATTTACACGACCAGCAAGAACATATTCATAATACCATTATTATAGCTTTCAATTAATAACAGCGCTGTGTAATAACCAGATACCAGGATGCGTGGACAATGTCCGTAAATAGACGCACACAGTACTAAATTTGGAGGGTCGCAATCCCCGGTGGGGTATCTCGGGCCGGCAATCATTACACCACCAAGCTAGCGAGTCGCCAAGGCCTGGCAGACCCGTCTGGTGCTGGCACACGAATCGCGATCCTACTCCGTTAGGTAATAGTGGTGTTCCTGCGCGACCGAGAAACTCCTCTCCAATGCGACCTCTCCAGCTAACTGGAGCGAAGGTTTCGAGGAACGCGAACCTCCTCCAAAGGGAGCAGCTGATTGACGGATCAAGCCAAGATCCGAGCAACGGCAATAAGAGCGTCTGGAGCTTTTCGTACGCGCTGCTAGACCACCGATCGAGGGTGTTTATTAAGTGATCCGGAACTCCGGCCGACGCTGCTGATGTTGCTGCGTCTATTCGAAAAAACTGTGGCTGCTAGACGAACCAAATCCATGCAGCAGCCGTATGGAGCGGAGCCACTGGTTGACGAGGGGTGGAGATAACGGAACCGAAGACGACGAACAACGAGCCCGGTGAAATGCCCCGGAACGAGGTAGACCCGTAGGGCAGCCACAGCACAAACAGAATACCCGCGGATAGACCAGCATGAAGGATGACGCTCTTGCGGACGATAAGACAGCGACGGTACCACCGGAATCAATGACAGTGCAGACATCGGAGACTGAGGATCGAATTAGGAAGAGGGACAAGTAAACTTTGACACGCGGAGAAAACGAAAACGAGAAGCATCAGCGGAGGTGTTGAGATGACCTGTAACCGAAACCGAAACCAGCTACGGCCCCAGAGAGCACGGGTGGCGTGTGCTGTTGGGGCGCTGCCTCTCACCAATAGTTAAGCCCAGTTGAACGGGGCCAGCACTTGGATGGGGTGACCGTCTGGGAAAACCCCGTTCTCGAACTTGAATTTCATGTGAGTAGAGTTTAGTTGGTCTCTGCTGTGTTTCGAGGGTTTTTTGCAGGGCCCCGCGGTTTTCCTTCCTCTGTAAAATCACCACGTTAGGTCTTAGGCTCGGATGATTGGGCGACCACATCCTGTGCTTGCGACGTTAAATAAATCATTACTCATTACTCATGAAAGGCGACTACAGGGAATCATTCACAAAATGCAATCGAAGGAGCATCAGAACGAAAACACCACAGCGATGCGAACCAGTGTCAGTTAAAGGGAGCACCAAGACTCCCCACGCCGGATGCAGGAGAAAACACAGAGAGGTCGGGTATGAGTAAATTTGAGCGGAAAAAGCAACTAATGGTATTCCACTCGTGAAACAATGCCAACCACCATTGGAGGGCCCGACGAAAGTCAGCGTTGGGCGAGAACCGTGAACCGCGCCAGACGGTCAATTATGCGACGGAGGAATTCCCGACCCGGGCGGACAACTTTACACGCGTGGTGGAGATGGTCAATCAAGGATTCGAGCTCCTGGCAATGCCAAGTGCCCAACCCAACCACAAACGGAGGAGTGGTCCAAGATAAAATTCCGAAGACCCAGTGGTGTCACCTGGGAGTTGTTGGAGAGGATCCAATGAACTGCTGAAAGGGCACAGAACGCAACCAAATGGGAGGATAAGATCAACGTAAACTTGGTATCTCCACTCCATATACCGAATGGAAAACAGTCGTCTGGGTGCAAGGATTGGAATATTGTGATACAGGTAGATAGATAGTTTAATAACAAATTACCTAGCAGTCAACTAGGCTGAATGAGTATAAATTTACAATCAGAATTTTTTATACATGAATATTGGGGAATAAAATGTACAGTATAAGCGTCATTTAATTTGAGATTTTGGCGTTCATGCTATTGCACAAGCCGAGAAAAAGGACGCTTAGAACGAACAGTTCGAGTATTTGGTAGATTATATTGCCGACGTTTCCTGAGACTATCTGGCTTCATATCTAGGCGGTAGCAGTCTGACGAATCTAGGCCTTGACGTCAAACTTTGGTGGTACGGAGAAGGGACCAGTTACGCGGTGTCGATAAATTTCCTCTGCATTAGCCTATGTGGCCAGATCAGTTCTTGAACTATCCGGGGGGTACAAGCCGTAGAAATAAACAGGGGGAAAGGTCAGGGGGTAGGCCCTTCCCACAGACAGACGAGACATATAAGCAACAAGAATACCAAATTTAATGAACAGGTACGACCACACGTAGTAGCCAGAGATAGACAAAAATGCGCCAGAAGCCGTGCCAACGTGGCGTAACTACGCAAACCGCTCGTAAACCGCGCGCGTGAAACATGGTAGAAAAACAGCTGCACCATAGCTGCTCCAAAGGGTAACGGGAGCAACCTATGAAGACTGCGCAATGGCCAACTGCCTCGACAGCCATGTGAGCAGCACGTATGTTGATTTGATGCCATTCCAAGCGCTTTCACTTGAGGGACAGCCCCCCCCCCCCCCCCCCCCCCCCCCCCTCCGCCCCCCCGCAGGATAGACCCTTACGAAAACGTGGCGAGTTCTAAATTCATGTTAGACCAGTCGAGTAGGCCCAAAGCTGCGTTACGCCGAAAGCTTCGTCGTAACTGCGCCAACTGAGTATAGGTGCAGAAGGTAAGTAGCTGGTAAGCATGAGATCACGAGAGCGTTTAATGCAGAAGGCATTAGCGCAAATAGCAGCAATAAGGTTGTAACCCAGGCCCCATGACAGTGGCCGCGCAGAGGGGAGATACGCCCTTTAGCCAGGGCTAGCGCTGCACTCCCCCCGGAACCAAACAAAAAGGAACGATCATACCTGATAATTGATCTACGGCAATCATTCCAGTAAGAGAATCAGGACCAGATGATGGGGAAAGCGCTGTTGCCAGCCCCTGGAATCAGGGGGTGTAGCGTTGCCTGGAACTTTGGGGGGAAAGCGCAACCATGGCAGGTGAGGAGCAGAAAGCCATTGAAAAAGGGGGCCACTCTTCCTTCCCGAGGAAGTTGAGATGGGCGTTGATACTAACTCAAACCATTGAGACCGATTGAGACTGCGGTATATAGAGGCCGTAGGGGCCTGGTGACAAAAGCGAGTGGCGAACTGTCGGCAAAATGGCGCCAAAATTCGTTTGTATCGACAACGAAGCCCGAGGCGAAGAAAATGGTGTTGACGAAGCCGGTTGAGGACCTAACTGTAGTCCAGACGCTGAGGTTGAGCCCTGGATGGCTGGACAGAATGTGAGGCGACCACCAGCTATTGTTGTTTGCAAAAACACCCGAGGCTGTGAGGGACGAATCCAACGACGAATCTCGACAGTTTATAACGTCACCACTGGCTGTGGAAATAGCGAGGAAGCGGACTCTGTCATCAAGGATACTAGCTCGTTTAATGAGGCAGAAGCTTGTCGATTACTTTAGGGAAAAAACGAGGCATCAAAACCACGAAGAACCACTCAAAGAACCCCTCGAGAAACGGTGCCAACAATGCTGAGCCCGGGGCCCAGAAAACACTGACTAGTAGTTCCGGATATTGCATCAGCCTTCTAAGCACGCACGTATCACGTGCCTTTGATCAACAGTGCCCAATTCCTGATCGCTGGAGGGTGACACTTCACGTGTGCCATGCGTGACCAGATAACCCCTAAGAACCGGGGGAGTTGGAGCCACCCAAACAACACACAGCTAGTTTTTAATATTATTTATTGCATAAATCCCAGTAAACTAATTTGGGCAGTCGCTTCAGACACTATAATACACCTTAGCTTTGAGCTTTTGTTTACAATCTTAAATTTCTCTTACGCTCTAGCTTACGCTCTACACTAACTTTCACGCTTATTTGTTTGCATAGGCAGCAAGAACATAGTCAAAACAGTATTCTTCGTAAATTTCGTGAACTTCTAGGCTAAACTTTTCAAAATATTAGCTTTCGACTAAACAAATTACACATAATACCAGCCCAGGACGGCTTTATTTAGCACGAATGGTGTAATTTCATTGGTCCATGTGCACAAAAGGAACGGAATGTGTTGCTCGTTTGAGCAGGCCTTAGTGGGGGACGAAAATATCGAGGCCCGCAAATTAAAGAACGCCTGCGAAGGAGGCTAGTGCAATGACTGCATGTGCCAGCCTTCTTTCTTTTCCACTGAGTGCCCTTTCTCGTCGTCTTGGATGTGTTTTGTGTGTTCACAGACATAGTTATTGGGCAGTACTAATGTCGCTGGCAAGTACCTTGATATGATATACGCTTACAATCGCACACGCCGCTGATTAAATGAACTTGCAGGTGACACTTTCTAGGTAAACATGAAGCTGTGCAATAAGGCGAAGAGACTTGACATATTGAACGCTGTACATGTGTGGAAACAATACTTTCTTTCTTTGCTTTCCTGATGTCTGATCAGTGATCACTCGTCTCGGATGTGTTCTGTGTGTTCACATGACAGACATAGTTATTGGTCAGCCGCCTGGCAAGTATCTTGATATATGATATTATTATACACTTAGGCCCATTATATAATTTTAAATTTAAAATTGTTTAATCTCTTTTTGATCGTTTATAGTTTATATTTTTAAATTGTTTTAATCTTCTTTTTACCGTTTTTTCTTGTAATATGAAACTATATTAATGTTATATATAAGTGTATTCAATATAATCTTTAAGTCATTCTGAAGATGTTACTGGTTAAGTAACGAAACGTCAATAAATATATTTTGTTTTTAAATGGTTTCCTTTTGTTATGGTATTGCATTTTAAAATTTTGAGCTGGGCTCTTATATTCATTTTGCGATTACGGTTTCCGCCCGCTAAATGTCGTAAATCACTTGCTACACTTAGGCCCGGTGTCACAGGAAATATGTCCCCCCAAAAAATGTGTCCCCCCCCCCAGGGACGGCCCCCCTCTTTAAAAGTAAAGAAATATATATTTCTGAATGATAAATTATAACAGCTAAATATTTATTTACAAAAACGACGTATCTTCCCCCGCAAATTAGTGTTTAGTTAGCTAAAAGTTACTATTTGTCGACGAAAATTCACCCTAGGCGGACAGCAGCATCACCTATCCCCCAGCTACTACACCAGTATGACCAATACGGATCGCTTTTGAGAGTCATCGCTCATTGAAAAAAGGCGTCTACTGCGTTTGCGAATCATGACTACCATGCATAATAAATACTTCCGTATATACCGTTTTTTGAAAAACGGTTAACTACACTATTATATTAATAACAAAGCAAGAAAATGGTGAGCTGCAAATCAATTGCAAATAACTTTAATCAATATTTTTCAACGATAGGGTGCAAACTAGCAGAAAATATTCAAATAGTGATACTGATGACTGATCCACTACGTTTTGTGACTCCTATAGAAGATTCATTCCATTTTAGAAATATTGTATACCTTGAAGCATTAGATGAGATAAATAGTTTAAAAACTAAAAAAGCACAAGGAATTGATGGTGTAAGCATGCACGAAGCTATTAAAAGATGCAGGTGATACTGTATTTGAGCCATTGGTTAACATTTTTAACTTGTCGCTTCATACGGGAATATTCCCAGATGACTGGAAGATGGCTAGGGTTTTACCAATATTCAAAGAAGGGTATAAAACTGATTGTGGGAACTACCGTCCTATTTCTATTATTTCTGTCGTCGCTAAATTATTTGAAAAACTAGTATGCAAACAACTGAGATTGTTCGTGACTAAAAATAACATAATTGCGGAACAACAGTCTGGGTTCCGGCCTATACATTCTACAGAAACCACATTGCTTAGCGCTACAAACGAATGGCTGTATAACATGGATAATGGCCTTATTAACGGAGTCCTATTTCTGGACCTTAAAAAAGCATTTGACACGGTTAATCATCAAATTCTAATTTCTAAACTTGAAATGTATGGTATACGCGGGTACAGTCTTAAGGCCGTGTTCACACTGAGATCGATCTTATCAGATCGATCTCAGATCGATCTTGAAGCGAACTGATGATCTTGCTGTTTACGCGCGTTCACACTGCTCCTAGCGAGGATTAGAGCTACGAATGAAGATCTTGTTTCCCAGGCAACGAGTTGCTCGTACCCAGGGTTTTGTTTCCGCGACTTCGATCGGGTGTAAAGATGGCGGATGTTGCGAACATAAACATTCGCTATCGAAATATTTCTGTCGCCGTCCAAGTCATTGAACATTATCGAAAAAGACTGAAGAACGGACAACAAAGATCAATAATGATCTTGAGACGTATACTTCGGAGAAGGAAACATAATAGGTCTGTTTAAATATAGTGACGTTATGGACAGATGATAATCTATGGCTGGAAAATTTCCGAATGTCGAAGGATACTTTTGAATTTCTTTGCAACGAATTAGTAACTGAACTTCACAAAAAGGACACCAACTTCAGGAAGGCCGTTCCAGTGGAGAAAAGAGTTGCATTGTGTATCTGGAGTAACTCGAGAGTAACCACTGTCGAACAGCATTTTGCTAATTTTCTTGTACACATCGGTGTTTTTATGTGTACCAGCGAGCTTACTTTGGATAACTTCATTTCCCCATGCTGTTATCAAAGCAAGGCATTCTTTTTCGGACCATGTTTCACCTTTTTTCGCCATCCGAACAGGAAAAAGTTAGGCTCGGAAGCGGGAGGACTTGGCAGGTTGCAGCCCCCCCCAATAATTTGCTAAAAAAAATTTGCAACATTATTTTGAAGATGAAAAAATCTGTTAGATATTGCCCTGGATTTGAACATGATTTTAAGTATCCTTAACTCCAATATAAATATTCTTGATTTCTTGGATATCTTAGGGCGCTTTCCAATTGACAAGGTTAGATCGATCAGTCCGGCCAGAATGGACTTGCTTTTGATTAGGACCACATTTTCCAGTAAGACCATCCCAGGTCTAAAACGAATCGTGTTCCATTTAACCGGACTGGCCATGGCCGGTCTAACCGTGTAAATGGAAAGCCCCCATAGTTACTAATGAATCTTAGGCATTGCAAGAGTCACTCAAATTACGTCTTGTTTATTTTTATGTAAAGTTTGAACTATGCCTGCCGCAAAATGAGCTGAAAACATTCGCTCAAATTGCAGGAAATGGTGTTTCCAAGGTTCTATATTTCAAAAATTTCCGGGGGGGGCATACCCCCGTACCCCCTATAAATGGGGTCACTAATTCGCATGGCCCCGCCCTTTTCAGCCCCTCCCCCCAATAATCCAATATGAATTTGCTTCCGACGGCCCTGAAATTAAATACCTGTTTTGGCAGTTATGCAATCAGAAGTTTACCTCTAAGTAAGTTGTAACCACTGTAGACTACTAGACTGTTAGTAAGTTGTAACCACTGTACATGCACTGTAGTTGTATAACCTAAATTACCTAATCTTTAATTAATAGTATACTAGATTATAGAAATAAAAGCTGTAACTTTATTAACTTCTCTGTCTTAGATTGTATATTGTGTTCTATCTAGTATTAATCTAGTTGTCTATAGCAAAAAAAAAAGGCGCCCAAATATTTGTCCAGTATTCTTTGGAGTTAAGACATGTACAAATAAGAACTTTTCAATTTCATCCTCCTGGTGCTTCTAATTTAATAGAGTTTAATAGTTAATACACCTATCGTGATTTCCTCAAAACACCAGGTTTTACCGCACTTTCATGCGCGAAAGTATGTGATTTTTGCGTGATTTTTTATTGAGTTTCGTCGGTAAATTTTGGAACAAACACCCCCCCAGTCGAAATGCCCTCGGTACGCCACTGCGTGTACCCAACAAAAAATCCCTTGGTATGATACTTGATGAACAGTTGAAATGGGACAAAAATAACGAGGTACAATGTAAGAAAATCTCGAAGAACATCGCACTTCTCAGAAGGGCAAAATTATTTGTTCCTCAAAATATCCTTGTAAAATTGTATAACGCTTTAATATTGCCCCATTTCAACTATTGTTCGACTATTTGGAATGATGGCTGTTGTAGACATATAAACAAGTTATTAAAATTACAAAAGAGAGCGGCGCGCGTGATAACTGTAGCACTTACGAAGTTCGAAGAAATACTGGAAAAACTAGACTGGGTTACAGTCGATAAGAATCTAAAAAACCGTGAAAATATAATGACATTTAAGCTTTAACCGGAAAGTTACCTACAATCCTGGCCAAAAGTCCTTGGGACACCACGCGTAAATCTCTAACACAACTTCCTGTCTATTCACATCAAACTTATGTTATTTAAAGGAATTATTTTATTCTCCCTCCCCCCTTCCCCCAATACAATGTTGGACTAGGTACCTGCGAAGATTTTTTTACCAAATGCAACATTGTGCCGGGGGGAGGGGGAAATTTTGTGTCCATTTTGTTAAGGCGGGAAATTTGCTAATTTAGTTTGCCAGTGTCCCAACAATTTTGTCCAGGATTGTAGTTAGGCTTGCCAATTTGTTCACTAAATGTGAAAATGAGAATTACAATTTACGAAGTAATAATGTTAAACTTTCTTTGGGTAAACCAAAAACAAATTTTATGAAAAGAAGCTTTTCTTATAGAGCTGCTAAATCATGGAACGAATTTCCGAGTGAACTGACTAACGACTTAACGCAATCAGTTTCATCTTTTAAGAAACTTTTGAGTGATTATATTAGATTAAATTAATATTTTTATACAATTCTTAAATATTTCTGTAAATAATTATTACATTTTTTGTATCCTGTAAATAGTTATACATGTATTTAGATATGTTTATGTATGTATACACGGCCTTTGAAAACCAGCTTGCGCTGAAAGGCTACCGTGTTAAAATAATTTTAAGCCCTTCATTAACCTCGAGCCAACACGCTCTTTATTAGAAAGCAAAAAAGAGTTTCTTATCTAAATATATATTTAGCTGTTATAATTTATCATTCAGAAATATATATTTTTTACTTTTAAAAAGTTTTGTCCACATTACACGTATATCAATTATCCTGTAAGGAATCATTCTGAGGGGGGGGGGACAAATTTCCGAAGAGGGGGACATATTTCCTAGGAAATGTGTCCCTGGGGGGACATTTGAGGGGGGGGACAAATTTACTGGGACACCGGTTCAAACGTCGCTCTTCTCATGCGCCGAACCTATAATACAAGCATTAAGTGCGGCAGAAGAGCGACGTTTGAATCTTAAGAGCGGCAAATTGTATTAGGAGCGGCAGATTGTATTTGGAGCGGCAAGGCTAAGCTTGCACCCTGCGAGCAGACCCTTATAAAATATAAATACTCACCGTAAAATATTTATAGGCTCTGCCGAAATCAAGTCGAATCTTTTAAGTCGCCACAGTCCAAACTTCTGGACTAGTCATTCAATCTCGTTTTCTTCCGTCAAACCGGTTTTTAGGTCGCACGCATTGAATTTAGGGGAAAACCGACTGCCAAATCTGAGCCCGTTGTACTGTTTTGTTGTTCAGGTCCAACCTCGTACCCAGGGCCTTCTCTGCTTTCAAAATGGCGCGAGGAGAAGACCCTGGCAAAGGCTGGTCACGTGATTCCAAAATACTCCAAGATTCTTGGAGTATTTGGTCACGTGGATAATTTGAGCTTCGCCCGTCCTGGGGGGAGCGGTTGATTCGGTTCTTATAAAGGTAGAAGGTTCTTGCAAATCCTGTAACGTTATTAAATAGATATATTTCAACATTTACGACATTTGCTGGATAATTCATATTTGTTGCCGTCAATCGACAATCGACAGAAATGAAGCCGAAGGCGACGAACGATCATAAACTGATAAACAGAAATCCGCTTTCAATAGAACTACTGTGGTTTATACAGGTACTGCTACATACACTTAAAATATTCGAATGCTGTTGATTGTTGGAAGTTTATTTACCGTCCAGTATAGTACATTTATGTTTCTTGTTCACACATTTGGGATTTGTGGAAATTTAATTGTTGTATCTGTCGATTTATACTCAAACGGCATATTCGAATCGAATCTGCTGTCCTCGTTGACTTTGAGGTTGTACTTTAATACAAATATTCGATCAACAACAATACGATCGACGAACATTATAGATCAGCACTGAAGTCTTTGACTTTGTATGAAACTTTTTAAATTAGATTCGGAAAGTCCAGAAAGCGAAATAAACACTTCTTGCTTGCATAATAAAGCAAATATGTTGTAGTGCAGACGATTCTTACTAAACACGGTCATTCTGTATCTGTATCTGTATCTTTAATCGGTAACTACAATATTACAAAATAAAAGTAATAATTAATAAACTTAAAGCTAATTCAGAAAAGAAAGGACGTGCTTGCTGAAGCTTTCGGAGCACTTGTTATTAACTATTTGCTCTGGAAGTTTATTCCAGGCAGGGATAGTGCGAGGGGAAAATGAGTACTTAAAGACATCAGTACGTACAGAGAGGTGTTTGTATGTCTGGGAGTGTTTCCGTCCGGTAACCCCGGTAGATAAGGTGGCGTACTGATTTGGGTCAACAGCATTGAGACCAAGAGTTGCTTTATGAAAGAAGCTTAGGCGGAGGCACTCACGGCGTTTAGAAAGGAGAAGCCAGCTCAGGTCAGATAACATGGAACTGACACTCGACTCCATCGAGTAGTCCCGATTCACAAACCGTGCAGCACGTCTTTGCACCTTCTCAAGCAGGTTTATATTTCGCTGGCTATAAGGATCCCATGCTGAGCAAGCATACTCCAACGAGGGACGAACAAGAGCAAGGTAAAGCCTTGCCTTGACCTCGCGAGTAGAATGATAAAAGTTACGAGCGATGAAGTTTAGCGTCTTGCTTGCCTTGCTTGATACGTGTTCACACTGCTTGTTGAAGCTAAGATCTGAAGATAGGATGACTCCAAGGTAAGGATGAGAGTCAGTTTTCTTTAGAACCTTGCCATCCAGAAAGTAGGTAGTGGTAATTGGAGACTTACTGCGTGAGATATGCATTGTGAAACATTTGTCACAATTGAAACGCATTTGCCATTTCTTAGCCCACAAAGATAGGGCATCAAGATCAGTATCATCAGTTTGGAGCACTTCCGAAGAAAGTGCAGAGGAAAGCTGAAGGTATAAAATACAGTCATCCGCAAACAGACGGATCTGAGAGAGGATACCTTGAGGAAGGTCATCAATGAATAAGAGGAAGAGTAGAGGTCCAAGTACAGACCCTTGTGGTACACCAGACGTTACTGCACACACATCAGAATGGTCGCCATCGATCACTGTCACTTGTGTGCGGTTTGTTAGAAAGCTCTTAATCCAGGGCAAAGTGCGCTGCCCTGTATACCATAGGCAGAAAGTTTAGCAAGTAACCTTTGATGTGGGACAGAATCGAAGGCCTTAGAAAAATCAAGCATAAACTGATTAACTGATTAGTCATTAACTGATTTGATAAACTTGTTAAGAGAATGTCTTGTTATTTGTACGGTTTGGTTATTCTTGAGTGCCTAAATAGTTCGCTGAATAGTTTTACATACGTACGCAAGCCAACTATACTCTGTTTATCAGTGACTGTACCGCACCCCCCGGTACAGTGTGAGTCACTCATCAAAATACTCCAAAATTATTGGTGTCACGTGACCAGCCTTTGCCACGGGGGGTAAGGCTTTCATGAAGTACTTGGGTTATGTAGGACATGGAATTATTACCATGGAATTATTACCAGGGTTAACCTGAATGTCAGGCCTTTATTTGTTCCCGCCTTCCGCTAAACCCGGTAGCGCGGGCAGAGGTGCGGGCGAGCGAGAAGGCGAGAAAAACAAAGGCCTGAGGAAACTCTTAACAAAACTGTCTTCCGCCCACTTTGCTATTTTTAAACATGAACGAGTATGATTGATATGAGTTGTCAAAAGAACAAAGCGTATGTTTTGATTTCATCCCACAGAAATATATAGTCTTTCTCCGCGTCTGGACCAGTCTAGGTAGACTTGCAATAAATACACGAGCTCGAATTGAAGGCGTTTGTCCATGGTATCTAGACCCGATCTAGAGAAGAAGTCGAAGAATTGGAAAATACGATAAGAAACCGAGAAATTTGACAATTTGAGAGTATACATATATATTGATTCAAAATTCCACCATAATAAAATATAAACACGATTTGATAGCCGCCTTGATATAGTTTCGACTAAATTAATAAAATATATAATTTTGTAGCACAGGCTAGAGCGTTGGAGAAAAGGATCGACTGGATATTGATCGGTTTTATATTAAAAACAAACGCAATAGTTTGGGAATTATTTTATACAGTTTTAGAATTTAAATTTTAGAATGCAGGTAGGCCATTTAATATATTGATACATAATCATAAACACGTCTCAACCGTATAAACTCAGTCATCCACATAGTGACTAACTGTTCCGAGATTCCCGTTCTGTAACTTACGGGTCCACTTTAATTTCTGACAACCATTGTTCAGCACTGCCATAAACAACTTGGACTTTCGCATCGGCTTCGCCTTCAGTAGCCATCGTCCCTGATCATCGAACGAAGGACCCAAGTCAGACTGCTTTTCTCAAGGTCTCCACCTGCTACAACGAAATTCCTCACCGTGCCATGTTGAAGTCGATGAAGTTCAGAGAACACAAATGGCAATATCTGATATATCAGACTTTTACCAAAACCAGTGGGCAAAACAGCAAAGACATCTTGGCTCGTCAACAGCGAGCTTTCGAATGCACGTCGTTTGTTCTGGTTTCAAAGACTCAAAGCCGAAATGTGTCAATGAATTTAACAAAGCGGTTTCGAAAAATCCTCCTATGGTTTGATTTTCCGACATAATAAATGATTAAATGAATGAATTGGTCACAGAAACGTACACAATAAACACATTCGAGAAATGGCGATGACCTTGTCACGGTGTGCACCTTGACGGTGCACCTTCGGGCAGTTGTTTATCTGAATGAACCAATCAAAATCCTTACTTCAATTAGTCAGCCAATCAGAGCTCCCGTCCATGAGATGGACGGATTCCCCACAGTTTTGTTAAGAGTTTCCTCAGGCCTTTGTTTTTCTCGCCTTCTCGCTCGCCCGCACCTCTGCCCGCGCTGACGGGTTTAGCGGGAGGCGGGAACAAATAAAGGCCTGACATTCAGGTTATACCAGGGTCTTCTCCTCGCGCCATTTTGAAAGCAGAGAGGGCCCTGGGTACGAGGTTGGTTCAGGTCCAAGTCCAGGTCTGGCAACAAAACGCGACGTTAATTATAGTCCATTTCAGTTTGCTTTTGAAATCCGATACGTATAATTGAAATGAACATTCCGAACTTAGGCCTAGGTCAAACGTCGCTCTTCTCATGCGCCGAATCAAATAGATGTATTAAGTGCTACAGAAGAGCGACGTTTGATTCAATTAAGTGCAGCAGAATGGATTAAGTGCGGCAGAGCTCACTTGGAGCGGCAGGACCTGTCGCATTATGCGACACTGGAGCGACGCCAAGTCAAACGTCGCTCTTCTCATGCGCCGAACTAAATGCATAAATTATTTTACCTTAAAATTCGGGCTGAACGAGAGCTGAGCATGTGCAGATACTTGACGCAAGGCACTAAACGAAGATCTGGGTACGAGAATGCGGAGAACAAAGACAAAGTCAACCACATTTTCGCATACGCTATATCCTGTCGGTTGTTTATGCAACAAGATAGCATCGTTGAAATATATCTTGTAAGTATGTTGTTAGAAATCAGATGAGCTTTTATTTGAGTTGTAGTTCAAGTTCCTGCGTTATGTCTAAATTTTTTCAATGTCCAAAATGTTCACACCATGTTTTGAAATATATTTCTTTTCCCATGTTTGAAGTAATTATTGTGTGAACATTTTGGACGTTTTAAAAAGTTCCACATAACGCAAAAACGTAAAATATGCATCAAAGGAAAGCTTATGAAATTTCTAAGAACATACGTACATGATATTTTTTAACAATGCGTAGTTAGGAAGTTATTAAGCATCTTCTTCCACGACTGTCTGACAAGTATAACAGACGGCGGATTTGAAAGTGAAACTTGAGGCGTCACGTATATAATTTAATATCGGGGGCCCGTCGTCTAAACTAAAATCAAACTTAGTATTATAGTATAGTTTTATTAAATTCGAGCAATCTATTTGGTGCAATGTATGGATTAAAGCCTGTCGAGATGATAGCGTTATTTATACTTGCTTGAGAAATACAAAATACAGATGCACCTTTTGTTTACGAAAACCGAATTAGGAGCGACTCTGGAGCGAGGTTTGATTCCATGTCGCTCTACAGTCGCTCCAACGTCGAATCTAATTGTAGATACAAATTTAAGTCGGCAATTTGTTTCTGCTTAACCAAGTATCTATTATTATATTCTATACAACAAATAATCTTCTTCTCCGTGATTTTACCAAAGAAATTCAATTCAAAGCTTATTAAATTCGAACTTCACGACGAACTTCCGTACCAAGTTCCCAACCTGTAATTCCAACGAATGTTGACAAACGAATTTCAAAAGCAAGCTGAAACTGACTATAACAAATCACAAAATCACGATTGTTTTAGCAGATTATTATTAGAACATTGGAGCATGAATAAGAATAAGAATAAAAAAAGAATAAGACGTTATTTTTAAGTAGACCGCGTGGGAAAAGGACTAAGGAGAGACAGTAGCTTAATTAGTAGCGTCAATTAATGGGGTTATGAAGTAACCAAGGTTAAACCAAAGAAGATTGCCCTGCGCGCATGCTTGACGAAGAACAAACAGTTTGAAATACGATATGGGGCCTCACGCAGAGTGTTGACAGCTACGCGAACATGCTGCTGAATTAGAAAGACAGGTGAGAATTGTCACATAGACAAGCAAAGCGCAAAGTCAATCAGAACGTTCTTGTCGCACCCACCATCCCACCCCTATATTAACAACCGCTGTCCATCAGTTCTATAAAAACTGATGTTTGAAGGGTACAGTTAACCCCGGCTGGTGATCGGATCAGGATAAACAGGATCAATTACCCTGATCCTACTCCAAGCATCATCGAGCGGAGTAAGCATGAACCAGTCGGTACGCCGGTAACCCAACCATCCATACGGGTAAGTATAATAACGGGGGACACAAGAGGACAACGGTGATATAATCGACGAATGGTTTAATTCAAGTTCAAGAGCAAACTTTACCACACATATTTAATAATATATTATATATTAAACTTGAATAGTTTAATTAAGCTACTGCATCACTTTAGTCCTTTTCCCACGCGGTCTGAGTTTGTCTGAGAATGTTGTGCATTGAAATACTTACAGGATTTATATATAAATCCTGTAAGTATTTCAATGCACAACATTCTCAGACAAACTCAGCCGCGTGGGAAAAGGACTAAGGAGAGACAGTAGCTTAATTAAACTCATTCGCTGGGGACGAGAATGAATTAAACTATTCAAGTTTAATTGAAATACTTACAGGATGTATATATTATATATACACCCTGTAAGTATTTCAAACATGAATTGACGTCATCTATGCGCTTCGCTATTAAGCCAGAGATTAGACTCGATTTCGGCAGAGCCTTATTTTACGAGTTGCTAGTGGTAAGTATTTATAAGGGTCCGCTCGCAGGGTGCAAGGCCTGTCGCATTATGCGACGTTGGAGCGACTCTGATTCAAACGTCGAACTTCTCATGTGCTGAACCTAATGCATAAATTATTTTACCTTAAAATTCGGACTGAACAAGAACTGAGCATGTGCAGAGGTAGGA
The DNA here is from genome assembly GCA_035771165.1 of Paragorgia papillata. Lineage (NCBI taxonomy): Eukaryota > Metazoa > Cnidaria > Anthozoa > Scleralcyonacea > Coralliidae > Paragorgia > Paragorgia papillata. The sequence goes on from JAWNZC010000265.1 coordinate 2,471,879, forward strand.
GAATGCGGTAGAATCGTAGGACAAACGCTTTATATGAAATTTCTAACAACACACGTACATGATATCCTTAAACAATACGTTTAAGAAGTTACTAGCCGTCTTCTTCCAAGCCTATGTGACAAGTAGAATACGTGGCGGACTTGAAAGTAAAAGTTGACTCAAAATCTCAAATCGAAAGATGCAGCTGTGTCGTCAAGCTAGAATCAAACTAATTTTATTAAATTCGAGCAATTTGTGCTTCAAATGCGTTCGATGTAGTGTGGATTAAAGTCTGTCGGAACGATAACATTATTATCGCGCTTAAAATAGAATTGACTTTCGTTTATGAAAAGCAATTAAGAGTGACTGTTTTTTTCTTTTGTCTGTAGCACTGCATGTGACAACCAGCGCATGTTAGGCATGTATACGATTGCAGCCGCTCGATAACACTTCAGTATACCTTTTACCCAAAACACCTTCACGGCTTCAGCCCGAGTGAACGCCTGACAAGGCGTCTTGTTGTATATAAATCATAACTTGAAAAACTTAATTATTTGTAAATAATGAAGTCCGTTCTGACAGTGACTATAGTAATGTCATAACTAATATCACTACAGCACGATCACCTGCTGTTTTCAACTGAAATTAATTAAATAAATTAATCGTTTATTTATCTTAATACGTCACAATATATCTCACCACTCTATATATCGCAGTGGTGGTATTGGAAATCCAAGTAACCTTTCGGGAACTTTATGACAACGGTCGGACTCTGCCATGAAGAACGTTCTACTTTTTGTGCTGACTATATTGACACTTGTCAACTTGCTCGATTGTGCTTCAGTGAAAAGCAAAAAGAAACCTTGTGGTTATGGAACAGCTGAATATGTTTTAATCATTGGTATTTATTATTATAATTTGAATCTGTAATAACCATATAGTGCTAAATGTAGAAACAGCCAGTGAAGATATGCTAACTTTACTCATGGGCAGGCTTGGACTGCATGGCTATTATAGTCCATTTCAGCTTGCTTTTGAAATCCGATACGTATAATTGAAATGAACATTCCGAACGTTGCAATGTTCCGAACTACGTTGCGAGGTAGATACAAATTTAAGTCGGCAATTTGTTTCTGCTTAACCAAGTATCTATTATTATATCCTATACAACAAATAATCTTCTCTTCCGTGATTTGGTTTATTTCGCCATATTGCAAGGGGTGCAAAACCATTGGTGCGAGCGCGCGGCCATGCCTATTTATCCTTGTTAAAATCATGGCGAAACTTGCGAAGCAACAAGGATATCGCTTCGGTTTTTGTCGAATTCGTCTTTAATCGTCGTTTGGATCGCTTTTCTGTGGGCTAGTATGTTCGTTCTTTGATTTTAGACCATTATCGCTGATAACCAACGCGTAAAAACGCTATAATACGAACGTTTCCTCAACTGAGGGGTGTGGCTGCGCTGTTATGACGAGCACGACTGAGTGACCATTTCAGCAACGCAATGTAAAACTTTAGCTCTAACTCTCTTGTAAATCACTCGAACTTCAAGCGTATAGTAACGTAAGTAACCAGAGGTTCATCTTCGTCATCTGAAGTCTGAAATATCCTCTTTCTCGTTATCAAACGAAGTGTATTATGTATATCTCCTCGCAGGAAAGGGATACGTTTCGGGTTACGCGTGTTTACTTCTAATATGTACACGTTATTAACTGGCATATACAGGGCAAAATATAGTTAAATGCAGTTTAAGTCTAGATCTAACTATTAAGTATAAAGATAGAATCGTACATATCGATTGTATTTTTGTCGAATTAAACGTATAATTATTTTGAAGAACGAAGCAATTTTATTTGGAAAATTTGACACCATTGGCATTGAAGGCTGATAAACAAGTGGAAAATACGGATATTCTAGACAAATGTTTGTTTACGCCAAGTTTGCCGAAATCTGGTGATTTGGCCGCTTATTAAGAACCAAAATTTTAAGATAATACCTCTTCACCCAACATTCTGGGTTGTTATCGCAGTATCCCACTATACAGCGAGGCGTTTTGACGGTTTTGTCTCTGCTAAAATCGACAAACAGCCGCGTGTCTGCCACAATGGCGCAGCGACCCCTCAGTTGAGGAAACTTTCGTATTATAGCGTTTCTACGCGTTGGTTATCAGCGATAATGGTCTAAAATCAAAGAACGAACATACCAGCTCACAGAAAAGTGATCCAAACAATGATTAAAGACGAATTCGACAAAAACCGAAGCGATATCTTTCTTGCTTCGCAAGTTTCGCCATGATTTTAACAAGGATAAATAGGCATGGCCACGCGCTCGCGCCAATGGTTTTGCACCCCTTGCAATATGGCGAAATAAATCTTGAACTCCCCTATTCGAACTTCACGACGAATTTCGCGAACTTCCGTACCAAGTTCAAATGCAAGCTGAAACTGACTATAACCGTTCTATTAACCGTGCTATTACTAAGGACCTTTTATACGGGGCAAAATAAGCCACGGCTTAAATAAGTCACAAACAGCTCGTATAAACGGTCATTGATGTGGACTAAAAATAAGCCCAAGCAAGTCCAAAATAAGCCGCGGCTCAGTATTAAAGAATTGACGTTCGCGACTTAATTAAGCCACGGCCTATTTAAGTCGCGGTTTATTTTGCCTCGTTTATAGTCAGTTTCAGCATGCTTTTGAAATTCGTTTGTCAACATTCGTTGGAAGGTTGGGAACTTAGTACGGAAGTTCGTCGTGAAGTTCGAATTTAATAAGCTTTGAATTGAATTCCTTTGGTAAAATCACGGAGAAGAAGATTATTTGTTGTATAGAATATAATAATAGATATACTTGGTTAAGCAGAAACAAATTGCCGACTTAAATTTGTATCTACCTCGCAACGTAGTTCGGAACATTGCAACGTAAGTTCGGAATGTTCATTTCAATTATACGTATCGGATTTCAAAACCAAGCTGAAACGGACTATAAAAGGCCCTATCGTGTCATTTTGTCTTGGACTCAGCCAATGTTCTACGGTACAATGGCCAGTCCAAGCTTGCTCTTGGGATCAACAAGAATCCAAGGGCATAATCCATTTCAAGTGTGTGGCCAGTGTGGGCAAACATTACATCATGCACCAGTATGAGCAAATATTGAAACACTATATTTTACTGTTTTTCAGGCGTTGATGGTCTTGGTGGATTCTACCTTCGCAACGCCACAAATGGACGTCCAGGATTTCGATCTTTCTTCGATCAAGGTTCTTTCACAACAAGCGCAAGATGTCACAATCCATCAGTAAGTCAATCTTTTAAATGCATGGCATTGCGGCTTGCGCTATTTTACTTACTATACAGTCTACACTCTTTCAAGTATCTGGGAATTCTCCCATGTGTAATGACATTTAGACTTCAGTAGAATCATAGATCCTAGAAATCGATCAATCTGGAATTGTGCAGAGGTTATCCTCTTTAAAGAATAGATTTCTTTAATAATTTGTTGAGCTAGGAACTGCATATCAACATATGGAATTCTTCATGGGCATAAATATTAATTAAATTCTTCTGGAATGTGCATCAGTTTGTTAGAATTCTTCAGGGAGTCTGCTTGTTTGCATTGTCTCAACTCCTACTTGACACGGCCCAAAGTATATAATGAGTTCACACGGGGCACGGGGTCGACAAGTACAAGTTCAGTTTAGTCAAGGTTATTTTTAATGCTCGAATCAAGCTTTTGTCAGTTGTAAATTGAAATTGAACACTAATAACATTTAACGCTGGATCCCAGACAGCATGTTCTGAGATAATAATTATGAAACTTAGCAAACGCGGAAGGAGATATTACTAGTGGAAAAGCTTTGTCCATTGATTTTGCAGTAAAAGAGCTATTGTCGACAAGCATTTTAAATAACCTTGACTAATTAACTGAACTTGTACTTGACCCCGTGTGAACTGTCAAGTAGCAGTTGAGACAATTATTATTATTATTACTGTATTGGATTAACTTTATTTAATAACATTTTAAAAATCTTGGAATTCTTCAGAGCTGCATGTTCCTCGTATAAACATCTCATATGGGGTTACGTGTTTTGGGGCCGTGTCGTTTCTTCTTAGATATATATGCGGTGTTGGGTGTACATGCAAACCGTTTGCAAACCGTTTGCAGGCCTTCTCTATGGCTCTCCATCTGAGCTTCTTGACAAACGTCAAGTCAAGTTACTTTTTTCGGCAATAATTTAACTTCTTTGTCTGGTTTAATCCAAGTGTCGTGCTTCTGTGAATTTTCAAGTGCGGTTCTTAACATCTAGGACGCGACCCTCAAAAGAAAAGAAGGAAAAAAAAGAATTATTAATGAAAGAGAAAGAGAATGGATAACTTCATTGTGGTTCGAAGAGTATTTCAGATGATAAACAACGTAGCCTGCGGTATGGTGCGTCGAGAATCGGCCAAAAATGGTCGAGAAATAAAAATGCGTCGAGGTTTCCGCAAAAACTAATCGAGAAATAAAAACATGTCGAGATTTCCGCAAAAACAAGTCGAGAATAAAAAAACGTGTCGACTAGATGTTCATTTTTAATCATACTATTTGAGCTGGTCGAGAATTAATTTCTGACTCGCTGACAGCATGGGGTGAAGTGATACGGGGAGGGTCACAAATATTTTCCAAAGGGGGAAATAACCAATCATGCACTTTATACTCAGTTCTATAGGTAGGTAGGTAGGATTGTACTAACTAGTGTATTCTGATCGCCAAGCTAGCGAAGATGACGCAATTTTGGGTAATCATAATAGGTGTAAACTCGCTTTTATATACAGTAAGATAACGCTGTCGATTGTAGAGAACGGGTATACGTGAACGCCACTGCGAACCAACTACTAACTCGAGTTTACACCTATTATGATTATCCAAAATTGTGTCATCTTCCCTAGCTTGGCGATCAGAATACATTAGTTAGTACAATCCTACATACCCATAGAAAGTATAAAGTGATTGGTTATTTCCCCCTTTGAAAAATATTTGTGACCCTCCCCGTATCACTTCACTCCATGCTGTCACCGAGTCAGAAATTAATTCTCCACCAGCTCAAAAAGCATGATAGTAAAAAAATGAACATCTCAACACGTTTTTTATTCTCGACTTGTTTTTGCCGAAATCTCGACACGCTTTTATTTCCCGACTCGTTTTTGCGGAAATCTCGACACGCTTTTATTTCTCAACCATTTTTGGCCGATTCTCCACGCGTTTTGTTTTTTTCTCGACCATTTTTGCCCGAAACGGCGCGCCATACTGCGGCGCTGACTATAAACACCGGCACTCTGAACATTTTCACGTCTTCAGGACGACATGAATATCCGCTGAGAGGTGGGAGCTGTTCCTTAACGTTGATTCAGCTCAGACACTACAATCGTTTTAGCAGAACTGGATCGTCTTGAAGGTCATAAAACAAGCTTGGGTGCTGGAACTTAAAGGCATTTCTTTGGCTTCTCTGATTAAATGCTTCAATTACCATTAGAGGTGTGCATTGGTTACAATTCGTTAATGTTGAAATCCGATCCGTCCGAAATTCTTAGATCCGAAGCCGATCCAATCCGAGTTTGATAAAGCATTCCGATCCGATCCGGAAATTAAAACTGTTTGTTTAAATGTCATTCGTGCCGTCTGGTTAACACGGTCACCTCTAAACCGTGTTTCTACTAATCATGTTAATTTGACTTGATTATCTATTGGGTTCTTAATTTTCCTTTATTACTGTTCCGGGTTCCCGTTATTGGAGGTTTTGCCTCTGTGGGTATTCCCTGCCATTGTCTATGTTTATGTCTGTTTTAGTGTAATTGTGTATCTTGTCTATAATTTTGTACTGGCGAAGCTTATAAATAAATAAATAAAAACCCGACAAAATATACAATAAAATGCGCTTCCAATCACGTCGTTCATTTCGTCTTCTCAGTTTTTTAGAACAAACATGAATGTTGGTGCAGTGTCAGCATAAATAACAAAACGCATGTGCAAGACGTCTTAAGACTTAGTTCATTGGTCTCAAATCGCAATGCCAAACTTTTAATCGCACATCTCTAATTCCCATTGTATTTTAACATTTTGAAGGCCGCTTTATTTCCCCACTGCATGACATTACTGACAGCTGACCATGCAAGTTTTGCAATACTTCAGATGCGTCAGCCACTTGTCAAGCACGGGTTTTCCAATGATACAATTATTATTATTGTGCCGGTCTATATTGTACATTATACTGTGGCTGCAATGCCGAGGTTATCGCATGACCTTAAGGCACTAGCATTGTCTATTTAATGGAGAGTGTTCGCCTCAGGATGTGGGCACTTCCTAAAAGGACGGTTTTCTGTATCACTTCAGTTCTACTTTTACATTTCCCGGGATTTGGACGATATAGTTTTCCCAGGCCTTTCTTGACAACTGGAACTGTGTTTGTCTTCATTCCCCACATCTTTGTGACTTCCACTCCAAGATCCCTATACTTTGACAATTTCTCCATTTGTTTAATTGACACACGGGGCTTGAAATTTAAAATTTTCAGCAGTATCCAAGTGGGATACCAGGTTTATGAATTTGGTATCCATCCTTGAAATCTAGTATCCCACTAAACTTTTGAATACTAAACATCTTAACTTGCAATATCAAAAATTAACTATAACAGATTGTTACAGTCCCTAGCCTGCACTTACGTTACGTTTTAAGACGTTACGTTACATTATAAGAGTATACGTTACGCTACATTGTAAGACATTACGCTACATTATAAGACGTTGCGTCGTTACATTGTAAGACGTTACGCTACATTGTAAGCAACCTTGTAACTTGTAAGACGTTACGCTACGTTATAAGTCGTTGGGCTACATTATTGTAATACGTTACGCTACATTGTAAGATGTTACGCTACGTTATAAGTCGTTAGGCTACATTATTGTAATACGTTACGCTACATTGTAAGACGTTACGCTACATTATAACTAACCTGAATGTCAGGCCTTTATTTGTTCCCGCCTCCCGCTAAACCCGGCAGCGCGGGCAGAGGTGCGGGCGAGCGAGAAGGCGAGAAAAATAAAGGCCTGAGGAAACTCTTAACAAAACTGTCTTCCGCCCACTTTGCTATTTTTAAACATGAACGAGTATGATTGATATGAGTTGTCAAAAGAACAAAGCGTATGTTTTGATCTCATCCCACAGAAATATATAGTCTTTCTCCGCGTCTGGTTTTAGTCCAGACTAGTCTAGGTAGACTTGCAATAAATACACGAGCTCGAATTGAAGGCGTTTGTCCATGGTATCTAGACCCGATCTAGAGAAGAAGTCGAAGAATTGGAAAATACGATAAGAAACCGAGAAATTTGACAATTTGAGAGTATACATATATATTGATTCAAAATTCCACCATAATAAAAAATAAACACGATTTGATAGCCGCCTTGATATAGTTTCGACTAAATTAATAAAATATATAATTTTGTAGCACAGGCTAGAACGTTGGAGAAAAGGATCGACTGGATATTGATGTTTTATATTAAAAACAAACGCAATAGTTTGGGAATTATTTTATACAGTTTTAGAATTTAAATTTTAGAATGTAGGTAGGCCATTTAATATATTGATACACAATCATAAACACGTCTCAATCGTATAAACTCAGTCATCCACATAGTGACTAACTGTTCCGAGATTCCCGTTTTGTAACTTACGGGTCCACTTTAATTTCTGACAACCATTGTTCAGCACTGCCATAAACAACTTGGACTTTCGCATCGGCTTCGCCTTCAGTAGCCATCGTCCCTGATCATCGAACCACGGTTATCGAACGAAGGACCCAAGTAGACTGCTTTTCGCAAGGTCTCCACCTGCTACAACGAAATTCCTCACCGTGCCATGTTGAAGTCGATGAAGTTCAGAGAACACAAATGGCAATATCTGATATATCAGACTTTTACAAAACCAGTGGTCAAAACAGCAAAGACATCTTGGCTGTCAACAGCGAGCTTTCGAATGCACGTCGTTTGTTCTGGTTTCAAAGACTCATAGCCGAAATGTGTCAATGAATTTAACAAAGCGGTTTCGAAAAATCCTCCTATGGTTTGATTTTCCGACATAATAAATGATTAAATGAATGAATTGGTCACAGAAACGTACACGATAAACACATTCGAGAAATGGCGATGACCTTGTCACGGTGTGCACCTTAACGGTGCACCTTCGGGCAGTTGTTTATCCGAATGAACCAATCAAAATCCCTACTTCAATTAGTCAGCCAATCAGAGCTCCCGTCCATAAGATGGACGGAGTCCCCACAGTTTTGTTAAGAGTTTCCTCAGGCCTTTATTTTTCTCGCCTTCTCGCTCGCCCGCACCTCTACCCGCGCTGCCGGGTTTAGCGGAAGGCGGGAACAAATAAAGGCCTGACATTCAGGTTACATTATAGCATGATTGTAAGATGTTACTTCAAATCCTGTGGCTGTGCACTATTGAAATGTTCATGGTATCCCGTTGGGATACTGAAATCAGGACTTAATTCTAGTATCCAAAGCTGAAATCTAGTATTTCAGTCACTGTTTTGGTTTGTGGTCGTACCATTCATTATTATTATTATTATTATTATTATTATTATTATTATTATTATTATTATTATTATTATTTTTATTGTTGTTGTTGTTGTTATTATTATTATTATTATTATTGTTATTATTATTATTATTTCTCTTTACACAGCTTATGCTGGTACAACCTGCCATCTACCTGCAGCCAGCATTATTGACGACAAGACGTCCTTTCCTACATGTCTAATACTTTTCGTAGTATTCTAGCAGTTCCCAACTTAGCCAGGTTACCTTTCACATTTTTTGTTACTGTTCCCAAAGCACCAATGATGATCGGTATAATTATCACCTTGTCTACCTCTCCTTGCCAGCATTTTGGAAGCTCGTATCTCAGATCTGTATATTTATTGATCTTTGTTCTTTCACCGTCTTCAATCCTTGTGTCAAATGGGCATGCAACATCAACAATATAACAGATCCTCCTCTTCTTTTCCAAAATTACAAGATCTGGCTTATTATGTTCCAATCGTCTCTCTGTCTGGATTGTAAAGTCCCATAATATCTTGACCTCCTCATTCTCAAGAACTCGGCTCTCTTTACCCACGTAGTGCTCATAACGTTTTTCCGCAAATGGAAAACCATACTTTTGGTAGAGATCCCTGTGGATAATGGCAGCAATCTTGTCGTGTCCGACGTTCTTGTAGTCATTTTGTGCTAACGGGGTGCACTCAGATACGACATGAGCGATTGTCTCATCTGCTTGGCCACAAATCCTGCATGTTGGTGAAATGTCTTGTTCTTTATCAATGTGGTGTCTCACCCAGTTGGTTCTCAAAGCTTGGTTCTGTGCAGCACATGGAACATTCCTTCAGTTTCTCGCTTCAATGTCCCTTTCTTTAGCCACTGCCAGGTTGCTTCCTCATCTCTAATCTTATTTGTTGCTTTCCACAACACAGGATGTATTTTCTTCTCCAAGAATTTTGTCTTCCTTTCATCGACGAGGGCTTTCTTTTTTTCTTTAGGGTCCTCGTTATTCGCTATGATGTTTTCGATCATGACTCCCTTAAGGAGATCCTCCTCACTCTGTACTAGGTAATAACCTAGCCTGGATTGCTCTATCATGACTACGTCTTCCACACTTTGTAAACCTCTCCCTCCTTCTGTCCTCTTCCAATACAATCTGTCCACATCGTTTCTTGGGTGAAAGCTTTTGTAGATGGTTAACATCTTCCTGGTCTTTCTGTCCATCGCCCTGAGTTCCTCCTTTGTCCAATCAATAATTCCTACCCCATACCTAATGCTTGAGACTGCGCGCGAGTAGTTCATTGCCTTAATGGTGTTTCCAGCATTCAACTTTGATTTGAGGATCTTCTTCATTCTCCTAAAATACTCATTTCTCAGTTGCTTTTTCATTTCCTTACTTTTCACTTTGTCACATTCTAAGATTCCAAGATACTTGTATCCTTCATCTTCCTCCAATGATCTAATTGTTTCTCCGTTAGGTAATTCAATACCTTCGCTTCGTACCATTTTCCCTCTTTTCATTTCCACCATTGCACACTTCTGAATTCCAAACTCCATACCTATATCACTACTGAAGACCCTAACTGTCTGAACTAGAGAGTCCAGTTCTGTCACATGCTTGGCATAGAGTTTGACATCGTCCATAAACAAAAGGTGGTTGATCTTACTTCTGTCCTTCCCAAGTTGATACCCTCCTTGGGTTTCATTCAAAACCATTGACAAAGGGATCAATGTCAAGACAAACAGCAATGGTGATAAACTGTCTCCATGGAAAATCCCCTTTTTGATTTTCACTTCCCCAAGTGTTTCTCCTCCAGATATCAATTCTACTTTCCAGCTACTCATAGATTTCTCCAATGTTTTCCTTACATTGTTGGCTACACCAAACCACTCCATGCATTGTATTATCCACGAGTGCGGCACCATGCCGTATGCTTTCTTGTAGTCAATCCACGCTATGGCCAAATTGGTTAATCGTCTTCTACAGTTCCTCATAATCATCTTATCTATCATTAATTGATCTTTTGTCCCTCTGCATCTTTTTCTTACTCCTTTTTGTTCTGGCGGTAGAATTCCTTTATCTTCCAGGTGGGTGTACATCTTCTCCCCAATAATGCCGGTTAACAGCTTCCACATCAATGGGAGGCAGGTAATTGATCGAAAGTTTGTCACAATGTTTCTCTTGCTTTCATCTTTCAAGATCAGACTGGTTCTACCTTTGGTCATCCATTGGGGTATATCTTTTTCTTCCATATATTTGTTTAGCTGTTGTGCAAGTCTCTCATGCAGTGTAGGGAAATTATTAATCCAATACCCATTAACCCCGTCTGGGCCACTACTTCTCCAGTTAGGGGTCTTCTTTATTTGTTTCTTGATATCAGCTTCAGTTACGTTGATATCATCCTGTCTTTCAATATTCTTACAACTTTTCTCAATATCCTTCATCCAGTTAGCCTTCTCGTTATATATGCTTCGCTTCCGATGCCCAGATCCTATTCCAAAATGTTGTGCTTTCTTCCGCGTCAGGTTTGATGTCATTCCTTCTTTCCTTTCCCTCTAATTTTTAAAACAATAGCTTCTGGTTACTTTCAAAAAGTCTATTCTGCTGGAAACGATCATTTCTTGCCTCATACTTCCTGATCTTTGCATTGATGGCCTTGACCCGTTGTTTAAGTTCTTCGATCACTGTTGAGATTGCTTTGTTATAAACAAAGTACATTCCCTCCAGTCTTTTCTTCTAGTAGTCACTGCATAGCTTGTTACATTTCCATTGCTGGAGTCTGGTGATGTTCCTATATCAATATCCTTTATTTGTTTTTTCATTCTTCTTTTCCAAAATGGTTCCTGCTGTTGTTTGCCTTTTCCCTTCTTTCTCCCAATAAGGTCTGCTACCACATTGGCACCCGCCAAGATAAGAAGATTGGTTTCACTAGTATCTTTAGTCTTTATCTTGCCTATGACATCACTAACTAGTTTTGTCCTCTCTCTTACTTTCTTCCTCTCTTCATATCTCAGATTTACTCCCTCCAATTCTTCCAGTATCTCTAGTTTATTCCTTAGCATTTTTAAGATCTTCTTGCTTTCTTCATCATTCTCTCCATCTTCTTCCTCCCAAGTTCATTGTCTAGATGTTGCTCCTCGTTATTATTATTATTATTATTATTATTATTATTATTATTATTATTATTATTATTATTATTATTATTATTATTATTATTATTATTATTATTATTATTATTATTATTATTATTATTATTATTATTATTATTATTATTATTATATATTATTATTATTATTGTTATTATTATTATTATTATATATATTATTCCAGATTTGCTATTGCATTGTTCAAACGGCCGTCTTTATGTTCTCGAACTTACTGTTGGTTTTGAATCAAACCTTCAAAACAACGTCAAACGGAAAGAGGATAAATATAGTGAACTAGTAAAACAGCAAAGTGAACATTTTAATGATGTAAAATTTATAAATCTCTCCATGAGCTCCCTAGGTGTTTTTGCGAATGAGTGTTGTACTTTTTTAGATATGCTAGATAAGGTTGGTCTTGATAACAAGCACCAAATGTACTGCGTAAGGAAAATGATGACTATAGCTGATCAGAACTACGTATTACATTTTCTGCTGCCGAAATAAGGAATGGGGAAATCCCGAATTATTAGCTTTTTGAAATATTTGTATATAAATTTGCATGTTTTATTATATAGTCATTAGTTGTTATTATATATTATTAGTTGTGATTCAAGTAGACAATTGTAAATTACCTTAATAAGCGAGATTTATAATTGTATATGTAGAAAAGAAAAACATTTAATAAAGTTTCCATTATTATTATTGTTATTATTATTGATATTTTTTATTGTTATTATTGTTATTAATTATTGTTGTTGTTTAATCTTGTACGTTTTAATATTTTATTAGTTAAGTGCTCCAAACTGGGGGACAATCCTTACAGGAATGAGACCGGAAGAGACTGGTATTAATAATAATAACTGGAGAGCTGAAAATGGTAAACGAAAGAAACCAGAATCCCAGAATTTTGTGCCGCCAATTTCTGGTGAGGGAATACCAGAGACCATGTTTAAAGCTGCCAAAAAGCAAAATAAGGATATTAAGGTAATAACAAAACCAAAAGGTGATGAATTTCCGAGATTTTCTGAAACAAAATACTGTACTTAGAGTTCCCAAAGTAGCGACCCCCGTTACTTTCAGGATTAGCGTCCATTAGGGGCCGCTACTTTCGGGGGGGGGCGCGTTATTTTTGGATGGTAAAAAAGTGTTAGTAAGACAGCTAGACAAAACACAACATTTGATTGAGAAGTTACTTTTATCTTTCTTAGTTCTTATACTCGCACGTTAGTTCCATGAATTTAGATAGTATCTTGGAAAGTTTGCACCATGTTTGTAATAAAAGTGTTACTTTCGGAAATTATTAGGTGTCGAAAATTTGCCGTTACTTTTCGGGGGGCCGCTACTTTCGCGACGCCGCTACTTTCGGGGGGGCGTTACTTTCGGGGGGCCGCTACTTTCGGGGCGCCGTTACTTTCGAGGGGGGCGCTACTTTCGGGGGGCCGTTACTTTCGGGGGGCCGTTACTTTCGGGGGGGCGCTACTTTCGGGGGGGCGCTACTTTCGGGGGGCCGTTACTTTCGGGGGGCCGTTACTTTCGGGGCGCCGCTACTTTCGGGGGGCCGTTACTTTCGGGGGGCCGTTACTTTCGGGGCGCCGCTACTTTCGGGGTGCCGCTACTTTCGGGGCGCCGCTACTTTCGAGGGGGCGCTACTTTCGGGGGGCCGTTACTTTCGGGGGGCCGTTACTTTCGGGGGGCCGTTACTTTCGGAGGGCCGTTACTTTCGGGGGGCCGTTACTTTCGGGGGGCCGTTACTTTCGGGGGGCCGTTACTTTCGGGGGGCCGTTACTTTCGGGTAACCGTTACTTTAGGGGGCCGCTACTTTCGGGGGGCCGCTACTTTCGGGGGGCTGCTACTTTCGGGGGGCCGTTACTTTCGGGTAACCGTTACTTTCGGGGGGCCGTTACTTTCGGGTAACCGTTACTTTCGGGTAACAGTTACTTTCGGGGGGCCGCTACTTTCGGGGCGCCGTTACTTTTGGGGGGCCGTTACTTTCGGGAGGGCGGTTACTTTCGGGGGGGGCCGCTACTTTCGTGGGGCCGCTACTTTCGAGGGGGCCGCTACTTTCGAGGGGTCCATTACTTTCGGGGGGCCGTTACTTTCGGGGGCGCCACTACTTTGGGAACTCTACAGCACCAACATTTAGTTAAGCGGAGCCCTTCATATTTTTATTCTGATGAAGGACTCTGCTCGAAACGTCAGTATTTCGTTACCGAAAATATCGGCAATTTCAGTACCATCTTTTCAGAACTTTGGTCTATCCAAAACACTCGTGTTCACCAATTAACCAGCCATTTTCTATTTCTTAAACAGATACTAAACACAAATCGCATTTTTAGACTTACATGAGTTTTTCGTGGGATTGGTTTGTGAATTTACACACCAGTGATAGCATAGATCGTTTATTCCGTGGTGGTTGGCTAGTGCAAAACGATTCTGGTTGGGTTGGTCCATTGATCTGTCCACCTGGCCCTGATTACAATGAACGGAATTGTGGTAACTTAACAGATTATCGCGTCTATAACGATACATTATGGACCATCAAAACTAGGAAACCAAATCTAATGTTTATGTATTCAGGTGAGTGTCGTCTATAAACTTTCAATTTTGGCATTGTAAGTAGCCTACGTGCAGACGCCAGTGAACTCTATATATAACTAGAGTGATATCCGCTGGTCGTTGACCGGGCACGTTGTCCACCACAAAGATATCACTCCCGTTATATACAGAGCTCACTGGCAGACGCTTGTGTTTCCGCTGCATGCTTAATCCCTGTAAGCTAATAAGGGATTGAGCAGCGGAAATACGAGCGTCTACATGGTATGTTGAACTCCATATATAGATAATTTATACTAAACTACTACAAGGTTCTTTAAAAGAGTTAAGAGTTTTCAGGTTTTGGTGACAATTAGTCTATATTTAACAATTATTCTCCGAAGGCGAGGTGAATATCGGTGTATAATAACCGAGACGAAGTCGAGGTTATTAATATTCACCGATATTCACTGAGCCTGAGGCGAATAATTGTTTTAGTTTAAATACACATTTTCGTACTTTTAGGATGGGAATTTAGCTCTATTCTTATTCAAATATTCGTATTGTTTCACCACCCCAATGGGGCCACCGATCACGTGAGTGAAAACGATCCATACCAAAACCTACACATTATTCGAAAGCTGATATAACTGGCTAGAAGACTGCAGCAAACATTTGGTCATTTTTGAACGCAAACAAAAAATAGCGCTTCTGTTTATTAAAGTTTTCATTCCAATTCGAAATGCTATAAGTGAACAACTATTTATTATAATCCTCTGAAAATTGGCAGTTTGGTAGATAAATAAATAAAATCACAGCCCAAAAAGTGTGTCTGCCATGGATTTGTAAAAATTCCAAATCCTTTTAGAGTTATCGAATTTTTACTATTACAGCTAAAACACAGTCTCACAGGAGGTTGAATGGGCTTGCATAAAAGGCCGTAAAACGATAAATATTGAAAATTTTACAATTTCCAGACACACACCAGAATATTAATTTACTCGAATATCAATTTTTAGATGATTCTGATAAATGCATGTTCACTTATAGCTTTTCAAACTTCTTACTTTAGCTCAAAACATTTCTTTGAGAAAAAGCCGTGTGAAAGAAACCTCTTGTGACTTATTCACGTATTCACACGAAATAAATAATGCGCTTTTTCCTTGCTCAGAAATAAAGAAACATGATTTCCTTTCCAGAATCTGAAAGCCCTCATAAAATGCTTCACTTTCAGCGAATACAAAGAAAATTAAAAAAATTATGGTTTGAACCTTAACTATTTTGATATAAATCTTGTCCAGGACTAATAGATGAGGTTGGCCATGATGTTTGTTTTGGTTGTCCACAATATTATGATGCAGTGGATATCGCTGATCGATATATACAGGAGATCCTAAACACCTTGAAGAACACAAAGACACCATCAGGTACTGTAGCGTATATAGTGGAACAGACATAATTTTGGCGAGCCACAGGCATCATTTTGGTGGGCCACAGGCATCATTTTGGTGGGCCATAGGCATCATTTTGGCGAGCCACAGGCAGAATTTTGGCAGGCAACAGGCATAATTTTGGTGGGCCATAGGTATAATTTTGGTGGGCCACAGGCATAATTTTGGTGGGCCACAGGCATAATTTTGGCAGGCCACAGGCATAATTTTGGCGGGCTACATGCATAACAAATGTGGTAAATGAAAGAAATTTGATAATTTCTGAAGATATTAGCATCAGGAATTCTATCTTTAAAAATAGTTAAATTTCGTTTAGTATTGGCCACGTTTTAATGCATGTGTTCCGCCAAAATGATGCGCGCGCAACACCGTACAACTGGCTTATTAGTTAGGGAATGCAAATCAAGTTTGTAGTCAATCTTTTACTCATAATTATGTATTTTCCGCTGTCAAGAGGATAGGAATCGATGGTCATTTTAATTTTAAATTATACTAGTACTACCATTCACATCTCGTGAAGCTTCATACCCATATGATAAACCCAATGGATATAATAGGTACATGAGGGATAAATGGTGACACAATCTACACAATGGATACAAAAAAGCGAAAATATTAATGTGTGAGCTCAGGGTAGCGTGCATTTACTTCATTATACATGACATTCTATTATATTCACTGGAGTTAAAATAACTCTTATATACGAGTCAAAAGAACTCTATAATAACGGGTCATTATAACTCCAACGAGAGAGTTAAATTAACTCTTTTAGCTTAGTTAGTTATTTCCATTCTATTCTATATTATTCCAGTCCATTTTATTCTATATTCCATATTCTATTTTATTTTATACAATACCCTGGTTGCTATGCGTGTTTTTACTGGTTGTCCATGATCTATTAGAGGACAGACACATGGATCATGTCAGCTGACTTGCTTTTTTCTTTCTTCATGCCCCAAAATCCGGCAAGAGCTTTGATAAAAACTGTTGTGTCTCGTATAACATATAACAATGCAGCAACAACACAACCTTATTATCGATATTAAAGAGTAAAATATATATGGAGTATATAAGTTCAAACTTCAACGTTCAACTCAACGTTCAACAGACGTTGTTATATTAAGCCGCTGGCCAACTGTTGCGACATAACAAAAACCTTTTAAATTTTTGTATTGTGTAAAACAAATAGATTCCTTTTTTTTTGCGTCTCGTGGCTCACTTTCTTTTTCTTACCACGTTGTGACGTCATTTGTGCATCTATAACTGAACAGACAACGGCAAAATGGAATCTATTTGTTAATTATTCTATTCTTCACGACATTAATTATTTTTACATTTTTAGGAGAATCAATGATTAACAAAACTCTAGTAATGCTTACAAGTGATCATGGAGGATATAGTAAATATCATGCTTTCTGTCGATATCTTCACAATGAAACATTCTTTCCAAACTCAAAAATTTGCGCCAGCTACTTTGCACCAGCAGTCTTGGAAATCCCAGTTCTTCTGCGAGGTAAACTGAATTACAAGGTTACTTTATGATATATGATGTCGTTAAATTTTGTGCAAAGCTTGTTACTCAATGTAAACTAAACTGCTAACTTTTTTTATGTTGATAAATGATAATCATGAATTATTTCGAAACTGTTCTTTCTAGAGGTCTATTAAGGACCATTCCTCATTGTTGTATAAGTACGTGTCTCATTTCAGCAGTGTGGAAATCAGAACATGACCGAACTATCTTTTGTTAATTCTTTGAAAGTTTTCATGGCGATAATGTAATATAGAATAGATAAGTTTTGTGGAATATATTTTGCGTGGTGTTTCCACAAAACTTATTTATATCTTCTGTTACTTGTGTAAAACCAATCCGTTATTATTAAAATAATTATATCAAGAAAATACATTAGTTATTAAAGTGTGAGTGCAGCGAAGGGACTGTCATTAGATTACTCCTACTATTTCTAAGTTATATGTTCTTAAACACTTCCTTCCGTAGCTTCTCCCACTTTGTGTGTGATAAAATTTAAATTTGCTCAGAAACAAAACACTCTTGAGAAACGCATCGTCGCACAATTTTAACTTGAAAAGTCTTGGGCAGATAAGCAAATTGTAAATACAGTGTGAACGTAGCCTTAGGTGTTTACACTCCTAAAGGTGAGGTAATACCGGAAAAAAGTTTCTTCAAGTTGAGAAGCGTTGTTGCACGTATTGCCACCCACCTTAAACATTGGCACGCAACAATGATTTTGTTGCAAGTTGAAATATTTTTTTGAAAAAAGTAGACTCCAGTTCAACAAAATCATTGTGTGCGACAATGTTTGATGTGGGTGGTAATACGTGCCACAACGCTATTCAACTTGCAACGCAACAATGTTGCCGCAATTTGTTGCTCGTATTACTTCACCTTAAAGGGTCGTTTATACAGGCGATTTTTGACAACTGAACGGCCGAAACCCCAGGACCCGCCCCTCTTATACCGGAACCTAGTGTTTCAAAAGCCCCCCAAATTACTTTTGAGATACCATGGTCAAAAACGTTTTAAAATCCATCATGGTGATGATTATTTTTAGGTCCAGGGATTAAAAAGAAATTTGACATGAAGGCAAACTTGATAACCAATCGTGATTTAGCCGTTACTGCTCTAAATGCTCTTGGTCTTGACAAAGGACAGTTTATGACTGGGAGAATTTTGGAAGAGGCATACGAAATGAATGCTTGTCCTGCTGACAACGCAGCTGAAAGAAAAGGACTACCACAGATCATGGTTTTGGTCGTCATTTTCTGCACCTTACATGCTTGGTTACTTGCTTAAGAATAGTCACAAGAATACTCAACCTTTTCATGTAAATTAAAAAAAGGATTTATTTAAGATTCTTTGCATTTTTTACATGTTACCTCCAACGTTTAAAATGAACATTATTTCATGCAAAGTGATTACTTTACTTAATATTTTTCAAATATAATTGGGGTATTTTTGTTTTTGATAATTGCCATGTATCTGTTTTGACATGTCATGAAATTATACATATATTGGGTTTTTTTGTTGTTGTTTTTAGTTACCTCTCGTACCCTTTTTATGGGATTTATGCAATAAATAATATTAAAACTAGCTGTGTGTTGTTTGGGTGGCTCCAACTCCCCCGGTTCTTAGGGGTTATCTGGTCACGCATGGCACACGTGAAGTGTCACTCTCCAACGATCAATGAATCGGGCACTGTTGATCAGAGGTTGGTGCGTGATACGTGCGTGCTTAGAAGGCTGATGCAATATACGGAACTACTGTATTGGCACCACCGTTTCTCGAGTGGTTCTTCCCACCCTCCTCCCCACAACGGCATCATAATAGATGACCAATTAAAATGGACAAAACACAATGACGAACAATGTAAAAAGATTTCCAAAAGCATAGCCCTTTTAAGAAAGGCAAAACCTTTTGTCTCGCAAAGTGTTCTCATAACTATGTATAACTCACTTGTTCTTCCCCATTTTAATTACTGTTCTACCATCTGGCATGATGGTAGCACAATGCACATTGACAAATTGTTGAAATTACAAAAGAGAGCTACACGTTTTATAACTAACTCAAATTATGAAATTAGATCTTCTGAAATATTTGAAATCCTCAAATGGAAATCAATAAAAGCTATTCTCGACAAGCGTGAATTGACCATGACATTTAAAGCCTTAAAGGGTGTAACTCCAGAATATTTAACACAGTTATTCAACACTTGTAACAACAATAATTACCAGCTACGAAGCAACAACTTAAAATTCTATTTGCCCAAGCCCAGAACAAATTTTCTTAAAAAACGTTTTTCCTATCGAGGTGCTGCGTCTTGGAACAGAATACCGATAGACAAACTGCAGATGATTAATTCTACAGAATTGTCTATGAATATTACTCGAAAAATACTTGACGACCTTTTTTAATGTATATAGATTATTTAGCTTTTCGAATCCTACTAGTGTTTATGTAGATAATTGTATATTATAAATTGTAGATATTTGTGTAAGAAGAGGAAATTTTATGATTCTCTCAATAGAGAAACATAAAGTTTTTTCTTCATATATACTTTAAAATATTTTTCCTATGTGTAATACCCACACGGCCCTTTGAAAATCACTGTGGTGAAAGGTCATCGTGTTTAAATAAGTTTAATAATAATAATCGAGCGCCAGTTACGCTTCAGTTTCTTGTCGTGGCACAAGCGCCAGTCCACATGCTCCTCGGAGTTTTAAGCCTCCGCAACTGCCAACGGGTGCTCCTCCCTTGTTACTCGGTCATTAGCTAACAGACTCACCTGTTATTCGCGAGGTTGTGCAAGCGCCAATCTACACCCCACTCCCTTTGCACGGGAGTTTGTAGCCTCTGCAACTGCCAACGGATGCGCCTCCGTTGTTACTTGGTCATTAGCTAACAGACTCACCTCTGTTATTCGCGTGGTGGTGCAAGCGCCAATCCACATGCCTCCTGCCCTGGAGTTTGAAGCCTCCGCAACTGCTAACGGATGCGCCTCCGTTAGCTAATGTTTATCACGTCTGTGCGTCCCGCTACACCACTCCCACATCCTGGAGCCTCTCTATTCCTTCACCAGATGCGCCTCTGGTGTTCAGCAAGGTTCGTTCGCAGAACCTTTTGTTGCTAGCGCAGGGAGAGGGCTCTCCCGGCTTGCCAACGGTTGCTCCACCGTTGTTGCTCCGTCTACTCTGTAGAAGGAGTAAGCTGTGAGCACAGACGCCGTGAGTCTTGCTCTCCCTGGCATGCCAGGTGATACATTAATTTGTTAGCTAATTTGTATTGTACGTTGTCTTCCTGTGTCAATTTATGTTGCTTTCATAACCTAACTGTTCCATCTTAGACAGGATATTACTTGGACTCTCTCGGTCTTGCTGGCCGGGTGATCTGCATTGCATTTGGCGTCCAGTGTTATGCTTTAACTTTGCAGTATGTTGCAGTGTCTGCTGCAGCTGTTTCCTACGCCTTTTCTATAGGTTCAGGTTTGTGCAGCCTCATCATGGGAGAGTACTTGTATTATTTACTTTCTTTCTCCACTAGGCTAGTAGTGTGAACCGTAATCCCCTGGTTGAGAGGAGTTTCTCGGTCGCGCAGGAACACCACTATTACCTAACTGAGTAGGATCGCGCTTCGTGTGCCAGCACCAGACTGGTCTGCCAGGCCTTGGCGACTCGCCAGCTTGGTGGTGTAATGATTGCCGGCCCGAGATACCCCACCGGGGATTGCGACCCTCCAAATTTAGTACTGCGCACGTCTTTTTACTGACTTTATCCATGCATCCTTGTATCTCGTTACTACACAGCGCTGTTATTAATACCATTTTAAACCATCAAGAATTATAATATTCATCAAGAATTGTTAAAGAACTTGCATTGGCTTTTATATACTAGAAGGCGTCTTAACCGTTTTTGACCGTAACTCAAAAGTTTCAAAAATGACCAAAATCGGTCAATCGGCCCTTTACTTTTTTTTCCCCAGATGTTTTTTAAAAAATCAGAAAAAATATTTTTAGCCCAAATAAAGCCTTCTCCTTTTCACAGAAGGTCTAAAAAGACTTTATTTAACCGTTTTTGACCCTAACTCAAAAGTTTCAAAAATGACCAAAATCGGTCAAAAAGTAAAGGCTAACCCCTTTACTTTTTTCTCCCCAGATGTTTTTTAAAAAATCAGAAAAAATATTTTTAGCCCAAATACAGCCTTCTCCTTTTCACAGAAGGTCTAAAAAGACTTTATTTAACCGTTTTTGACCCTAACTCAAAAGTTTCAAAAATGACCAAAATCGGTCAAAAAGTAAAGGCTAACCCCTTTACTTTTTTCTCCCCAGATGTTTTTTAAAAAATCAGAAAAAATATTTTTAGCCCAAATACAGCCTTCTCCTTTTCACAGAAGGTCTAAAAAGACTTTATTTAACCGTTTTTGACCCTAACTCAAAAGTTTCATAAATGACCAAAATCGGTCAAAAAGTAACCCAAATACAGCCTTCTCCTTTTCACAGAAGGTCTAAAAAGACTTTATTTAAAATAAGTTGGGGCTAAGTTTTGCCACTATAGAAGTTGGCAAAATTTGACCGTTTTTCCTCTATTGGACCCCAAACAAATACAAATACCAAATGGCATCAAAATCCATCGAGGATAAAGGGGCCGGTCATGCAACAATGGGTTAACTTAGAAAAACTAAACCGAAAAATCCTAAAAATACTCACCGGTAAAAAGTCTTTTTGTGAAAAACGTTTATATCACGAATACAGTAAAAGACAGCAAACGGCCATTACCGAAGTACTCGGAAGTGTTCTCGAATCAGGAATTTTCAGGGCTTTGATTGGTTCCGAAGATGTGACCCAAAGATTCTAGCTACGATGACTATGTTCCACTATGGAACCACAATACTAGTTTCCATCTGTCAAACTGACATGGCACCATTTTGTCATTTATTTTTCCTGCTTTTCGGGTTAAGGTTCGGATTAGGGTTACTTTTATTGTTCATTAATTTCTTTGGTTGGGGAAAGGATTAGTATAATAGTCATTTCATGAAAAGATTTGTTGATATATATAATGATGTCATGATTGTATATGCAGTAGACACATGCACGCTAGTGCGTGCCTATTTTTGTATCTACTGCGCATGCGGGAGTAAATACATTGCTGTCGTGCGTGTAATCACGGTGTAATAATGTAATGTAATTTAAGGTATGTTAACAAAAGAATGCTTTCGGAGCCAATCAAAACATAGAATAAAACGATTGACTCACGACAGACCACCGAAGCCAAAATAATTACTGTACACCAAGTATTTCATAAGTCATTGTTGACAGCATGGTCGCATGGAGCGAGATATATGACAAGGAGCGGGATATTCAACAAGAGGAAGTTTTTACAAATTTAGTAAGTATTTTAAGTATGAATCGTAGTCAATTCTTAATTGTGATGTACTAGACGTTGTTTGAATAATGATAAAGTAAATAAAGTTAAAGTTAAAAAATAAATAAATAAATAAAGTAAAAAAAGTTAATAAAGTTAATAAATAAATAAATAAATAAATAAATAAATAGATAAAAGTTTTTGAAAGCAAATTAATCGAGTCGTTGCGTGGACGATTTCATATTCAGACGAGCCAATTTATATGGCCAACATGTCTGGTCGAGCTTCGTAAATTGACAAGACTGTGCTGTTCCCGAATATAAATGGTGACCTTTTTCTAAGAAAACAAAGTTAGCTTCATGGTCAAGCAACAATGCCCAAAACCTATGGTAGTCCACGAGCGAAATATGCTATTAAATAACATATTATATGTCGATGTAGATGACAAATAGTCAAATGTCAGTAACTGGCAAGTCTATATACAGTATTTAGCCTCCTCCACAAGCAACTCTGTGGCTTCCCAAACTGTGGGTTTTCAACTTTTCTTGCTGAGATCTTGCTTTTCTGAGCGCGGAAATAGTTGAAAACCCACAGTTTGGGAAGCCACAGAGTTGCTTGCGGAGGAGGCTAATCTATTTACTAGAGAGATGCAAAGCATCATGGGGCGAGCCTTTAATTGTCTATTCAACAATAAAATGAGCAATATAAAGTAAATGGTTTGAACCTAGGATTAGTACATGTTTGTAAAAGTTGATTGTCTAGGTTAGTCAGTGTAGTCTTGAGAAAGACTGTTGTTGATGTTAGTGACTGATGTTTTGACAGCCTCAGTGGCAAATTACCACCGCTTAGTTCTAATTTGTGAATGTTTAAAGTGTTTTAAATTTTAAAAAACAAAATAAATTTCATGTTCAGGTTTTAATATTAAAATCGATTGGGTTTTTTTTTTCAGTAGTGTACTGTGATATTTCATATTTGTATGATATATTATTTATTAAATAAACATGACTGTTTTTTAAAGCCTCCCCCCTTTTCTCCTTTTGTCATTTTCCGTTTAAGAGTAAAAAAATAATAAAGCCCCTCCAGTTTCTCCTCAGTCCCTCCTTTCAACAAATCTTGTGTATAAATCTCGTGTAAATCGTATCGTATCCGTCATGAATCGAGAGGTAAACGAAGCTATGCGTTTGGAAAGAACGGGACAATCTAGTTTAGTGTTAGAGAGAACAGAAAGATGCCAGCCATAACAGCCATCGTTCGATGTTCGCGGAGTCGAAGACATCGCAGCCAGATCGCAGCTGTACACAGGGAGCCCATCTTGGCAGCGCGTGGGCACCCTGTGGCGGACTCAAAAGACGCGCGGGGGACTGTGGCACACTCGATCGTGGTGTGTTTAGGAAAATAATATTTTTTAAATATTTTTTAATATTTTTTCCTCTCCCTCCCCCCCCCCCCTTCCCCCCCCTTTCCCCCCGTTTTTTCCCTTTTTTCCGCCTTTTCCCCCGCTTCCGGTAACCGTTTTTCGTTTTTTTAAATCCCCTGCCACAGTCCCCCGCGCGTCTTTCAAGTCCACCACAGGGTGCCCACGCGCTGCCAAGATGGGCTCCCTGTGAGCTGTATTGCCAAGCGGATTTGACAAATTCAATATTTTATTAATTTCTTCCCCTGGTGTTTGACTAGTCTACAATCTAAAACGAGGAACATCAGCCCACTCTGGGAAGAAAGTGTTTTGGTCAACTCAGTTTTAAACGTACTCATCGAAGACCAACTGGCGAAACGAAAGAATATGGGATTGAAGGCTGTTGTTTTGAGAGACGATCACAACATGATAAATATTAGTTTATAGTATTATATTTTCGAATTTAAATGTGGTGTATTGCTGTTATTTGATTTGTCAAATTATATCAAACGTACGTTTATGGCAAACAGAGTGTACATTGTGAAATTCTTATTTTGTTGAATTTGTTTGAATTCTTTTCATTGTTTTGTATTAAAAAAGCCAATCAGAACGCTCATATTTCCAGAGATTCCCAGAGCCACTTCACGCATCAGCGCGTGGGTCTGGGTACGAGAATGTGAGCGATGCTTGACATGAAGTCCATGAACAACAGTCTTAATTCAGGTCGACCTCACTCCAAAATTAAGGATTAGCCTTAACTGTCAACTCGCCTAGAATTAAGGATACAGTGAAACCTGAGTTTTGCGACTACCCCAGGTGCCACGTAAAAGTGGTCGTTAAGGACAGGTGGTCGTTCAGACAGGTAGTGATGTGACGTCATAGCAGCCATTTTGGCAGCGCCGCGACTCGTACTATCGTTCACTTCAGTTTTTGCACTGTGTTTTTGTTACGTTTCAGATTCAATTTTTGCGCTGGTTTGGTCTTGTTAAAAGCTCTTGGCTTTATTTACGATCTTCCAGTAGTATTTTTTAGATGTGAACACTCATTTTTGTCACTTTTCTTTCCAAGTTAAAAAGCCGTTGTAAAATATACAAACTTGTCGCAGTAAACGATCGTCAAGATCAACTTGTCTAAAGTTAACAAATATCACTCATGGTTTTGGATTGTTCAGTCATTGTATTAACTCTCAAACATCAACTAAAAAGTATTTGGCTTTGGCAGGAGAAATTCACACAGATTTTCATCAAATAATGCTCAAAAGAGAAGCAAAACAAGACTGAAATGCGGTAACACGGCAATTGAGCAACACTTCCGGTTTCTTGTTTTCACATGTGGTCGCATTCGCGTTTGTTTACTATGAAAAAACGGGTATTTCTTTAACGTATTTCGGCAGTTTTACGTTGAGATGGTCGCTCATAACAGGTAAATATCTTGTTTGGGACACTAAAAAGCAGTCGCTGGTCGCGTAAGGCAGGTGGTCGCTCATTGCAGGTATATTTCAACTACAAATCGTCCGTGCCAGAAAAAGTGGTCGTATATGACAGGTGGGCGTAAAACATGGGGGTCGCAAAACTCAGGTTTCACTGTAATCCTTAATTTTAAGTTTCACAGATTCATCTGTACTGTACCCCTTCAGATATAGAGTTGGGTTGGGACATTCCTTTGAACGATATCCAGCTTTAAAATGGTTCGAACATACCTTCGTACTTAGCGTAACTTTGAAATCGCGACGGTTAAGCAGTCTCTCCCATTTACCAACATCTTTCTGGATTTTTGGGGAGTATAATAGAAGAATTCCAGCATGAGGAAGAACAACTTGCTTTTCTGGATATCTCCGATCGTTTGAACAACCTTCTCAAACTCATTAACTTAATTCATGAGATAATCAATCAATCAGAAGCGCTGAATTGCACCACGTGAAGGGACTTGAAATACCAGGGAAGTACTGGGCAGAGGACTTGAAATATTATATAAAGGCCTCCAATTCGGACAAGACCGGGGTTTTCAAGTACTCGGAATTCGTTCTAGTCCTCGGCTTCGCCTCGGACTGGAACGAATTCCTCGTACTTGAAAACCCGGTCTAGTCCTCATTGTCGGCCTTTACATATTACATAAATAAACTGCACAATGATCACCACAAGCCATTTCTATATACTTCGAAACTGTTTGTTTATAAATATTGATGAGATTTGACTACAAAATGCTTCGCAGCGATGAATCTTATGAATTATTTATATTCGCCTTCGAGTTTCAGAGTTTGTTTGCCCCCTAGCGATCCCATAAAGCATTGCGAAACCGCGCGGGGACTGGCAACCGGAAGGTACAGACAGCGCCGCATCGCCGCATTTGATTCCCTAGCTAGGGGGCTCGCCCCAATTACACAACTCAGTAAATACCAGACATTCAAAGGTCAATGCTGGTTTTCGTCTTTTATTTATCTTTAAGCACTTACCGGAGACTGTGCGTTACTCTGTTGGATCGTGGATTGTTAATCCCACTCCTGATCCCATGTTATGTTTTTATGGTTGATTTTGATGTATATATAACAGCAGCTAGTTTTCCGTGCTTTGTTGAGCGTATGATAATAATGAGAGTGATTATCTATATTACAAATATGTTTGGCATGCTTATAGCGTGATTAATGATTAACTGACAGTAACTAGTAATGTCATAACTAATATCACTACAGCACGATCATCTGCAACGCAGCTGTTTTCAACTGAAATTTAATCGTTTGTTTATCTTAATACGTCACAATATATCTCACCACTCAGTAACCTTTCGGGAACTTTATGACAACGGTCGGACTCTGCCATGAAGAACGTTCTACTTTTTGTGCTGACTATATTGACACTTGTCAACTTGCTCGATTGTGCTTCAGTGAAAAGCAAAAATAAACCTTGTGGTTATGGAACAGCTGAATATGTTTTAATCATTGGTATTTATTATAATTTGAATCTGTAATAACCATAGTGCTTAATAAGTGCTAAATGTAGAAACAGCCAGTGAAGTAGACTTGGATCAAGTCTGTCTCTCGAGGGGACGTCGAGCGCGCCGAGAGACAGACTTGATCCAAGTCTACCAGTGAAGATATACTAACCTGCCCTTACTCATGGGCAGGCTTGGACTGCATGGCTATTAACCGTGTTATTACTGAGGAACTTTTATACGGGGCAAAATAAGCCACGGCTTAAATAAGTCGCAAACAGCTCGTACCAAGCAAGTCCAAAATAAGCCAAATAATTGACGTTCGCGACTTAATTAAGCCACGGCAGTGTGTGCAAACATTACATCATGCACCAGTATGAGCAAATATTGAAACACTATATTTTACTGTTTTTCAGGCGTTGACGGTCTTGGTGGATTCTACCTTCGCAACGCCACAAATGGACGTCCAGGATTTCGATCTTTCTTCGATCAAGGTTCTTTCACAACAAGCGGAAGATGTCACAATCCATCAGTAAGTCAATCTAAATGCATGGCATTGCAGGCTTGCGCTATTTTACTTACTACAGTCTACACTCTTTCAAGTATCTGGGAATTCTCCCATGTGTAATGACATTTAGACTTCAGTAGAATCATAGATTAGAAATCGATTAATCTGGAATTGTGCAGAGGTTATCCTCTTTAAAGTGGCAGTACGACCGAAAATCGTTGACGATTTTTGCGGCTTAATCACTTCTTATGCTTAGGCGTTATACAAATATAAGAGTAAAAGCAACTTTAAGGTTGATTTGAGTGTATAAACATCGATTAAATGTCGTATAATTTGGTAATAATTCCATGTCCTACATAACCCAAGTACTTCATGAAAGCCTTACCCCAACACACAACCTAACCTAAGGATGGCAATTCGTGTAAATAGGACATGGACGTATAACCTATAATTTGGCATAAAATCACTCCGCCATTGCGTTTTTGGAGTCCGCGAAATCAGTCAGCGGTACTACTTTGTGACGTCATCTACTCAACACAAACGCGTGATAAACCAGCCAAACTATAGAGAACGTCTTGTTGATTGTTATACCTGTTTTGTTAAAAACGTCTTCACCTTCCGAGTCGAGTTCTAGAAACTCTGACAGCGAAAGCGGACATTGCTGGTATGGATGGGGTCAACAATGAAGTGTTTGACAACGATCTAGAGCCGCTGCTTGTAATGACTATGTGAGGAAGAAGCGCACCAAGAGGAAGCGCGCATAAATTTTAATAGAATATGAAGGAGAATACAAGAGAACAACAAGAACAGCAGGAATTTTCATTTTTCAAGACGTTTTATTAAACCGTGAAGTCCCAGTGCAATCATGGTACGTAGTTATTAAAATTTTATTGAGAGAATCATCGGTTGTGTAGTTTCCAAAACAAGCGAATGTTTTTCTAGGTGTATTGAAGTGTTCGTGTTGCCCTCTTGAAGGTGTCGTTGCTGTTGTGAGATTGGAGCCGTGCCGGGAAAAACTAACAGTGCTTTGGACGATAAGGAGAATCAAACTCGCTGTATTACCGAATACCCAGGATTCAACGTCGTTTGTTTACTACGCATTTTATTGTTATGAGCCACAGATATATTTTACACACGGCGTTCGACGTCCAACGCAGACCTGATTACATTTCTAAAGCATCAATGCGTTGACTCCCTCTGTGACTCTGTTGTCGTATTTACATGTAACATCTAGAATATAATTGATAAAATCTAAATACGTCATTGTCACCATACTGTGTATGCATTTACATGTAGCTGAACCATATCATAGTATTCCAATAGTTGTATTTTATTATAATATATCATGAATATATGTAACATTTTTATCTGTTTATATACTGTCTACGAACTGCTCGGCCCATTTATTTGTATCTGAATAGTACTGCCGTCTTTCTACTTAAACTATTCTTTGTTTTGAGTAACTGGGCCTTCTTCAGGCATTTGTTTTCTCTTTCGATTTCCAGTAGACTACCCTAAAATTAAAATATACTGGTTGAGTGGTTGTCAAAACAAACTACATATGCATTATATTGTTATTGAATACTGTCATAGTGTCATTTTACAGCGGCGGCGCGCAGAAGTACTGACTACTCAAATCAGTAGAGCGAGACATGGATGATTTTTTTATCGCTTCCGAAGCGACAGTTTTTTTGACCGCGGATCAATTTCAAAGCAATCACGTGGTGTAATCCCATGTACCTCGTGATATAATTTGTCTCTTGGTTCACATGCGACTCTGTGCTCGCGTCATCGTGTTCTAATATTCGCTGAGAAGGTTCTGTGTATTAAATTATCAATGGCTTCTGTTTATCAACTAAAGATTAAATACGACAAAGAAAAATATGGTGTGGTATTCATAGATTTACAAGAAGCAACACATTTTTCCCGCAATATGTTACTGGAAAAAGTTCGATCGGTTACTTCCCGCTTTAATGATGTAAAGCAAGAAGACCTTAAAATACAATACTTAGACGACGAAAAAAACTTCGTTAATCTCGGCAACAACGATGCGTCTATTAGTGAACTCTTTCGATGCGCAATTCCTGTGGAAAATGCAGATTTCAGCAGAATTACAGTACAGATCGAAGAGTCCAGTTCCCCTCTACCAACAGGCGCACTCGCACACTCTTCGAAAGGCTGGCATCGAAAGAGAAATTGCGATCGTCCTCGGTTAAGTCCATCTAGTATGCCCAGTTCTTCCAAGGCCTCCAAGGAACAGAGGAATTCCAGCTCTGGGCGCCAAAGTTTGGTCTTTCATACACCCGCGTCACTCGTTCCAGTGAAAAATGTTCTCCCACAAAGTCGATCCTACGATTGCGGCAATATTTCCGCAACATGTGCTCCAGTTTTCACATCTCCACTTGAAAGGTTTTTAGAAGGGCAGAAACTAAAGTTACTTGGTCTTGAAGCGGAATGTACGAAGCTTACTGAACGCATAGAAAGTTAGTTATCCGGTGACAAGTACTGTCTCCCAACCAGCGAAAGTTGGCCCAATGTGTGGTAATTGTCATAGGCATGAAAAACATAACAAATTAAACTGTCCTTATGATGCCTGTGAATCAGCTTTTCACTGCGGTGCCATAAATAAACATCCAGGAGAAAAATTACAACTGAAGGAATATGAGAAGAAACGTCGGGATTTAAGAAAGGAAATGTCGTCACTTCAAAACGAACTCGCGGTTAAACAGGCAACAACAAAATCTATCCAACAACGCTACGTGTACCAGGTACGTCGTCATCTGATAGAAAGTGACCCAGATAGATACATACATATTGGTGACAACGGGCAGCGCGTAGAAAATTGGTTTCAACTCAATCAAGATGCAAAAAAACTTGAAGTCTTGTTGAAGGGAAAACTTCCATCAGCGCAAACTGACGTGCAAGGACTGCTTGCCAAGACCAACGTAACTGACTTGCAGCCAGATTCTTGTCGTATTAACAAGACAGGGAAAACGTCCGTTAGAAATCCGTACAAAAAGCTTTGGGAGGACAGAGGAGTTAACTGGCCAAACGCAGCGCCAAATCCGTACGATATGCCTGAGAGTAATTGGCCAGATTATGGTGTGTGTGATGACGACGAGGATTACCAACTCGCATTGGGAATTCAGGAAAGTCTTAAAGCTTCGAAAGATGACGACATCGATTATATCCCACCCATGCAATCAAGTTGTAAACATGTTTCTGCAGAAGATCTGCAATGCAATAAAGAAAGAATGCCTGATAGTTATACGTCTTCTAGTTCTGCAACAGCTACGAAGCCGAAGGTTAGTCATCAAGAGTGTAATAATGCAGCATCAACATCATCCTCAAACACGCTTTCCAATAAGGAAGTATTTGATGGACTTGATGCGTTAGCTGAGGCTTGTAAAACTGTTTCTGATGGATTTTAATTTAATTCAAAGAGAAACTATAACCATTTACTCCGTTGTCAGCTCAGTTGACTTAATTCGAAGATTGTTTACATTGTTCAGTTTAACTTATGTTATACTATCGATATTGACCTAGTTTATATTTCAATCATGGTCTACCGCCACTACATTATACCATTTATAAATATACACGAGTTGCAGACATATAAACAAATAAAGGCCACCGCCTTGAATGAGTTCAACTTTGCTACTTACATCGTAAATAACCACACTTCCAGTATTTTCAAGCATGCATGTTTTTACAGTAATACTACATGTACATGGATTTTACAAAATCAGTGACTATAAAACGAGTTCGTCTGAACTATAAATTTATGCGTCTATAATTCAGTTATTTTGATAAAGTTGATGTTTAAAATTATCAGGGCCAGCTCTTAGAAGGTTAAGTTTGTATTGACATTTACATGTAATATTGGGATTGTATACTTGTACCTACTTACCGTTTAGTCCATCTTCTGTAAAATCTTTTGAATAAAGTTTATCGTTGCTATTTATATTGCTTTCATTATACTGCTAGTTCCGGATGACCGCGCCGCGTGCCGTTTTTGACAGTTGTTTACGATCTTCACATGCGCTGAATATGCGTTGACAAACGTTGCCAGGAAAGTACTATAGTACTAAAGAATTGTAAAGTTTGGCGTTTAAATTCTTTTACTTCAATTAAAAACGCGTATTTTCGTCAATTTATTTATTACTGGATAAATAATTCAAAAATATCAAACTTACAGTATTAACATATTTATATACGGGCCGACATAAACAACCAAGTCAAGACCAGACGCCCAAATATTAAAATACACCTTTTCAGTGATATATTAAAGGCCTGCGCTAAACGTCGCACAATAGACGAATTTAATTCAGACGAATTTAATTCGAATTAACATCGTCGGTAATGCGACGTCGAGTTACTGTAAACGTCGAATTTCAGTCGAATTTAATTGTTTTTACTTGAACTCGGAGCCTGAAAAATGACTTCAGACAGAAGAGAAACATTACATGTAATATTAAATTTGACGCGATGATAATTCGTCTTGAACTCGAACACGCATTATCGTCGCATATTTATCCGTCTCACTCAGACGAATTTAATTGCTGAGACGAATTAAATTCGTGTGTCGAATTTAATCGAGTTATACGTCCCAGTTTCGTTGAATAAAATTCAAACAATTAAATTCGTCTGAATTAAATTCGACTATTGTGCGAGGCCTAAATCTAAATTTAACCAGATTTGACATTGTGTGAAGTATGATAGATTACATTAGGAAGCCAAAAAACTCAACTGGAAAGAAACTTATATTCAAATTGTTTCTAAATTGCTAGATAATCAACATGTCTGAAAAATCCAGCACAGTCATTCACAGTAAGTTCTTCTAAGCATTTATACACTCCTTCGTGAACATTTCTGGCAAATGCCTCACGACTTTCCTCTTTAAGCGCAATTTTCTTAAGTTTGTTGAAAGCCAATTCAATAGGATTTAATTCAGGACTGTATGTAGGTAAATAGATAACTTCGATCCCTATATTATCCAACCACTCTCCGAGTGCGTAACCACCTTTGCTATGATGCGTTGGACAATTGTCAAGTATTATGTAATCGCCATACTCTAGAATTGGTCGACCATTGGGCATGAAATTTTGGCCAGCTTCGCCAAAGAAGTTCAAAAATTTTAGCGTGTCACTGGCACCATCTTCGGTATTGGCGTACAGCAGTCCCTGAAGTCCTATCAGCATGTTAAGAGTGACATTGGGGCTGTTAAGATGCCTTCCAATCTCAACACATGGAGTATTTATAAGAGAATGTCCATAGTTGGGTTTTCCAACGCCTGGAAGAGCAAATCCTGCTTCATCAAAATATTTAAGCCTGTGTGGATCAATATTGCCAACATAATTCAAGAAATCCTGGCAATAGTCCACATTTTCGGGTGTAAATTTTTCGTACTTAAAACTTGCCATTCTTTTCCATGTCCATTTTCCATCAGAAAGGTTTGTTCTAACTGCACGGCCAATGGCAGATACGGATGTACCCGCAGGGATGTCGCAATTTTCATTTACGGCATCAAGAATTTTTAGATACGGCATTGAAGGTTTGGCAGTTTTTAACGCTTCTATAAAATCTAAGTCTTGTGGTTTAAAATGGATTGGATTGTTTCCCCCTTTCCATTGCGGATCAATCGTTCCTTCTTCACAACAACGCTTCCAAAGTTTTGAGACACAGGACCTGCTCAGTTTAAAATGATTGGCCACAGCAGACATTGAGCCAGGGAAAAATCCTGTAAGAACATCTCCACCATTCCAAACAATGTGGTCAATTACTAGACATCGTAAAGAACTCTCATTTGCGCGTCCCGAAACAAGAGTTCTACCTTTATTGGACACATGACTCATTTGAATAAATACTGTATTAAATTCTAATCGCGAAAAGATGACTCGACAAATACAACCCAAACAACCAAGAATGTTAATCACGAGGTACATGAGATTACACCACGTGATTGCTTTGAAATTGATCCGCGGTCAAAAAAACTGTCGCTTCGGATGCGATAAAAAAATCATCCATGTCTCGCTCTACTGATTTGAGTAGGATTTACGTGTGAAACTGCAATGTATTCTCTTGCATCTGTACATTCTTGTACGGTACGAGTTTCTTCATTCGGCGTAACTGTTTATTACATGTTATGATGTTCAGGAAAAATTGAGATTTACCTTTTACATAACCAACTTACCTCTTTAGGGCTTCATATCTGGTGCATGGCATTTCAGGTGCACGTTCGGCGCTGCTAACCTTTGGCGTTTTCTTGCACGTTTTGCGAACTGAAACAATTCTTTAACGGCCCATAATAATAAGGTCCACGCAATATTTTTATTGTTAGCTACGTGTGTGAACAAATTTGATCCGATAATGAAACACGAGTCATAATAAGTTTGTGCAGTTACTCTTCGTTGGCTTCTCTTCGACGACGGACTTTTGGTTTCCATATTGACGGGTTTAAAGTCATCTTTTATGCAACGAAGGCTCGCACCTTTGGCCCCTTACGTGACGCCTTTCAAAACAAAGATCAGCAAAATGCGCAGAGCAAATAACAAAGCACCCTGGTTCAAATTAGCGCGATAGCTATGTTTTAACCGAAAATAAACCCAAACAAGAAGCTTTTTAGTTTTGGGGTTCTGGTGAAGCGAAATTGGCACATTACGATCAGCGCAGTTACTACACCCTTGAGCAACACAAGGACATGGTGGCATAATTTTGTACTGCTTTTCAATAAACTTTATTACATGTAAAACCGTAGAATAAGTCAGGAAGACGCGTTTAAACTATGTACGTATATAGTAGGATATATGAATCTTCTTGTAGAGTGTTGAGTAGATGACGTCACAACGAGCTACCGCTATTAATAAATTGCAGGCTCCAAAAAATTTCGAAATCAAGCCAAGTGCTCGTAAAAGATGCTTGAATTCTGATAGAAAACATTTTCTAAAATCGTTTTTAAATACATGGTAAGTCATATTAGGACCATAAGAAGTATTTTGGCTAAAAAAAACGCAAAGTGAAAATTCGATCGTACTGCCACTTTAAAGAATGGATTTCTTTAAGAATTTGTTGAGCTAGGAACTGCATATCAACATATGGAATTCTTCATGGGATGTGCATCAGTTTGTTGTTTTTTTAATTTTTTTATTATATACAATTTCTTATTGGATTAACTTTATTTATTATATAAAATAGAGTGTTTTATTGATTTTTCCGCCACTAATAAAAGTGATAATCTCACATGTGCGATTATTTATGATAATCGCACATGTGACGATTATCGCTGAATCAGCATTATAGTTTAACGCAATTTTTGCAAGGCAATAGGACAATTTTTTTATATAATAAACAGAACAATACATGGATGCTTGGAAATATGAAATTTATTTCTCGTGTTGACCAGGATATGTCACTCGTTCGCTTCGCTCACTCGTGAGATATCCTGGTCAACACTCGAAATAAATTTCATATTTCTGCACATCCATGTATTATTCTCTATTTAATGACATTTTAAAAATCTTGGAATTCTTCAGAGCTGCATGTTCCTCACATAAACATCTCATATGGGGTTACGTGTTTTGGCGCCGTGTGTCGACGTGTCGTTTCTATGCGATGGAGTGTAACCAAAAGTCGAGAGTCGAGACTAAAAGTCGAGAGTCGCAACAAAGAAGTCGAGAGTCGAGAGAGAGTTAAAAAAAAAGACAAAATATATATAAATATATATATTTATATTATAAGTTTTAATAATAAACTGTGAAAAATCTGAACCAAATATAGTGACCAAACCGAACGAAACAACATGTCGCCAATGTTAAGCGCAATTGCGCCTGGAGGTGATGTTTTAATAATAACATTATCTTTTGCGTTGGAAAGTAATATGGTAGACTCATCGTTTCATATTATACTTTCATAACAAAAGGGGATGCGCAAACTGAAAGTGCCGTGTATACAAGCATTATTATTTACCTTACCTTTAAATATAGGACGATCCAACAGAATTGTGTACTTGTGTTTAACTATAGTGGTCTGAGTGTGTTTTCCACGAATAACCACATGTATTGTTGTTTCATTTTGTCACAATATTTGGGTCAATGGGTCTTATCTTCCAGTTTTATAATAATTTATATTTTACTATTTTTTCTTGTTTAAAGGCTTACGAATTACAAAATTTATGACTTTTTGAGTCCGAGTCCGGGTTTCATAGTATGCCAGCTGTATACCCCACTTCCTTAGCGCAAATAGCTCGATTATTATCACACCTTTGTAATTTTTGTTTTTTATCTCTCTCAACTCGATTCTCGACTTTTTTGTCTCGACTCTCGACACTCGACTTTTGGTTACACTCTATGCGGTGTTAGGTGTACATGCAAACCGTTTGTGCGGGCCTTCTCTATGGCTCTCCATCTGAGCTTCTTGACAAACGTCAAGTCAAGTTACTTTTTTCGGCAATAAGTTAACTTCTTTGTCTGGTTTAAGTCGAGAATAAAAAACGTGTCGAGATGTTCATTTTTAATCATACTGTTTGAGCTGGTCGAGAATTAATTTCTGTGAAGTGATACGGGGAGGGTCACAAATATTTTCCAAAGGGGGAAATAACCAATCATGCACTTTATACTTTCTATAGGTAGGTAGGTAGGATTGTACTAACTAGTGTATTCTGATCGCCAAGCTAGCGAAGATCACGCAATTTTGGATAATCATAATAGGTGTAAACTTGCTTTTATATACAGTAAGATAACGCTGTCGATTGTAGAGAACGGGTATACGACTATACGTGAACGCCACTGCGAACCAACTCGTATAAAAACAATGGCGATGCAGTCGTTCGGCAGTGACATGGCGTTCGGTGACTCGCGTTCCGCGCTAACTATAACCCAATAATGAATCGTCAGATTTCAATTTCAATTAATTTTCGTCAAGTTATACAAATGTCGACTGGTTTGCGTCTGAACTCCGACTGAACTTTTTGTAATTTTTTTCCCGACTGAACTGTGGCAACTTTATTGTAAAGTAAGAAAACACTTCAACGACAACGACCACGACAGGGAAAATTAATTAAAAACTAATATACGAACTAATATACGAAGGGGGGGGGACGCCGGGGCCAGGATTGTTAAACAATCTGAGCACGAAGAGAAGTGTAATTTACTCTTATGTTGATTCTTATATGTCTATAACCTGCAGCAACTGTATGGCGACATTAACTGGCCAACAATTGGCGCTGAAACGACTTGCAAAGAAATGAAACCATGCACTGAAATACTGTAGCTTGACTTTGAATCATATTTCTTGCTTGCTTCAGGGCACTTAACACATGTCTGTCGCCAATTAATTATCAATATTAGCAATTTGAAGAACTGCATGGGTGAATTTCGGAAAAAAAGACGTTTTGTGCTTGAAAGAGTAGACTGTGAGTATAGTTGCATGGCTTACGATATTAAGTTACCAAAACCTTTTCAGACTTACAAGCAGAACTATTCAGTCAATGATGATCGGTATAATTATCACCTTGTCTACTCTCCTTGCCAGCATTTTGGAAGCTCGTAGGCCCGCCTCGTATCTCAGATCTGTATATTTGTTGATCCTTGTTCTTTCACCGTCTTCAATCCTTGTGTCAAATGGGCATGCAACATCAACAATATAACAGGTCCTCCTCTTCTTTTCCAAAATTACAAGATCTGGCTTATTATGTTCCAATCGTCTCTCTGTCTGGATTGTAAAGTCCCATAATATCTTGACCTCCTCATTCTCAAGAACTCGGCTCTCTTTACCCAC
The DNA here is from genome assembly GCA_035771165.1 of Paragorgia papillata. Lineage (NCBI taxonomy): Eukaryota > Metazoa > Cnidaria > Anthozoa > Scleralcyonacea > Coralliidae > Paragorgia > Paragorgia papillata. Next base: position 2,509,047 of record JAWNZC010000265.1, read on the forward strand.
GTAGTGCTCATAACTTTTTTCCGCAAATGGAAAACCATACTTTTGGCAGAGATCTCTGCGGATAATGGCAGCAATCTTGTCGTGTCTGACGTACTTGTAGTCATTTTGTGCTAACGGGGTGCACTCAGATACGACATGAGCGATTGTCTCATCTGCTTGGCCACAAATCCTGCATGTTGGTGAAATGTCTTGTTCTTTATCAATGTGGTGTCTCACCCAGTTGGTTCTCAAAGCTTGGTTCTGTGCAGCGCAAGGATCATTCCTTCAGTTTATCGTAGCCTGCGAGCCGGCTCTTGGGTAGGGCGGGAGGTGAAATATAGAGCCTGCACGCGTAGCTATCAAATTTGAGTGCCGCCCCTTCTAACGGGTTGTCAAAAGCGACCAATCACAAACCAGACACGCAATGTAAACAAAGAAAACGGTTTTACTTCCTCGCCAGACTAATACGCTAATGAAATATTATTATTTGGAACAGTGGTTCGCACATTTTGGACAGTATAACAAGTTTTATAAAACGCAGAATCTTGAACTCTGCATCAAATGAAAGCTCATTCAACATATAACAACATACGTACACAATATATTTCAACGATGCGTAGTTCTGAAATTACTAGTCATCTTGTTCCACAAATGACAAGATAATGATATGCCGTATAGCCGCCGTGCCACTTCGGTACGTCCTGTCTGACTTTTTCCTATCTCTATAAGAACTGAAAAGAAGAAGCTGGAGTCTTTCAGACTTTAACTTTGCCTGGCCATAGGAACTTCAGTCATATAAATAATCGTATCCCGAGAGCTACAGGCCGGTACAAAAAGCTGTGTGTATTGCAGGCGAATGGTGTTTCGAACCTTACCGGTTTGTTTTATAGATAATATTTTCTCAATCGTGGGAAGTTGTCCTTTGATACCAAATTTTCAAATAATTGACTTATCTATGAGAGGACGATTTGCTGTCACACTATACTAAAGTGGCAAAGGGAAAAGGTGGTGAAATTTTTGGAACGAATCTGAAACGCTGACATTTCAAGCAAGGACTCCCCTCGAAACGTCAGTATTTCGTTTCAAAGCGATTCGGTTCTATCGATCTGGGTCTATCCTAATAATATGATTTTAATACGGTTCGTACAACCCTTGATAAATGATCAAAGATATTAAAAATATTTACCTGATGGAAATATCTTTCAGACACAAATGCACTTAATATTTTACAAATTACCAGCAGTCTATTAATATATGGTTGTACGTCAACAATCAGCATCTCGTCCAATCAGTGAGCTGCGTCCCAATTTGGAACGCTACTACTATAAAAACAATACTACGCGTGCAGACTCTCCTTCTCCTCCTCTCCCCAATCCCCCAAAGGAGAGCCGGCTCGCAGGCTAGTTTATCGCTTCAATGTCCCTTTCTTTAGCCACTGCCACGTTGCTTCCTCATCTCTAATCTTATTTGTTGCTTTCCAGAACACAGGATTATTTTCTTCTCCAAGAATTTTGTTTTCCTTTCATTGACGAGGGCTTTCTTCTTTTCTTTAGGGTCTTCGTTATTCTTTATGATGTTTTCGATCATGACTTCCTTAAGGAGATCCTCCTCACTCTGTACTAGGTAATAACCTACACTGGATTCCTCTATCATGACTACCTCTTCCTCTTCTTCTTTCTTCTCTTTCTTTGTAAACCTCTCCCTCCTTCTGTCCTCTTCCAATACAATCTGTCCACATCGTTTCTTGGGTGAAAGCTTTTGTAGATGGTTAACATCTTCCTGGTCTTTCTGTCCATCGCCCTGAGTTCCTCCTTTGTCCAATCAATAATTCCTGCCCCATACCTAATGATTGAGACTGCGCGCGAGTAATTCATTGCCTTAATGGTGTTTCCAGCATTCAACTTTGATTTGAGGATCTTCTTCATTCTCCTTAAATACTCATTTCTCAGTTGCTTTTTCATTTCGTTACTTTTCACTTTGTCACATTCTAAGATTCCAAGATACTTGTATCCTTCATCTTCCTCCAATGATCCAATTGTTTCTCCGTTAAGTAATTCAATACCTTCGCTTCGTACCATTTTCCCTCTTTCATTTCCACCATTGCACACTTCTGAATTCCAAACTCCATACCTATATCATTACTGAAGACCCCAACTGTCTGAACTAGATATAACTGATAAACTGTCTCCTTGGAAAATCCCCCTTTTGATTTTCACTTCCCCAAGTGTTTCTCCTCCAGATATCAATTCTACTTTCCAGCTACTCATAGATTTCTCCAATGTTTTCCTTACATTGTTGGCTACACCAAACCACTCCATGCATTGTATTATCCACGAGTGCGGCACCATGTCGTATGCTTTCTTGTAGTTCCACAGTTCCTCATAATCATCTTATCTATCATTAATTGATCTTTTGTCCATCTGCATCTTTTTCTTACTCCTTTTTGTTCTGGCGGTAGAATTCCTTTATCTTCCTTTCATTGATGGCCTTGACCCGTTGTTTAAGTTCTTCGATCACTGTTGAGATTCCTTTGTTATAAACAAAGTACAATCCCTCCAGTCTTTTCTTCCAGTAGTCACTGCATAGCTTGTTACATTTCCATTGCTGAAGTCTGGTGATGTTCCTATCAATATCCTTTATTTGTTTTTTCATTCTTCTTTTCCAAAATGGTTCCTGCTGTTGTTTGCCTTTTCCCTTCTTTCTCCCAATAACGTCTGCTACCACATTGGCACCCGCCAAGATAAGAAGATTGGTTTCACTAGTATCTTTAGTCTTTATCTTGCCTATGACATCACTAACTAGTTTTGTCCTCTCTCTTACTTTCTTCCTCTCTTCATATTTCAGATTTACTCCCTCCAATTCTTCCAGTATCTCTTGTTTATTCCTTAGCATTTTTAAGATCTTCTTGCTTTCTTCATCAATCTCTCCATCTTCTACCTCCCAAGTTCTATCTGTAGATTCATCTCCTCTTTCTTCATTGTCTAGATGTTGCTCCTCGTTATTATTATTATTATTATTATTATTATTATTATTATTATTATTATTTATATTTTTATACCGTATAGTGTTAATTCAAGTAGACATTGGTAAACTACCTGTAAAAGAGAGGTTTATCATTGTAGTATACGTAAATCATAAACAAATAAAGTTTCCATTATTATTATTATTATTATTATTATTATTATTATTATTATTATTATTATTATTATTATTATTATTATTATTATTATTATTTTATTATTATTATTATTATTATTATTATTATTATTATTATTATTGTTATTTTTTATTGTTATTATTGTTATTATTTTTGTTGTTGTTTAATCTTGTACGTTAAGTTTTAATATTTTATTAGTTAAGTGGTCCAAACTGGGGGACAATCGTTACAGGAATGAGACCGGAAGAGACTGGTATTAATAATAATAACTGGAGAGCTGAAAATGGTGAACGAAAGAAACCAGAATCCCAGAATTTTGTGCCGCCAATTTCTGGTGAGGGAATACCAGAGACCATGTTTCAAGCTGCCAAAAAGCAAAATAAGGATATTAAGGTAATAACAAAACCAAAAGGTGATGAATTTCCGAGATTTTCTGAAACGAAATACCGTTCCCAAAGTAGCGACCCCCGTTACTTTCAGGATTAGCGTCCATTAGGGGCCGCTACTTTCGGGGGGCCCGTTATTTTTGGATGGTAAAAAAGTGTTAGTAAGACAGCTAGACAAAAGACAACGTTTGATTGAAAAGTTACTTTTATCTTTCTTAGTTCTTATACTCGCACGTTAGTTCCATGAATTTAGATAGTATCTTGGAAAGTTTGCACCATGTTTATAATAAAAGTGTTACTTTCGGAAATTATTAGGTGTCGAAAATTTGCCGTTACTTTCGGGGGGGCCGCTACTTTCGGGGGGCTGCTACTTTCGGGGGGCCGTTACTTTCGGGGGGCCGTTACTTTCGGGTAACCGTTACTTTCGGGGGGGCCGCTACTTTCGAGGGGCCGTTACTTTCCGGGGGCCGTTACTTTCGGGGGCCGTTACTTTCGAGGGGCCGTTGCTTTCGGGAGGCAGTTACTTTCCGGGGGGCCGCTACTTTCGGGGGGCCGCTACTTTTGGGGGGCCGTTACTTTCGGAAGGCCGTTACTTTCGGGGGCCGCTACTTTCGAGGGCCCGCTACTTTCGGGGGGCCGTTACTTTCGAGGGAGCCGCTACTTTTGGGGGGCCGCTACCTTCGGGGGGCTGCTACTTTCGGGAGGCCGTTACTTTCAGGGGGCCGCTACTTTCGGGAGGCCGCTACTTTCGGGGGGCGCTACTTTCGGGGGGCTGCTACTTTCGGGAGGCCGCTACTTTCGGGGGGCCGCTACTTTCGGGGGGCGCTACTTTCGGGGGGCAGTTACTTTCGGGAGGCCGCTACTTTCGGGAGGCCGCTACTTTCGGGGGGCTGCTACTTTCGGGAGGCCGCTACTTTCGGGGGGCCGTTACGTTCAGGGGGCCGCTACTTTCGGGGGGCAGTTACTTTCGGGGGGGCCGCTACTTTCGGGGGGCCGCTACTTTTGGGGGGGCCGCTATTTTGGGAACTCTACAGCACCGACATTTAGTTAAGCGGAGTGAAAGACTCTGCTCGAAACGTCAGTATTTCGTTACCGAAAATCTCGGCAATTTACCATCTTTTCAGAACTATGGTCTACCAAAACACTCGTGTTCGCCAATTAACCAGCCATTTTCTATTTCTTAAACAGATACTAAACACAAATTGCATTTTTAGACTTACATGAGTTTTTCGTGGGATTGGTTTGTTCATTTATACACCAATGATAGCATAGATCGTTTATTCCGTGGTGGTTGGCTAGTGGAAAAAGATTCTGGTTGGGTTGGTCCATTGATCTGTCCACCTGGCCCTAATTACACTGAACAGAAGTGTGGTAACTTAACAGATTATCGCGTCTATAACGATACATTATGGACCATCAAAACTAGCAAACCAAATCTAATGTTTATGTATACAGGTGAGTGTCGTCTATAAACTTTCAATTTTGGCATTGTAAGTAGCCTACGTGCAGACGCCAGTGAACTCTATATATAACTAGAGTGATATCCGCTGGTCGTTGACCGGGCTGCACGTTGTCCACCACAAAGATATCACTCCCGTTATATATAGAGCTCACTGGCAGACGCTTGTGTTTCCGCTGCATGCTTAATCCCTGTAAGCTAATAGGGATTGAGCAGCGGAAATACGAGCGTCTACATGGTATGTTGAACTCCATATATAGATAATTTATACTAAACTACTACAAGGTTCTTTAAAAGAGTTAAGAGTTTTCAGGTTTTGGTGACAAGTCTATATTTAACAATTATTCTCCGAAGGCGAGGCGAATATCGGTGTATATAATAACCGAGACGAAGTCGAGGTTATTATTCACCGATATTCACTGAGCCTGAGGCGAATAATTGATTTAGTATAAATACACATTTTCGTACTTTTAGGAACAGCATTCTCTTTAAAATTGTTAATTTCCTCGTCTGTCACATTGACAATTTGGCTGGCGGCCATTTTAAATAATTATCGAGAATTAAATTAATCCGAAGTAGCTTGACCAATCAGCGCGCGTGATTTTCTATAATCACCGGGGTATTTATACTAAACTGAGTTTATCACCTCAAAAACCGTGATTATAGTTTGCCATACTAAACAACTGTCATGTGTTTTTACCACTCTTGCAATCTGATTGGTTCCTGAACGCGATCTTTGCAAACCGGTGCAAACCAAAAGTTGAAAAACAAAAGAAGGGAAATACGGATCGGGTGTTTACGGTGGCTGAAAGTGCAGTTGATTGCTTTCGGTTCTCGTCAGAAAGTCGGTCTTCAACTAAAAAATCTGAAGCATATAATAAAAGCCTTATTAATTCCCCTTGGTCGATCTATACGGCAAAATTATGCTGCCCTTTGTCTTTCAGTTTGGGCTGAGCTCGCTTCTTTGTCGCTCGTTCTGTACTGAAAGACCGTGGGCAGGATAATTTTGCCGTAAAGACCCCCCGCTTGGTCAATAAGTTTTTATAATAATGCGTTGCAAGTTTGGATAACTCTCAAACAAAGTATGATGAGATAAAAAGGAAAGTGGAGCTAATAATTGCTGTTGTCGATAATGTACAGGGTAATTGTATGTATAACATTTCTACGCTGTATGTGCATGTGATCACAACTGATTCTTTCACTTATTCAATCCTGGCCAAAATGCATAGACTTGAGGGTCTGATGCCGCCTAGAAAGAGTTTAACTTTTCGGTTTAAGGTTACTGTAGACCTTCGGGTTACGTTTTAGGGAGAACATTATAGCGCTCCGCCCGTTTATTGCATATAGATAGTTTTTATCTGGCGGCCATATTGGTGTACCATCTTTATCCTATGGGAATTTAGCTCTATTCTTATTCAAAAGTGTCGTATTGTTTCACCACCCCAATGGGGCCACCGCTCACGTGAGTGAAAACGATCCATACCAAAACGTACACATTATTCGAAAGCTGATATAACTGGCTACAAGACTGCAGGAAACATTTGGTCATTTTTGAACGCAAACAAAAAATAGCGCTTCTGTTTATTAAAGTTTTCATTCCAACTGAATTCGAAATGCTATAAGTGAACAACTATTTATTATAATCCTCTGAAAATTGGCAGTTTGGTAGATAAATAAATATCACAGCCAAAAAAGTGTGTCTGGATTTGTAAAAATTCCAAATCCTTTTAGAGTTATCGAATGTTTACTATTACAGCTAAAACACAGTCTCACAGGAGGTTGAATGGGCTTACATAAAAGGCCGTAAAACGATAAATATTGAAAATTTTACAATTTCCAGACACACACCAGAATATTAATTTACTCGAATATTAATTTTTAGATGATTCTGATAAATGCGTGTTCACTTATAGCTTTTCAAAGTTCTTACTTTAGAAACCTCTTGTCACTTATTCACGTATTCACACAAAATAAATAATGCGTTTTTTCCTTGCTTAGAAATAAAGAAACATGATTTCCTTTCCAGAATCTGAAAGCCCTCATAAAATAAAAAGAAAATTAAAAAAATTATGGTTTGAACCTTAACTATTTTGATAAAAATCTTGTCCAGGACTAACAGATCAGGTTGGCCATGATGTTTGTTTTGGTTGTCCACAATATTATGATGCAGTGGATATCGCTGATCGATATATACAGGAGATCCTAAACACCTTGAAGAATACCAAGACACCATCAGGTACTGTAGCGTATATAGTGGAACAGATATCATTTTGGCGAGCCACAGGCATCATTTTGGCGAGCCACAGGCATCATTTTGGCGAGCCACAAGCATCATTTTGGTGTGCCACAAGCATCATTTTGGCGAGCCACAGGCATCATTTTGGCGGGCCACAGGCATCATTTTGGTGGGCCACAGGCATCATTTTGGCGAGCCACAGACATAATTTTGGCGAGCCACAGGCATCATTTTGGTGGGCCACAGGCATCATTTTGGTGGGCCACAGGTATCATTTTGGTGGGCCATAGGCATAATTTTGGCGAGCCACAGGCATCATTCTGGCGAGCCACAAGCATCATTTTGGCGAGCCACAGGCATCATTTTGGCGGGCCACAGGCATCATTCTGGCGAGCCACAGGCATCATTTTGGCGAGCCACAGGCATCATTCTGGCGAGCCACAGGCATCATTTTGGTGGGCCACAGGCATCATTCTGGCGAGCCACAAGCATCATTTTGGTAGGCCACAAGCATCATTTTGGCGAGCCACAGGCATCATTTTGGTGGGCCACAGGCATCATTTTGGTGGGCCATAGGCATCATTTTGGTGGGCCACAGGCATCATTCTGGCGAGCCACAGGCATCATTTTGACGGGCCACAGGCATCATTCTGGCGAGCCACAAGTATCATTTTGGTGGGCCACAGGCATCAGTTTGGTGGGCCACAGGCATCATTTTGGCGAGCCACAAGCATCATTTTGGTGGGCCATAGGCATCATTTTGGTGGGCTACAGGCATAATTTTGGTGGGCTATAGGCATCATTTTGGCGAGCCACAAGCATAATTTTGGTGGGCCACAGGCATAATTTTGGCATAATTTTGGCGAGCCATAAACATAATTTTGGTGGGCCACAGGCATAATTTTGGCAGGCCACAGACATAATTTTGGCGGGCTACATGCATAACAAATGTGGTAAATGAAAGAAATTTGATAATTTCTGAAGATATTGGCATCAGGAATTCTATCTTTAAAAATAGTTAAATTTCGTTTAGTATTGGCCACGTACGTTTTAATGCATGTGTTCCGCCAAAATGATGCGCGCGCAACATCGTACAACTGGCTTATTAGTTAGGGAATGCAAATCAAGTTTATAGTCAAGCTTTTACTCAACATTATGTATTTTCCGCTGTAAAGAGGATAGGAATCGATGGTCATTTTAATTTTAAATAATACTAGTACTACCATTCACATCTTGTGAAGCTTCATACTCCTATGATAAACCCAATGGATATAATACGTACATGAGGGATAAATGGTGACACAATCTACACAATGGATACAAAAAAGCGAAAATATTAATGTGTGAGCTCAGTGTAGCGTGCATTTACTTCATTATACATGACTTTCTATTATATTATTCCATATTCTATATATTTCCATTCTATTCTATATTCCATATTCTATTTTATTTTATACAATACCCTGGTTGCTATGCGTGTTTTCTCTGGTTGTTACCCATGATTTATTAGAGGACAGACACATGGATCGTGTCAGCTGACTTGCTTTTTTCTTTCTTCATGCCCCAAAATCCGGCAAGAGCTTTGATAAATACCTTTTAAATTTTTGTATTGTGTAAAACAAATAGATTCCATTTTTTTGCGTCTCGTGGCTCACTTTCTTTTTCTTACCACGTTGTGACGTCATTTGTGCATCTATAACTGAACAGACAACGGCAAAATGGAATCTATTTGTTAATTATTCTATTCTTCACGACATTAATTATTTTTACATTTTTAGGAGAATCAATGATTAACAAAACTCTAGTAATGCTTACAACTGATCATGGAGGATATAGCAAATATCATTCTTTCTGTCAATATCTTCACAATCAAACATTGTTTCCAAACTCAAAAATTTGCGCCAGCTACTTTTCACCAGCAGTCATGGAAATCCCAGTTCTTCTGCAAGGTAAACTGAATTACAAGGTTACTTTATGATATATGATGTCGTTAAATTTTGTGCAAAGCTTGTTACTCATGCAATGTAAACTAAACTGCTAACTTTTTTTATGCTTGATAAATGATAATCATGAATTATTTCGAAACTGTTCTTTCTAGAGGTCTATTAAGGACCATTCCTCATTGTTGTATAAGTACGTGTCTCATTTCAGCAGTGTGGAAATCACAACATGACCGAACTATCTTTTGTTAATTCTTTGAAAGTTTTCATGGCGATATGTAATATAGAATAGATACGTTTTGTGGAATATATTTTGCGTGGTGTTTCCACAAAACTTATTTATATCTTCTGTTACTTGTGTAAAACCAATCCGTTATTATTAAAATAATTATATCAGGAAATTACATTAGTTATTAAAGTGTGAGTGCAGCGAAGGGACTGTCACTATAGATTACTCCTACTATTTCTAAGTTATGTTCTTAAACACTTGTCACGATAGGAGTTAATATTAATTTGTAATACGGGACAAATCTTTGTAACAGGATATAGACAGGACATTGTGCATGACCACGTAAATAGGACACTCATCGCTAGAAATAAAGCTTTCGATTTATTAAGTACTATTCTATATATATCAAAACAACACTTCCTTCCGTAGCTTCTCCCACTTTCCTTCCGTAGCTTCTCCCACTTTGTGTGTGATAAAATTTTAATTTGCTCAGAAACAAAACATGACTCTTGAGAACCGCATCGTCGCACAATTTGAACTTGAAAAGTCTTGGGCAGATAAGCCAATTGTAAATACAGTGTGAACGTAGCCTTAGGTGTTTACACTAAACTAATCTTATTTATACTGGATAACTCTATCAGTTAATAGCTAACTGTTCTCCCTAGAGGTCCAGTAAGGGCCATCCCTCATTGGTCCAGTGTTTCTACAGGAGGAAACCGGAGTACCTGGAGGAAACCTGCGATGTTTGATAGAGTCAAACTGGAAGCACTCTTCTCACATGCGGCCAAGGTGAAAAGCGTTGTTGCACGTATTGCCACCCACCTTAAACATTTTCACGCAACAATGATTTTGTTGCAAGTTGAAAAAATTTGTTGAAAAAAGTAGACTCCAGTTCTACTTGCTGCAACATGCTGATCCAACTTGCAACAAAATCATTGTGTGTGACAATGTTTGAGGTAGGTGGTAAGACGTGCAACAACGCTATTCAACTTGCAACGCAACAATGTTGCCGCAATTTGTTGCTCGTATTACTTCACCTTAAAGGGTCGTTTATACAGGCGATTTTTGACAACTGAACTGCCCAAACCCCAGGACCCGCCCCTCTTATACCGAAACCTAGTGTTTCAAAAGCCTCCCAAATTACTTTTGAGATACCATGGTCAAAAACGTTTTAAAATCCATCATGGTGATGATTATTTAATTTTAGGTCCAGGGATTAAAAAGAACTTTGACATGAAGGCAAACTTGATAACCAATCGTGATTTAGCCGTTACTGCTCTAAATGCTCTTGGTCTTGACAAAGGACAGTTTATGACTGGGAGAATTTTGGAAGAGGCATACGAAATGAATACTTGTCCTCCTGACAACGCAGCGACGCAGCGGAAAGAAAAGAACTACCATGCACAGATCTTGGTTTTGGCCGTCATTTTCTGTACCTTACATGCTTGGTTACTTCCTTAAGAATAGTCACAAAAATAGTCAACCTTTTCATGTAAATTAAAAAAAGGATTTATTTAAGATTCTTTGCATTTTTTACATGTAAAGTCCAACGTTTAAAATGAACATTATTTCCAACCTCGTACCCAGGGTCTTACCTCCGCTCCCCCCTCCCCCCTCGCTGCGGAAAGACCCTGGTACACACTGGTCACGTGCTGCCCAAAATATGGGCAGTACAAAATAAATTTAGTGTGGGTAGGGTGGTACAAAAAACTTTCTCGACTTACCGAGCGGAGTAGTGTTTATACAAAAGCGCAAAACATCTGGCCAGATGAAATGTCACGACTCACGAAAGGTGCACAACGGCTTGGAGAAACAATCCGAAACGAGATATAATTTAATAAGAATGCCAAAGTCTCAAAGATCAATATTTTGCTGGCTTTGTAGCGCTGGCGACATGTGTTATTGATGGGAGAATATTCGTTTTAAGCATTCGAATCGCGAGACTTTTAACTGGACGTATTCACTTAAATATAACGGCAGCTTTCGCGTGTGGTATTCAACAACGGGGGTTTCTTTATCGGACAAGAAGTTTGTGACAGCAAAGAAGCAGAAAAATCGATAAGACTCACCCGCTTTCTTGAAGTCTACTGAAAGTACTATTTCTTTAAGTAAACAACACAGCGCATTCAGAAATGCAGACAGATGACAACAAAGGTTCAACATTTCACCTTTGCCTTATTAAATGTGTCTAGTGTCTTGCTATAGCATTATAGAATGATCTTGGTTTCAAATATTTTACTATTTTAGTACAGTTTATTTTTGTTTATTTGTCGTTGATTAATACTATTGTTCGATATTTTAATATACTTTGCCGAATGGAGGAGCGGCAACAGTTTTTCGTAGTGGCGTATTCATATTTCATGATCAAGCGACGAAAGATCAAATTTGTGGAGTAACTGGAGTTTATATAAATAGAAAAATTAAGATATCGATTAATCGACTATATATTGTATAATTTAAGCACCCAGGTTGACGATTATTAAACGAATGGGAACATCAAAAACTTTCTTCATTGTAAACTTAAAAAAACACAGCGATTTATTATAAACTAAAAACAATAGCTGTCAAAACAACTTGCTTCAATTTTAAAATCGTATCACCGGTTTAAAATCTAATACCAGAAAACAAAACAAGATACGTATACATGCATTTCTTCGACTATTCCAGCGAGGTCAAGCATTGATACGCAGGGGACACTCCCACAGTCGAAAATTTTGATAGACGCGTGTACCAGGGTCTTTCCGCAGCGAGGGGCGAGGGGGGAGGGGGGAGGGGGGAGCGGAGGTAAGACCCTGGGTACGAGGTTGCATTATTTCATGCAAAGTGATACTTTACTTAATATTTTTCAAATTGGGGTATTTTTGTTTTTGATAAATTTCTTTGAATTGCCATGTATCTGTTTTGACATGTCATGAAATTATACATATATTGGGGTTTTTTTGTTGGGTTTTTTTTAGTTTCCTCTCGTACCCTTTTTATGGGATTTATGCAATAAATAATATTAAAACTAGCTGTGTGTTGTTTGGGTGGCTCCAACTCCCCCGGTTCATAGGGGCTATCTGGTCACGCATGGCACACGTGAAGTGTCACACTCCAGCGATCAATGAATCGGGCACTGTTGATCAGAGGCACGTGATACGTGCGTGCTTAGAAGGCTGATGCAATATCCGGAACTACTAGCCAGCGTTTCCTGGGTCCCGGGCTCAGCATTGTTGGCACCGTTTCTCGAGTGGTTCTTCCCACCCTCCTCCCCACAACGTGCTATCGAGCGCCAGTGACTGCCTTCTTCCCCTGGTTCGTCGCCAGTTACGCTTCAGTTTCTTGTCGTGGCTGAAGCACCAGTCCACATGCTCCTCGGAGTTTTAAGCCTCTGCAAATGCCAACGGGTGCTCCTCCGTTGTTACTTGGTCATTAGCTAACAGACTCACCTGTTATTCGCGTGGTGGTGCAAGCGGCAATCCACATGCCTCCTGCCCTGGAGTTTGAAGCTTCCGCAACTGCTAACGGATGCGCCTCCGTTAGGTAATGTTTATCACGTCTGTGCGTCCTCTACACCACTCCCACTTCCCACTATAATCTTGGAGGCTCTCTATTCCTTCACCAGATACGCCTCTGGTGTTCAGCAAGGTTCGTTGCGCAGAACCTTTTGTTGCGAGCGCCGGGAGAGGGCTCTCCCGGCTTGCCAACGGTTGCTCCACCGTTGTTGCAACGTCTACTCTGTAGAAGGAGTAAGCTGTGAGCACAGACGCCGTGAGTCTCTTGCTCTCCCTGGCATGCCAGGTGATACATTAATTTGTTAGCTAATTTGTATTGTACGTTGTCTTCATGTGTGAATTTATGTTGCTTTCATAACCTAACTGTTCTATCTTAGACAGGATATTACTTGAACTCTCTCGGCCTTGCTGGCCGGGTGATCTGCATTTCATTTGGCGTCCAGTGTTATGCTTTAACTTTGCAGTATGTTGCAGTGTCTGCTGCAGCTGTTTCCTACGCCTTTTCTATAGGTTCAGGTTTGTGCAGCCACATCATGGGTGAGTACTTGTATTATTTACTTTCTTTCTCCACTAGGCTAGTAGTGTGAACCGTAATCCCCTGGTTGAGAGGAGTTTCTCGGTCGCGCAGGAACACCACTATTACCTAACTGAGTAGGATCGCGCTTCGTGTGCCAGCACCAGACTGGTCTGCCAGGCCTTGGCGACTCGCCAGCTTGGTGGTGTAATGATTGCCGGCCCGAGATACCCCACCGGGGATTGCGACCCTCCAAATTTAGTACTGTATACGTCTTTTTACTGACTTTATCCATGCATCTTTGTATCTCGTTACTACACAGCGCTGTTATTAATACCATTTTAAACCATCAAGAGTTATAATATTCATCAAGAATTGTTAAAGAACTTGCATTGGCTTTTATATGCTAGTAGGCGTCTTAAACGTCTCAGTCGGCTTAAACGTGGCCACAGACTACACAGATGTGCTTGTGGAGCAGGCTAAAGGTTTTTGTCCCATTTGAGGCAGCACTTCAATTGCGATAGTAATTTCTAGTTGTAGCTCATTTATTTGCGCAAGAACTTCGTAAAGTTACTTAGAGAAGGCTTAATTTTGCCACTTGAAGCAATGAAGGAAAATGTTCTGCAAGATAATTTAATTTCGAGAAGTTGTCGTCATTGTTTAATCATTTCTTAAAATTTGATTAGACATGCATCCGATATCACAGAGGATTTCACATAACTTTCGACGAAGTCGTTCCGAAGTTTGTTCGTTATTTCCGAAGTTGGCCACGAACTTGGCAAATTCATTACGTATATAGTATAACCAGTCGTGCTAGCTGGATAACGCCAGACGATTCCATTCACCTCTATAGGTGTTAATCGTTTTCTATAATGCTCACTTTGGAGAGTGTTCTCAAAATGACATGTGCGCCATAAACAGAAGGCTAGCTAAACGAAGATATATTCAAAGGAAGACTTATATGTTCACTTGAATGTCAACTATTCGGCTCCACCATTAGTTCGCTATTCCACAGCCACGATCATTTATTCCGAAGACCGTCTCAACTGAACTCATCCACATGAGCTACCAACATTTCACTAAACAAAGAAATGGGTCTTCCTGTCTTCCTTGCAGAGTGCAAGCGCGTCCCAACATGCGTACAAACATATACACAGGACACGCCCCTGAACCAAGTGCGTCGCCTCACAGTGGTCTGCCCTCGCACTGCATGTTGGTCATTCTATCGATCGATTGCTTAAAAAGTACTTCGACCATTTGAAGAGACAGATTCGATTCAATTCTACTTCTCGAGAACGTATTTTTGTTTTTTATTTAATTTATTCCATGACGCTTGCACCAGAACAAAGATATAAATAAATTATAATTTTAAAATTTAATGTGTTTCCATCGTATCCAACAGTTATTTTGTTTGCATTGATTAAAAAGATACTTTATTTAATTATTTGTTAAACCAAATGCATAAAAATGACAGACGGGACACGCCAAGTCGATCATACAGTGATAGGTCTACTTTAAAAATACACTGATATTTTTACCGATAGCAGCTGGCAATGCAAAATTTTGTGTAAAGAAACCTGACTGTATCATACATGCATGTACTATTTTGTTCGTATTAAATATTTCAGGTCTAAAATATCACGATAAACTACAAAATGGTGTGTTTGTATATGAACCTGCAATATGCAGTAATATATAATATTCTTTGAGGTATACTGATGAGTTAACCGGGGGAGCAATAAACTACTTATGAATTATTGAATATATATCATTCATATATTGTCCTTATATGCCGCTTTTTAATTCCGGTCATCAAAACATTAACCCCCTACCATTTCTCACTCTCCCTTGCACCTGTTAAGCAAACGAGAGTCGTTTTATTGCCCTTTTGTTACAAACAGTGCTACTAATTTGTTACACACAGAGAGAATGTACTCTAACACAGTATTATAAAATAACATTTTGAAAACAAGCGCGGCGATTGGTTGAAAGCCGTGTTTCTATAACTTTATGGAAACACGGCAAGGTCCACGCCATTCAATACGCCATCATTACGGTGTAGGATACGCCATTATGAAGAGTAAGGAGAATTTACGCTTTGATGCAATGATAATGTTTACGTTCTATACCTATTTTCGACAGGTTATTTTATAACGGAAATAGAAAACATTTTTTCCGTGTTTCCATAGAGTTATAGAAACACTTGTGGAAGTTTGGGAGAACTCGAAATAGCGTGGCAACACTCGCCCTGCGGGCTCGTGTTCCCACTACAATTTCTCGTTCTCCCAAACTTCCACTCGTGTTTCTATAACTCTATGGAAACACGGAAAATGTTTTCTATTTCTTAAATATCGCATGCTTTGCACTTGAAGCATAAATTGATTATCTCTTCTTCCAATGCAAAACAATTTACTATTCGCTATTTCTTCTGAATCGAAAACCAACAACTGATAAGCTTAGTTTTAAAGTTATATTTAGCGAGTTTTACTAAATACATATTTTCTTTACATCAGGCGTCTAAACGTCTTGTTCCGTACTCCCAAGTTCACATTGAACATTTTCATATCAGAATTTTTTTATTTGTTTAATACTGCAATTGACAATTACATTTCACATTATTTCATCATGCATATAATCAGGAAATTATGCAAATAATAATTTGGTTTGTTGACAGTTGACCTCTGTATATAAAAGGCAGTGGGATTTAGACTCTTTCGTCACTCTGGGACACTTGTCGAAAATTTCCCAAGAAGCGATCCAAAGAAAATCAGAAATATGGGGAGAACACTTGTATTATTGGTCCTCTTACTTATCATAAGCACGCTTAGTTTGCTCATAGATACTGCTCCCGTTTTTAACACACAAAGAATTGCTCGTGGATTTGGTTCGGCAAAGAACGTCCTAATCTTCGGTAAGAATTCCAAATTTTGTAATCTTATGATTCTTGTCTATACTTTTTGTGTGTTCTTGGATCAATCGGTTAAGCAACAAATGGAGAGAAACAGAACTAGTGACTAAACTTTTTCATAAATATATAAACCGCAATACATACCATGTGGCATACAGCTCACAATTTCTAGTGATATATCATGTTCAGCACTTCATTTAATCATTTAAAACAAACGGTCAACCAGAACTACGCGTATGGAAGTGATAATACTAAGTAAACATGTCACCTTGAATCAAGGTCATGTCAGTTGAACAACTTATCAAATTTTTTCCAGGAATGCCACTGCATGCTTACCTAAACCTCTTCTGCCAAATTATCAAGAAATTCAATGTATAATTCTACACATTTAAGTCTCTAAGTTGCCATAGAAAAGTTTGCTATATGGATTGCTTCAGACTTGGGATAATTAACTAAAGTATTTATTTGTAAATTGTAGCTTTATCTCTTACATACTGTATACGTATGCTGAGTGATATCATAGTTTATTTTCCTATTGTTCATAACAACTAGCTAGAATTGCATGAATTGTGTGCTCATTTATTAAAAACCCGTGTGATGTGTGTCTTCCTTGGGGATGCTCTATTTGTTTTTCTTTTTAAATGCAAGTGCACTGTTCCCAGCTGGAGTGAAGTCAAACAACTTCAGGAGGGCGACAGATTTTTAATAATTTAATTAACAACCTAGCGCCAATCCACCGCCGCCTTGTAATTTATCGTGTTTTGCCGGATTAAAATAGTGGTAATTGGCTTTATCTGTCATTCGGTCTGAACCAACGGCGTCTATAAACACTGTTGGCGCAATATAATATATATCCAGACCTCTGCATCGTCTTGATTAAAAAAGTACAGTCGGAAGTAATATTATTTATGCATTTCCTTTCATGATTGATATATACATTAATATATGTTCACTACAATTTGATCATGTCACTACTGATCATTGTAATAATCATACCATTTTATTCTATGACATTGACAACAAGACAAAGTACTCAGTTGTTTCAATGATTTCTTTTATAATGTAAACCTCATTGATTCAGTTTCATTGTTGTATTAGTTTCAGCTGTTGTTGTGCTTACCACTCGGTGAGGACTGACAAATTTTGATAACTATGGATGTATTGATGTGTATGTTATGTAACAACGACCCTTTCTTATAGTTCTTCTGCGGCTCAACTTGCTTGCACTTTATTTGTTCAATTCCAAGTGCCGAAAAGAGCAGCTTTGCATGCAGGTGCATGTTCAGAATATAACGCATATAGCGATGAGCGACGCCTTATAGCTCCTGATACAGTAATTGTTATGCTGTTACTAAGTATACTATGATGACTTCGTTCATAGATCCATACAGAAACAGAGACTTTTTTCTTTGTTTTTGTCTTCCGCAACACTACAACACTTCTGAAAGTTTCCATTTCAATAAAAAACGAGTGTGCATGCAGGAAACTACCAAAACGAACGTGTGGTCTGTGGACGGAAACACAAAATACGTTTTCTGTTTTAACTGATCAAAATGGAGCGATTCAAAAACGCATACGTGTGGACATGTGGTCGTAGTATATACTGCAAACGATTGTTCAAAACACAATCTCAATATAGTATATACTAGTGTGTATAGCTACTATACAGTACCTTTCTTGTCTTCAAAAGTACATACTAATTAGTAAGGTGTGTTATTATACCACCCAACAAAGGAGTGTTATGTTATGCTATGGACTGAATTAGGCTGGTGTATTACTAGCTATATAGTACACGCAAAATATGTGTTACCACTCCAATCTACACACTTTAATATTGGTAAAATTACACACCTTTTATGTCTAGCCATAACACATCTATATATCATGGGTGTTTAGTAAATCACACCTTTTGGAACCTTGACGTGTCGTTCCTAAAAGTACATACTATAATGTGCGAAGTTGTATAAGAGCATAGATGTGAAATTGCACACGCAATGCATGTTTTTTAGAATAAACTAATCGTGTAATTATCACACTGCAGGTCAGGTATGTATAGCATATATGATATATGAGACAGCTGTGTCTTCTCTGCGCACGCGCAGTATATGTGCATGACGCCAAGACCTTATATTTTATTCTAACCGCCAAATTATTTTTCTTGTCACCTGACCGGGAGAATTAACGGACGGGAAATGGGTAAATAATATGTTTAATTTAGGTCACAGCAAAACTTCAAATTTCGACATTTGTTTGCCTATTTTTAGTTACAAAGAAAAAAATTCACAAAGAGTCACGCTTTCCAAAAACACCTGAAAATTTAGCTGCATGCAGCAAGCATCAATCTAAGAAATTTGGCACGGATCAAACTACAACACGCAATGCTCTAACGACGGAATCAGTTAAATCCCGTCATAGAACAACAAATCCAAACACTATACATTTTCCTTTTTCAAACATAAAGACAACAAAAATGGTAAAGTAAAATATGATAAAAAAAACCAATAAAACAATATTAGAGAATTTAAACTTCGCGTTCGAGACTGCTGCGGCAAAGGACAGAGTTGATTTACTTTTTCCCGTTAAGGCGAGAAATCTTTTCTTGCGATTGATTCGTTTGAAGTGAACTAAAAGACAAGTGAGCATAGATAGAATATGTTTGGTGCTTATCTTGAACTGAAATTTTATTGCCATTTACCGATTTATTTCTAAGTATTCACTCGGTTGCAATATCAGCCCCCATACACAGTTTTATACCATAGGAATAATCAGATTTTCTGGTTCAAAAACACTGGCCGGATATGTGCAATAAATTATCACCCTTTAATGTCTTAATATAAACAATTTAGGCTTAGAACATCTATACTGAAAAGTCAACAATAAAATTTGACGTTAATAAAGATCGCCAACCGTTGTAAAAGATGTGTTTGACTTTGGCAGAATTAACATGTCGTGCCAGCAAGTCACTGATCTGAATGACCCAATGTATGATGAAGCTGCATGTTCTGCAATCTGATTGGTTTTGCGACTAAAACAAACTGCCAGCTCATGATGGCAAATCAATCGTGCATTTTATATATACTTATAGTAATAAAAAAATGGCGGAACGTTTTATATTGCTCAAGTACTAGTGAATGAACAAAAAAATAAATTTCTTTGAATAGGTCTCTATTTCACACGGTGGTTGTCTATACAATAAAACAATTATATCATTTTCTCTCATCGTATACAAGTTATTAGTAGTCACCTCAGTCCTCGGCGTTAAATATCAACTCGAGTTCATATTATATCATTATTAAATATATCTACTGTAGTTAATGAGTAAATAAGCGGTCGTAAATTAACAGCGTGAAACTCTGAGTACACCATAAGGCATTTATATACCGCATTTTACTTACTCATTATCCCTGCACTCTACTGGCAAAATATTCAGTCTAGTCTCTCGCTTCAATTAAAAGCCTCTATTACAACTCTGCAACAATTGCAATCATGTTTACGTAATAAACAAAAGCCTGTCTTTCCATAAGTTTGTAAGCATCAAGCATCAGTAGGTGAAACAAACGTTTATTAATATTTTACGTATTTCGTTGGTCATTCAATTTTTCAAACGAAGCTACATAGATTATAGAAGCAAAGCGCGAACAACTAAAACGGTCACCGCAAGTGGCACTTCCGCTTGCTAGACCATGGCTTCGACTCAACACTTTCAGTGCCCTTCTCTGTCCTCTGACACTCTGTTCTGAAGTTTATACTTTATATACTACTATATAAATAACGTGAGATGTTTATTTAACAGCATGTCAAGGCCAGAGCATCACGGTGATTTAGAAGACAAGACGTAACACGTTCTGGATCAATATTACATGCCGGGTCTTGACATGCAAATCACGCCGCGAAAAGTACTTCATAATTAGCTACCCCAGGAGCATGACTGTGACACATTCCAAACAGCTGTTTAAGATTGCGCAAAAAAACCCGGCAAAATGTAATTTATACAACAAATGCACTGTATGCATTGAAAGCATGTTTATGATAATCATAATCTTCAGGAGCATGCCGCACTGGATGGAGAGAGAGAGACTGGAGAGAGAGAGAGAGAGAGAGAGAGAGAGAGAGAGAGAGAGAGAGAGAGAGAGAGAGAGAGAGAGAGAGAGAGAGAGAGAGAGAGAGAGAGAGAGAGAGAGAGAGAGAGAGAGAGAGAGAGAGAGAGAGAGAGAGAGAGAGAGAGACTAGTGAAAGTTTTTACGATAGTTCTCTTTTAAAAGATCTGTAATAACAATAATTTCCTGTCTGGAGTACAAGTTTACCGTTTTGACGATGGAGAAATTTCGCTAAATTAGGACGAGTTTTGCATATATAAAAAGTACCTAAAGTATTAGTTTAAACTGTTCAATCTTTTGTATTCCTCGATAAGCATGGCTGAGCTTTGCCATACAATGACATAACAGAGTGTCACGTGGTGCAATTACCTAATCAAATCTCACAAAATACCTTAAGTACGTACACGTAACGAAAATTGAATATAAGCAATATTTCACAAATTTCTGTAATTTTAGGTATCGACGGACTTGGTGGTGTTCATCTAGAAAATGTCACATCGCGTTATCCAGGATTTCGATCATTTTTTGAAGAAGGAAGTTTCACGACGCAAGCAAGATGTGAAACACCTACGGTAAGAACATGTACAACCAATTTTTTTCTCGAAAAAATTGTCTCGAAAATAATATTTAGAAAATAAGTAAACGGATTTGTTGTGAGATTAAAGTTATATAAATATAACATGATTTATAGGATATAGCTTCATTTTTTAGGTTTTATTCAAACTTAACATATATACCTATAATATCTGAAACTGTTTTATCACCACGGCCAGAAGTACGCCTGAATAAGAGCCGCTAGTCCAAAAAAAAGCAATTACTTTATGTTCTGAATTGAGATTTGTGTAGAGCAAAACAGTCAATGCGGTAGGTTTGTGTAAAATACGTTGAATATGTAATTAATATTATCTTAATATTTCAATATTTTCAACTATAGGTCAGTGCATCAAACTGGGGCACATTGATAACAGGGATGACACCAGCAGAGAGTGGCATTCAAGCAAATTATTGGACTCCAAAGTATGCTCGACCTGAAAATATATCACAACGCAGTCATTTTGCTCCAATATCAGGAGAAGGAGTACCTGAAAATATTTTTGACGTTATTCACAAACAAAAAGACTTGAAGGTAATTATAATCGTTTCCTGTCGGTGGATTATCCATGGAGCGATTAAATTCGTCTGGCGTTCACCAAAGTAAAATACATAATACATTTTATATACATTTTTCACGGATAATTTTATAATTGTTAATTAATCACGGACTTTTCAAGTAATAGATCAAACACGAGGAAGAGTGTTTCATCCCATAACGAGGCTGTAGATATTGCTTCTCAAACGAATCAATGTTTAAAGAGAAAATCATTTGATGCAAACTATATTAAAAACACAATGCCACACTAGGACGAAAACTTAGAAAAACTATATAGTGGGCTTTAAAGTCAACATGATTAATTAAAATTATATACACATGCACTTCAAAATGTGGACTACCTTATTTAAATAGTTGGAAAGAAAATGCACAATGACATATTTCTTTAACGGTTTTCAGAATAGTTCCTTTTCGCTGCGCACAAATATCATTTTTGTCCCTTGCAAAACTATTAATTTTGAAGAAAACCTTAATTAACTGTGAGTATATGTATACACTAGAGACCGGTGGAGTAAAACAGATTAATGTTAATAAGATTATATATATTTTTAAGGTATATATGGGTTACACATGGGACTGGTTTCATCATTTTACGACCAACAAAACAGTGGATACGATGTTTCGTGGAGCACAACTTCCTTACTTTAATGGAAGCAGTGATTGGTTAAGATGTGCGTTCTCGTTTGAATGTATCAAGCATTCAGATTCAGCAGTCTACAATGAAACTATAAAAACTATCAAGAGCATGCAACCAAATCTTATGTTTCTCCACTTTTGTAAGTTGCAACTTTACTTTTTGGTATTTTTTATGGCAGACTGCATGTTTACTAGACTTTCTCAAAGTCCTTTTCAAACATTTTTGACCTTTCGACATTTTTTACCTTTCGGTTCCTCATTGAAAGGACTTTTCCCACCTGCAGCGCGCCAAAATTCACCAGTGAATTTTTCGACTGGTGACGTAATTCGGGAAGTAATTATATTCAGGCTAAATTGCTATGCAAGTGCTATCTTTGGAAGTTGGAGTTAAACAGACTCTTGAAAACGTTTTAGTAGGGGTAGAACCACTTTCCATTGCATGTACGACAACCCGAAACACGTCAAAACAGGGCGATGTACATTTCAGCGATTTCCCGCCAGAATATTTAATTAGATTCAAAAATCTGCAAACGAAACAAGTCCGCCTCTTTCCTCCCACTTTTCGATTCCGCTCTCCCGCCTTTCCGCCCGCCCGCAAAAACTAGCGCTAAGAGGCGGACTTGGAGCAAGTCTAACTAATTTACGTTTGACTACTGTACAACACAATTTCCTTTTCCAACCTCGTACCCAGGTTCTTTTTCAGTGTCATAGGTCAAACTGAGATTTTCTTTTTTGGTGGTCTTCAAAGAAATTTCTTCTCTGGCGGCCTTCAAATAGAAACATTCAACTATAATAATAACTTCAACAAAATATATTTATAACATAGCTTTGATATAGCAACGTTTTTGATTGGCTGTCGTGCGTGCTCCATAACTCGATGGAGCACGGCAAAAAGGCGCGGGAAAAAATTTCCAAAATCTATAGTCTCGGCTACGCCTCGACCAACTCTTACGATTTTTTC
Source organism: Paragorgia papillata (assembly GCA_035771165.1). Classification (NCBI taxonomy): domain Eukaryota; kingdom Metazoa; phylum Cnidaria; class Anthozoa; order Scleralcyonacea; family Coralliidae; genus Paragorgia; species Paragorgia papillata. The sequence continues at coordinate 2,532,193 of JAWNZC010000265.1, forward strand.
GTGCTCTCCCAATTTCCAGCGTGCATCCATAACTCGATGGAGCACGCCAAAACCATGAGCCATTTCTTAAATTTAAAGATCAATCTATAAAAATATTAAACTATGAGAATATTGAATTTAAGAAGCTGCGAGAGCAGAGCAATGTAACCTCGGATTCAATCGTCGTCACGACTACAGGTCAGAATTTTCGCAGCATATAGGTCTAGGTATTTTAAAACTCGACGAAGTGAAAATGTGGAAAACTGTCGAGGTTTTTAGGCCCCGTTTACACTATTACGGTCAGCCTTCCGTTGAAAAATCCGTACGTTTCTTTGTTGTGTTTAATTAGACTATTCCGGAGTGGTTTGCCGTAGCGTAGTCGGCTAGGGACTTTAAGATTCAGACAACGCACTACGGCTACGGTAGAAAATTTAACAGTGGTATTAAATGGTGTATTTATATACATTCAAATTTCAAGATACATTATCGCACGGACTCGTTTTGTTCTTAAATTTTTGAAGAAAAACACTTGTTCAATCTATGTTAGTCGCGAGAGTAAGGTTAAGCTTTCCCAAGGCTTCTGTAGTGATTCAGGTTCCGCATTGTCTTAATTTACAACGTAAAAATGCTTTTTCTACGTTGTCAACAGAGTCACGACGGCATGAAAGTTACTCTTGGGACCGTCATTTGCAAAAGCTCTTTGTATATGACATAATTCTATTGTTCAAACACGTTGCCGTAGTCGTAGTCGCTGTGTTTTCTTAAAGTCCCTACTAGGCTTAGCACTCCGGCTGCAAATCACTACGCTATGGTAAATTTATAGTAGTGTCATAGTGTAAACAGACAATTTTTTTGCCACGGAAGACTTACCCCAATCCGGACCAAGGCCACGTCATACACTATTACGGTACGGTGCTAGTAACGGAATGATGACGGTAGCGCGGCACCACGGGGAAGACTGAGGGGGGGCACGATAGACTTCAAAATTTCCCGAGGGGGCCATGCCCTCGGACCCTCCTAGAGGTTTCTAGTCGCGCCTTCGGCGCTTGCATTGTTGCCCCACTTGTCGCGCCCTGGCACTGCCACTGTGTGATAAAATGAAACAAAACAGGGCTTATGGCAAAAATCCATAAGATCCAAAAATCCAAATGGCAAAAAAGGGTGACGTAGTTAAAAATAGGAAATTCCGTTATTAAATAAATCATCATCATTATCATCATTATCATATACCTTTTCACCTTGCTCTATTTAAAATTTTAATTAGAGAAACACGTGAGGGTGGTCATCTTTTCCCAATCTCAGTATCAGTCTATCAGAAGACATGTAATTTCTCCGTAGAGATATATATCCCAATCCCTATACCGACAGTTTTTTTATTTTTGAGCAAGTAATCACGAATTTTCTTTTGCTTACAGCTCGTGTCGACAAGGCGGGACATACATTTTGTTGGGGCTGTAAAGAATATTATGATGAAGTAAAAGTAATTGATGGTTATATTCAAGGAGTTTTGAAAGCACTAAATGATACCAAAACATCTACAGGTATATTTATCAACGTGCGTATCATATACCCCATTGCCAATTTGATGGGCAAAAAGTCGGTGAAAAGATGGTTACATTCGAGGGGTGTATCATTCCAGAAAGAGTGTACGAGATTTTTGGGATTTTCAAAATCCCGTGGGATTTTTTAGAATTTTTTTTATATTTTTGCAGATTTTTTTGAACTTTTTGGGGATGTTTTGAGATTTTTGCGGACTTTTTAGAATTTTTTTTGAGATTTTTGCGAATTTTTTGAGATTTTTGCGGATTTATTTGAGATTTTTTCGGATTTTTTGAGATTTTCGGATTTTTAAAGGTGTACGAGATTTTCAGAAGTGATACACCTCTCGGCTACAATACAATACTTAATACTTAGCCTGATGCAAACACGAGAGTGAGTTTGGGAGAATTCGAAAGTTTATGTGAACTCAAGCCGTAAACGAGTGTTTACATTAATTAAGTATTTTCGAATTCTCCGAAACGCACTTTCGCATCATATATAACCTGTTTGTATCAGGTTGTATGTAAACACAAGGCATCCATTTTCTATTTATTTCATGAAATTCTAAAAAATATGCCGTGACGTCACATCTTGCATAGCCTGATATAAACACGGTAACTGACCAATCAGGCGTGCGTAAGACGTAACCTATGTTATACAATACAATACAAGTACAGTACAACCAATTACAATGAAAAGGTTAACCTCAACGTTTTATATACGTTCTAGGGAACTCAATGTTGGATGAAACTCTAATAATGATTGTCAGTGATCATGGAGGATATCAGAATACTCATGGATTTTGTAATGGACCAAACACAGAATGTCTAAGTTTTACAATGACAGCTACTATGAACGTACCAATCCTTATCCGAGGTAATTATTTAATATTTTCTTTATACAAGTAGAATACCTTTCAAATGTTAAACAATTTGGTGTTTACAAATTAAATGTTGGTGTACTACTAACCTAGTCTTTTCTGATTCTTTATATAATAGATAAATCCCGAGAACGAGGGATGTATGCTATATAAAGACCCGAGGACGCGCAGCGTCCGAGGGCTTTATATCGCATACATCCCGACGTATATCGCATACATCCCTGACTTAATTTATTGAGGAGGTTTTCCAACAAAGTTTTGTCTATTTTTTCCACCTTGGACAAAGATTTTCCTTCTGTTTTTTTCTTCATTTTGTATCTAATTATTATTCAAGGGCTTTATGCGATATAAAGCCCTCGGAAGAACAAAGAAAACCGACTCAATAATAAATTAAGTAATGTTTGAAACACGAGCAGCAGTGTTTTACAGACTTGGACTGGCCAATTGTGCCATTTTACCTTAGAACGATGGGCATCCATTGTTCTATATACTGGGTACAATATTGAGCCATTGTTCTACGATACTCAGCCATTGTTCTATGGCACAATGGCCAATACAAGGCTGGTGTTTTATCAGGTTTAAAATGAGATGCATGGCGATAAACACATGCCCTGTTTTTTTGAAGTTTGAACGACTTCAAAACCAACGCAACTTTTGAGTTCACTAGCGAAATCACTTTGAAAATTAACCTAGACGGAAAAACCAGCGACAAATTTATTAAGAACAGCGAGCGGTGTTTAGGGGAGGACCATTAGAAAAGTGATGGGGGGGGGGGGGACTTTCTCAGCTTGCACGAATTTTTTTCTTTATCATTTGCTTGTGCAGGAATTTTTTTTATTGTCTAATCCTTTGCATGATTTATTTTTATTACACATACCTAGTTTTCACCATGAGAAGGCTCTGCACGAATTTTTTTTCTCAAACTTTCTTTGTGTATGAATTTCCCCCCGAGCACATTGCCTTGCACGAATTTTTTTCTCGTCCCCCCCCCCCCCCCCCCCCCCCCCCCAAATCACTTTTCTAATGGTCCGCCCCTTATCACACATGGAAACATCGTTAAACATCGATTTATTTTCGTTTATCTTATAAATTATTAATCATGAATTCTGAAAACTCTTTTTATCTTATTTTACTGAACTTTGCCTAGTATGACGTACAGAGAAAAAATAGATTATCAACAATCAATATATACAAGTAGGCAGGGCGACCACAACAGTTTAAACCAATTACTGTGTATCCAAATGTCAAGAGTTGGAGTACACCAACTTTTCATGTTTATATTTACATTTTTCAAATCATTAATAATTCATAAACTCGAAAACAATAATTTTTATTAATGATTTGAGAACTCCTGATGAAACATTCAAACTCGTGTTTGATCTATTACACTCCCACACAACACTTTTTAAACTATTATTTTTATTATTATCTTATATTAATTACTTATTCCAATCCATTGTTTCAACGTTTACTCTATATTCCCTCGGCCCGAGACTGCAGATATTAAGTGAAGTGTATAATGAGACATAGTTTAACGCTACTCTGGCAAGTTTTTTGAAAGTCATAGTAGCGTTATACCATGTCTGATTCTTCACCTAGCTGCGTTAGGAATTTATTTGTTGCATGTATAATATATATAGTTTCTAATTTCATTGTTGTTTTTTCAGGTCCCGGAATAAAGAAAAACTTTAACATGAGTGTTGGTAGAAATTATGTCGCCAATCGCGATGTTGTTCAAACAGCATTGCATGCATTAGGTCTAGAGAAAGGACAATATATGACTGGTAGAGTATTACATGAAGTATTTGATGATGCACAAAATACGAAGAGTCCTGTCAACAAGGTTGGAAGAAATATCGCTCGTGGAAATCTTCAAGTTCTCGCACTAGTGGCGCTTGTATTGTTCGGTCTCTCGTAGTAATGTAGTTTTGTTTTCTAGTTTAGCTAGCTGATATTGTGTATAAAGTTTTAACCGAAGTCAGAATCAGTATTTTCCTGCATAGTTTAATCAGCGTAGCTTTACGATGGGTCAACAATATGCTGCTTAAAACCTTGGTCGTCTCGTTTATTTTATTTCAGTTTTTTAACTTCCTGATTTTGTTTCTTTAAGATGACGGTTTGCTTTCAGTGTTACGGTTTATAGATTTAGGTAGGACTTTTTTGTTTTGTTTTTTTGATGGGGTTTTTTTTTTGAGGGGGGGGGGGGGGGGGGGGGGGGGGGGGGGGGGGGGGGGGATTAGACTTAGTTTTAGAAGAAAATATATAAATGGCAGACATGGAGCGAAAAAACAATACAGTCTGGTGTTGGACCTGTATCCACGACGAAAGTTTTAATTCAGCAATAGTTTCATTTTTCTCCATGAGAACTCGCCAAGCAAATGACATATTAATGATCAATTTGAAAGCCAATAGCAACGATATATAATTTGGTGCATGTGTATAAAATAAAATGCGAATAAACAGTGTATATCAGACCTTACTATATTAATTTTTCGATTGTTCCTTCAACAGTGCCTACGCAACACGCTACTTTTATTTCACTGTTTGGTTTATATATATATATATATAAGTGAGTTTTGGTTCACGAAATGTTAGAGAGTGCTCAATACCATATATAGATAGAGCAAAATACAAAGTATGAAGTATAGTTTTACCTTAAAGTCTTCGCTACCAGAGGTTTCACCCTAAACGAGATCATATATATATATATATATATTATATGGAGAAGAGTATTTTACTAGCAACTAAAACACTCGTAGAATCCATACTTCACTACATCCGGGAACCGAGTGGCGTATTTCTCGTATGTAACGCTCGCGAGTGACATATCGACAACTCAAAATTTACGCCTTTTGCTGTAAGTTTCGAATCAAGTAAACTAGAGCCAGTAACTTCTCTTAATTCAGTTTTTCACGTAAAATGACGTATTCGAATAAGCTGTTGTATTTTTCATTTGTATTTTCTAAAAGTTTTTAGGTCAAGCGGTTGTAGTTTTTGCATTAAACTCAGTTTATCAACATCACTTCCACATATAATTTCATTGTCCATATAATAAATAGAACATTACACGGTTGCTCAAAGATATGGATTTTATGTTCCCGTGGCAAGAGCAATATCTCACTCGTGAGATGTTGTCCTCGCCACTCGAACATAAAATCCATATCTTCTCGCCACCGCGTGTAATATCCCCTATATTATATATTATATATATATATATATATATATATAAAATAGTTAAAGTATAGTCGTTTACAATAGACCACAGAGTGCTCGATACTTTTGAAGGTAGAGCAAGTAAACAGAAGCTAAAATGAAACTTTTTCAGTGAAACTATTTCCTGATGATCGCTTAACGCGTGAAACTCGGAGTAGCAACGATTATATATATATATATAATATATATATATATATATATATATATATATATATAAATAATAAATATATATTATTAGTAGTTTTTAGGTTGGCGATGCTTTTCGCAAAGTGAGATATCCACCAACAATATCCATGGGAAGATTACGAATGGTTAAGAATTCTTCACTAGTGCTGTACAACATTCTTGTTTGAGGATCTTTATATTTCGCCTGATTTAAAAAAAAAAGAAAACACTTTAAGTTTGATGCTACTAAAAGTGCACGACTTTTTTATTTGAGCGATAAAATAGAATGAATTACAAAATACAATGGGTGCAATTCTGAAAATAAAACGTGTGTATTATAGTATTACTGAAGAAATTGATTGGGAAATAGATCTGTTTTTACAATAGCGAAGCGCACAGTTGCTATTTATAAACCTGAAATGCGGACAAACAAACCAAAATCAACTCTCAAGGGATTCAAAATGAACGTTTTTCTATTGTTGGCAACTCAGAATTAATGAAAAATGCGGACAAACATGATGAAATTACAACACTGACGTCATCTGTGCGGAGCGCTATTGCTCATACAACTCACTTTTTGTGGAAGCAGTATAGTCTGTTGAGATTATAGCTGCATGGACAGACAGAAGTCCAAACTAGATTGTAATCATGTGATACACCAGCAAGTAGTAGGACTTTCTAATAGTAAGATGTCTTTGAAATAGAGTCGAAATGTCATTGGTCTCATGAGCTTCATTTTAGTTCATTGCATATAGCTCTAGTGGTGGTCTTGATTATTGAAAAGATATATTATAAGATACCCTCAAAGTTTAGCTAAGTGATGTAGACTGTCGAGCCACCTTAAAGCCGGTTTTCCACTTGCGAATTTTTTCGCGCGAATCGACATTTCTATTGTAAATATTGAATATATTTCTAATTAGTTCCGACCGAGAGCTCATAAGACAAAAGAAAAATGTCGATTCGCGTGGAAAACCGGCTTAACTCATATCTCGACTTTTCACGATGGCATTATTTTTTAGAATATGTTTTGTTCTGTAGTATAAATATTTTAATTTATAAATGACCCTAACTGACTTTGAAATTTTATTGGTATATATAACTGGTGTGCAATTTTTTATCGATTTTATAACTCCCAAAACGATCAATTATCAAATGATCAATTGCATAATTTAGCTAAACTAAACCATAGACTAAGCTAAACTAACTTATATTTATACTGGATAACTCTATCAGTTATATCTAAACTGTTATCCCTAGAGGTCCAGTAAGGGCCATCCCTCATTGGTCCAGTGTTACTACAGGAGGAAACCGGAGTACCCGGGGAAAACCTGGGGTGTTTGGTAGAGTCAAACTGGAAGCACTTTTCTCACATGCGACCAAGGTGAAATTTTTAATCAGATAATTGCTGAGAGCAGAAATCGAACCCGGCTCGCAGAGGTGAAAAGCACGTGCGCGAACCATTGTGCCACCAACACCCCGTAAAGCTTTGACGTGATTTACTAAATATAAAGTTTGTCTATCTTTTTATCACTCAATGACGTCAATAAATAAATGGAGCGACCGCATTCGTCCACAATCAGAAGAAAAATGGCGGCCTATATGCATGCCCATAACACTGGAAACAAACAAAGCAAAAAGAAGTGTTCTGTACTCACTGGAAATCCAGTTAAATCCGAGTATTTCTTGGCTGGTTTAAAAGATGGAGGTGCTTCCATTGAATTATCTAAACAAGAAGAAACAAGAATGATATGGACACTATATGCAAGAAAAGCCGTTGCAGTCTCCTTCTTCTTCTGGGGTTGAGAGACAGACTTCCTGCAATTCAACAAATAAAGAACGAATATAAAAACAAATCATCGTGAGTGTATGTTAATTCTCAAAACCCGCGACAATAAAATTTTTACTTCATTCAGTTCATTGGTAGAAGGTGTTTTCTGAACAAAATGTAAAATGCGTGGAACGCAAGGATTTGATGCGATTACAAATCAGAATGTGAAAGATGCAAATAAGTACTTATCCAAAACACCTAAGTATATACAGTGCCCCCCAAAAAATGCCCCCCATCCGTTTTTGTACTGCATCTTCTTTAATTTGGGTACAAGAAGTAAATTTTTATATCACACCGAAAGCCGATTTACTCCTTCTTTGTTGTCTGAAATTTTCAGAGCTAAATAGTTATCTACTCCTGCTTCCTGGAGTCATTTAAAGAGCAACATCAAAATTTGAACTTGTCCAAATTATGCAAATTATCTATGCTACCTACAGATTTGGAAAAATACAGGGTGTCCCAAACGAATGTCGCCCACCCGTTTTTGACCACAGCTTTGTTTGAGTGCGGAATACAAGTTTGAATACATTGCATGTGAAAACTGACCACAGGAGAATAAAGTTTGATTCCAAATGAAGCAATGCGGCATCAAATCATGTGGGGTTCCTTGGGTAATAACAATGCTCATGAGAGTTCCATGCACATGTTTGCCATGTAGGCAGAATTTCATCTGTCTTAAGATGGTTGGACAACAATTCACTCCCGAGGAAAGAGCATTCATGGTACTTTCCTATCATGAAATAAGAAGCCCAACAAGGACAAGGGAAGCCTTTAGGAGAAGATTTCCAAATCTTGATGTAGCATACATAATTTGGACAAGTTCAAATTTTGATGTTGCCTTTTTAAATGACTACAGGAAGTGAGTAGATAACTACTTAGCTCTGAAAATTTCAGACAACAAAGAAGGAGGGCTGGGCTTTCGGCGTGATATAAAAATGTACTTCTTGTACCATAATTAAAGAAGGTGCACCTCATAAATGGATGGGGGGCATTTTTTTGGGAACACCCTGTACATAAAAATGTGTAGAATATAAAGTATGTTACAGAAACTATAAATTGAAAACTTTAGAGTTATCTTATTCTAACATCTTACATGTTGGATCGTCTTGTTTCCACGGTAAAGTTCGTTCAAGAGCAATAATCTGTTTTAAATTTTTCCATAAACGTTTTTTGGTGGAATTGACACCAGAATGCTTTAAGAAAAACAAAAATGTAATTTATTAGTTAACAGCAGTATAAGACAGTATAGATCAGATAACACATGACAGTCAGTTGTTCTCACACATGAAATACACTAGTAGAACTGTACCAGTCAATCAACCCAAAGAAAAATCATCTACAATGCAACCATTACCTGACAAATTTCTTACACCAGTATAACGTGTCACTGGCAACTAGAGTCAAATAATTATTGCGCAGAAGAAGCTCTGGCACTCAGGGTACAGATAATTCGAGTAATATCATGTTTGCTGGGATTTCATTTGTTCTCACAGGTCCATTAACAACTAATATACCTCATTATATTCATTTTTACTAATCCTACCTCCATTGATGTCAAACCAGATCTGATTAGAACTAATCATACCCGGTTTGATGTCAACGGAGGTGACAACAAAAGAAATTCCCATAAACATGATATTACAAAGGAATAGCATAAAAAGAGGTGCATTAGTTATTAAACGTCCACTCTATTTGGGTCATTTAGTAATTTAGTAATTTTACTAAATGACCCTCATCGAGCGGGACGATTAATAGCTAATACACCTCTTTTTACGCTATTACTTATAAATAAAATTACTGTACGTGTTGCGTATTTTAATTTTCACACAAAAAATACACAACACTTTTTATCTCGAATTTATATGCAAAAGTCAATTTGTGCAGAAAGATTTTCTATCTCTAATAAATTTCCACTTTTAATACTACAGTACATGACAGCTAGTGTGTAATTAGAATAACAGAATGCCAATCAATATCTTTTACTTATTGTTTGCCACATGTACCTCAAAGTTTGAATCTTTAAACACAAATTGACCATACTGGTTATAAATACTGTTTTCCATTGTTGTAAAGGAACTTGGGCTGTTTGGAGCATATTCAATGTCTTCTAATGCCTGAAATTATATAACAATCATGTATTAAATAAAAACCTCCACTGACAAGTGACAAAATACGAAACAAAACACAAGTTGAAAACCCATGATTTCATTAATTTGAGATAAAAAGAGTGAATCAGAAATAATTATTTTAACTCTATTTCATTTTAATTAATCTGGTTTTTTAAATTAGAGTTGACATACATGTATTATCACAGGTTTCCAAGATGTTAATTACTCAGTTTTGAATTGTATTTCGTTTTGTATTATTTTATAATGTACTATTATAGCAACTGGATTAGGTATGTATGTATGTATGTATGTATGTAAACTTTATTTGAGTTTCAAAATATATTGAGTTCACAGAACCAATGCCTGTACGATAAGCAATGCTGCACAATACAGACCCCACATAACAACATCGCCAATACAATTAAAGAGACACAATTTTGAAAATGAGTGTACTGTAAGTGTGCAATCTTAATTTCTAAAAATTATTATTCACTAATTGTTGCCTTTGAATTTAACCCTTTAATGGCCCAAGAGTGCCTTTAGTATTTTACTCTGGCTAACGCCAGATGATTTTACTCATCAATAGGAAACCTCCTGGGTTATAAAGGGTTAACAAATAAAACATAAAGCTCCATGCATATCAGCATATGTACTCTTATAAAGGTTCGTTTGACGTCATTTGAACACAAAAGAAGTTGAGTAGAAGCACGAGGCAATACCCAAGTGCCTTTACACTTCTTTTTGAAATTTGGTGGGCTTTTCCAGCCAGCTTACGCCATTCCACGTCACATTACGTCATTCATGATCTCTGCTCTCTTGTAAATGCATGGGGCCCAGCCAATCAGAGCGTGCGTACTGCGTAGAGGACACCTTATTTTATAAAATAGGTTCAAACAATGTTGTTCCGTACGTAGCTGTGGTTCCCTGACCAACCTTATTTTTCCCATTGACCCTATATTTTGTCAAAGTGGTTGACAATCCAAGTGAAAAGCCTGGGGATGAGGTAGCTCAGGCCCACACAAATTGTGTCAATAAGGACTGCATATACCTCTGCTAGCGGGTTATTAGAGATGTTTAAAAAGAAAACGAGCCACCCCACTAACCAGGCTAGCTCATGAGACCAACACATGCATGTATGAATAAAATGCTTGATTGCAGTTGTACCAAAATTATGCAAAAATATTTGCATAAAATAAACATAATGAGCACAATTAAGCATTTCTTATACACAGAGAATCTTGCGGTCAGATTTTTATTAATTTCTCATCGAAATTTTGACTAACTTCAACCAAAATGGAATGGAATGGTTGTTGGTCTATGGCCAACCCTTCTGCAAATTTTCATGAAAATTGGTGCAATAGTTTTTGAGATATCCTGGCAACAGACAGACAAACAAACAAACAAACAAACAAACAAACAAACAAATGAACAAACAAACAAACAAACAAACAAACAAACAAACAAACAGACAGACAGACAGACAGGAGGTAATAAATAAAACCAGAAAAATGCCTGGTGTATTTGTGTATGCCTTGTCTGAAGAACTGTTTTACTTTATTTATCATGTTTTGCCAACAGTATGGGCAAATTTAAAAGTTTGGGCAATGCCAATTAGCTGTAAGGGATGAACCATTATTTTTCTGGAGGGGGTGGGGGGGGCTGAATTTTTTTTCAAGACAAACAATTTTTTTCAGTGCCTTGTACCTCCCTCTGCAAACTTTTTTTTTTCAGCAGCCTTCATTAGCAAACTATTTTTTTTTAACTACAAGAGATACATGTAAATTATTTTTAGAGCATATACAGTATCAGGGGTCTTTAGTTATTAGATATATGGATGGTATATGTAGTGATTGTATAATCAGCTTTATCAAGGTTTCCTGACCAGTACAGTACAAGACACAGACAGTACGTGGCTTGCTACCACAGGGTCTTGAGTTTGGGGGGGCAAGAACCTCTATCTCCTAGGGGGGTCCGGGGGCAAGCCCCCCCAAAAAATTTGGATTTCTAGGGTCTCTGAAACACTAATTTCCTGCATTTTGAGACAAGTATTTACAGAGTAATCCAAAAGCCATAAATTACACAATTTTGTTGAAATCAAACCAGAACATGGCATGATACACATCAGAATATCTTTAGATTTATTTATAAACAAGTCGTAAATGTGAAAACAAGGTCGAGGCATTTTGCATAGACCTTAGTATTGTAATTTATAGCATATGCATGTCTGCTAAATATATAACACATTACTAGTCTACTCACTTGGCCTTAAAACAATGTAACCCCCCCCCCCCCCCTACAAGTTTCTCAATGGATTTAAACGTTTCAGGAGAATGGTCTTGGAAATTCGTCCCCCTTTGGTAACAAATATTAAATCATGGGGCTTTCATCATTGCTCTGCAAACATTTTGTTTTCTACTTATTATGTTTGCAAACAATTTATTTGATCTTATCAGCATCTGCAAACAATTTTTTTCAATATTTTTCATCCCCCCCCCCCCCCCCCCCCCCCCCCCCACCCTCCCCCCCTCCAGAAAAATAATGGTTCGTCCCAACTTATAGAGCTAAATACATTGACACTTAAATAAAGTTAAAGTTTATTCTTAATTTCTGTTGGTCAAAATGCGCAAACATTCAATTTTCCCATGGTAACGTGTCAAATTGTGAGACGATCAAACTTTTCAATAAAAGTTCCAGTCTCCAACTCTCCAAGCTTGTATAATTTAGCTCGTATTATAGTATTTAGTAAGCTTATTTAGTATACAAATAACAATTTATTGGACAGATACACAAGTCATGCACATATTTCATGCAGTTCCTTAGTTTAAAGATACATTTTCTTACCGGTATTACTTTCTTTTTCTTTGAAAACGTTCCAGAAAAACTCGATGGACTAGAGGGACGTTTTTGAGTTCTTTTTGACCTACTGGCCGCCATGTTGGATTGTAATTGTAATGATGGAGCAACTAGAGGACTGGGGCACACTTAGCAACCAACACGTCAGCACGTCACGTTAGCAACCAACTGGAGTCAATATGGCCGTCATGGCGGTCATTTTGGAGCTTCTATTAATGTATTAAATGAGTGTTGATTTATATTCAGCTATTTTATTTAATAACCTTGTACAAGCCAGTTGCTTCACTGTATTTTAATGAGTGGTAGAGATCTCCGGACATTTGTTAATTTTCATAGAGATGCTATTGGTGCCTCAGGTGAGATTATTATGGTGTTTGAGACTAAAAGATTTTACGAAACGTTTTCTATAAGTTATGTTGTCTTAATGTTTAGCGACTTGCAAGGAATCTTCTATGATCTATTTATATATATTGTTGTTTAAAAAATGATAGAAGACAAGAGGTATTAAATTAAATCAACAGTACTCTAACTTTTCAACATTTTTTATTTGTAATATTAATGAAAGATGGAAAATATAATGGAAAATAAAGTGTGCAGGTACGTAGGAATGAATTTGAAGTTGGGGAGCTGAAAGCGAGTGCCAAAGACGTGAGAGTCCACTAGGGGGCCCCCATGGAAAATTTTGAATTTTAGAGTCTCTAAAATGCGTCATTCTAGAAAATATCTCAGCATACTCCCCCCCCCCCCCATGGAGATAATGGAACCTTTTCAGACATCCTACAATAATATAAGTAAATCTGTAGTTAATTTTACCCTCTCCCCCTTCACACAGCACAAATTTCCTCTGGGGAGGGGGGGGGGGGGGCATGGATCTTTTCTAAGATGATCCAATGGCATTTCCTGCATTTTGAGAAGAGATTTAAAATGTAAACCGATGATGTCAACTGATAATTATATTGTCCTAGTTAATGAACTCCATTTGAGATCCAGATCTGGAATTCTAACTTCAAAACTAAAGTCACGATTTTTGAATATCACATTGGATTCAGTCCCTTCGCAGTATTTTATCTTTTGACTACATTGGGAACGGTTTGTGGGGGAATTGAAACACTCTGAAAGCGACATAAATATATACTGTAGCTGAGATATCATTCAATCCATAATAGTCTAACTAGGTGAGGATGATGCTCTATCAGGAAGGAGTCAAGGATGATCAGTCGTGGTGGAAGATGTTCTATATTGCATGGGCTAATTTGTCAATAGAATGATAAAGAGTGTATTTTAATTGCCCCTCCCCCCAGCAAATTTTATGTCTTTCTTAGCCCCACCTGATTGAGAGGCTTAGCCCCCTTTACCTTGCTAGAAATATTGGGGGGGGGGGGGGGTATTCTGTTCTGCTGCCCTGGAGGATGATTTAAAATCCGCATTTCAATGATCTCATTAACAGAATTTTGCCTTAGGAATGATGATGTCTTTAGTATTTTACTCTCTAATGCAAGAAGATTATTGCTACATACAATAATGCAAGCTCAAAATAACATTCTGATAAACTGCAATCAGGTTTAAACATACTTAAACAATATTACATAAGAAACAATTATGTAATGTTAATAAGGGACTAACTGACAAGCACGACAATATGGTGAGGAAACAAACCATTCAAGCCGCACCCCAACAACAAAACTTTCCCGCCCTCTCCGAAATGCAGACGACCCCTTGAAGAACAAGCAGATATCATCTACAAAATATCGTGTAAAGATTGCGATTGGAGCCATATTGGAGAAGCGAGAAGGAGTTTTCAGACTAGGGAAAAAGAACACACAAGGAACGTGAAATCATATAGAAAAGGTTTCAATATATAGCTAACCACTGCACACTTGGGACTATGACCACGTACGTCATCGACTTTGAAAACGGACGAGCTATAGACCCTTTTAATAAGTATAGAATACGTAATTTTCACCCTATGACGTCAAATTCTTTTCAATTTTTCTTTTGAGTTTTTTTCAGTTTCGTTTTTGTCGTAGCTTTTGTATATTTTCAATAGAATTAAAAAGGCTGAAAATGACGTCAAGTGCGGAAAATGACGTACTCTGCACTTATTAAAAGGGTCTATTGACAAGGCGAATTACCAAATCCAGAGAACTTTAGAATTGTGGCACAATTATAGGATTAACAAAAGAAGCTGAAAACCATTCGAAATTTTTTCATGGACAATATGCTAACTTTTTAAGACTGATCAATAATACACTGCTAGTTTTTTTGTAGAGTGCTGCGTAGGCAGTGTTTTAGATAGAGCAAAGTGAAAAGGTGGTAAACTGCTGGAGATTACAGTAGTTTTACTCTGATGCTAGCACTCCGCTGGAAACGTCAGTATTTCGTTATCAAAACTATTCTCAGCAGTTTACCACCTTACACTTTGCTCTATAAACAGAAAAGGAGATGTTCTTTTTTTATATGTCGCGGCCTTCAAACGTCAATTCTATTTTCGGTTATAAGACATGAATTTCTTATCTGTTATACTGCGGATTAAACGTTTAGGTTGAGTTTTTCGGGACATCCGTTTCCGTTTATTGTTCAGCCATATAAAAAGCGCCAAATGTCACGCGTTTCTAGGTGAAACCATAGATTGTAAAAGGACTTTTTATTATTCATGGTGAAACATCAACCAATACTATTAATAGTTTTTCGCTGTGATCATGATGGAGGTGAAGTTAATGTTTAGTATTCGTAGTTCTGTTACTATTCATCAACTCGAAGAATGCCAATTTAAGTGCTACTAAAGGTGCTGTTACACGATGCGATTTTTCTTGCAACTTGCAACAAATCACTGAATGTTGCAAGTTGCATAAAACATCGCACCGTGTAACACCTCGTAGCAACTTGCGATTTTGTTATTTTTGCCGTGTTGCAAGTTGCAAGAAAAATCGCATCGTGTAACAGCACCTTAACGCTTCACATCTTTACTTGATTGTCACGGACTCAAGGTATCCCTTGGAAACTTCGAATTTTTGCGATGGCAATGCCGTGATTTCATTGGTAAGTATTTCAAAGAAAAAGTGTACTAAACAAACGAAACACATTGGTTGAGAATTAAAAAAAATCTAGGGGGTAAGTAAAGTTTTTTGTATTCACTGACTGGTTTTCCCTGGAATCTATTCAAGAATTTCCAATTTGGCCCATCCACTGATCTTTAAGAGAAGACTGGATCGAGTAACTATTGGAAAATGAAGCCAGAATCTGCCATTACTAACTCTACCAACACCGCTGCCAAACGTTTACGCATGCGTGAATTTGCTAGAGTAAACATTGCAAGAGAAGTGGGAACTAGCCGTGGCGACAACAACCAGACAGTGAAGACTAAGTAAGACTCGACTATTCATTTGTGTTTTAAAAAAAGGGTAAAGAAAATTACGAAGGGGTAACTTCAGAATATGTTACAATATTGACAAAGAAGCCATGAACAAATTACCTACCTTATTTTTTTGGTAGTATGCTTATAATTTTAACTTTTGTGTCGGACTCTTGGACCAGTCCAAATATTTCAGTGTTTTCCCGCTCTTTTTCTGAGGACGAGCTCGGACGTCGCGCATGCGCAAAACGTTTGGCAGCGGTGTTAACTCTACCTGGCAAGCTGGCGACTCTCAAGTCTTTTTAAGAAACACTCTCCGGTCGACTCTCGTCTAGTTTACTCTGGCTATAACGCCAGACGATTTTACTCGTCATAGGGAAAAGCCACCAGCGGAAAAGAGCTAAGGGACCAACTGCATGTTTGAAATGTCACTACGAAGTTTGTTTTTGTTCTTTTCTTTCTTTTTGTTTTCTTTTCCAAGCAAAAACACAGCATTGTGTCCTGAATTTTCTATTTTTGTGCTGACCTACCAACATAATTGCCTGACCAAAGTTGTTGACCCTTAACGAACAATGAGTTAAGGCCTGGCCAAACGCTTTCAACATTTCATGCAACATCGTTCAACATTGTTGAATTCAACCGTGGTTCAACATGTTGAAAGCGTTTGGCCACCCTGTTGAATGATGTTGAACGTCGTTGAATGGTGTTGAATGATGTTGAACGAAATTTGAACATGTTCAAAGTTTCGTTCAACATGCGTTCAACAATGTTGAACGATGTTGCATGAAATGTTGAAAGCGTTTGGCGAGGCCTTTAGTCAATCAGAGATCAGTTGGCTTCATCAAGCAACATCAAATTAGAACAATTTGACAAACAGCGGTGATTGGCTTTATCAGACAAGATCTGCTTGCTAATCATAAATAAAACTAATAAATAAAATGTATTAATTTTGGCTATAATATGAAATATTGGAGGTCATGTTGTTTTTTTTAAATATAATAAAATTACTAGCCTGCCAACATGATTAATGTTAAATAATATAAGACACTGATATGAATTATTTCGGCTAAAACTATATTTGATTTAGGTGATAAATGTTTTATAAACGAAGTGAGTTTTCTTTGATGTTGTACTCCAGGTTGCTGGTGGAGTGTACTAACTACCATTTCTTAATTTTTTATCATTGCTTTGTCTGAAACTAATAACAATTTTGTATAAATTGATTTTGTTTGATTTTAAGTATTTTTGTGTGGTTTCTAGACCCATCATTAGTGTCAAGACTGGTCAGTGGCAGGAGTAGCTGCAGGTATAAGGAGGCTAACTATGAAAAACTTAAAGCAATTACGCAGATAAAAAATGCCGCAGCGCTACAATCTCTTCAAAAAATCAAGTCAATCCATCAGTTTAACAAACAAAAGAAGGAATTGAATATTTTACAGCAACATAAGATGTACTGGAAGAAAGAACTTATTCGTTTAAATAGTTTGTATCAAGCGAACATTACTGAACTAGAAATATTTCGAACTGGTTTACCTTGGGAGCAAAGTTTAGTAAAAGAATTCTTTAAAGAAGTAGAAGAATATGAAGATTTTATGAAAGAAGACTTTTTGACTTTTTCAAAGCACACTGTGAAACCTGTGTGGGATTTACGCGAAGATATACATATTTGGTTGGAAGAGAATAAAAACGTACTATCAACAGGTAATTTTTGTCTTGTACTGTTATTTTCAAGGAGTTGTTTTAACTCAGCCGCTGGTCACGTGAACATCGTTACGATTGGTCGATTTTGGTCGACAGGAGTGCACAACCTCGTTCCCAGGACCTTTTTGAATTTAGGAGGCTGCCTCCTCCGCAGGCCCTCATTGCATCATGGACAGGTCACACTTTTGAGAGGGCCTGCCAGATCCTGCAAACAAAATGGGGACTGATCTCGTTATGCACAGCGAGCTAGCGCTAGGCCCGAGAGGCGATAGTTTTGAGAGGGCCTGCAATTTTTTTCCGGCCGCTGTTCGACAAACGTCCAGGAAATTCGGTCTAAACTTTCTTACAGATCATGACAATGAAGAAACCAATATGTTTTAGAATTACCGATCTCCTGCCAATAATATTTTTAGCGACAAAAAGGAATTGAAGGAAAAAATATCTGCCGAACAAAAGTAAATTCGACGGTCAGGAAAGTACAAGTTTTTCTTATTGTTTTTTGCTTTATTTAGCTATCAAAGACTGTCAACTGACCAAGAGTTAATGAGATTTAATTTTGTTAAATTGTAGGCTATAGTGTAGTGTAATTCAAGTTTCAGTTGTGGAAACCAAAAAGGTATAAACCCAAGAGTCTCTGGGTAGACTAAAGTGCATTTTCGTTGATTATTCCGGCCGAAAGTTGACAAAGTTCAACCGTAATTGCTTTTTTCAACAATTCCTTCATTTTAAAGCTAGGATTCGTATGTCGTAAGTCTTCAATGTCCTTCAAAATCTTCGGAAATAGCCATGGCTATTAAACAATAGTAGTTAAATATGCAAATTTATTCCGTGCCAAGTTTTGCAAAATTTTTTACAGGGAACCAGGTTGAGGAGTGCAATTATATCAGTCTGTAATATGGAAACACTAAAAATGTTTTCTATTTCTTAAATCCATGTGCCATGCAAATCAAACATTCATTTAAACTTGAAAATGATGTTGTGATGGCAACGAAATGTCGCGCGTTTATAAAAAATATTAGACATTTTGTTTCTTATATTTGTGTTTAAATAATATGATGTATAATACAATAAATATATAACAGTAATATTAATATTACCATGGTAACAGGAGTAAAATTGGTGAAAACATTTTTTAAAAACAAAATTAAGGTGCTGTTGCACAATGCGATTTTTCTTGCAACTTGCAACAAATTTACCCATGGAAAAAAATCTCGCAAGTTGCAGGAAGGGTGTTACACGTTCAGCAACTTACGAATTTTGTTGCCAGTTGCAGCAAAAGTAAAACCCATCCAACTTTTCTTGCAACTTGCAACACGACAAAAATAACAAAATCGCAAGTCGCTGCGGGGTGTTAAACAGTGAGATTTTATTTGCAACATTAAGGCTATTTGTTGCAAGTTGCAAGAAAAATCTCATCATGTTATAACTTTAGTGAGACCTTTTTCAAGCACGTAGCAAAGTGAGCTTGCAATCTGAGCAGTAATTATGTCTGAATGAAGTGCTCCATTTACAAAAATACGACATAGAAATTGTGTGATGTACTAACACATTTTGTTATGTTAGGTGTGCTATCTCTGAGTATGGGATCCCGTGTCATATTGTAGTTAAACCTGCCTTTATTAGCAATTTTTTAAAAATAAAAAAAAAGGATAATCGGCTCGTGCAGTTTTGGTACATAGTTCAAATATTATTCGTTAATATTAAAACCATATTGCTGTATAATATTTGGTTTGCATTTAGGAGAGGCAGATCCATCTCAAGTTTCCAATATTCTTGAATCAGTGAAACATCAACAAGAGAGTATTATGACACAACTAGAACAGGAACAAGCTCGGTTAGAAAGTGATCTGGATGTGATAAACGCACAACTTATTGACAATGATGAACATATTCATGTTAAGTCAGGTATCCCAGAAGATGCGCATGCGTTAACCTGCCCGTATGAAGACTTAAAAACTTTGGTTTTAAATGAATTTGAACTACTGGATCGGCGATATGAAACGCATTTGAATTATCTAAAAGTGAAGTACCAACATGTCTTAGAGTAAGTACAGTTTCCTAGTTTTTAGATAAAAAAGGTATCCGGGCTTGCTCGTTTTGACCAGACCATGTTTTTTTGTTACAGTATTTCTTGTTAATTTTTATCTTGTGTTTATATGAGAGCCGGGCCAGCCCGCTTAGCCGAGATCTCGCTTTGTGTGACCGAAATTTCGGTTGTCCGCGCAGGGTTTTTGTCATCGGTAAACACAATTGACCGTGTTTATTAATTTGTCATTTTAGGACAAAGTATGGAGGCTGGACTAAAGATGATCATTTACATTTTCAAAATATTTTGGAGCAGTATTCATCTGATATACCTAACAAAAGAAGTTTGTATGTTGATCGAATGATGCGAGAGATACCACATATGTCAAGACATATGATTGTAAGTCTAATAATAGCGTACCGTCGAGCTGCTATTTATAGCACAAAATGCGGACAAACAATTCAAATTATTGCAAATGAGCCATTATCTATATTGTTCGGACTGCAAGAATTATGGGTAAAAGTGGACAAACCTAAATAGTGACGTCATCACGACGGAGCGCTGTTGTTTTGAACAGTTTGGCAAGGTTGGAAAAAGTGTCGGACCACGGGACTATTGGTCTTAGAAAATTTTCTGAGTTTCTAGTGAGATATTTTAAGGCCCCACTTTCCAGAAAGAAAAAAAGAGAACAACCTTAAGAAAGGAGAAAAAATGCGGGAAATGTAAAAATTGAGATAGTTAAAGAGAACTGGCGGAAATTAAAAAAATTGAACCAATATTTTACATTTCTACCTTCAAGGCACATGCTATATACATGAAATAATTTTAACCTATACCATTAATATATATCAAATAATCAAAACTTATGCAGACTATTTTTCAAAGTACTAAACTATAGTATGAAGAAGAGGAATATTTTAATTTCAACATTTTGACGCTATTTTTGATGATAACTTCAAGTGAGTCGAAACATTGAAATTATAAAATCATATCTTTAATTGGAGTAGTGTATCTAAAGAGGGTGTTTATATGGAGGCGAGTCAGCTCGGGCACCCTACTGGCTAGCGCGCTTTGCCGAGATGATTTTTATTGTGTTCACATGAGAAGGGCTAGCTCGCCTAGCCGGGCTGGCTTGCTTGCTTGTTGTGCTAATTGCGTAATTTATCAGTTCTGGTAAGACAGGAAGTCTCATTGTTTTAAATATGAACTGTATATGAACAAGCAGAACTTGTGAATTGTTAATATGTCGAAAAAAGCTGATAAAAACAAATTTTGTCACATGTACGAAGCTTTTAATGCCAGCCCGGGTAGGCGAGCTATCCCGGTCAATCGTGTTTACATAGGGGGAAAACAGCCCAGGTAACCGATATCTCGGTCTCACAAAGCGAGATCTTGGCTCTCATATAAACACAAGATGAAAATGAACAAGAAATAATAGCACAAGCACGATCTCGTCAAAGCGGGCTAGCCCAGGTCTCTAAGTCTAAGAAATGTGCCCTGACATCACAACCGTGTTTTTATATAGCCTCATATATAAATATGGTAACTGACCAATCACAGCGTGCGTAAGACGCAACCTATTCTATAAAAAACAATATAAAGCCCTAATCAAACGAGAACGCAAGTCATCGCAAGTTGGCAGTCACGCTATCTCAGCCAGCCGCTCTGAATAGTTTCCCGAAAATATCGTGTACCGTGACAAAGTTAAAACTTGTTTAAAACACTCATGAAACCTTTATTTTGTTAATTTGGGTGTTCAAACGACCGCCACAGAAATTCTGACTGCCAACTTGCGATGACATGCGCTCTCGTTTGATTAGGGCTTAATACAATACTGTAGTCGATTTTTTATGTCTCAGGTTGATCACGAGGAATGGTGGTTTTCTTTAAAGTCTTTTCAAAGTCAAGAAGTAGCTACTCATTTTGCTTGGGATAAAGATCGTCGTGATTTGTTGTTGAAAGTTACAGCAACTTTTGCTGATGCCTGGAATGAATACGAGAATGAGAAGAAAAGAGAAGAAGATCGTAAGCATCAGGAGGAAATATGCAATAAACTTCATCACAAGGTAAAGTGATTTTTAAAAGAACAAAGATCAGGCTCGTAGGCAGGATTTGAATTTGGGAGGGAGGAGTGCAGGCAAAGTGTGTCTAAACCAATTGAAACGATTAGAAAATTTTGCCTGAGAACGTTTTGCAGAGACGTAGCGTGCGGGTGTGTACGAGGGGTGGGGTGCGGCATTCTCCCCCACTCTTTGGAAAACTTGTTGGTGAAATAGAGATTTTGTAGGTGAAACAGAGATTTGCATGCAATTGTAGGGGAAACTTGGTTTCTCAGTGAATTGATGAGAAATTGACATTTTGGGAAACGAGGCAGCCAAAAACAAATGCATAAAAAACATCAATTTTTAACAAACTTTATGAATTACATGTAATTTACTTTGATCAACGTGTAGATCTCATTGTCTAAACTTTTTCTCTTGACACTTAAGGTAGAAGCTTTCCAACAGCAAAAACTTGAAGCTTTTCGATTGCAGCAAGAAATTAATGAGAAGTTGGGAAGACAAGAGTTTGAAAATCTGAGAGCTGAAGAAGAAAAAGAAAAGAAAAGAAGAGAAAACATTCACACTAAGGTTTATAATGTTTAAAACAATGATTGAATTAAGGAAACCCGATGATTACAGGAAGTTATAACGAGCAGAGATCAGGATCGTGGGAAGATGTTTCAAAGATGTTTCAGGTTAGGGGGGGTTTGTCGAGCGCCGAAGGCGCGAGATCCCTCTAGGGGGGTCCGGGGGCATGCCCGCCCGGAAAATTTTTGATTTTCTCACTCTCTGAAACGCGATTTCCTGCATTTTTAGGTCAGTTTTACAACAAAATATTATGATCATAAACAACATAATTTTAGTCTACCTTCCCTTCCTTCGTCAATATCTGAAAACTCGTGCTTTGACGTCGAATTTTGAGGGGGGCTCAGCCCCCCGCGCCCCCCTGCTTCCTACGGCCATGGCAGAGATAACTGTTATACTTGACCAGCGGTTAGGGTATGATCAGCGTAACTGTTCATGTAAGGTCCGCATAATAGTTTGTGTTAGGTTTAGGCATGTTTGGGGTTATGGTTAGGGTTGGTGTTAGGGTTGGTTAGCATTATATAATTTTATCTGGGCCATCTGTGTAACTTTGAAGGCCCTGAACGACAAGATTATTTTTGTTAGTTTATTTAGTTAATTTATTTATCGTTTGTCACCTTGCAGGTTGTAAAGTGGAATTATTAAGGGACAGTGAACTCGGGTGGAGAATAATGATAATAAGGTGTTGCTCCGAACGAACCATACTGGGCAAGTAGAGAAACTCTAGAGTTTTCTCTACTTGGGAAACCCTAGAGTTTTCTCTACTTGGGAAACCCTAGAGTTTTCTCTACTTGAGAAACTCTAGAGTTTTCTCTACTTGAGAAACTCTAGAGTTTTCTCTACTTGAGAAACCCTAGAGTTTTCTCTACTTGAGAAACTCTAGAGTTTTCTCTACTTGAGAAACTCTAGAGTTTTCTCTACTTGAGAAACTCTAGAGTTTTCTCTACTTGAGAAACCCTAGAGTTTTCTCTACTTGAGAAACTTAGAGTTTTCTCTACTTGAGAAACTCTAGAGTTTTCTCTACTTGAGAAACCCTAGAGTTTTCTCTACTTGAGCAACTCTAGAGTTTTCTCTACTTGAGAAACTTAGAGTTTTCTCTACTTGAGAAACTCTAGAGTTTTCTTTACTTGAGAAACTCTAGAGTTTTCTCTACTTGAGAAACTTAGAGTTTTCTCTACTTGGGAAACTTAGAGTTTTCTCTACTTGAGAAACTTAGAGTTTTCTCTACTTGAGAAACTTAGAGTTTTCTCTACTTGAGAAACTTAGAGTTTTCTCTACTTGAGGAACTTAGAGTTTTCTCTACTTGAGAAACTCTAGAGTTTTCTCTACTTGAGAAACTTAGAGTTTTCTCTACTTGAGCAACTCTAGAGTTTTCTCTACTTGAGAAACTCTAGAGTTTTCTCTACTTGAGAAACTTAGAGTTTTCTCTACTTGAGAAACTTAGAGTTTTCTCTACTTGAGAAACTTAGAGTTTTCTCTACTTGAGGAACTTAGAGTTTTCTCTACTTGAGAAACTCTAGAGTTTTCTCTACTTGAGAAACTTAGAGTTTTCTCTACTTGAGCAACTCTAGAGTTTTCTCTACTTGAGAAACTCTAGAGTTTTCTCTACTTGAGAAACTCTAGAGTTTTTTCTACTTGAGAAACTTAGAGTTTTCTCTACTTGAGAAACTTAGAGTTTTCTCTACTTGAGAAACTCTAGAGTTTTCTCTACTTGAGAAACTTAGAGTTTTCTCTACTTGAGAAACTCTAGAGTTTTCTCTACTTGAGAAACTCTAGAGTTTTCTCTACTTGCCCAGTCTGGTTCGTTACTCGGAGCAACACCTTATTATCATTATATAGTGGGGTTTTATTTTTCAGTCCGCTATATTTTTCCCTTAGAAACGTCAACAAAAATTATTTGGTCGCTGTGAAGTAACATATATTTAATAGAGATTGAATAAAGCCTAGTCACTACTGTTTGTCAAGAATATTTATTTATTGTTTGAGCTTTCGTCGTACTACGACATCATCAGAAACTAAAAAGTATTGCACGGGCTATGCCATATTTGTACAAGCGTACAAGCGTACGTTTAATTAACATATATTTGTTTTGTAATTAGATAAAACACTATCAAGAAAAGAAAACATTTGACGTAGAAATCAAACTAGAAAAAGAAGAACAAAGACTGGCTGAGATAAAAAAACTGATGCAAGAACAGGCGAAAAACGATGCGGAAAGGTCAGTTTAAATTAATTAATATAAAATAGTGCACATATTGCTTCATCTCTCCCGTATTAACATTCCCTGTTTGATGATCAACGTTAAGGATAGTAAATACATATTTGTATATTTTGTCATCGCTTGTTTTACGTATTTGATTGGCTTATTTTTGGTCACATGGTTATTTAATAATTAGACAACAAGCCCGAGTTGTCTATGAGTTGATAGTCGACGAGGCTCAGCCGAGTTACACGACTGTCGGTCATAGACAACGAGTCTATAATTGACGGTACAGAAAAAGATGGCGGCGGTGCATTTAGTCACAATGCTTTGCGACCTAAAATATAAGCTCAAATAACGACTAAACATTGTTTATCACGTTCACATGGATTAAGTAAGCAAGAAATTCATTCCTACCAAAGTTGATCGTTTTAAAGACCTATCTTCCGATAATTATACAAGAAACAATATTTACTATTTACTTATAGTTTTCTGCAGTGCCTTAGCAGGGTCAAAGGATTGTGGTTAAATGTACGTACAAGTCGCCATCTTTTTTGGTACGGTCAATTGATATAAACTACTAGTCGAACAAATAGTCGAACAAACTATTATTTTAAAGAGACAAACTTAAACCTCAGCAAAATACGAGTTTTCTGTCATTGTTTTGCAATTTAAAACGTCACTCTTTTGTTATCAGTGCTCTATTACCAATAGACAGTGAGTAGCTCAGCCAATTAAAATGCAGCATTTGTGATAATCCACTAGTTGGGTTATACTACTTAACAATATAGACTGTAACATTTTCAGTTCTATATTGTAATCTATCTTTTTCTCACTCTTTTAAGGGTTGCTTTTCGTGAAAATGAACTAACGAAACGTCAAGAAGCCAAACGTCTTCTTCATCAAAAGCATTTAGAGGAGCAAGAAGAAATGGAAAGAAGACTTGAGAAGTTACGAGAACAGGTCTAGCGAACTGTGCAATATAGATTATTATAACAGTATATAAGTCTAACCTTTACAGTCATTTGCAACTCACTTTTCACCCAAATCTTCGGAAGTTCGCTTTGCGAGACCGAGATCTCGGTTACCCGTACTGGGTTTTTCCCATGTAAACCCGATTGACTGGACTGGCTCGCCTACCCGAGCTGACATTAAAAGCTTCGTACACGCAACAGAATTTGTTTTTATTAGCTTTTTTATCAGCTTTTTTATTAGCTTTTTTCGACATATTAACAATTCACAAGGTATGCTTGTTCATGTACAGTTCATGAGACTTCGTGTCTTACCAGAACTGATAAATTACACAATTAGCACAACAAGCAACCAGCCCGGCTAGCTGCATCAGCCCTTCTCATGTAAACACAATAAAAATCATCTCGGCAAAGCGAGCTAGCTCGGGTACCAGGGCCCCCCTAATTATACTTAACACTTTGAGGCCTGGACCTCTCCCTGTGCTAAATAAAATCGTCTGGCGTTAACCAGAATAAACCTTAAAGACTCGTCGTCAGACTTCAAAGTGTTAACAAGACTCGACATTAATGAGACACGCCATTACTAAACAGTTTTATACAATAATTTGAATAGTACGTGCGTTTTTATTCGTCGATGGCCATGATCTGTAGAAGGACAGATGCACAGCTTACGTCACTGACGTGGTCTGATTTCCAGTAAACCAATCACGGATCTCACTGCAACACCACTAGCCAATGACGTTGCTTGATTTGTATAGATCATGGATGGGAAAATGTCTGTTAAAACATAACTTTTCTATTTGTATAAAAATTATTAATTTTTTACTAATAATTACTAATTTTTTATTGTATAAAACAAATAGATTCCATTTTTTGTCTGTTCAGTTATAGATGCACAGAGGACGTCCGCACAACGTGGTAAGAACATCACTCGACTACGTCTCGTGGGCCCACTTTTTTGTTCTTACCACGTTGTGACGTCATCTGTGCATCTATAACTGAACAGAGAACGGCAAAATGGAATCTATTTGTTAATTGCTTAATTGTTGTTTCTACAGGTGTGTGTGAATGTAGCAAGTGATCCTCATCGAGTCTTGCAAGCAACCGAGGTAAACTATACAATTTATTTAAAATTTAAAAATAATGTATTTTCCCTTATTACTTTCTCTTTAATTGCCAGGCTTCCGCAGCTCATGCTGCTAAAAATGATTGTGAGGAATTAGAGTTGCAAAAACCGCTTTTCCCCATCAACACATTCAATACACATCAGGTAAGGTATTATGGGATAGTTTTGAAAGTTCGCCAGCTTTTCCCGCCAGGTGACGCCATCCTACTCCACTCCACGCCACGTTACGTCATTCATGATTTTCATACTATTATAATTACATTCTCGTTCCCAGATTCCCTCACTTTTCTTAGTGCGGCCGCACGAAAATTCTCAGCATGTCCTCTCATCTAGAATTCATGATTATCCTTAATAGGCGGATTTCAGGGTATTGCGCGCGCATCATTTTGCAAAGGAATTGGCGGGCTCTTGGCGGGCTCCCCACAAAGTAAGCAATGGCAAGCAGACTTGCTAGCGAGCCAAGAAGAGCAGAATAACAGTGTTAAACATCCAGAAACTGTATCTATACTTTGTTGATTTTAAACAGTATGTTTACTTTGAATGGCGCTTGCCAGGTTTTTTGAAAAATGATGCGCGCGCAACACCCTGAAACTCGCTTATTGTGAAATGGCCTAGAATTAACAATCGGGAATTTTAAAGAAATAATTCCCAACCCCGACCCCCCACTTCGGCAACCCTAACCACAACCCCCGGGTGGGCCTAAACCAACCACAACTGCGACCACAACACTCTTAGAGGACACTTATTTTATAAAAATGTTTCCACGTGATTTCGAGAAGAATCTCGTGAAAGAGTTTAGATGAGTACAGCATACGAATTCTCCCAAACTCGCTGGAATGTTTCCATCAGGTTATATAATACAGCGCGTACATTTTTTTAATAAAATAAGATTAAGAAATTCGCCGTTACATGCATCACAACCATATTCACACGGTAACTGACGAATCCACACAGCGTGCGAAACTTGCATTAACACAAGTAGTGTTATATAACCGAACATATTTTAAGATCTACAGAAGTGTGTTTGAAAAACTGTCAGAAAAGTGGTGTCTTATCGGAGTATGATGTAAAAAAAGATCACAGGTTGCTTTATACTCTTGTGAATTATACCTTCGCTCGAAAGTTGAAACATCAGTATTTCGTTGCTAAAAATCTCGCCAGTTTACCATGGATCTTTTCACTTTACTTATAACGTAAACTTATGTTTACTCGTTTAATAATAATAACATGTATTTATACCGCGCAAATTCAACTTTAAGGTTTTCAAATGCGCCTTACAATAATTTTTGACATGGCCAAGTCGAAGGCATATTAAAGGCGCTCAGGCAGCCGCCATACGACACATATCGGCCGACGAATTACAGCTAAGCCTAGGTGTTGGTTTTGCGAAGGGAGGAAAACCGAAGAACCCGGCGAAAAACCTTCGAAGCACAGGAGAGACCAACTAAACTCTACTCACATGAGTCCCAAGCTCGAGAACGGGGTTGTTCCCAGACGGTCACCCATCCTAGTACTAACCCCGTCTAACCGGGCTTAACTTTTGGTAACAGCACACGCCATCCGTGCTCCCCACTTACCACTCTAATAAAGGGCTTTAGCTCATTAGCTGTTGTACTACTCGTCTCATGTTGTTGTTGTTGTTGTTAGGTTACTGCTGATCCACGTCATAAAGTTGAGCAAGCTCTTCGAAAAGCAGGTTTACATAACACAAACTACGCAAGACAAGTTTTAGCAAGTGTGAAACCACTGCATCCTCCAAGACCTGATCAACAATCATCACTTTTTAAACAATAACAATTCTGTAAATGATTTTATTAATAGACAAAAAGCTTTTGAATAAGTTAAAAAAAAATAGTTACATATATATACATATTCATTCATTCATTCACAAAACAGCGTTCAAATTCGATTCAATCAACTTGTTTCCCAGAAGTATACGCCTTCTTCACACTTGACTTGTGTTAAACCAGTTGTACATAAATTGGAGCATTGCTCAAGAAACTTGACATGTTCACCATCTTCAGCTGGATGTTGTATTTTGACATCAGAAGGCATGACATTAAACGGAGTAGATGCTTGAAATACTTTAGATGCAGCAGAAAATTGTTGATGTTGAGTTGTTTCAAAGACTTGACAAAGCTCGGAGAATATTCCAGGTAAAATAGGACCACTAATATCCACGTTATATCTCTGAAACACAGAATGATCAAAGTTTTTTAAATAATGCACCAGGCCAACTCAAGACAGACTACATTTTTAGCTTTACACGTGCATCAACGCACGCAGAATAATGATGATAAAATTTGATGTAAAAAATCACTGCTTTATGTTGGGATTTCTTTATTGAAGTATTCTTAACCCTTTGCAAGCGCGATCTGACTCTCGGGTATTTTACTCTGGCTAATGTACCAGACGATTTTACTCGCCACATAAAAAATCCAGCGAGGAGAAAACTCTATACAAGTCTATGAGCAACTGGAAACGCGAAGTGAAAATGTGGTAAACTGCCGATGTTTTTGGTTACGGAAACTGACGTTTCGAGCGAAGCCCTTCCATTTCACTCTGACGAAGGGCTCCGCTTGAAACGTCAGTTTTTCGTTACCAAAAACCCGGCAGTTAACCATTTTCACTTTGCTCTATCTAAAACAGCTCTACTTTTTATACTATCGCATTTACATGTAAATAACCTTGTTTCCTAACCCAAGCCGCGTTCGCAAACTTATTACCCTAACACCTTAAACCTCAAATTATTAACCATTCTCCTTACCCCAAAGTAGAGTTATATGTACCTGGATCATTCTGTACTTTTTAATACTGTATGTAACACAAACAAAAACCTTAATCCTATTCAGTAATTTACCACTATAGGTTATGCAGTACAGCAGACAGATACAGTACCTAATATGTTTCCTGCATAAGCTTATGCTGAGCTGCATAAAAAGCAGGTGTATTCTGAAGTTTAGCTATAGCCGAAGTTAGTGAATCTGTGAACAATGACCAGAAATAATTTTGGGTGCCTGTGTCCAGTGGTGGGGTATGAGCACCAAATGAAATGGTATTCGTACACGCTCCAAAACTGGCAAGCTCCACTCAAAGTAAACATATTGTTTAAAATAAACAAAGTACAGTATAGATACAGTTTCTGGATGTTTAACACTGTTATTTTGCTGTTGTTGGATCACTGGCAAGTCTGTTAGCCATTGCTTACTTCGTGGGGGAGCCCACCAATTCCTAATTTGCAATTCCTTTGCGCCTATAATTTATTAGTTTACCTGCTCCAAATTCTTTCCTTGTTTAATTATTCCTTGTTTGGTTGACAATGACTGTAAGGTAGCACCTTCAAAAGCAACAGGAGCTATCAACGTAGGTGGAATACCAGCAAGGTTTCCGGTCTTGGCAACTAAACTTTTACAATTTAAAAGATAGTTGAAGAATGCTTGGCTGTGAGATCCTGTTATGACTGCAACTGATGAACCCTGGTGATCAATATTTCTCAGATTTATTCTTTGTTGGTTAATTTTACTTTGTTTTAATTGAGGAAGAGTCTCTGCACCAACACCCATACTCTCTAACCATCCAGCAGTTTCATCATCATCATCACCAGTCACAGGATTGGTTTGTTCGTTGTCATCAACATCATCATCACCAGAATTGGAGTTCTTTGATTGGTAGAGAGCAGGCAGACTGTATGCAATACCTAAAATTATAAACCAATTAATAATTTTTAGTTTACAACACAACCAGTATTATTAATGAGGTACTGTAAAATAGATTTTCTTGTAACTAGATTTTAATATTCAAGGGGCACAGCAAGTCTGTACTATATCTTAAATATTCTTTAGTTAGCATTTACTCTCTCTCTCTCTCTCAAATGGATATACTGTAATAGGTGAATTAAGGTGAAATGAACATTACCACTAAAATCTTACCAGGGCTCATGTATGGAATATTAATTCCATAATATTAATTGGTTGTCTCAGATGAGCCCTAAGCTAACAGTACTAAAATTTCATCAGATCTCTCTGAACTTGGTAATGGTTTACATATTTCCACACTTATCAAAAATTAAATACCCTTCAGGTGACAAGTACAGTACTACAAGTGTTGGAAGAGAAGAGGTCGATGATGAACGTGATATTGTAGGTGGATAAATAGAAAATGTAGGTGGATCGGTCATATTTTGAGAGGAGATGGATTGTTGAGAGAGGTGATTGAAGGGTGTATTGTTGGAAGGCAAGCAAGAGGAAGGAAATGCACAATGACGTTGGATGACTTATGTGGAGAAATGAACTACACTGATCTCAAGAGAAAGGCACAGAACAGAGAAGTTTGGAGAAATTACATGCTTAAAACCTGCCAACTGGCAGATAACCAACTGAATAACATACCACAAATGGGCTGGTTTGGGATGGAATGCCCTTGAAACCCAAGGAAGACTCAGACAGTGTGTGGTCTAAGCTAGGACAGCTACATGTATAGACTTGAGGTAAGATGATACTACATATTAAAAAAATTACAGTGGTGTGTACTGTATTTAGATGTAAGACAAAGTACCGGTAGATGATTTTCAAAAGCATACTGTAAAGCAGGGCGCTTATATACTGGGCGGCGCAACGCCAGTCAATTCGCTGATGGACGTGTGATGCGGAAGTAGACTGGCACGAGCGAGTTTTGAAGAAAATTCGAGCAAAAGCAGCAATTCGTGTATCGGTAGATTATCACTATTTTTTCGTTAAGTTTTTCATGTGAGAAGAAATTGATTGGATTTACAGATAAAATATTACTTCTATTACTGCAGCAGTATGTATTTTGTGTAGAAACTAGTGTCAAAGAGAATTTATTTTGGATAATGTCCATGCCTTTTAATGCCTTTCATGGAGGCTAAACTTCACCACGAGCGCATTGTATGTTCTTCTACTACCAACGGCTAGAGATTCAGGTATGTTGAAGTTTATTATCTTACTATTGCTTGTTAAAATTCTTGTTAAAATCGGAGATGATCATTTTGAGATATCGTGGCTGAAACTCGACCCTTATCAATGCTTGATTTCTAGCTGTTTAACCTTTCAAATTTTGTAAGAAATATAAGCAAGACGTGTTGTTTTGACATACGGCGATTCTCTTTAACCGTGTCATTGTATTCCTTAAGTTTCGGGACTGTTGAAGCAAAATGATTGTAATTTCTAAACAGATTCATTTCTTTATTCGATTTATTATAATACGAGTTTTTGGAAGTATAGTCGGCGCATTGTGTGTTAAAACATTGCCAACACCGTGAGATTTTACTGTGACATAGGTAAGAAGTATCATTTTCATATTTGGTAAAAATAAAACAATTTGTGATTGATCAATTTTTTATTTTGACCCTGAAACTTGGTGTACTGTGTGGAAGCAAGAGGTTTCTTCTATCGAACATTGACCTGTGCTTATGCATGGCGTTTGCAAACTTAAAAAAATATGTCGCGTCAGGATTGTAATGTCGTAAGCAAGTTTCAGCAATTTTCAGAGTAAA
This sequence comes from Paragorgia papillata, assembly GCA_035771165.1. NCBI lineage: Eukaryota > Metazoa > Cnidaria > Anthozoa > Scleralcyonacea > Coralliidae > Paragorgia > Paragorgia papillata. Next base: position 2,564,273 of record JAWNZC010000265.1, read on the forward strand.
AGAAAACTAATCTTGTCACATATTCTTCCAAACTTATTTCTTCAATTGGTCAAAGCACGGCCTTATCTATCTTATACAATACCAGCAATTCAATTCATAAGAATCAATTGTACTTGCTCATGAAATTTCTTAAGAAATTTTAACTTTGCTTTGCTGTTTCTGTTAAAAACTACCTAGGTCGAGCTGTTATCTGAAAGCAGTCAACCTGCAGCATATGTTGAATCTATACCAACCAATCTTCAACAGAAGATTATTAGATTTACAAACTGTAACATGTTAATTCAAGGTGCTGTATGTTAAAACATTACATGATAACTATCAAATCCTAAATCCAAGAAATGAGTACCAGTTCTAAGCATACTCAATATGATTATTATGCCTTATTGCCTCTTTATCACTGACAACTGTCTATCAAGTGGTTGAGTAATTACTCTCTGACAAGCATATATCTTTTCATTTTTACAGTCTCTAGGAATGTTTACTTCCAGTTGACCAAAAATGCTGCAGAATTTGCTGGAGTTGTTTTTGAGTGAAAAGCAGTCAGTTCTAAAGAATTTGTGGTATTGGTGGAAAAATGATTTGTTTCCATGAGTGGTTTGTTTTTGCAAAAGTTTTCTTCAAGTCAACTGCTTTCTTCTTCACCTTCAACTTCATGAAAACAAGCTTGAAAGTCTTGAAATAACTCTGGGATGTGCCATTCACAAATTCTTATTTTAAACCAAATTTAGTGGAATCCAATGCTGGTGCTAGTGCCAATGTAATAATTTTTTTATTTATTTATCTGCTTTGTGTAAAAAATAGTTGCCAGAGTTTGTAAACAGTTATTAAATTTTTAATGAAAATACTTGAACCAGTTGTACTCTCAATGTTGAATGCTTTGATACCTTATCTTCACTATTAGTGTCATCCAACTCAAACTTGAAATATTTTTTAAATCCACTTTGCTAGCCATATTTATGGTTTTGTTTTAATTTTATTTTAATGTTACCGCTTTATCAACAATTTTTTGCTTATGAATCAATATAAGGAAAGGAGTAGTGTTATCAACCATTGTAAGAACCGCTGACCGGTGAATATCAGTTACTCGTTGCCAGGCCCCGCATCACACGTCGATCAGCTCTCCCATTCCCGTTGCACCGCCCGGTATATAAGCGCCCTGCTGTAAAGCTTAGAATTCAATGAGCTAAATTACAAATTTAATTACTTTTTTCCACAGCCTGGGGCTTTTCAAGAACAATGACTAAATTTCAAGTGGCAGAGTTGAAGGCATACTAAAGGTGCACTGGTAGCCTGGCACAATACGACACATTTATGACACACATGTTAGCCTGTGTAGCTGGCTACACACATGTCAGACCATGAATCACAGTAAGACCTCGGTAGAGCATTGATTTTATGGAGGGAGGAAAACTGGAAAACCCGGTGAAAAAAACCTTGAAGCAAAGGAGAGACCAACTAAACTCTACTCACATCAGTTCCAAGCTTGAGAACAGGGTTATTCCCAGATGGTCACACATCCAAGTACTAACCCCATTTAACTGGGCTTAACTGTAGGTGAGAGGCAGTCATGCACTAACAGCACAGGCCACATAATAAAATTCCTTGATTCTCATCACACATGGTCATAATTTTGTATTTTGTCATGAAGAAATTTGATTTATATATACTTTGATACAAAAGACAATATAAACCACGCATCATCTCAATATTTTTAAAATGTGATGAGAATTAAGGAATTGTACAGTAATATGAACATTGAGAATAAAACTAACCTTCTTTATCTAAAGTGTCTCGTATTCCTTTAGTTGTTGGTGTAATGAGAACAGACATTAGTGGTAGACCACCAATATTCGCAGCTCTAAAGAGCATGGTTGATTGTGATGAACAAAGATAAAAATAATCACAATGACCACAACGCACAAGATTAAATAAAGAGCGAAAGCTTTGAGACCAGTTGACTTGCAAAGCTTCAACAATATCATCATCTCCACTGATACTTGGTGTCTTGCTTGTTAACTTGATTTCTGATGATAAGCGAGGGAAAAGAGACAACCATGGTAGAACAGGGTGCATCCAATACATGATATTTTGTTGAAAAACTGAAGAATCAAGGCCATCTTTTAAGTTAGTGTCTCGACAACGTACAAAATTACAAATACCCTCAGCTTCTTGGTTTCCTAGTAGCTTAGAACACCAAGTAAATGGATGCTGAGACGTAAACCGTATTCTAGTTTTTAAACTCCAATCCAGTGGTAATCTCTTGCCTGATGAACAATTTCTCTTCACTTCCTTGCTTGCTGCAGCTTTCTCTTCTTCAACTTCGATATTATTGCAAGCACTAGAAATATCTTGAATTTCATCCAACTTCTCACTATGACCTGCAGATTGATGTCCATCTAAATCTTTAAATAATTTAATGTTTTCTTGGTTTCTAGAAGGTCTTGAAATATTTGCTTTCTTCCTTGGTGAACAACTAAATGGATTATGTCGTTTCAATTGTGTTCTCATTACTTCGCTCGCATTCAAGCTTCTTGTTTTTAAAACATGAGAAGATTTATCACCTTGCTTTTGTAGACGTTTCTTTACTACAAGTTTAATGCTTTTATCTGGTTTCTTCCAAGTCTCTGGGCACGAGAAACAGAAAGAATCAGCCATATTTTCAAACGGTTTCTTCTTCAATTTTGTACTTCCCGCCCGAGCTGACTTGCTAGTGCGTGTCCCCGTATTTCCCTGACGTCTTTGTTGTCCCAAATCGTCCCGCCACTAAGCTTTACTTTTACATACTGTATTAATTAAATGGGACAATATAAAGTTTAATAGTTAGATTAATTGAAAATATACGTTTGATTTTATTTTGCTTGTGTGAGATCAGTGGACACGGCCAATAGCCTTTTGTGCGTTGACTTCAAAGTGCGTTCTTTCGCTTCAATGTGCGTTCGTGCATTTCAATGTGCGTTCGTTCGCTTCAATAATGTACGTTCGTTCACTTCAATATGTGCGTTCGTTCGCTTCAATGTGCGTTCGTTCGCTTCAATATGAGCGTTCGTTCGCTTCAATATGTGCGTTCGTTCGCTTCAATATGTGCGTTCGTTCGCTTCAATATGTGCGTTCGTTCGCTTCAATATGTGCGTTCGTTCGCTTCAATATGTGCGTTCGTTCGCTTCAATATGTGCGTTCGTTCGCTTCAATATGTGCGTTCGTTCGCTTCAATATGTGCGTTCGTTTGCTTCAATATGTACGTTCGTTCGCTTCAATATGTGCGTTCGTTCGCTTCAATGTGCGTTCGTTCGCTTCAATATGTGCGTTCGTTCGCTTCAATATGTGCGTTCGTTCGCTTCAATATGTGCGTTCGTTCGCTTCAATATGTACGTTCGTTCGCTTCAATATGTGCGTTCGTTCGCTTCAATGTGCGTTCGTTCGCTTCAATGTGCGTTCGTTCGCTTCATGGAGCCTGGGTCGAGATTAGTAGCAAGTGGACTCAGTTGCAAAGTGTTCATTTTAGTTTTATGTTTGTGTTTAGAATCTTTCACCGACTTCAATTCAAAACTTTCCATTCTTTTTCTAAACGGAAATTATTAGTGCAACGTGGTTTTGTGATGAAGTTGTTTACAGATAAATGTAATCTTCTGACTTTACGAGTTTTGGTGGCAGACAAGTTGGCTGGAACGAAGGTGAACATTGAACACGTGAAACAAAATGGTTTGTGTAGTTCCTTTACTGATTGTTTTATTATTATATATATATATATATATATATATATATATATATATATATATATATATATATATATATATATATATACACTGATGAGCTGTTGTTCAGCGAAACACCGTGTCTGTAGATTGAACTATATATATATATATATATATATTTATCTCATCCAAGGAAAACATAGTTTGGAGTTTAATTCGCATACATACCGCTAAATAATACCGATAAATAATAGAAAGTAGGCTGATAAGAATATAGATTATATTGAACTGCTGTACATGTATATCAGTATAATAGAGATCATAAAAGGACTGGGGGCTAATCATCCTTACTTGCAGCCAGTGGCTGAATTGCGAAGGACGCAGGTCAATGTGGCCCAGTGAGCTCTATATATAACTGGAGTGATATCTTTATGGCAGACAACATGTGGGCATGTAGGCCTGAAGTACATGTACTGTAGTTCCAGTCTTCTACGTGGTCTGGTCAAGTCTGATTTGGTCAAAAGACCGTGTAGGAGACTGGAACTATACGTACTTCAGGCCTACATGTCTGCCATATTTGGCTTCAAGCTTTGCCAGCAGATATCACTCCAGTTATATATAGAGCTCACTGATATGGCCGTGTTAAGGCATATTATGTAGGTGCTTTTGGAAGCCACCATACAACACAGTTCAGATCACAGCTAAGATGTTAGGTGTTGATTTTATGGAGGGAGGAAAACCGGAGTACCCGGTGAAAAAACCTTGAAGCACAGGAGAGATCAATTACAACTCTACTCACACAGAGTGCAATATAATTCAAAAAACTTGGTCTGATATTATGTCAGACCAACCCAGGTTTTGGTCTAAAAATCACGAATCGAAAATAACGAGTGACTTTTGAAACTTAAAAAGATCACATTATTATTTGGAGCTAGAGGCCTAGGTATTAACACTGGTCTCACATAGCATACATGAAGTAGTTTACATTAAGTGGTCAGCGGTACTGCAGAAGCATTGCAAACTTTGGAGAAAAAAAACTTTCCAGGAAATTGGAGTAAAGTTCCAACATTGACATTTCTCTAGCCTGCGTTGCAGGCTCACATTTCTCTTCTGACAATGTCGGACTTGGAAGACGAGAATGACGACGACGCAGTCAACTGGAACTGAGTAAAGTCCACAAGTCACAGAGAATGCACAGCAGGCTCTGGGAACTGATTGAATCGATGCTGACACTAAATATTGTTCATGCACGTACCGGTATATAATTTTAAAAAACTTTATTAGTTTTATATATATATAAAACTTTTATAATATTCAGGTTTTACAAAACATTTTAACAGATGATTATTGTTCAGTTTTATTTTGCAAAAAATAAACCTTTTTGTTTTTTGACTGAGAGTATTAGTATTTAAGGCATTGATGGATACTTCAAAATGGGGGTAAAAATCAGGCATTATATTGATGAAACTTTTTTTAAATTCACAGACCAGTTTTCAATAGTTAATTCGAACCTTGCTCACTGGCACAACTGTATGCACAATGGTCAATAGAACAACAACTTAGTCACAGTATAAATATAAAATACTTATACTAATACATGACAAAAATATTAACAGGTATTACTAATTTACTATATACTGTAACATAATATAAGTTCAGTACTAAGTACTTAAAGTTTGAGAAATTAGCTTTGAAGTTTAAAAACAAGTGAATAAGCGATATTTCACACTTAACGACTCAAAACAGAGTGCACTAGAAAAGGCTGGCTCAATGCGGGAAAACATCTTCCCTTGCACGTGTAACCAATTACGTTTTGGTTTTGCGAGAATGAGGGAGAAATTACTGTGGCCAAATGGTCGGCCAAAATGTCTGTGCAGAGCAATCAGTGGATGGCCATATCCACGTTTTGCATGGAATATGGCTGGTGGCTGACCGTTATATTGCACTCTGTACTCACATGAGTTCCAAGCTTGACAATGGGGTCATTCCTAAGTGGTCACCCATCTAAGTACTAACCCCCTCTAACTGGGCTTAACTTCTTGGTGAGAGGCAGTGCACTAACAGCACACGCCACCTGTGCACCCCTCTCCTATAATAGTAATACCTGAGATATGGTATTAGAAATACTAGAACATCAATATTTTTGTGTACCATTTATGTTAAATTTCAACACCAATGATGTACAGTAGAAAGTGGAAAAGTGTCAACATTGTAAAATATGAAATTGGAGTATTGGACTGGGTGAAATGTTGTCAAGTTGGCCCTAGTTTATACTGAAGATATTATTCTATCCAAATATATAATTCTTCCCAAAAACATCTAACGATTCACGAAAGACACCAGCTGTTTGCAAATTACAGCAGAATTTCAGAAAAATTTCTTTAATGTCTTTGTTAGCCTGTTTCTCAAAAAAGAGAGGAGACACCAAGTCACAGCTTGGTCAAAGTAATCCTTATTACATAATTATAGAGTTAACATACCAAACATGGTTTTGGTGCTACGTGCTCAACATTTACTTTTAAGATGTAATTTGATATCTTTTTCCAGTTTTGCAAACCAATATTTTTGAGTGTTTGTTTTTAAACACAGAATATGATATTTTCTAGTCTAGTAATGATGATTTAAACATCATATTCTGATTTGCCATGTCTTAAAATAGTAAAATGCCAGTTTTTATTCTCTTGGGATTAAAAGACAGAAAATGACAGAAGAAATGCCATGCATTTTTGTTAACCAGAAATTTGAAATGGTGGATTATATATAATAGAATGAGGGTAATTTTGGAGCAAATTTGAAAAGCTGATTTCTCAGGAACCAAATTAGATATTGGAAAAATATTTGGTAGACTTTCATATCTCACCTTCACTTGGTGTAAATTTGATCAAAATCGTAGAAGATTGGGTGTCATGCCCTTGTTGAATTGATATGGAATGACCCCAGTGCTAGACAACAGAGTGAAATAGCAATGAAGCCAGTCTAGGAGTCTTCGGTAACCTTAATAAACTGGATCATAATTATACTGTTATTACTATTAATTTTGTGATTGGTAAATTTTTATTAGCTTAGCCATAGGTTCATATCAGTAGAATATAAACTAACCAATCAAATTTAAGGATAGATTATAACTTTGAAATTTATACTAAGAACAAACGTGTGACTGCCAATACTATAAATCATTTTTATGGCATGAGCTCCCTCAATGAATGTTTTGTTCTTGGGGCAAATTCAATTATCAGTAATTAAAATATGTTTAAATAAGAAAAAACCTAAGAAAACTAAGAATTTCTAGTTACTGTATATATAAAAGATCTTTATTCCAATTTTCCAATGAAAGTTTTTTCAAATATTGTCCAAATACTGTACTACAGGTACTGTAAGTTATATACTTAGTTGTTATCAATTTTTATCAAAAATTGATGTTACATCTGTTGAATGTATATGTTTACACGACCACAGGCAGATCACAAGTGCTTTATTATAAAATAGACACACCTACTTATGTGTCATCGTTCTATAAATATCTACATAAATACATACACTACAACATCTACTTGAGGTAACTTTATTTCTGTACCTTGTAAGTCATACAATTGTACATGTATATGCACTGTACATTCTATATATAATGTATATTTATTAAAAAAATATTCCTAGGCATACGAATATTTATGAATACGAATATTTATTTAACGTCGGTGGCATAGGGAGTGGTTGCCCAGTCTCCCGAGCCAGAGGCTCATGTTAAAAATGCTTGACAATACTTATTTAAAAATTACAACAATTAATATAACTAGCTATTTTACAATAAAATTTTTAAAATGTATAGTTATCTATTATAATACAAAAAGCATAAGTAAAACTATGCAGATAATTAAAAAAACCAGTCAAGTACAACGCATGCACTTACAACCAAGATTAATATTGTTTGTAAAATCCAAATTACTTATGCTGTTTCTAAAAGCAGCCAAAGATTTTGAGTTTTTAATATGCGAAGAGAGTTCATTCCATATATGACTAACAATGTAGGAAAAAGAATTGTGTAAATACTAAGTACTTATTAACCGAGCGCGAGGTCCGTACGGGAAAATATTTTGCTTGAGATCTTTTGAGTACAGACCGAGCCCGAAGGGCGAGGTCTGTACTCAAAAGATCGAAAGCAAAATATTTTCCCGTACGGACCGAGCTTGTGAGGTTAATAAGGAATTTATTATATGTCTCCACAACAACGGGAAATAATTTAGAGAAAACATTATCGTCTACAGTACGTCTTCCTGCACGTCAGCGCAAGCGGAGGCTGAGCGGTCTCATAGTCGCGATTCGATATAATTGACAACAAAACAACCAAAAGGGAAAACATTTTGAAAAGAATATAATTTTTAAGAATATAATTTTTTTTTTTTTTTTTTATAATTTTTAAGAATATAATTTATTTATTTTTTTTTTATAATTTTTAAGAATAATTTTTAAGAATTTTTTTTTTTTTATTTAATATTTTTTTAATTTTTAATTTTTATAATTTTTAATTTTTTTTGTATGTTGTTTTTGTGCGGGTCCGTACACCGAGTCCGTACGGTAAAGTACGGACTCGCACGTTAGCCAATCAGCGTTCAATACGCCAGTTCGGACTCGCAAGACATATAATAAAATGTATTATACATGTAACTTGCTTGTTCAAAGTTCTGTACACTATTCCTAATGTTATAATTAGACGATCTTACTTTAAACATGTTCGAAATATATTTAGAGCCTTGAAGCTTAATACATTTCAAAGCTAAAATAAGTGAGTGTTTGTATCGTCTTTGCTCAAGGCTATTCATAGATGCCAAATTCAAAAGGCTTTCATAACTGGTCGAGTTGCCCATTTTAAGAAGCGTTTTTAAAGCATAATAGTTTTCCAGTTTGTTATTCAGGCATTTTCCAATACCTAGTAATAGAGGGCAACAATACTCAAAGTGAGGCAGTACATAGGCTTTATACAACCTACTCATAACCTCCATTGGTACCAATCGTCGTAATCGTCGAAGTGCCGAGACTTTTGCAAACATCTTCTTGAGCGTTTCTTTTACATGAGGTTCAAATGTTAACTTTTTATCTAAAGTAACTCCTAGTACTCTGAGATTGGACTCTGTGGAAATTGCCAGATCCTTAACTCTAATCTCATACTCATATTTAGAGTTTCCCATTATCAAAGCTTGTGTCTTCTTTGAATTTATGGATTGAAAATTGTTATTAAGCCAGTGATTAAGAGCAATTACGTCATTATTAATGGTAAATTCTAGTCGAGCAGGGTAGTCATCGGATGTATAGTTGGTAGTATCATCTGCGTATAATCGTAGGGATGAAATGGCAATCGTTTCATTCAGGTCATTAATAAAAATGTTAAATAACAAATGGCCTAATAAGCTTCCTTGTGGAGCACCACATCGAGAAGGCAGCCACTCTGAATAAACACCATTACATTTAACTCTTTGTTGCCGTCCTTGTAAATAGGAACGAATAATATCTACAGCAGAGCTATTCAGGCCGTACGCTTTTAATTTAGCCAATAATAAATTATGGCAGATAGAGTCAAATGCTTTTGAAAGATCAATTGTAACAACAGCAACATCTTGTTTCTGATCAAGGGCGGATCTCCAGTCTTCAGTCATTTTCAACAATGCAGTACAACGTGAATGGCCCCGAAGAAAACCAGACATGTTGCTTGAGAAAAGAGGAGAAAAAGCCTGATACAATTGATCAAACTTAATAAGAGCTGATGAAAGAATGTTTGTGTATATTCTCACAGCTTTTTTCATTTACTTGTACTGTATTTAATAATATTATTTTAATTTTATTATTAAATTAATCATAATACTGTAAGAGCTGATCAGAGAATGTTCGTGTATGTTCTCAATGTCATCTTTTCTTATTTACCTGGACAGCTGTATTTAATATCATTATTTTGATTTTTTAGAAATCATAAGAGGATTCTCTTTATTTAAAGGAGCTAAGGTATTAGTTAGGCAAAATAGTCAAAATTAATATATAATTTAATATTTTAGAAATGGTTTATGGTTTGGCATGCTCCATCGAGTTATGGATGCACGCGGGAAGTTCGGAGAGCACGAAAAAAGCGTAAGAGTTGGTCGAGGCGTAGCCGAGAACAACTCTAAATTTTTTAGTGCTCTCCAACTTCCCAAGTGTATCCATAACTCAATGGAGCACGCCAAACCATGAACTATTTCTTTTATAACAGAGAATCAGACACAAAACAACGGAAAACAATATTTATTTCGCTGATTAAAAATGAGTTTCTCATTACGTTTGAAATTACCGCGCTCCATCGAGTTATGAAACACCCACGGTAGCCAATCAGAAACGCCGTTGTATTACATCTATGTTATATAAATATTTGTCATATACTGTCCTGTTTCATTGTTAGTGCAACATGTAAATGAACCAATGCCATACTGTACTGTACATTATACACGACTTTCGAATCTCAGTTCTGAATCGGGATCAAACTCATTTCAATTCATAACATCAGGCAAAGACTGATAGTATTCATTTGCATTGCATTTAAATTTCCGAACTCAATTATACAGAGACCTCAGCTAGATGTTATGAACTGAAATGAGTTTTATCCTGACTCAGAACGCGTCATTCTGATGCGCAGTTGAGATTCGAAAGTCGTGTATTGTAACTCTAGCTAAGATAAAGAGTTTTTATTTTTACAAAATTTCCATGTTCAGTACTGTACAGTACATACATACATACATACAAACAAAGTAACTTTAAACTTTGAATTATCTGGTTATCTTGAGAAGTTTACAGGATTCTTTTTATTTCAGTTACCTTTTCTCGAAGTTGACAAAGATCGTCATATATTCAGCCCAAATGCTATTTGTCGGTAAGTTCTTGATATTACAGGGTGTAAATATTTTTAGCAATGTTCCTTTATTACTACATGTATAAACCAGGGTGGTTGTACTGTAGATCAGAATTATGAAGAGTATCATTCTATGCAAATCTGAATTGTTTCCTGCAATGGAATGTTCGTAAAGAAGCTTACAATATCAAAAGAGCACATTGTTGAGTTAAAAATGTTTAAATTGAACTCTTTCAAATCATTGGCAAAACTAAACTAGTCTTTTACATGCAAAACGCACGAAGAATACTTACAATATTAAAGATTGGTTTTAGTAATAGAGAAAGTTCTTTTGCTAGATTATGTTGTGCTGACTTGATCATTGAATAAATAGAACGTAAGGGACTCTCCCAGTTTTATGAACTTTATGTACACACGTAAAAATCTCACAGCTTGTCAACAGTATGTTGTTGCAACAGGTCGGTAACAAGGCTGTTAACAGGTTGTAACAATGCTGTTTATTTAACAAGCCCTACAACCTTGTTAGTTTCAATCTGTTAGAGCGGTAACAGGTTGTTGGAACAACTTGTCACTGGTCCGTTGGAGTCATTGCCCTTGTTACAAGTTGTCAACAACCTGTTACAGACTTGTTAGCAAACTGTGACAACCAGTGGGAATGTATCACAGTGGCAGCTTGTTGAACAACCTTGTAGCAACTCGCTTGCAAGTATAAAACAGCGTGCGCGTTTTTACATGTGTAGTCCATTATATTCTAGGTGACAGCCTGTTGAACAGCCTTGTAACGACTTGCTTGCAAGTATGACACAGCGTGGCAGCGCGTTTTTACGTGTGTAGTCCATTACATTCTAGATTGTTTGTAACCTGTGGGACGATCTAGTGGATAAAATACAGGTGTACTGGTGTAACTCTCAAATTTTACTGAGCTGGTAGAAACGTTATATAATATATATAGATTATACATGATAATTTTGCTTTGTTTCATGATGACAAACAATCAACTTCCGTTTTTGGATGTTTTGGATACTTTTCAACCAGCATTTACCGAAAATCTAGTTTCACCTGACTTAATATACTCATTTTGATTCCTTTAGCTCTAGTCACCAAAACCTATAGCGTTTGATAACTACTTAATTAATCGTGAAATAAAAGTAGCGTGCTGCGTAGGCAGTGTAGAAACAACAATCGAAATATAGTAAGGTTAGATATACTGCCGAAACAGAGAACGTAGGAGTCTAACGTTTCGAGCGAAGGCCCTTCATCAGAGAGAAACGTAAAGAGTGTAAACAAACAATGAGCTTATATACGAAAAGTAATCATGTGACCAAAAATAAGCCAATCAGATAAAAATAACAATAACAAATTGATGAGATGCGAAAAATTAGCCAATCAAAGGACAATAACAAATAGATAATGAGATGCGAAAGACATTTGCTATTCATACCGTCGATGAGCAAAAAGGAGGGGGTGCAGAAAGGATGAGCGAGAGTAAAAATAGATAAATTAATAAAGTGAAAACGCTGTTTATGTTCCCTTTGCTGAACAGAAACAACGTCTTCAGAGGTGTTAAATAAAAGAAAAACGTTCGTTGAGTCTGTGAGGATGAATGATACCAATTTTCAAAATGAGACGCTTTTCTAGTCTTTTGCGGCTGACATTACCGCCAGAAATGGGTGAGATGGCACAAACTCCATTTGTTATTGTTATTTTTATCTGATTGGCTTATTTTTGGTCACATGATTACCTTTCGTATATAAGCTCATTGTTTGTTTACACTCTTTACGTTTCTCTCTGACGAAGGGCCTTCGCTCGAAACGTTAGACTCCTACGTTCTCTGTTTCGGCAGTATATCTAACCTTACTATATTTCGATTGTTACTTAATTAATCGTACGCGTAAGATATCTTTTGATAAATTTAGAAGTGACCTTTCTGATTTAAAATCTGAAATTGGTTATTCTGGACGTCTGCTATTCTGTGGATAAAATATTTAACCATAATAACCTAAGTACAACTCATTTGCTCAAGGAATAAATGTTCCGTGCATAGGTAAAATTTCGAGAAAAACGTGAAATGAATTACGGGACAAATCACGATATTTTGCTCAACCTCGTCCAATATACTTTTTTCTGAAGCGAACTTAGATGCTAAAACTAAACTAATCTTATTTATACTGGATAGCTCTATCAGTTAATAGCTAACTGTTCTCCCTAGAGGTCCAGTAAGGGCCATCCCTCATTGGTCCAGTGTTTCACCTGCGATGTTTGGTAGAGTCAAACTGGAAGCACTCTTCTCACATGCGGCCAAGGTGAAATTTTAATCAGATAACTGCTGAGAGCAGGAATCGAACCCAGTCGCAGAGGTGAAAGGCACGTGCGCTAACCACTGTGCCACCAACACCCCCTTAAATGCATTTTGAGGAGAATAGCGACTCTACTACCAAGCCAAAAGGAATCTCTACCTGTATATCATTTTAACCCTTTTATTCGCATTGTAATTGTTGTGGAACAACTTTATTATCTTTTTACTCTACTCTGTCTAAAGCTCTGATCAAACGAGAACGCAAGTCATCACAAGTTTTAGCTTGTGCTTGCCTGTGTCTCGTTTGACCGCCAGCTTGCGATGACTTGCGGTGACTTGGGTTAGCTTGCGACTAATTTGATCTTGTTCAAATTTCATCGCAAGTTTTCTTCAACTTGCGAGAGCTTGCGAAACGTTTGAACACAAAACACAAGTCGATGCAAGTCTTTCGTGTCCCGTCGCCATAGAAACTACCATGAGAACTAGCGAAAAGGCGTGGGAACTAGCGGAAGTGCAGAACTTGCGACGACTTGTGCCGACATTTGACTGGTGGCATCGCAAGTCATTGTAAGCTAACTTGCGATGACTTGCGTCCCCGTTTGATTAGGGCTTAACGCCAGACGATTTTACTCATCAAGGAGAGAAGACTGGGATGAGCCATGTATAAAAGTTTTAAACTACATGTATATTATTATATAGTTCTGTAAGTTACTATGTAATATTTCATAAACGAGTGGGAGTGTTTTACGAGGGGTTACAAACACGAGAGGACAATGAAAATCACGAGGTCGTTAACCGAGTAATTTTCATTGTTTTCGAGTGTTTATAAAACATGAGCATGATGCAAGCCGAGTGATTTTTATTGTTTTCGAATGTTTTTTATTATTTTCGAATGTTTTACAAACACGAGAGAACATTTAAAATTACGAGGTAATAGGCCGAATGATTTTCATTGTCCTCTCATGTTTGTAACCCCTGGGAAAACACGATACACGAATTTATGAAATACTGTAGCTTCTCAATCGTCAATTATAGTAGAGGGACTTGGTGATATTGGTGCGTATTAGATTAGACAATGGTTTCACGTTGAATTTATAATTAAGAAATGTGGTAATAAAAGGTTCTTTGTTTGTGCCGTTTATTATCTGATTTCTTAATTATGAATTAAATTTGCGCAACATTTACCAGGTTTCAAAACTCATGCACATGACCAAGTATTTTTCTCTGATTGGCTAATTAGCTCATGAATTATTAATGAGTTTGAGAAGGTTATTTACGGTTCTTAAAGCAATATTTAAATTTGTTACAACGACAAAATCTTTATCTTACTATTTATTTATTTATTTATTTATTGAAAGTTATTTTTACATATTGACCTATTTTGCTTCTTACTGTATTGGTCCGTGTCTATACAGTAAATATGACAAACGATATTTCTGCGACAAAAATATATTTCTCTAAATAGCATATTAAAACATACAAATATAGCTCACTAGAGTTCGCTGAGCAATAGTTTGTGGATTGATATTGGTGTCATGTACCAAAATTATCCAGATTATCTTCTTTCAAAATATCTCGCAGACTCGAGTGTTGAGGTGAAAATCGTCTCTTGATATAATTTGTTTTTCTAATCAGTTGAATAATTTGAAATTTGGAGTTTGAAATTACATAATTATTCATTTAGTTAAAAGACTGTTCCAGACGTCAGTTATTTTGTGGCTAACATGTTGTGAAACCGCATTTCATGGGATTACTTCTCGGTTTTCATAATTTGCCCTCGGATAGTAGGAAAGGTCTGGGACCGAGTAGTTTTACATCCGGGTTTGCAATTTTGTCCCTCAACTGATCGAAGATGGCAGCCTTCAATTGGTTACTGGTCCTGTCCTTTTTGCTCTGTGGCTTTACTGGTTCCTTATATACTGTATACAACACCAAGTTCTCGATGTTCTTGTATATAAGATGACTTATATATTCATCACTTGTTCTTCCATTTCTTCGTAGTTCATCTGGACAATTGGTTTGCATGTCATTCTTGTTTTAAAACTAAGTTTGTTTGTCAAACTACCAGATGTACAAGTAATTCCAACTTCACACGGACATTGATCACCCAAGAACTGTCTGATCACATTGCATCGGTTTCCTTCAGGAATGAAACGTCTACATCTGTTTCTGGCACAACATTCGTCAACACCACAATCTGAGCTTGATTCACAATGCTATTATAAAGAACAAAAACAGATAGATAAATATTTTGAACACACACATACAGTCAGTAAAGCAAGGTCAACTACTGTTAGATTGTTCTAGACTATAGTTAGTCATTCTTCTTCTTACCTTGTGTAATTTTGCTTCTACTGCCATAACAACAACGAGAAATACAACGAATTTTACTAAATTCATCATTTTTTTATCACAAATTAGAAAACTAATGTAAGTGGAGAAATGTTTAGTTGAAGAGGTATTCAAGCTAATGATGTCTTTTCTTGACAACGTTTCATCTTTTATACTTGTTTCATACTAACATTCCTAGATCTTTATCACAACACGTGATAGCTTTGAAGTACTATTTAAAACATGAGCAGCATTTTTTTATCTCGGTTATCGCGTCATGTTTTAAATTTGATAAAACACGTACTGCGAATGTTTTAAATGGCTTCAAAAACTATCCATATAATAAGCTCACAGAAATCAATTTTGAAAATTGAAGTTGTCTGAGCCACAAAATCGAAGAAAAAGTTCATCGAAAATAGCGAGCGTGTCTCTATCACATATAGTAATAGAGACACGTCACGGTCATGATTTTCCTCGTGAATTATTAATGAGTTTTTGTATCTTGCTTCAAAGCTATCACGTGTTGTGATAAACATCTAGGAATGTTAGTATGAAACAAGTATAAAAAGAAAAGACATCATTAGCTTGAATACCTCTTCAATTAAACACTTCTCCACTTACATTTGTAAGTAAAAAACGATTGACGAAATGAAGCCAAAATAACTACTGTACACCAAGTATTTTATAAGTCATTGTTGACAGCATGGTCGCATGGAGCGAGATATTTGACAAGGAGCGGGATATTCAACAAGAGGAAGTCTTTACAAATTTAGTAAGTATTTTAAGTATGAATCGTAGTCAATTCTTAATTGTGATGTACTAGACATTGTTGGAATAATGATAAAAAGTTTTTGAAAGCAAATTAATCGAGTCGTTACGTGGACGATTTCATATTCAGACGAGCCAATTTATATGGCCAACATGTCTGGTCGAACTTCGTAAACTGACAAGACTGTGCGTTGCCGAATAGAAATGGATGACCTTCTAAGAAAACAAAGTTAGCTTCATGGTCAAGCAACAATGCCCAAAACCTATGGTAGTCCACGAGCGAAATATGCTATTAAATAACATATTGTCGATGTAGATGACAAATAGTCAAATGTCAGTAACTGGCAAGTCTATATACAGTATTAATGGATTAAAATTGTATGCTGCAGCTGTCAATGTCATGCAAAATCTGTGTTATGAATGTGCAAACATTTATTGTACGTTTTTCTGCATGTATGCATATGTGTTGAAGAACAATTAATGTATGGTTGCTCTTATAATTTGGATGCCATAATTTGCTGGACATCTTTTTCATTCACTATTAAATTTTACAGCAGTAATACTCGAGATGCTTGTTATCTCAAGCGATTTTCTTTACGTTTTAACTAGATTGCATTATTGTTTGACAAATTGTTGTAACGAAAATATTTAAATACTGTATTAAATTAGTTAATTAAGTCAAATTTTGTGATTTGTTATATAGTTATGTTAATTTGATTGACCTACTTAAACCTTTACTAACCATACTTTATGACTAATAGTCAAGCTATTAGTGCACTGCCTCTCACCACTTAGACTGAAAGCCAGCCGCCGATCTCATCTCGTTCTCACTCGCTGAGAGAGGCGTCTGAATTCAATAGGCGATAATGCCGTCCAGTGACGTCACGTACTACCAAGAAACCTGGTAGTGAAATCTGATTGGTTGACATGTTTCTAATTTGGGATAATTATAGAATAATAAACAATCTGAATTCCTTCCATCTTGTCAAATATACGGCGGCTGGTTTTCAGACTACAGAATACTCTCAACTTGGTAGATATTTAATGCAGGGCTGTGATATTTTGGTCCCTGGTGCCTTTGGACTCTGGTGCCTTTGGACTTTCATGTTGACGGCTTTTGAATGGTTCCGAGGGGAGAAGCGGTGAGTATATCAAGTGGCATTGAATATTAATTGAGCGCGGCATCTTGTCAGTTATGGAACAAGATGGCTAGTGATTTTAGAACTACTCATTGTTAAAATATATTGTGTACGTATGTTATCAGATGTTGAATAAGCTTTCATTCGATGTATAGTCAAGTTTCTCCGCTATGTGAAACTTGTTAAAACGTCAAAAATGTGCGAACTGTTCTTCGAAATAATATTGTACAAATACACAGGAAATTGACTTCTCACAAGTGTTAATATAGAATTTTAGATTTTTTTAATAATACTTAACGCGCAACATCGAGATATATATCAAACAGAAGCTATTGAAAAATGCTATTTGGGGTAGAAATTTCTAGTTTCTAGCTAAATGGAAAATATTTTTAAAATGGGGAATCGTCTTCATTTGATTCATTGCGTGAATGTATATGCAATCAGTAATATTGTTTACTTCGAATGCATCATGATCTTACCATTATGAAGCTTTTGAAACATTTGCGGCTTTCTAGCCCAAACAGAAAAATTTCAGTAACTTCACATTTGAATTTATAGCTTTTATTTAACCCTTTCAATCCATCGGCCTCCCAGGCAGGAACGCGTAAAATCGCCAGGTGTAGGCCAGAGTATAAAAAAAAAGCCTCAGCGGTCAGAGTAGGTTTTGCCATTTTGGTATAACCGTAACTCTTTAACCTTAGTGGCCTAACGACTAGAATGGTTTGCCGTTACAGTGTAATAATATAGCCAGAGTGAAATACTAAAATACAGAATAAAGTGGATTGTAGCGTTCAGAAGGTTTACACTGTAATAATTCGAAGTCAACAATACATTCACGCAATGAATCAAATGACATGCAGACGTTTCCCCATTTTAAAAATATTTTCCGTTTAGCTAAAAACTAGAAATTTCTACCCCAAATAGCATTTTTCAATAGCTTCTGTTTGATATATATCTCGCGATGTTGCGCGTTAAGTATTTAAAAAAAAAATAGAAAATTCTGTATTAACACTTGTGAGAAGTCAATTTCCTGTCTGTTTGTGATATTATTTCAAACAACGGTTCGCACATTTTTGACATTTTAACAAGTTTCACATAACGGGGAAACTTGAACTATGCATGGATTGAAAGCTTATTCAACATCTAATAACATACGTACACAATATATTTTAACAATGAGTAGTTCTGAAATTACTAGCCATCTTGTTCCACAACTGACAAGATGCCGCGCGCAATATGCCATGCCACTTGATATACTCACCGCTTTTCCCCTCGAAACCATTCAAAAGTCGTGAACAAGAAATTAAAGTCCATAGGCATCGGAGTCCAAAATATCACAGCCCTACATTAAATAGCTACCAAGTTGAGAGTATTCTGTAGTCTGAAAACCAGCCGCCGTATATTTGACAAGATGGAAGGAATTCAGATTGTTTATTATATTCTATAATTCTATAATTATCCCAAATTAGAAACATGTCAACCAATCAGATTTCACTACCAGGTTTCTTGGTAGTGACGTCACTGGACGGCATTACCGCCTATTGAATTCAGACGCCTCTTTCAGCGAGTGAGAACGAGATGAGATCGGCGGCTGGCTTTCAGTCTACTCACCACTGAGGACCAGAGTAAAGCCCATTTGGATTGAGTTAGTATTTGAATGGGTGACCATGCACCTGTCCGGGCTTGGAACTCATGCCAGATATGAGTAGAGTTGTTAGCACTTAGCCTTCTGTGCCTTGCTGGCTTTACTCTGAGAGTCTGAGTTGACTGAGTTATTTATCAAAGTTAAAACACAGCATGGCCAGTGAGCATACAGTAGACAATTTTGTCAAAAATCTTGTTCAGCTCTAGATCTGAATACAAGGTTGTTACAACTATATACAATTCCATCAATTTTGTCAAGAATCTTGTTCAGCTATGAATACAAGGTTGTTACAAGTACACAGTTACATCATTGTTTTTACCATAGTAGCTATAGGCATTAAACGCAGTAGATACATGCACGCTGGGCGTGCCTATTTTTGTTCTTTATAATAGTATTGTGAATCAAGCTCAGATTGCATGCATGGTGTTGACGGGGTGTTACAACATTATTGTCCAAGATTGTAGTTTTAAAGCAGTCCTCTTAACGGTTTACTCTAGCGATTAGTGTTACACGGTCTGTATATCACTATATTTGTACGTCTATTCTTATAATTAAAATTTTCTGTGCTTATTTATCTAAATAACCCAATTGTTTGTTCATTTAAAATAGCCGTCACCGAATAATGCAAACTAGCTATATTTGTAAACTAGAGGAAGCCAAAACGTTATAAGCTTTTCGCTTCTAGTCTAGGATTCCTCGTCACTATTATTTTGTATATTTGAAACCGTAATCATATCATATGTATTGTGACGAATTCAATAAATTCAAAAAAAATCAATAAAGTGCTGAGTGTTTTTGTCATTTTGGGATAAAGAATAATGTTATAAAACATGGAACAATATAATTTGTTTTTCTATACGTTGGCATAGTGTTTTCAGCTTAAAGTCGTAAGTAGTTGAGCAAGTAATAATTAGGTAAGTTGTAAGTAGACAGCTTGTCAAGCAAAAACAACTGAAACGTCAATATAATTTGTTTTACGAAATTATAGAATATAGATAAAGCATTGTATAATCTTGCGATAAAGAATGTCAAGTTCTTCACTTATTTTTTTTTTGTCATATTGTGTAAACAATAGAACAAAGCAAGGAATGAGTGATCTGTTTCAATCTAGGCAAAGCGCGAGTAAAATTTTTTGACGTTATGTTTGTACAGATGATTCGTATTCTTTAGAATATCTGTTACGTAAAATAAAATAAAATTTCGACAAACATGGATCATATGAAGCCAAAATAGCTTCGAGTCATAAAAAGAACAGTCAACACGGAAATCGAATCAAATATCAAGTTGTGAGTCAAATCAAACTTGAAGTCTACAATCTTGGACAATAATGTCGAAGTCCCCCCAAAGCAATGTTGTAACGTCCTTTCTCCCAAAATCAATGTTAACGAAAAGTTTAAAATAACAACATTGAATCGGGGCGCGGTGGGTTCGTTGTTACAACTACTTTTGTCCAGGATTCTTGTTTTAAATTTTGATAAACTGCTTAAATATATTAAACTATCATCTTTAGGTATAGTTTCGACCTGTCTGTGAATTAAAGGAATTAAATTTATCTTGCGAAGGTATATAGCTAAAGCGCTGGGTATTTTTACCATTTTGGAGATAAAAATCATGTTATACTGAAAAGATGGAATTACTTACTCATGGTTGCAGTGTTTTCAGCTTAAAGTTGTTACAATATCAGTTATTTTTGCTTTTTCCTGTACAGCTGCACAACAATAACAACGACAACTGAAACTTTAATATATTTTGTCTTACGAATCTATAGGATACTGTAGATATAGCATTGTATAATCTTGCAATGAAGAATGTCATGTTCTTCAGTTGTTTTTTTAATGTGAATTTCTTCATATTGTGTAAACAATAGAACAAAGCAACGAATGAGTGATCTAATTGAATGTAGGTAAAGCGCGAGTAAATTTTTTGACGTTATGTTTGCACAGATGATTCGTATTCTTTTATGTAAAATAAAACAAATTTCGACTAACATGGATCATGTGAAGTAAAAATAGCTTCGAGTTAAAATACAGTCAACATGAAAAGTACCCTGCGAGTCAGCGCCCCTTTCCAACCTGCGCAGGCTTCGGGGGAAAGTGGGCTCTGCCAACAAACTCGATATTTCTTTTTGAGCATGCGTGAACGGTTGCCAAGATACTATTTTGTGCCCAGGCTCTAACGCGTTACTTCCTATTTTCCTGCTTACGCGTGTTCGTAAACTAGAACTTGTTTGACCAGTTTAAAACCTGACTGACTCGCCCCAAACTTGGGGCGAAGATCGAGTTTGTTGGCAGAGCCCACTTTCCCCCGAAGCTTGCATACAATCTTGGGCAAAACCTGTTGAGACAAACTAGGACGTCACGCTTTTTTCTACATTACCGCAAAATTTAGTCAAAAGAAAAGCTCCCCCCGCTCCCCCCTTGACAATGTTGAATATTTTATATATATTATACCATTATCAGACAGATAAGAAAGTACCTATCAGTGGATTCCACCAAGATCTTGGTGCAGGCATTTATTACATCCCACATTGATTATTGTAATTCGCTGCTGTATGGGATTCCAAGATATCAATCTGATCGTCTACAGAAAGTGCTTAAAGGGCATATGACTCGAAAATTAAGTTTGTCTTATTTAAAAGATAATTTAAAATGATAAAATAACATCTTTTGCAATTTTTGGTTTCCTTGCTTCGTTTTTGAGATATTCCAGCTTGTTTGATATGCAAATGACACAACTTTCTACGTCACATGTGCATAATGAGTTATCAGAAAAGGTTACATATCTTTGCTATTATGAAAACATGGGCTTAACTCAAAGGAAGCATGTGCGTGTTTCTACCCACAACACCAAACATGTAGAATTCCAAGTGATTTCGTCTCACAATAGCAAAGATATGTAACCTTCTCTCGGTAACTCATAATACTCATTATGCACGTGTGACGTAGAAAGTTGTGCCATTTGCATATCAAACAAACTGGAATATCTCAAAAACGAAGCAAGGAAACCAAAAACTACAACAGATGTTATTTTATCATTTTAAATGTTCTTTTCAATAAGACAAACTTAATTTTCGAGTCATATGCCCTTTAATGCGGCTGCTCGAGTCGTTTGTCTGGTATCTAAATTTGATCATATTACACCAACATTGATGAAGCTTCACTGATTACCTGTAAAACAACGAGTGATGTTTAAGAAGCTTCTGATCATTTACAAAGCGCTTCATGGGCTGGCTCCTAAATACATTTGTGAGTTGCTAATTTGCAAACCCGAGGGACGCTACTCCGTTGAGATATGACAAGCAGGATCTCCTTGTTGTGCCAACTACGCACGGGAAGACGTTTGGTGACCGTGCTTTTGCCACGGCCGGCCCCACTCTTTGGAATTCACTCCCATATCAGATCCGCTGTGCGCCTTCCGTAGAGTGTTTTAAGAGCCACCTTAAGACATATTTATACAAGAATGCGTATATCATATAGCGTTGTTTTTTATATTTTTGTAGTTCTTATTATTAGTATTTAAATTCAGTATTAGTATTAATATTTTATAATTTATTTATTACGAATTGATTGTACTTTTTAGGTTGTCCGTTAGAATATTTATCTTCGTTGGCTGTTTCAGAGTCATTTTAAGAGACATGATTGTATTATCTATGCAGCGCTTTAGAATATTCATAGTTTAAGCGCTTTATAAATATTAAATATGTTATGTTACAGTGGGCACAAAACAACATTGAAAGGTGGGGGAAAGGGGGAGGGGTGCCCAAATGTTGAGGCGATGTACAAATTTTACTAATTGAGAACAATTGTCTCAACAGTTTTGTCCAAGATTGTAGGTCGGAAAGGGGTTCTGACTCGCAGGGTACATGAAAAGCGAAACAAATGTCAAGTTGTGAGTCAAATCAAAGTCTAGTTTACAAATTTCAATGTTGTCTTTATTTCTCGGCACATGTATTGTTTAACACTGTGGGGCCTGGACCTTTCCCTGTGCTGAATAAAATCGTCTGGCGTCAGCCAGAATAAAATACTAAAGACTCGTTGTCAGGCTTCAAAGTGATAAAAAGCACTTTACCTCATCAATTTTTGGAGACCCCCCTGTGACCAGACACAATACTATAGCCACTGGCTTATCAATGGTAGGCGCACAAGGGGGGGGGGGAGTCAAGTTCCTATATGCCGTTTACATCCAAAATTTATTCAACGATATTCAGTTAACCAACAACCGTGTCAATAGCTCATCAGCCTCATCTCCACAACCTGCCAGGACGTTCTATAACCATTGAGATACTGGCACCCAGATGCAGGTTGAACGTTGGTTGAATATGACTACAACCAACAATCTTCTGATCGCTGGCAAGAAGCTTTAACCTAGCGTTTTCAGCAGACAACATTGACGCTGGGGGCTGACAGAGATGCTTGCGGGGAGACTATAGCTTTAACCATTAAGCTATACTGGAACTCAGACGGTCGAACGTTAGTTGAATATGACTACAACCAACAATCTTCTGACCGCCGGCAAAACGCTTTAACCTAGCGTTTTCAGCAGACAACATTGACGCTGGGGGCTGACAGAGATGCTTGCGGGGAGACTATAGCTTTAACCATTAAGCTATACTGGAACTCAGATGATCGAACGTTGGTTGAATATGACTACAACCAACAATCTTCTGATCGCCGGCAAGAGGCTTTAACTATCGCGTCTTCAGCAGACACCATTGACGCTGGGGGCTGGCAGAGATGCCTTCAAGGGGACTATATATAGCTTTAACCATTGATCTACTGGAACTCAGATGGTTGAACGTAGGTTGAATACGTCTACAACCCACAACTTTCTGATTACCGGTGAGATGCTTCAACCACTGAGCTACGTATACTGGAACTCAGATGGTTGAACATAGGGCTAAGTTTCATCTGGGTTAAAAAAATTGTGACACAATTATAATGGTGACTATTTGTTTTATTTATTAAACGTTATTTCTACATAGTGACTTAACAACTTTAGACTCAATGCGAAATTAAAACAACTTGTGCTTCTTATTTATCCGTGTCTAAATATATGACAACGATATTTGCACGACAAAATACGTGGAAAATACATTTCTCTAAATAGCATGTTAAAACATCAATCTAGCTCGCAAGAGTTCGCTGGATTGATGTTTGTGTCGTGTACCAAAATTATTCAGATTATTTTCTTTCAAAATATCTCGTACTTTGAGGTGAAAATCGTCTCTTGATAATATAATGTCTTTCCAATCAGTTGAATGATTGTGGAGTTTGAAATTACATAATTATTCATTTAGTTAAAAGACTGTTCCAGACTTCAGTTGTTTTGTGGCTAACATGTTGTCAAACCGCATTTCATGGGATTACTTCTCGGTTTTCAAAATTTGCCACGTCATTGTTGCTCTTGGTTAGCAAGTTTTAATGACTTCCACTTTACACATGATCAAGAGCATTGTGTGTCCAACATTCGATGATTTAATGGTTGCCAATGTTCTTTTTTCAAGAATGTTTATCAACCATATAATCATCAAAGGACCTCGTATTTCTTTGACATGTTCTACTCTTGGATAATCTCTGTGGTTCCTTTAGGTTTTGACGTGGCCTCTAGCTTTACTGGTTCCTTATATACTGTATACAACACCAAGTTCTCGATGTTCTTGTATAAGATGACTTATATATTCATCACTTGTTCTTCCATTTCTTCGTAGTTCATCTGGACAATTGGTTTGCATGCCATTCTTGTTTTAAAACTAAGTTTGTTTGTCAAACTACCAGATGTACAAGTAGTTCCAATTTCACACGGACATTGATCACCCAAGAACTGTCTGATCACATTGCATCGGTTTCCTTCAGGAATGAAACGTCTACATCTGTTTCTGGCACAACATTCGTCAACACCACAATCTGAGCTTGATTCACAATGCTATTATAAAGAACAAAAACAGATTGATAAATACTTTGAACAGACACACGCACACACTCAGTAAAGCAAGGTCAACTACTGTTAGATTGTTCTAGACTATAGTTAGTCATTCTTCTTACCTTGTGTAATTTTGCCTCTACTGCCATAACAACAACGAGAAATACAAAGAATTTTACTAAATTCATCATTTTTTTATCACAAATTAGAAAACAAATGTAAGTGGAGAAGTGTTTAGTTGAAGAGGTATTCAAGCTAATGATGTCTTTTCTTGACAACGTTTCATCTTTTATACTTGTTTCATACTAACATTCCTAGATCTTTATCACAACACGTAATAGCTTTGAAGTACTATTTAAAACATGAGCAGCATTTTTTTATTTCGGTTATCGCGTCATGTTTTAAATTTGATACAACACGTACTGCGAATGTTTTAAATGGGTCATATAGAAATCAATTTTGAAAATTGAAGTTGTCTGAGCCGCAAAATCGAAGAAAAAGTTCATCGAAAATAGCGAGCGTGTCTCTATCACATAGAGAGACGATTCATGATTTTCCTTTGTGTTTTCCTCATGAATTATTAATGAGTTTTTGAATCTTGCTTCAAAGCTATCGTGTGTTGTGGTAAACATCTAGGAATGTTAGTATGAAACAAGTATAAAAGATGAAACGTCAAGAAAAGACATCATTAGCTTGAATACCTCTTCAATTAAGGTGGCTCCCAAATAATGCATAATTGAAGCGGCATGTCTTCAGTTTGCTTCGGTGAATTTTCTTAAAAATTGCCGAGATGATAGTTGTTGTTGTAGAGATTATCCATGCAAAAAATGAAGGTAGGTTGTATGGACAGATTTTTCGCAATAAAAATTATCGATTTAAAAGAGTTCTGTCTTATGAATTTTTTTTAAAATTATATATACTTCAGAACTTTTTATAAACTACTTATTTACAAAATTTTACCAAAATTCACCGAAGAAAACGTCTACAAGTCTAACATCCATGTCAACGCGGTCATAGAATTTCGAAACGACAAGATCACTGTTTACGCATGCGTAACGATACTATTTCTAGTCACCAGTCCCCTATTGAAATTACCATAGGGAGCCACCAAAGTTATGTTATTGAAAAGAACCTCCATCCCAAGCGTGTCAGTAATGAATCATCAATAGTATTATACTATTAGCTAGGAAAGAATTTATTAAAGTGAAATTATATCATATTAGAAATGAAATACCCCGTGGTTGTTTTCCACCAATCACCAGTTAGGGGCCATTTACATGGACTAAACGTTGGCTCGGGTAAGAGGGACACCCTACCCCCCCCCCCCGCCCGAGACAACTTTTCGTGTGTTTACATGAGGAATTAGATTATGACTTCTGAATCGGTTTAAGCCTGGAGGACTGGGTATAGTTTAATGCATCTAATTTAAGATGGCCGATCGTCGGGAAGAAACTGTAACTGTACTGTTAGAATTAAACGGTAGAATTAAACTCACAGAAGCTTTTATACTTCTTCAGGCCAATTATCACGTTTTCAACCATTGTTGGAGACCAAGACCATTTTTTCCGCTTTGTATTTGCTGCTCTATCAATTGTTTCTCTTTCTGCCGCCATTTTGTGTCGCAGTTTTGCCTAGGGACACCCTACCCCCCTAGGGTAACCCTACGTCGCAGAGGGTGACCCTACTACCCAAGACAAGTATGAAATTCCCCATGTAAACGCTCGCTGTCGAGACTAAGTAAAATGAACACAAAGTTGGCTCCCCCAGGGTAGCTCGGGGGGCAGGGTGACCCTTCTACCAGGGACAACGTTTGTCCATGTAAACGGCCCCTAACATAGTCAGAAATTTTAACAGAGGTGATAAATTTATCTCCTTTTAATTCAAACCGCAACTACTCAGAAAACTTTCATCGCCGTAGTCGTATAGATATTTTCGTCGTTATATTGGAGATTCTCTCTAGTGAGGAAGGTGACCATCTATCGCAGTGTTTTAGGGAAGAATATGAAACGCCCATTTCGAAGCCAACTTTATCCGTTAACTATTAAGAAAGTGTTATTTCCTTGTCCCCAAATGATTACGATCTTCCTCTATTAAACTTTCGGACGAAAATGCTGTCTACGCAGCCGTAGGACTCTTGGAGATGGTATACTCCCGCAAAGGAGCCTGGAACGAGTATTAGAATGCTTCGCATTTTCGCACATTTCACGAAAACAAATGCAAAAAGTTACTAGAAAATATTACTTTCTTGGTTCATCACTGCCGTGTTACAAGAAATAGTTATTGTTTGATGAAAATTAGTGAAAATGGGTCTTAGACAATCTTGGACAAAAGTAGTTGTAACAGTGAACGCCCCGCCCCCCGATTCAATGTTGTTATTTTAAACTTTTCGTCAACATTGATTTTGGGAGAAAGGTATACAACATTGATTTTGGGGGCGGGGGTGTTACAACATTATTGTCCAAGATTGTAGACTTCAAGTTTGATTTGACTCACAACTTGACATTTGATTCGATTTTCGTGTTGACTGTTCTTTTTATGACTCGAAGCTATTTTGGCTTCACATGATCCATGTTTGTCGAAATTTTATTTTATTTTACGTAACAGATATTCTAAAGAATACGAATCATCTGTACAAACATAACGTCAAAAAATTTTACTCGCGGTTTGCCTAGATTGAAACAGATCACTCATTCCTTGCTTTGTTCTATTGTTTACACAATATGAAGAAATTGACGACAAAAAAAAAATAAGTGAAGAACTTGACATTCTTTATCGCAAGATTATACAATGCTTTATCTATATACTATAATTTCGTAAAACAAATTATATTGACGTTTCAGTTTTTGCTTGACAAGCTGTCTACTTACAACTTACCTAATTATTACTTGCTCAACTACTTACGACTTTAAGCTGAAAACACTATGCCAACGTATAGAAAAACAAATTATATTGTCCCATGTTTTATAACATTATTCTTTATCCCAAAATGACAAAAACACTCAGCACTTTATTGATTTTTTTTGAATTTATTGAATTCGTCACAATACACATGATATGATTACGGTTTCAAATATACAAAATAATAGTGACGAGGAATCCTAGACTAGAAGCGAAAAGCTTATAACGTTTTGGCTTCCTCTAGTTTACAAATATAGCTACTTTGCATTATTCGGCGACGGCTATTTTAAATGAACAAACAATTGGGTTATTTAGATAAATAAGCACAGAAAATGTTAATTATAAGAATAGACGTAAAAATATATTGATATACAGACCGTGTAACACTAATCGCTTAGTTTTGAATTTTGATAAACTGCTTAAATATATTAAAATATCCTCTTTAGGTATAGTTTCGAATCTTTTTGACCTGTCTGTGAATGAAAGGAATTAAATTTATCTTGCGAAGGTATAGCTAAACCGCTGAGTATTTTTACCATTTTGGAGATAAAAATCAAGTTATAAAAGATGGAACTACTTACTCATGGTTACAGTGTTTTCAGCTTAAAGTTGTTACAATATCAGTTATTTTTGCTTTTTCCTGTACAGCTGCACAACAATAACAACAACAACTGAAACTTTAATATATTTTGTCTTACGAATCTATAGGATACTGTAGATAAAGCAGTGTATAATCTTGCAATGAAGAACGTCATGTTCTTCAGTTGTTTTTTTAAAGTGAATTTCTTCATATTGTGTAAACAATAGAACAAAGCAACGAATGAGTGATCTAATTGAATGTAGGTAAAGCGCGAGTAACTTTTTTGACGTTATGTTTGCACAGATGATTCGTATTCTTTAGAATGTCTGTTATGTGAAATAAAACAAATTTCGACTAACATGGATCATGTGAAGTAAAAATGTCAACATGAAAAGCGAATCAAATGTCAAGTTGTGAGTCAAATCAAAGTCCAGTCAACAAGTGTATAATGTTGTCTTTATTTCTCGGCAGGCGTTAGCCAGAATAATATATTGAAGACTCATTTTCAGGCTTCAAAGTGTTGAAGAGATAGGTTTTAACACTTTGAGGCCTGGACCTCTCCCTGTGCTGAAAAAAATCGTCTGGCGTCAGCTAGAATAAAATACTAAAGACTCGTCGTCAGGCTTCAAAGTGATAAAAAGCACTTCACCTCATCAATTTTTGGAGACCCCCTGTGACCAGACACAATACCATAGCCACTGGCTTATCAATGGTAGGCGCACAGGGGGGGTCAGGTTCCTATATGCCGTTTAACCAACTACCGTCAATAGCAGTCATCAGCCTCATCTCCACAACCTGCCAGGACGTTCTATAACCATTGAGATACTGGCACCCAGATGCAGGTTGAACGTTGGTTGAATATCCCTAAAACCAACAATCTTCTGATCGCCGGCAAGAAGCTTTAACCTAGCATTTTCAGCAGACAACATTGACGCTGGGGGCTGGCAGAGATGCTTGCAGGGAGACTATAGCTTTAACCATTAAGCTATACTGGAACTCAGACGGTCGAACGTTAGTTGAATATGCCTACAACCAACAATCTTCTGATCGCCGGCAAGAAGCTTTAACCTAGCGTTTTCAGCAGGCAACATTGACGCTGGGGGCTGACAGAGTCACAGAGGTGCCTGCGGGGAGACTATAGCTTGAAACATTAACTCTTTCCTGTCCGAATTGGTCTTTAGTATTTTATTCTGGCTAACGCCAGACGATTTTATTCACCTCTGGAGAAGCCCTCGGACAGGAATGAGTTAAGCTATACTGGAACTCAGATGATCGAACGTTGGTTGAATATGACTACAACCAACAATCTTCTGATCGCCGGCAAGAGGCTTTATAACTATAGCGTTTTCAGCAGACACACGCTGGGGGCTGACAGAGATGCCTTCAAGGGGACTATATATAGTTTTAACCATTGATCTACTGGAACTCAGATGGTTGAACGTAGGTTGAATATGTCTACAACCCACAACTTTCTGATTACCAGTGGGATGCTTTAACCACTGAGCTATACGTATACTGGAACTCAGATGGCTGAACATAGGACTAAGTTTCATCTGGGTTAAAAAAATTGTGACACAATTATAATGGTGACTATTTGTTTTATTTATTAAACGTTATTTCTACATAGTGACTTAACAACTTTAGACTCAAAGCGAAATTAAAACAACTTGTGCTTCTTATTGATCCGTGTCTAAATATATGACAACGATATTTGCACGACAAAATACGTGGAAAATACATTTCTCTAAATAGCGTGTTAAAACATAAATCTAGCTCACAAGAGTTCGCTGAGCTGCATGCAATAGTTTGTGGATTGATGTTTGTGTCATGTACCAAAATTATTGAGATTATTTTCTTTCAAAATATCTCGTACTTTGAGGTGAAAATCGTCACTTGATATAATATGTCTTTCCAATCAGTTGAATGATTGTGGAGTTTGAAATTACATAATTATTCATTTAGTTAAAAAACTGTTCCAGACTTCAGTTGTTTTGTGGCTATAACATGTTGTCAAACCGCATTTCATGGGATTACTTCTCGGTTTTCATAATTTGCCACGTCATTGTTGCTCTTCATGGTTAGCAAGTTTTAATGACTTCCACTTTACACGTGATCAAGAGCGTTGTGTGTCCAACATTCGATGATTTAATGGTTGCCAATGTTCTTTTTTCAAGAATGTTTATCAACCATATAATCATCAAAGGACCTCGTATTTCTTTGACATGTTCTACTCTTGGATAATCTCTGTGGTTCCTTTAGGTTTTGACGTGGCCTCTACCTTTACTGGTTCCTTATATACTGTATACAACACCAAGTTCTCGATGTTCTTGTATAAGATGACTTATTTATTTTTTTCCGGTCCGGTATCCAACTGATTCGCGGGCTCTGATTGGCTGACGAGCTGTCCATATCCTACGATACGGACCCCGATACGGACCGCTCGCGGATTGAAAAGACAAGTTAAAAACAAAATCGTTTTACTAACATCGATTTTTCTAACTATTTCGCTTGACACTGGAGAAAATATATTTAGACAAAAGGTATAGGTGTTACGATACGAATGGGTTATTTTTTTATCTATTCTATTTATGACAACTGTGAAAACAACAAATATGTGGAAAGAAGCCAGGAAAACTTTTACAAAGAAAAATCACAAACGAGCGACGACATTCAAGTTTTGATTGCTTATTAAACAACAACATCCCCAACACAATTTAAATATACATTGCATGTAGACTGTATTTCGAATTAGTTGTTATAAACTATATATATAGAAATATAAAATATAGAATACATACCACTACGACGAAGGCTTTAACGCTATTGAAAAAGCTTTATCTGTTTTCCATATTCGAAAGTCCCAAACAAGATCGTCACACTATATATGCTGTCACGTCGGGGGAAAAACAACGACGCTTCTCCAAATGCTGACAAATCTTTTTCACAAGCGAACACTCGTTGAGTGTTATGTCTTTGAAAAAACCTACAGATCGCTTATCACAAGCATTTTTGTCTTTACACTCGAACGATGCACTTTCAGTATCCAGTATTTTTAAACCAACCTTCCAAGCGAACAGCCATGCATAGACGAGCAAGCGACGAGGAAGAACGATGAAGAATCTTTATTAATGAACTAAGCATTGACAACACACAGACAGAAATTTAGCTCTTCTTCGTGACTGGATCGGTGAAAGTTTTGACTGTTTCGCCGTTCACAATTACAAGCTTGGTGTCAGCCCAGGCTTTTTGAATGTTGACTTAACTGTCAAACA
Source organism: Paragorgia papillata (assembly GCA_035771165.1). Lineage (NCBI taxonomy): Eukaryota > Metazoa > Cnidaria > Anthozoa > Scleralcyonacea > Coralliidae > Paragorgia > Paragorgia papillata. Next base: position 2,595,681 of record JAWNZC010000265.1, read on the forward strand.
CTCAAACTGTCAAACACTCAAACTGACGAACTTTAGACTTTAATAATTTCACGTGAATATCATGTTTTTGATTACGCTTGTCAAGAAAGTTCATATTTTAGCGAGCTGAACTCTATAATTATACCTATGACTCATCGACCTCATGTAAGACACGTGACTGTAATTTGAACCTTGTACATAATTGTATATAAGTTGTTGTTTTAAAATAAATCTGTTAGCGTCGAGCGTAAAATATCTGAAAACGCTACTTCCGCAACATAATTATGATAAAAAATAAATGTTATTTACCGGTTTCAAAAACAACTCTCGGGCTGCTTTTGAGACCTCGGGCAAATATTTCCCAGTACGGACCTCCCAACCGGTTAAAAACATATATATATATTCATCACTTGTTCTTCCATTTCTTCGTAGTTCATCTGGACAATTGATTTGCATGTCATTTTTGTTTTAAAACTAAGTTTGTTTGTCAAACTACCAGATGTACAAGTAGTTCCAACTTCACACGGACATTGATCACACAAGAACTGTCTGATCACATTGCATCGGTTTCCTTCAGGAATGAAACGTCTACATCTGTTTCTGGCACAACATTCGTCAACATCACAATCTGAGCTTGATTCACAATGCTATTATAAAGAACAAAAACAGACAGATAAATAGTTTGAACACACACACACACACACACACACACACACACACACACACACACACACAGTCAGTAAAGCAAGGTTAACTACTTGTTTCATACTAACATTCCTAGATGTTTATCACAACACGTGATAGCTTTGAAGTACTATTTCAAAAACTAAATAATTCATGAGGAAAACACAAAGGAAATCAGTGCCATGTCCGTGGTTTTATACCTGATAAAACTTCTTGACGTCAGAAAGAATACTGATGAACATACAATTTTATATAAAGAATACTAATGAAGATACAATATTATATAAGGAATACTAATGAACATAACATCCAATAACGAATCGTTTTTGAAGCCATTCAAAACACTCGCATCACGTGTTTTAAGTGATAATAATTTTGATTTAAAATTGTGGACACAGCCTTCTCGGCCCAGGCTCTTCCACCATAATTTCACATTTAATTATGTATACATCTGCCAACGGTCTACCACGGTCTACCAACGGTCTACCACGGTCTACCAACGCTTATAAATACAGTTCTATTTAAACCCGTGATAGACCGTGGTAAACCGTTGTATATTGTGACTAACTGCAAAAAAAAATAAAACAGCTGTTCATGAATGAAGCTGGTTGGACTGGTGATTGCACAAGACGCTTAGCGCTTTATTTTTTCAATACTTTCGATCCCTTTTAGAGATTGCCTCATCTAAACTTCCATCCATACTAAATTATGCATGTTACCGTTAACAGCGTGACAAGTCTTTTGTACTTTTTCAAGCTATTTATCTCAATATATTGAAAAGAACCTCCATCCCAAGCGTGTTATTAATGAATCATCAATAGTATTATACTATTAGCTAGGAGAGAATTTATTAAAGTGAAATTATATCATATTAGAAATGAAATACCCCGTGGATGTTTTCCACCAATCACCAGTTACATAGTCAGGAATTTTAACAGAGGTGATAAATTTATCTCCCTTTTAATTCAAACCACAACTACTCGGAAAACTTTCATCGCCGTAGTCGTAGAGATATTTTCGTCGTTATATTGGCCATTTCCCAAAAGAGTTGAAGACTGGTGACGAGTTAGGAACGCTAGGGTACTTGGGATCGTTTGGAGGGACAGATTTCATGCTTGGTAGCGTAAGCACAATGAAACTGTCACTCCAAACGATCCCAAGAACACCAGCGCTTAATACTCTTTACCAGTCTTCAGCTCTTTTGGGAAATGGCCAATTGGAGATTCTCTCTCAATATCAATCGTCTAGTGAGGAAGGTGACCAGCTATTGCAGTGTTTAAAGGAAGAATATGAAACGCCCATTTCGAAGCAAACTTTATCCGTTAACTATTAAGAAAGTGTTATTTCCTTGTCCCCAAATGATTAGGATCTTCCTCTATTAAACTTCCGGACGAAAATGCTGTCTACGCAGCCGCAGGACTCTCGGAGATGGTATACTCCCGCAAAGGAGCCTGGAACGAGTGATAGGCCGAGTATTAGAATGCTTCGCATTTTCGCACTTTTCACGAAAAAAAATGCAAAAAGTTACTAGAAAATATTACTTTCTTGGTTCATCACTGCCGTATTACAAGAAATAATTATGTGATGAAAATTAGTGAAAATGGGTCTTAGACAATCTTGGACAAAAGTAGTTGTAACAGTGAACGCCCCGCCCCCCGATTCAATGTTGTTATTTTAAACTTTTCGTCAACATTGATTTTGGGAGAAAGGTATACAACGTTGATTTTTTTTTGGGGGGGGTGTTACAACATTATTGTCCAAGATTGTAGACTTCAAGTTTGATTTGACTCACAACTTGACATTGATTCGATTTTCGTGTTGACTGTTCTTTTTATGACTCGACGCTATTTTGGCTTCACATGATCCATGTTTGTCGAAATTTTATTTTATTTTACGTAACAGATATTCTAAAGAATACGAATCCTCTGTACAAACATCAACATTGTTGAACGCATGCATGTTGAACGAAAATTTGAACGTCATTCAACACCATTCAACAACGTTCAACGTCATTCAACATAGTGGCCAAACGCTTTCAACATGTTGAATCACGGTTGAATTCAACAATGTTGAACGATGTTGAATGAAATGTTGAAAGCGTTTGGCCAGGCCGGGCTTTGCCTAGATTGAAACAGATCACTCATTCCTTGCTTTGTTCTTTTGTTTACACAATATGAAGAAATTGACATAAAAAAAACAATAAGTGAAGAACTTGTGTTATGGATATGGCTATCCTAAGACAGTTAATTAACTAGACGTTATTTGATCACTGAACTACTTAATAAGTACTTGTAACCGTTGTAACCAATTAGTAAATACTTGTGACTTGGCATGAGTCAGCTATGATGTCATTTAGTAATTACGTAAATATATTATATATAGAATGAAGTATGTTACTATAATTATATACTCTAGAAACTATATAAGCAGCCATCGAACATATATCAGGCATGCATATGTATGAGAGTGAGCTATATGTATCAAAGTGGTTACGAAGTCAGTCCTGGAGTTCCTGCCGTTGGTTTTATTATTCCTTCCTTTTCAAGTCCATACGGATTGTTAACCTGTGCCGGAATCTCCTAAGTTTCTGAACTTTAGTTTAGTTTTAATCTTTATAGACATTTTCAATATCTGTTCTAAGTTTCTTATTAATTAAATAAATAATTGTAAAAACCAAACAGCTGAGGTTGCACTTTTTGTTGCGTATAGCGGTCACGTAACACTTGACATTCTTTATCGCAAGATTATACAATGCTTTATCTATATACTATAATTTCGTAAAACAAATTATATTGACGTTTCAGTTGCTTTTGCTCGACAAGCTGTCTACTTACAACTTACCTAATTATTACTTGCTCAACTACTTACGACTTTAAGCTGAAAACACTATGCCAACGTATAGAAAAACAAATTATATTGTTCCATGTTTTATAACATTATTCTTTATCCCAAAATGACAAAAACACTCAGCACTTTATTGATTTTTTTTGAATTTATTGAATTCGTCACAATACACATGATATGATTACGGTTTCAAATATACAAAATAATAGTGACGAGGAATCCTAGACTAGAAGCGAAAAGCTTATAACGTTTTGGCTTCCTCTAGTTTACAAATATAGCTACTTTGCATTATTCGACGACGGCTATTTTAAATGAACAAACAATTGGGTTATTTAGATAAATAAGCACAGAAAATTTTAATTATAAGAATAGACGTAAAAATATATTGATATACAGACCGTGTAACACTAATCGCTTAGTTTTGAATTTTGATAAACTGCTTAAATATATTAAAATATCCTCTTTAGGTATAGTTTCGAATCTTTTTGACCTGTCTGTGAATGAAAGGAATTAAATTTATCTTGCGAAGGTATAGCTAAAGCGCTGAGTATTTTTACCATTTTGGAGATAAAAATCATGTTATAAAAGATGGAATTACTTACTCATGGTTACAGTGTTTTCAGCTTAAAGTTGTTACAATATCAGTTATTTTTGCTTTTTCCTGTACAGCTGCACAACAATAACAACAACAACTGAAACTTTAATATATTTTGTCTTACGAATCTATAGGATACTGTAGATATAGCATTGTATAATCTTGCAATGAAGAATGTCATGTTCTTCAGTTGGTTTTTTTATGTGAATTTCTTCATATTGTGTAAACAATAGAACAAAGCAACGAATGAGTGATCTAATTGAATGTAGGTAAAGTGCGAGTAACTTTTTTGACGTTATGTTTGCACAGATGATTCGTATTCTTTAGAATGTCTGTTATGTAAAATAAAACAAATTTCCACTAACATGGATCATGTGAAGTAAAAATAGCTTCGAGTTAAAAAACAAGTCAACATGAAAAGCGAAACAAATGTCAAGTTGCGAGTCAAATCAAAGGCTAGTTTACAAATTTCAATGTTGTCTTTATTTCTAGGCAGGCGTTAGCCAGAATGAAATACTAAAGACTCGTCCTCAGGCTTCAAAGTGTTGAAGAGATATGTTTTAACCACTGACCTATATATATAACTGGACTGCGGGTGCTGGCCAAAAATGTGTCCCCATTTTCACTTTCAAAATGGCGGCATTTATGGGTCCTTCTGCTAATGGTAGCGACCACTGACATGTACTTATCGCAGGAAAAAATAACATTTATGTCAGTCAATACAAAGCGATTTTCTTACTTTATTAATAACTCGTTCCTGTGCGAGGGCTTCCCCAGAAGTGAATAAAATCGTCTGGCGTTAGCCAGAATAAAATACTAAAGACCAATTCGGACAGGAAAGAGTTAATACATGCATGGTCATTGATTTCTTGTGGAACGACTCAAGAGGCCTGCTGGATTATTTGAAGTAATGTACATGGGGTATATTATTTATGTTTGTTGCTGAGCGGCCCGGGACGTTTTCATGATAAGACTCTTATTGTAGTTCTGAACTACAATAATATAATAATATTCCTGGACAGTTACTGTTGTAGCTTTCTAGCAGTCTGAATTAAAGACCAAATAAACGTAGCGTGCTCAGCTGTTGCGTAGGCAGTGTTGAAACAAACAATCGAAATAATTATATAGTAAGGTGTATAGATATACTGCCGAAACAGAGAACGTAGGAGTCTAACGTTTCGAGCGAACGTGACGAAGGGCCTTCGCTCGAAACGTTAGACTCCTACGTTCTCTGTTTCGAGTATATCTAACCTTACTTTATTTCGATTTTTGAATTAAAGACGTATTGTTGAATTAAACACTTGGCAAATAAACAAGACTGTCAATACACTTAAAAAACTCATTAATAATTCATGAGGAAAACACAAAGAAAAATCATAATCGTATCGTGGTTTTATATCTGATAAAATTTTCTCCTGATTTACATAAACTTTAGGGAAAACACAAAGAAAAATCATAACCGTATCGTGGTTTTATATCTGATAAAATTTTCTCCTGATTTACATAAACTTTAGCTTTGATTTTCTCGCCTTAGACAACGTTATTTTTCAAAATTACTACGCCAACGAACTTACCAAATGGTGATCGTTTTTTAAGCCATTCAAAACACTCGCAGAACGTGTTTTATCAGATCTAAAACACTCGGCTTCGCCTCGTGTTTTATATCTGATAAAACACTCCAGCTCGTGTTTTAAATAGTACATGATGGTCATGGAAATCTACAAACATTTCGTTTTATGAAGTCGTTAGCTCTATAAAGAATCGCTGAAGATCACGAGAAAATAGTAAAGAAGCGAGGCGTACCGAGTTCTTCTTAGAGTGTCTTTATCAACCTTTTCCGAGTGTTAATAGCAGACGAGAAACTCATCAGTTGTCAGGTGTTTTAAAATCCGGTAAACGGCATGTTTGTCCGTCTATTTTCCCGTCGTTAAAACAAGAAACCGGACTACAAACTATATCAGACTGGGGCAGTGGAAGACCGTCAAAACCCGTCAGTCAGAAAGCTTTCATCTTCTATAAATATGAAGACTTTATCGAGTTATAAATAACATAATTCGACTGAATGCCGAGCAAAATACAGGGAGTTTTAAAAACATGTGTCATCAGTCCGGTCCTTAGGTATCGGTCAACGACCTGCACCATTAGCAAAAGGACCCATAAATGCCGCCATTTTGAAAACGATTTTGGGGACACTTTTCCTAACTCAAAGGTAATAGGAGCACGCAGTCCAGTTATATATATAGGTCAGTGATTTTAACACTTTGAGGCCTGGACCTCTCCCTGTGCTGAATAAACTCGTCTGGCGTCAGCCAGAATAAAATACTAAAGACTCGTCGTCAGGCTTCAAAGTGATAAAAAGCACTTACCTCATCAATTTTTGGAGACCCCCCTGTTGACCAGACACAATACCATAGCTATTGGCTTATCAATGGTAGGCGCACAGGGGGGGTCAGGTTCCTATATGCCGTTTACATCCAAAATTTTATTCAACGATATTCAGTTAACCAACAACCGTCAATAGCAGTCGTCAGCCTCATCTCCACAACCTGCCAGGACGTTCTATAACCATTGAGATACTGGCACCCAGATGCAGGTTGAACGTTGGTTGAATATGACTACAACTAACAATCATCTGATCGCCGGCAAGGCGTTTTAACTATTGCGTTTTCAGCAGACAACACTGACGCTGGGGGCTGACAGAGATGCTTGCGGGGAGACTAATAGCTTTAAACATTAAGCTATACTGGAACTCAGATGATCGAACGTTGGTTGAATATGACTACAACCAACAATCTTCTGATCGCAGGCAAGAGGCTTTAACTATCGCGTCTTCAGCAGACACCATTGACGCTGTTGGCTGACAGAGATGCCTTCAAGGGGACTATATATAGCTTTAACCATTGATCTATACTGGAACTCAGATGGTTGAACGTAGGTTGAATATGTCTACAACCCACAACTTTCTGATTACCAGTGAGATGCTTCAACCACTGAGCTACGTATACTGGAACTCAGATGGTTGAACATAGGACTAAGTTTCATCTGGGTTAAAAAAATTGTGACACAATTGTAATGGTGACTATTTGTTTTATTTATTAAACGTTATTTCTACATAGTGACTTAACAACTTTAGACTCAAAGCGAAATTAAAACAACTTGTGCTTCTTATTGATCCGTGTCTAAATATATGACAACGATATTTGCACGACAAAATACGTGGAAAATACATTTTCTAAATAGCATGTTAAAACACAAATCTAGCTCACAAGAGTTCGCTGAGCTGCATGCAATAGTTTGTGGATTGATGTTTGTGTCATGTACCAAAATTATTCAGATTATTTTCTTTCAAAATATCTCGTACTTTGAGGTGAAAATCGTCTCTTGATAATATAATGTTTTTCCAATCAGTTGAATGATTGTGGAGTTTGAAATTACATAATTATATTCATTTAGTTAAAAAACTGTTCCAGACTTCAGTTGTTTTGTGGCTAACATGTTGTGAAACCGCATTTCATGGGATTACTTCTCGGTTTTCATAATTTGCCACATCATTGTTGCTCTTGGTTAGCAAGTTTTAGCGACTTCCACTTTACACATGATCAAGAGCGTTGTGTGTCCAACATTCGATGATTTAATGGTTGCCAATGTTCTTTTTTCAAGAATGTTTATCAACCATATAATCATCAAAGGACCTCGTATTTCTTTGACATGTTCTACTCTTGGATAATCTCTGTGGTTCCTTTAGGTTTTGACGTGGCCTCTACCTTTACTGGTTCCTTATATACTGTATACAACACCAAGTTCTCGGTGCTCTTGTATAAGATGACTTATATATTCATCACTTGTTCTTCCATTTCTTCGTAGTTCATCTGGACAATTGGTTTGCATGCCATTCTTGTTTTAAAACTAAGTTTGTTTGTCAAACTACCAGATGTACAACTAGTTCCAACTTCACATGGACATTGATCACCCAAGAACTGTCTGATCACATTGCATCGGTTTCCTTCAGGAATGAAACGTCTACATCTGTTTCTGGCACAACATTCGTCAACACCACAATCTGAGCTTGATTCACAATGCTATTATAAAGAACAAAAACAGATTGATAAATACTTTGAACAGACACACGCACACACTCAGTAAAGCAAGGTCAACTACTGTTAGATTGTTCTGGACTATAGTTAGTCATTCTTCTTACCTTGTGTAATTTTGCCTCTACTGCCATAACAACAACGAGAAATACAAAGAATTTTGCTAAGTCCATCATTTTTTTATCACAAATTAGAAAACAAATGTAAGTGGAGAAGTGTTTCAGTTGAAGAGGTATTCAAGCTTATGATGTCTTTTCTTGACAAGGTTTCATCTTTTATACTTGTTTCATACTAACATTCCTAGATCTTTATCACAACACGTGATAGCTTTGAAGTACTATTTAAAGCATGAGCAGCAGTTTTTTTTCTCGGTTATCGCGTCATGTTTTAAATCTGATAAAACACGCACTACGAATGTTTTAAATGGCTCATATAGAAATCAATTTTGAAAATTGAAGTTGTCTGAGCCGCAAAATCGAAGAAAAAGTTCATCAAAAATAGCGAGCGTATCTCTATCACATATAGAGACACGTCACGGTCATGATTTTCCTTTGAGTTTTCCTCATGAATTATTAATGAGTTTTTGAAGTAATATATCATACACGAGGAGGAGTGTTTCATCAGGATATCCAAACACCGAGACTTTTGTTGAAAACCGAGGCGAAGCCGAGGTTTTTTAACAAATTTCGAGGTGTTTGGAATCCTGATGAAACACTCTTCCGAGTGTATGATATAGCTTCTCAAACAGATCAGTATTTTAAGAGAAAATCGAGGCGAAAGTTGGCTTAATTTATGTAATTTCTACCTCCGATATCCAAACCACCGTCTCGGTACTGATTTCCTTTGTTTTCGGCTCATGAATTATTAATGAGTTTGAGAAGTACTATTCAAACAGCTGGTGTTTTAATATTTCTTACAAAGATCTCACCTTGTTAAGAGATCTGCCTTCGTGTCAGAACTTTTGAATTTCAGATCCCTATACACCTTAACCAAAACTTTAGTTGTGCTTTGGAAGTCTTTTCAATGTTGTTAAATTCAGATCCTGTGATGTCTTGAACTGTTAACTATTAAAATACACAATGGCAAACAACCAATAAATTGCTATTCTATTTAATAAATGGAATGCAACTTCAAAGAATAGTATTTCAACGAACCTTTCTTCATGCATGCATGTACACAGCTCTTCTGCATGTCATCTGAAAGAATGGCACAGCACATACACCATTATTTAACTGTTAAATTTTAACAAACCTGGGTAAATAAAGATAGAAAATCCACAACAAAGCGGTAAAGCAAGTTTTTGTGTTGTCGTATTCGTACTTCAAAGTGTTTTGTCGTTTAGTCGTATTTTCAACATTTATGCATGAGCAAAATAGATTTAATATTTCATAACAACTGCCACATTAACCGACTGACGGTTAGATAAAATTACCATTTCTACGGGTTTTCCTCCAATCAGCTTTCAAAATCAAAAACAAAGCAAAAACGTTCAGTGTTTATCTGCATGCGTTTGACGTCATAACATAATTTCCTATTGACTCGGCATGACAAGGCATGACAAGCACTGACTCAAATAATACTCATGACAAGGCATGACAAGGCAAGCTGGATGACGTCTTAGTTTGGAGGGACTAAGGCCTTTTATACTCTATGACGAACAGTCCGTAAATAAATAGAATTTGGAACGCGCGTGGGTGTATATCTAGGGAAACATTGTGATGTATCGCAATTTGAAAGACTTAAACGTTCAATTTCGTCTAAAAGAATTCTAACTTTAAAAATCTTGACTGTTTTGTTACTCAAGTTGGAGAAACGTTGAGATTGCCAGAAGTCGAAGAAGTCGCATTTTCAAACTTTGGCGATCACTAAATTTCCGTATTTTTTATAATGGTGATAAAATCATAGATAATCGAAGGGGAACTGGATAGGAAACGGGAAACGATGTTTGCACAACCAATACACTTAAGTTCAGCAGTGTCTGATTTTAGCCATGTGGGACAACCCATTAGGTGCTTATAATATCCCTTATAAGTGTATAATTACCATAGCAAGTTGTGCAAACATCGTTTCTGGTTTCGTAAGTTTCCTATGGGAGACTAAAGAGATTGCATTTATTCACAGTGTCGGAAGTGGGCATTAGCGCCCCCCGGCAAACTTAAGGCCTTGTTCGTTCACCCTGAAATATATTTTCTTCACGAGGAAATTCACGTGTGTGTTCCTGTGTTTATGTTTTCTCTTCAAAACAATCTTGTGTTTTGATAAATAAGAAAGGACACTTCTTGTGTTTCGCCAACAAGAAAGGATTATCGAGAAAGGACTTTATTTGTTTCAATACTTCTAGACAGTTCTCTACTTACATTTAGTTTTAGACCCCATTCACACGATGCCGGTAGGAAACTGTTTACACGGTACCGGTATCCTATTTTTACAGTTTTAATAGTTAACTCCATTTTTATTAAATTCCCGCTATCACGCTTCTTTTACTACGCATGCGTAGCTAATACGGGTCAGCCCGTATTTCGCGAGCCTCGACAGCCGCCATTTCCGATCGTGCATGTCATGCCGGTATCGTGTGAACGCAAGGCCTAACCGTATAATAGTACTCTTAAAATAAAATGCAGAATTTACTAGGTTCTCGTTCACGACGAACATGGCGATATGTCTTACAGTCAACACACTCTTCTGATAAATAAATTTTGCATAACGAGATCTAGACTCTGAGTTACTAGCAGTAGCTTTTACAGATAACTGCAGAATATTTGTTTTCTCGAATGACTGTAAATTATCTAGTGAAACATGCGGATTATCTAATACTAACATGCGCTCGAACAAAATCTGAATAAACAATGAATAACAAATACATATAGCAGACAATAATTGATGAAACAATGAAAACAAACATAATATTTACCTTTGGCTTTATGTCCCTGTGTGAATTGTCAGTCCAGTTTTTAGATTATACTTTTTATACAGCATATCCTCCTACCTAGAATTACCAATAATCAGTAAGTGTGAAATGCCTAGAATTACCAATAATCGTTCATTTTAAAAAAATAATTCCCAACCCACCAGCCCAACCCACACCACAACCCCCCGGAAACCCTAAACCTAACCACAACCCCCCGGTGGACCTAAACCTAACCACAACCCTCCGGGAAAATGTGCCGCCTCTCATACCCCGACACATCTCCAATCTCCAAAAGAACCTCTGCGGAGGAGAGAGACTCGACAGCTTCAAGGGTTACTTGACCCAATGTCGAGCCCATAGTCACCCCCTTTTTGGTCAGCGGGAGAGCGCGGGGGAGACTCAGCTGCTGGGGAAACTGGATTCATTCTCTGTTTTGATTGGTTCATTTAAATTTATTGAATTCGTCGATTCAAAACATACAGATTGTGAAATAATGAAAGTCAAATATATTGCTTAATTCAATAAACATATATTTCTTCAAATTTAGACGCCTCATTTACACCTCTTCTCTTTTACAGTACGCAGCTTGCTAGCAAGAACGAGGTCTTGTCTATATTTATTATTTTGCAGTCCGGTATCCATCTGATTCGCGCGCTCTGATTGGCTAGCGAGCATATACGGACCCCGATACGGACCGCTGTGGATTTAAAAACAAAAACAAATAAGTTTTACACTCTGTCATTTGAAATTGATCGATTTTTTTAACTATTTCGCTTGCCACAGAACAAATATATTTAGCAGAGAGCTACGGGAATGCAAATGAGTTTTATTATCCAAATGGGTTTTGACAACTGCATGTGAAAACAGCGAATATTAAAAGAAACGCTGGGAAAACTATGACAAAGCAAAATTTACGAGCGACATTTATGAAGTTTTAAAGTATTATTGCTCAATGACGTATGAAAACAGTTTAAAACGGTAGGCAAAACATACATAAACTTGTGAACAAAGTATTTTGAATCACTAAATGAAACTATATAGAAGTATATATAAACAAAAACATACCACGAGAAGACAGAAAAGCTGAAACCTTTTGATACTAAACTGTCATTCTTCTGTTGTCCAACTATACTCAACAAAACCGCTACAAGTCTTTACCCTTTAGTCAAATATTTTCCACATGCCAACCTCATCGTGTCATGTCTTTGAAAAAAGTTACAAATGGCTTACTACAAGCATTTTCGTGTTCTAACTCGAACGACCCACTTTCAATTTCCATGCAGTCAGTCAATTTCCATGCAGTCAATTTGTCTAAATCGTACCAACAGAAAATATTTAAACATGTTTCGAAAAACATTTCCAAATGTAATACGACACCTATACATAATACAGACGACCAGATGTCGACTAGACATAATTTATCTAAACATATTTTTTGCATTATTTGGTACTTATTACTTGCGTTCTGTAGTTGTTGGACCAAGCAGTAAGCAGTATATTTATGTACTGTGGCGTTGGTTGCTTGTATTGGTCAAGCTTCCGTATAAAATGTACTGATGTAAACACAGCATGCGTATTTCCGTCTCCTTCGCAACTCGTCCATTCTATCTTCACGAACAAACCTTCTTTGTGTTTCTCACGTATACTTTGGAGAAGTTTTGAAATATAGTTTGCAGATTTGGAGGTCTTAAGTAAACATTTCACTGTGATTCATTGATACAACATCCCCGGTTTCAAAATCGCTTCCAGCGAGGCATCTTTCCATAGGCTTTATTAAAGCTATTGATGTTTCAAGTTCTTCCTTTTAAACCAGCTTTGCCTTTGACCGAAGTGTTGGTGATCAGGATGTGCTTGACACAACCACAGAATAGGAATTTTCGAAGTGATCGAAGACTCCATATGGTCCACGGAGTCTAGGTGTAATAAATTAGCAATGGACCTTTCCCCTTGCGTTATGGTAGAGTGGTAACGCTCAGCTGTCAAGCAAAATGGCGGGAGAGGAGCGGGCGTTTTGTGTGACAGAGGACTTTTACTTTTTAAATGAGTGTCATCAAATAAAATAGAAACAAAACTTATCTTTACGGTTAAGGAGGTTTTTACCCGGACTCTAAACTAGATATAAGGCAATCGCGGCGGTTTCTGTTGGAAATATTGACTCGGGTTTCGGACAAACAATTGCTGGACAAACAAATCATTCTGAGTAATGGCAATCCCGTGGGAGTAGTTCATTGCAATGGCGGTCCCGTTGAAGCTGTTTGATCATAACTGGCAGAAAACTATGCTTAAATATGTTTCACGAGTAATGTTTAAGAAAAGCAATTAACCAATGAAAATGCAGAGTCCACCAGTCGATGCCAGGGCCTTTTCCCGCCCTAGCAATTTCAAAAAGGCCCTGGGAACGAGGTTGGAAACCAGATCATAAACGGTATTACCTCATTTCTTAATTATAAATTAACATGAGATAGACGCAGAACAACGTCGAACTTAAAACCGGTTTTCCACTTGCGAATAAATTCGCGCGAATCGATTTTTCTTTTGTCTTATGAGCTCTGGGCTGGAACTAATAAGAAATCTATTCAATATTTACAATAGAAATGTCGTTTCGCGCGAAAAAGTTCGCAAGTGGAAAACCAGCTTAAAGGCATATTCTGATCCAATATTCACCAAGTCTCGCGAATTCTACTTGGAACCTCGTGATATTTATTGTCCTCTCGTGTTTGTAACCCCTGTCCTGCTAAAAACAATCGCACTCGGTTTTGAAATATTACGTAATCCATTTATAATTTTTACACCAATTATTCCCATATACCATTTGAATTTAATAAAATTGTTTCTTTAATTACATTCGTTTTGATATATTTTTTGTTTTGATTTTTTTACTTATTAGATAAAGCAAAATCTCCCAATTCATTACAATGTGTCTTTATTGTTAAAATTTTTTTTGTTTGTTTTAATTATTAGGTATTTGTTAAACTGTTCAGTTTACAATGAAGAAAAGTTTCATTTGGATTTAAGCTTATTATCTGTTGAGGACCAGTGGTTGGAATGGGATGTCTTACATTTGCAGGTATTACTCTAGTTATACAGTAGTACTATGATGAAATGTTTGTAAGCTGTAGCGCCTGGAAATATAACTTGTATTACACATTTTGGCGGTACGACGCAGTGTTGATTGACAGGGGGGTGCTTCTTTAAAGTTACGTCATTTTGGGAAAACTAACCTGTCAATCAAAAGTGCGCGCGTTTACCGCCATAATATATACTACTATCCATAATATATACTACTATCCATAATATATACTACTATCCATAATATATACTACTATCCATAATATATACTACTATCCATAATATATACTACTATCCATAATATATACTACTATCCATAATATATACTACTATACATAATATATACTACTATACATAATATATACTACTATACATAATATATACTACTATACATAATATATACTACTATAACTGATAGAGAGATAATAAGAATTTAAGTGCAATTTCATGTTTGATAATAGTTATAATATTGTAGTCAAATATTCAGCTGTCCTTGAGCAGTGTGATAGCTTACCTAGTTCTTTGTTTAGCTGGATTAGATAATCACCCGTAGAGCTACGGTAATATATGCAACGTTGGATACATGGATATTTCTAACTGTCCTGACCTGGAGTCGTAATAGCTCAGTGACTATAGACGCTGGTACCTTGTAGGATTCAATTACTAGTTGGGACAGAAATCTTTTCTCAACAGCAGTGATTTAAACTTCATCTTATTCATGCATTTCCTAGGAACAGTTACAAATCTTCTTTTGAATTTACCTAAACTTTCTGTTAAAACTCTTTACTCTTCCTGTTTTGAACAAAAGATATTGCATTGTTCAGAACAGAAAGTTTGGGAATTTTAAAGTGGTTCTCTGATGAAAACATTGTTGGTAATGTTTCTGCATATTCCTAAAGATATTATGGTACTTGGTAATTGTGCAAAGTTTCATTTCGAAATTCTCAAAAACAAAGTTGTATTTTACGTGTGAAGTTTGTATTTTGGAGCGCCGCCATTAAATTGGCCGTGTTTGAGAAGAATGAGTTGAGGAGAACTTATGACGTAATAGACTTAATAAAAACAAAAGATCCATTGTTGTTGTCAACAAAAGGGTCATTGTTGTTATTGAGTCTATGATGTCATAAGCCTCCCTGACTCTTTCTTCTCAAGCTCGGCCACTTTAATGGCTGCGCTCCAAAATACAAAGTTTACACGTAAAACATCACCTTTTCTTCAACGAATTTTGAAATGAAACTTTGCACGATTACTAACTACCATATAACAACTTTAGGATTATGCAAAACATTTCCAACAATATTTTCATTAGAGAACTAATCTTATTTATACTGGATAGCTCTATCAGTTAATAGCTAACTGTTCTCCCTTGAGGTCCAGTAAGGGCCATCCCTCATTCGTCCAGTGTTTCTACAGGAGGAAACTGGAGTACCCGGAGGAAACCTGTGATGTTTGGTAGAGTCAAACTGGAAGCACTCTTCTCACATGTAGCAAAGGTGAAATTTTAATCAGATAACTGCTGAGAGCAGGAATTGAACCTGGGTCGCAGAGGTGAAAGGCACGTGTGCGGTGCGCTAACCACTGTGCCACCAACACCATAGAGATCATATAAATACTAGAGGGAGCATTGGCGGGAAAATTTGGTAACCACATGGCAGCCGCCATTACCTATGATATTTCAGTCAATTGGTTGGCAAATGTACTAGACCCAGTCCTTTGCCAACCAACGCGCCTAATGTTTGCCTCCAAAATGGCGGCGTTCAATTGGTTACCCGCGGTTGACTGAAATTAAGATAGGATGCCCCCTCTAGTATTTATATGATCTCTATGACCAACACCCCCTTTAACCACTTTAACAGGACGTTTAGGATAATTTGTAAGGACATTTTCAAAGGTAATTCATGCAAACTCCAACCAAGTTTGGAACTCAATGTATAGGAACACTTGAATACCGAGATGAGATTGCTTTGAAATAATTACTAAATATTACAATTTGTAGTATTCAATTCTCTAAATATATAAATATTGTAGAAATAGTGAAGGTTGGGGTAAGCCGTTCGTCAGTGAGAAAAGTGAAGTGATTCTGTTTTCACGTTTCACTTTGATCAAGAACCTTTCCTTCAAGTATCAGACCTTTTATAATTAGTATTTCGACAGTTACATTATTTAATTTTCATTATTTTGATTTGTATTTCCACACATCGCTCATGCAGCACACTACTTTAATATCACTGGTTAAATATTTTGTTTTTTTAGCCATCCGTATTACAACTTTTGGCGGCGTCTTTCAGTTCTGGACGTACTAATGAAAAACAAACAAAGCTGGTCATTAATTGTTTATCACATCTAGAAACTTCTTTGAAAGATGGAACATATCTTGTTGGGGTTAGAATTATATTTATTGTACAGTAAATTGAAATATACTCTAAGAATATATATCAATAGAGGAGATTTACTCTTCTAAATATAGTCATTCAAAATATGGTCTGGAAACTCAGCTAAAGTCTTTATTCTATCTTTTTGTTCGCCTTTATGCATTTTTGTGCATCAGGTGCACGGTCACTGAACCCATTGTATTTTAGTATAATGAACGAATTATCCAATAGCAACGTTTCAATTCAATCACCCAACCGTACTATTTAAATATTAATAAACCTAAAACAAACGATGTGCACGGTGTAAGGTACGGTTCAACATGAAATCACAGCTCATTATAGGCGCTTTGAAGTTTGCCGAGTTTCCAGACCATATCTCGATTGACTATGTTCTAAATAAGGTCGTCTAGTATTTGTGAGATCCGTACATGCAGCTGTATAATGTTTAACAGTTTGTCATATATAACAGTTTATCAGTTTGCACCACTTGTCTTCATGACGTCCTAGTCAAAACGATCCATGTAAAGTAATGTCCATTTTATATATGTTTTCCAAGCCAACATTCCTTTCCATTGTTCAATAGTTCTCATTAAACGTTGTTTCTTAGTATATATAAACTTGGTATATATATAAACATTATTGTATCTACTATATTTCTTTTTTGTTTTTGTTTTGTATTGTAGAATAAACTCTCTCTGGCAGATGTAGTTGTTTGGGGAACACTTTATCCTATTTTAGCACACGATACTAACTTCAAAGGTATTTTTTGTTATTCTGTACCATGCGTGCTTCTCGTAATAATTTGTTTGTGGTAGATGGATGCACATATCTGATTTACATTTTGACTGGTAGGTTATTTCAAGTTTTTCCATACTTGTAGCTATTGATATACCAGGCGGAAAGTGTAGTTTACAAAAAGCCATAACGATAAAGTTTGGACAAACATAATTTAATTTACTAACGTTTCGTCGCTATTCAAGTAACATCTTCAGAGTGATAAATAGTTACACGATTTCGACTAAATATACTTTATAACTGATATAACAGTTAAGTTAGTAATAACGTTAGTAAATTAAATTATGTTTTTCCAAACTTTATCGTTATGGATTTTTTGAAAATTCTTTGCTAGGCAAGTATATTTTGATACTTTTTGTATGAAAATTAGTGCA
Organism: Paragorgia papillata; assembly: GCA_035771165.1. Classification (NCBI taxonomy): domain Eukaryota; kingdom Metazoa; phylum Cnidaria; class Anthozoa; order Scleralcyonacea; family Coralliidae; genus Paragorgia; species Paragorgia papillata. The sequence goes on from JAWNZC010000265.1 coordinate 2,613,392, forward strand.
TGTGAAAGCCTTGTAGAAATTCACGCGAGTATAATCAACATTCGGAACAATGGTCCGGATACGCATTTAGTACAGACAGTGCGTTGACCAATTAGAAATCAGGATATGACAAAGCCATGTAAGATAAATATATTTATTATACAGATGCGAGTGTTTTATTAGAAAATATGCAGTGTCGTATTTTCCATATCCTCACTAGTGAAGATATCGATGACGTCATTAAGAATTTTACCTCTTTTTGCATTGAATCTATATAATAAAAGGAAAATTACACGCTGGCTTGAAGATATGAATTTTATCTTCTTGTGGTAAAAACGATATTTTACTCATCCGCTACGCTCATTCGTAAAATATTGTTTTCACCACTCGAAGATAAAATCCATATCTTCACACCACTGTGTAATATCCTCTATATATTTACAGTGCATATTATGTTTTCACACTAATAAAATGATGTTTTAAATATAGATCTTGATTTGAATAGTAAGTATTCCGAAGTTATGCATTGGTTTAATAATCTTATGGTAAAAGAAGAATTTTCATCCAGTGTTAAAACAATTACTGAAGGCAAAGGACCAGATTCTTTTAAGGTACGTATATAGTTATTATTGTAAAATTGAAATGGTTCCGTGACCGATTGTTCTTTTAAATTGAAAGCGCACCTGCATGTCAGTACACTAAGTTATTGAATATTAATATAAATATAAAAATTAATTAATATTTATTAAGGTTGATACCGTTTGGGAAAGCAATACAGCGCTCTATGTAATAATAAAAATATATATAAATATATATAAGTGAAGTCAGTGTTAAAATGTGTGTAGACACACATTTCACGAGAAGTATCTGCTGTTTTATTCTTATGTCTCATACCATAAGAAATCCGTTGGAGAACCCCAGGCGTACTATCTGATTCCAATTTAATATCATGCAATAAGATTTAATATATTTTAAAATGGATTTAACTACTTTAGGATTCCTTTGTGGCTCATCGTGCTTTGAACCAAGATATGCCAATGAAAAGGGACTGTACCAAAATTAAAGGTAGGCTGATCCTAAACATAATATCCAACATCATTGTGTTAGCGACTATATGTAGTGCATGTATGGTGATTGTTGCAGTGCAGTGTAAATGGATAATAGCGACTAAGTGTGTATGGGGATTGTTGAAGTGCAGTGTAAATGGATAATGGCATGCAATTATACAAAAGTTCCACACTGTGTGTTTACCGTAGAGAATAAAACAGAAGCCGGTGAAAACTATCGTATCAAACCCAAGATTTGAGTTGCAGGGAAACAAGACATAAGAATTGAATGATAGTCATTGTCAAATCAAATTAGTAGTGTTTGATTCTTTTTTTTTAATTTGTCGGCCAGTATGTGTACTATTTTGGTAACTCTGTGACAGTTTAGGTGCTCTAACTTTTAAAATTTTTTTCCCTATTGAATTGTTTTAGTTCCAACAGAATGTGAATCAGATGAGGTAAGCTTTTCTTAAATTTCCAAATTACCCAGCTTCTATTGTTAAACCTTAGTTGGCTAGTGTCAAGCACATGCAGTGTCACTAGCAGCATAGACTTAGTCATTTAAAATATGGTCTGGAAACTCAGCTAAAGTCTTTTTTCTATCTCTTTGTTCGCCTTTATGCATTTTTGTGCATCAGTTGCCCGGTCATTGAACCCATAGTCATCATCATTGGTTTTCTGCCTTTCGACAAGTTCTAAGCACTTAAGCTAGTCCTCCAATTATCCCTGTTACGTGCTCTTTTTTCCATCTCGATCGGCATAAAACTCTTTCTATTCTTTCATGTCATCTAACATCATTGCTCACCTTCTTCCTCGAGGGCGCTTTCCTTCTATTCTGCCTTCGATAGTTTCTTTCAAAAGTCCATTTCCTCTCAACACATGTCCGATCCATTTCTTCTTCCTACTTTTTATTACGTCTATTAGCGTCCTAATAGCTTACACGTATGCGTTTTTATATTGTTCTCGGTCCTCAGGGGAGCAGAAAACAATGGTCATTACCTGAAACAATATCTCGGTAAACGTGTGGATGGGATCTAATACCATTAGAAAACCCATAGTATTTTAGTATAATGAACGAATTATCCAATAGCAACGTTTCAGTTCAATCACTCAACCGTGCTATTTAAATATTAATAAACCTAAAACAAAGGATGTGCACGGTGTAATTGTATACGGTTCAACATAAAATCACAGCTCATTATAGGCGCTTTGAAGTTTGCCGAGGTTCCAGACCATATCTCGATTGACTATGCTAGCAGTGTTGTCAAGTCCACCTTATCCGAACTCCGAGTCTGAACTATTCAAGTCTAACTCCGCCAGTACAATTCCAAGTTCATCCCTTTGGAGTCTGAGTCCTTGGCATTCAGAATCCAAGTGGTCACTAGGCCACAAACCTAAAACAATTTCGTGGGCAAACTCAACTCGAATACTACGCACTTTAAAACTTGGATAAATAGTTCTGAAATAAATATATTCATAATGATTTACTTCTTTAACGTTTTCAGAATATTGTTTCTCCTCCTGCACATAAATATCATTTTTTCTATTAAAAAAAAACTAATTAAAACTATTAAGCTTCAATTTTGTACTTGACGCTGTGTCTTTTGTTGTATTACACAACATTTTTGTTAGATAATGAGGTAGCAAAGGTACCACGATATATTATGACAGTGAACATTTGTTAAATATGAATCTTCGAGCAATAAACGATTTTGTTCTTGGATATAGTGAGACGGCAACCTTGTACCCAGGGCCATTTGTAGGGACTGGGCCAAGATGGCGGGAACAAATGGCCCTGGTGGAGGCCAGGCTATCTCAGCCTCTGATTGGTCAAGAGCTTATGGCGTAAATCAGACGGTTTCATTTTGTATTTTTTTTTTACATTGTATTTTGACCTTGTCGGTTGTTCCTGCGCACGGCACGGGAAATTATATTTTAAACCATGCAATAATTAGGTGTAATTAGGTATAATTACTGTGTAAAGGGGAGCACGGGTGGCGTGTGCTATTAGGGCGCTGCCTCTCACCAATAATTAAGCCCGGTTAGACGAGGTTAGTACTTGGATGGGTGACCGTCTGGGAATAGCCACGTTCTCGGGGTGGGGACTCATGTGAGTAGAGTTTAGTTGGTCTCTCCTGTGCTTCGAGGGTTTTTTGCGGGTTCTCCGGTTTTCCTCCCTCCGTAAAATCAACACCTATAGGTCTTAGGTGTAAATGGAGGACCCCACCAGCTCTGCTGAAAAACTTATCCTCCTTAAATAAAGAATAATAATAAGAACTGAGTTGTAATTAATAAAATGCGCAATATACTGCGCATTTTGAGCTAGCCTCCACCAGGGCCATTTGTTCCCGCCATTTTGTTTTATTCGTCATCTTGGCCCAGTTCCCTACAAATGGCCCTGGGTACGAGGTTGAGTGAGACGGTTTTAATGACCACGCCCTTTCTCGGAGGAAAAACAATAACTTACTACAGTGTAATTGGTTTGTAAACGTTACGTCTTTCGCCTTATAGTAATAAAAATAATAAATATGTTCACTCAAGACAGTTATGTTGCTGGGTAGTTTCATATTTTTTATTGTATAAGTATGTTTCTCCAACATAAAATGATAAAAAAGGGGCAAAAACCAAGCTTTCGCACTATGCGTCCATCGTCAGGGTAAAATGGTTCAAACTATGCTGGAGAAACATACACTTATACAATAAAAAGAATAAATATGTTATTTACAGTTTTTGGTCGCACGAAGCTATATGGAATTTATCTTCAATTTAATATGTCACAAATGCACGAAGACTGTAGCTATATGAATGGCTGATTAATTCACCTTCAATTTAATATGTCACAAATGCACGAAGACTGTAGCTATATGAATGGCTGATTAATTCACCTTCAATTTAATATGTCACAAATGCACGAAGACTGTAGCTATATGAATGGCTTAATTCACCTTTTCGCCGCTACTTCAACGGGGGGTCCCACGTGTTCTCAACGCAAAGTTTTCGGACAAACAAACTCGGACAACATACACAGACACTGAAGAGATGGGGCTATAAAAATGGTTGAAAGATGCGCTTGGGTAGTTGTAAGAGCAATTCTTGATACCCAATATTATATATACCCAATATAGTTTATTGGACGGCTTCAAAAACGAACCACTTGGTAAGTTCATTGGCGTAGTAAGTTTGGAAAATAACCTTGTCTAAGCCGAGAAAATCAAAGCTAAAGTTTACGTAAATCATAAAGACACGATACGGTCATGATTTTCTTTTGTGTTTTCCTCATTAATTATTAATAAGTTTTCGATTGAGGTGTTTACTTACTTAAGATATTTAGTATTTTTGTGCGCTTTCTAAGTAACGACGCGTTGGTAAGACGCTCATTGAATCTAGTAAGTTGAACGTGAAACTAGAGCAAAACATTTGCCTTCCATTTTACTGCTTCTATTTTAAGTGCGTTACTTTGAAGTAAGATAATCATGGGCACATGTGTGTAGACAATGCTGATTTGAAATTTCGAATAGCTTTTCTGTAGATATAGCTATCTTGTACAAAGCAACTCTGTTGTCGCGAACGCACGCGGCTCCATGCCATGGTCCACTTTATACGTTTCGGCTCTGACTCTGCTTTTGGTCTTTTTGCGGCTGAATAAACAACAAAACAACAACAATCGTTTTACGGCCGTTTTCCCCGCTTACGCGAGGGTTGGCCGGCGGCTCCCCACAGCAGTTTCCTCCACTTCTCTCTCTCCGGAGCATCCTCCCTTTTCAACCCACACTCTCTCATATCCCTTTCCACCACCTGACTCCATGTCATCCTCGTCCTCTTGTACCTTCCACCTCGAGCGACATGCTCTTCTTCACCCAGTCACCATCGTCTTTCCGCAGCACATGTCTCAACCATCTCAACCGGTTCCGCTTTATGGCATCAGACACCAACTCAATTCCCATTCTTTCCTTCAGCTCCACACTTGGCACTGTATCCTTTAGCGATACACCACACATCCATCGCATCATCCTCATCTCTGTCCGCTCCAATCTCCCCCTCTGCTATGCAGTCATGGCCCATGTCTCACTCCCATACACCATAGCACTCCTCACACACGTCACATACAGCTTCCCCTTTAGCTTTAATGACACTTTCTTCCTTGTCAAGATCCCAGACAACTCTTTAAACTTCCCTCACGCACAACGCACCCTCGCCACAGAAGCCGAATTCGCTCCTCCACCCCCATTCAGCATATCCCCCAGGTAACAAACACCTTGCATACAAACGTCTCCTCAACTCTAGCCAGCGAGCCCTTCACACCTGAGCGCCGCTTGTGTACCCATCCACTGCAACCCGTACATCGAATAGAATTATTCCCAGTACCCTTTCCACATACAGTACATCCCCAACTTCCCAGCAACTTCCCCAGCCTTTCAACATCACCACCAATCTTCCCTGACACCATCACTTTTGTTTTACCAGTGGTCAGTTTCAACCCTTTCGCCTCCACGCACTCTTTCCACCGCAGCACTTTCTCCTTAAGTTCCTCAATGCTCTCAGCCATCAAGACCAAATCGTCGGCATACAACAGCTCCCACGGCAGACCCTCTCTAATTTCTTGCGTTAGCGCCTCCATCACAACCATGAACAGTAATGGGCTCAAAACCGACCCCTGATGTACCCCAACCTTCACCTCAAACTTTTCACTGTTTCCATGCTTCGTTTTCACCATTGTTCTCGCTTTTTCATACATTGTCATCACTGCTTTCACCAACCATTCTTCAACCCCCAACTTCCTCAACGCCCACCTAACCACCTCTCTCGGTATCCTATCAAATGCTTCCTCCAGATCCACAAATGCATAATACATGAATGCTCTCTTTTTTGCCATAAACTTCTCCTGTATATGCCGTACCACAAAGATCGCATCCGTCGTCCCCTTCCCTGGCATAAATCCAAACTGCATGCCATCAATATTTACTTTCTCTCTCAACCTTTTCTCCAGAACCCTCTCCAATACCTTCATCCCATGTTCTAACAGCTTTATTGCCCGATGTGCCCCACACTCCAATGTATCACCTTTCCCCTTATATTTGGGTAAAAGGGCACTCAGCTCCCAGTCCCTTGGTATCTTTTCCTCGTCCACCACCATATTACAAATCTCCGTCATCTTCTTCACCCCTACCTGACCAGCTGCACGGATAATCTCACCCACCAGTTCCGTCGGACCACCTGCCTTCCCACTTTTCATCTGCCCTATCGCCTTCTCTACTTCCATCTCTGTGATATGCTCTTATGGTCCTTCAACTACCCCCCGTTGAAGTAGCGCCGAAAAGGTGAATTGAACAGAAAAGATAAATTTTATATCCGTTCATGTATCATTCTGTTTATTTTATAAACATTAACACAGTCAAAATTGAGGATCAATTTAAAGAAGATAAACAAACGCAATTTTTATTGAATCCTTGAACTGATATATTATAACCTAGAGTCGTACAACATCAACTTACACCCAGTTGCATAGGAAATGTTAATATAAATGAATGAATAAATAAATAAATAAATAAATAAATAAATAAATAAATAAATAAATAAATAAATAAATAAGTTTGCGAGTGTGTTATTATTTTTTTTAGATTTCTTATCAGAAATGTCAAGTCGATAAACAGGAAATTAGTGAATCATTTTCAGCATGGACTTCTCAAGCAATTCCAAAGCGGCGTATTCTTGAAAACCCAATGTATGTTTTTAAATATTGTTTACGGATTATCTGGAACTTGAGCCGGTTTTCCACTTGCGAATTTTTTCGCGCGAATCGAAATTTCTATTGTAAATATTGAAAAGATTTCTAATTAGTTCCAGCCGAGAGCTCATAAGACAAAAGAAAAATGTCGATTCGCCCGAAAAAATTCGCAAGTGGAAAACCGGCTTTAGGCCCATGAAGCGGATTGAGTGTTTAAAAGTCAAATCTCGCATGATGTTTCTCCTTCTTGTGTTTACATGAAGAAGATTGAAAGTTTTCGATCTGATCGAAACCCGGCTGAAGTCAGTCCACGCAGTGGAGTGAATTGACTTGAGATTCAAGCTTGAATCGGCTTGAATGTCTCCAATCTGATTCATCTGAACACGGTTTGACTTGAAAATGACTTGATACGCACGCATGAAATTGGTGTGTGTCGTAAACATGGCGGACATTGAGGAAAGCCCAGAAAATAGTGTTGCAAAACCACTTACAAATGTAAACATGTGCCCGGATTGACTTCACTCGCGTTTTTCGATTCCACGTCAATCCGCTTCATGTAAACAGCGCCTTACTGCCGTCACTTTCTGCATGTTGAACTTTTAACAAGCTGTTTAGTTCCTGGCATTTTCTAGTATTCCCAAGGCAACTCATTATTATCTTCTTATTAACAGTGAGTGTGGTCATTACGAGAAAATATCAGACTGAGGTCTTGACAGTACGGGCCGAGCCCGCAGGGTGAGGTGTGTACATAAAAGACCAAGGTCTGCATGATATTTTCCCATAATGAAAAAGCTGTCGAGGTTAATAAGAGTTTTGTTATATGGCTATAGCTTGCATACGTATAGTGTGACTGCCGTGATATAGTCTCGTCGTTTTCTTTCCGTTGTTATTGCTTTCGGCATCGTAAAACTTATTTTCAGATTGTTCATCGTCTGATTCATACGTGATGCAGTGCATCCATGCTTAGGTTCCTGAATTCATTTTTTTACTTCTTTCGTTAATTTTCTGTAAATACAACTATTACTGACAAACTCGTAATCCGGACCTGTCCATCACCGAAAAATAATAGACTGGCACGTGACACTTGTCGGACAATCAGAGCACGCAATTTTACCGGAAGCAACTTGTGCCATATAATAATTACAAGTTATTTGCGTGCAACATTGCCTCCAAGGCTCTGTCGAAGCTCCCAATGGTTTACTGTACCATTTGTGAGTCAAAAAGTAGCCGAGAGAAATATCTTTTCTTCAGGTCGCTAGATAACAGCAAACATTCTGTATTTAGCATCACCCAAGAAAAGAACACTTTTAATTATTTTATAAAGTTAAGAAATTGTTGAGTTTAAAATATTTAAAAATCGAATAAGAATGAAAAACAAATCGGAAATGTTAAAAGTTGGTGCATGCATACTGTCGATAATATGACGTACATCTAATGGCCGCGGGGTTGTCTTTTTTATGGCCGCACAGTTGGTTAATATTAATAATCTCCTATTGTAAATTAAAACCTCGTTCTCAGTTAATAATCTCTTAGTTTTTAGTGTAAACTTGGACAAAAAATGATTATCGTGACCGTTAAAGTGCCAATGCAGCGAAATTTCACTCCAGTTTTTTATGATTGCATTTGAAAGAACACTTAAAATGACAACGTAACATCTTTCGTAGAATTTCATTTCCTTGCTTCATTCTTGAGATATTCAGGTTTGTTTGATATACAAATGTTATACTTGTGACATCACACTGCATAATGACTTTTTGAAATAGCATCAATTTTAGAATAGTCCAAATATTTTACACCCAGCAACACACGTTTAGTGATAGTATGGCTACATACATGCAAGTGCAAATTTTTATTAAGTACTTTCGATAAGCACTCTCAAAGAAAATCATACTTTTCTAAAAAGTCATTATGCAGTGTGATGTCATAAGTATGACATTTGCATATCAAACAAACCTGAATATCTCAAGAATGAAGCAAGGAAACGAAATTCTACGAAAGATGTTACGTTGTCATTTTAAGTGTTCTTTCAAATGCAATCATAAAAAACTGGGGTGAAATTTTGCTGCATTGGCACTTTAATAAATCGTTTATTATATGCTAGAATTATATGCTAATGCTAGAATTATGTTGACACATAAATAGAGTTTCTATCTATATCTACCTATTTCAAGTTTTTGATATTTATTGTATCAAAATTAGTGTGAAAACCTTATAGAAATTCACACCAGCCAAATCAACATTCGGGGGAGTGGTCTGGGATACGGAAAAAGATGGACCATGCATGGTCTGGTTACGCATTTTTACGTGTCCATACATACAGCTCCGCTCCGCTAATATTGTATCTATTATACACTTATTGAATTATTTCTTTGTAGTTTGCCGAAAGATGGCGAAAAGAACATTCTGATCACGTCAGCATTACCTTATGTAAACAACGTTCCTCATTTGGGAAATATTATTGGCTGTGTTTTAAGTGCAGATGTTTATGCCAGGTAAATATAATTTTTATTGTAGATAGTTTTGGTAAAAGAAATTTCGGGTGTAGAATATATAGATTATAAGACCAAACTGGGACCAGTTGCGGAAAATGCAATATCAAGGCCTTCCGGCTAGGAATTGAACCTGCTACCCTACGATGCTAGTGCAGTGCTCTGACCACTGAGCTACGGAAGCCGTTACTAAAAGCTTAGTAAGAGTGCTGTAAACATACTGGAGGTGATACAGGGGAGAAAATTACTACCTCTTCCCCAAGCGTTTCCTTTCCAGCTTGTTTTGAGGCGAAGGCGTAGAAGAGGTGGGAGAGACGGATTGGGCTTTTCCAGGTTTCCCCAAGTAATATTTGATAGGAAGAAGGAAGGAAGAAATTACATAAATTAAGCAAGCTTTCATCTTGATTTTCTCTTAAAATACTGATTTGTTTGAGATGCTATATCATACACTCGGGAGGTGTGTTTCATCAGAATATCCAAACACCTCGAAGTTTGTTCAAAAACCTCGGCTTCGCCTTGGTTTTCAACAAACGTCTCGGTGTTTGGATATCCTGTGAAACACTCCTCCGAGTGTATGATATATTACATATAATTAGTTTTAACCAACTAGTGAACTGTTGCAAATACTGCATTCTCATTGGCTAAGCTACTCACTGTCTATTGGTGATAGACCACTATAGTAGCGAAAGAATAAAATTTTAAATGCAAATGCAATGACAGAACTCTTGCATTTTGCTGAGGTTTCAATTTGTTTGGTTTTCTTTAAATAATAGTTTGTCCGACTATAGTTGGTTTATACTAAAACAATTAAACAACTCGTCCTCGTTGTCTAATCAACTCGTCTGCGTCTCGTCGACTATCAACTCATATATATAGACAACTTGAGTTAATGTAACATTTGTTGTGGTTTAAGTGTACATTATCAAATTCATTAAAAATTGATGAAGAAAATTCAAAAGAAATGAATATTTAATCAATATCTGTAAATTGCATACAGATTCGTCCTGACTACATAAACTTTTTCCTCAATTTACTTCTAAATTCACTCCAACTTGAAAAATAGCTTGATAAGTACGATAAAGTATTTGCAGCGGATCTGTATCTGATTTACTACGGGTCGCTTGCAGCTCGCCTTGTAAATCACATACAGATCGCTGCTCATGCTTTATCTATTACTTGTAGATGTGTACATATTATCTTTTGACATTACTTCTATTGTTTGCGTTTTGGATTAATCTTATTACTTATTTCTTACTTTTTATTAGATTTTGTCGTCTCAGACAGTATAATATTTTATACCTATGTGGCACGGATGAGTACGGAACTGCATCAGAAACGAAGGTAACTAATTTTTCAAATTGGTTGGATATTGCATAGTATTTTGATCAGTTAGGCAATGTAGTAATACAGTACATTTTCTTTATCTAGGCTTTGGAAGAAGGCGTTACTCCTCAAGAAATTTGTTCAAAGTATTTCAAGATCCACAGTGAAGTATATGAATGGTTTAATATAAAGTTTGATTATTTTGGAAGGACAACAACTGAGGAACAAACTAAGTAAGTTTAAAATATCAAATATTTAAAAACTAAAAGTTAGTATGACTGCCAAGTATTTGAAGAATGTTGTGTTGACGTTGCAAGAAAGATCTTTTTGTCGGTATAAATCCGCACCAGGTGCAATGAAAATAAAATGGAACTTAGTTATTTTAGAGTTGATACAGATTGGAACGTGGTCAATGAAATTCGCAGTGGCAAGTCGTCTAAAAGTGATTACCTGTAGTTGAAAAATGGTTGATTGATAAAGTCTCCTTGAACAAAATCCAAAACCTTTCTATATTTGCAATTAAATATTGCGTTTTTAATGCGAAATACTATATGGAAATAGTATATGGAGCCACTTGTGTGTTTGCACAAGAAATATGTTTTTCGGTACATTCGACCTTGTAAGGTGACGACATTTTCGATGCTTTTATACTATGGTGTCTAATATCTTATAACAAATCACTCTTTTTTTACGTTTATATAGAATTTCTCAAGATATCTTTTGGAAGAACTATCATAATAATTTAACGTTGGAAGACACCGTAGAACAATTACATTGTGCAAACTGTAGAAGGTAAGTCTCTACTCATGAACGACGTTCTTTCAACTTTTAAAGAAGTAGAAAAATGTCAAGGTGATGCCCGGCTAACTATTGCTGACTAAAATCTGTGGACATACAACTTCCAGAGTATGTCTTTATTTGGACTATAGTTTGTTGAATATGCCCGCGTGCATGATCAGACGTATTTTTCTGTTGTGCTGTTCAGTATATATAAATCGCAGGAAGGTTGCGGTCAAATTTAGAAACTTTTAGGTCTATTTTTTTTTTAAATATAGATTTGTTTGGGAAGCTATATCAAACACTCTTCAGTGCATGTTTCTGTCTTCGATGTCTAAATACAGCTAAGCTGGTTACAAAAACTCAGCTTCGCCTCGAATAGTTTCAATTTGCTTGGCTGTATTTAGAAATCAGAGGAAGAATTTGTTTTTGGCCCTTCTCAGAGCTAATTTTAACTTTAACCTTCGCCTCCGGCTCGAGCTAAAATAAGCCTGAGTCGGGCCAAAAACATGTTTATGCCCGCAAACATTAACTCTATTGTTATAATAACCTTCTTTATACTATTATTTAGATTCCTGGCAGACCGTTTTGTGGAGGGAACATGTCCGTTGTGTGGATTTCATGTGAGTATTGTATTTTTGTGTTGGTATAAGGTTGATATAATTATAATAATTTGCATTTTATTATTTTTCCAGGATGCACGTGGTGATCAGTGTGATGCTTGTGGCAAGCTTATCAATGCCACAGAATTAAAGGTATATATAAAGATGAGGATAAAACTTTATTTAAACACGCTAATCACCTTAACTGAAAGCACAGATTGCTGAGTGGGGCATGCAACATTATACACAATTAATTACAAAAACGTAGTAATAATAATAATAATACATTTATATTATTGTATTATATATGATAAAAAAAATATATGAATGCACTGTTGTTGTGTTTTTATTCAGTCTCCCAGATGCAAAATGTGTGGTCAAACTCCTTCTGTAAAGAAAAGCAAGCATTTATTTTTAGATTTAACGAAGGTATGTTCTTTCTAAGCTAAGTTAAACTCAGAGAAAAACTGAGCTCCAGATGGGACTCGAACCCACAGGCCACAACCTTCCAAATGCCAGCCGGACGCTCTCACCATTGAGCCACTGGAACTCAGATGGCCTCTGGCATCCAGGGTACATTGTGTCAGTTAAGCATTTGGAAGGTTGTGGGTTCGAGTCCCGTATGGAGCTCAGAGTTTTTCTCTGAGTTTAACTTACGACAGCTTGTGCAGCAAAAACAAACGAAAAAACTTTACGAACTCAAGCTGAAAACACTAATAAAATAGAAATATTAGATAGTTTTCTGAAATTATATTGTACTTTGTTAGTTTAATCATGTCTTAACATTTCAGTTGCAACCTGAGTTACAATCATGGGTGGAGAAAGCTTCATCTGAAGGTTAGTGTTTGCAATTCTGTTTTGTAATCATCTCAGTTTTAATTGGGGTTTTTTATATATAAACCTAGTTTGCATTCAGTGTCTGCTTGGTGAGCTTATTTTCCGAGCAATATATTTTTAATTGAATTTCTGGTCCACATAATGCTGTCCAGCTATTACCTCCAATACGTTTACATCAGTTTGATCATGAAATGCAAGTCGTGTTAGAAATGCAGTTGGGGAGAAATATGCGGAGTTTTTCAAAGACTTCAAAATAATCTGCAACAGATTTGTTGCAAGGTGGTCTCAACATTGTGCATTAGCAGACGTTTGGTGGGCGTTCGTTAAGCTCAATTACTCAGAAAAGATTTCTGAGCCCCAGACAGGGTCAGACAGGGAGACCCTATACAGTAAAAAACCGCTAACAAGAACCTACATTTTACCAAATCAGTCTGGGATAGGTTCTTATATTCTTATATAAATAAATTCTTAATTTCAGTCTGAGGTTCTTAATAGTGGTAGGTACGTGGGGTTCAGAAATATTTTCTGAGTAATTGAGAGACAGGGTGACCCTGCCTGAGTAATTGAGCTTGACGAACGTCCACCAAACGTCTGTTACATTACACCAAGCTCGCAAACGTACCACAACATATCATTGTGCATTGGGTAGCACTTCCTTTTCCCACCTTGGTCTTTTGTAGTAGGTGGTATGACGTGTGTTACACGCACCTTGCTTTCCGTGAGTAGGTGATATGACATGTGCTTCATCTTCCCCGCTCTTCTGTAGTAGATAGCATGACATGTGCTTCATCTTCCCCGCTCTTCTGTAGTAGATAGCATGACATGTGCTTCATCTTCCCCGCTCTTCTGTAGTAGATAGTATGACATGTGCTTCATCTTCCCCGCTCTTCTGTAGTAGATAGCATGACATGTGCTTCATCTTCCCCGCTCTTCTGTAGTAGATAGCATGACATGTGCTTCATCTTCCCCGCTCTTCTGTATTAGATAGTATGACATGCGCTTCATCTTCCCAGCTCTTCTGTAGTAGATAGTATGACATGCGCTTCATCTTCCCCGCTCTTCTGTAGTAGATAGTATGACATGTGCTTCATCTTCCCCGCTCTTCTGTAGTAGATAGTATGACATGTGCTTCATCTTCCCCGCTCGTCTGTAGTAGGTAGTATGACATGTGCTTCATCTTCCCCGCTCTTCTGTAGTAGATAGTATGACATGTGCTTCATCTTCCCCGCTCTTCTGTAGTAGATATTATGACATGTGCTTCATCTTCCCCGCTCTTCTGTAGTAGGTAGTATGACATGCGCTTCATCTTCCCCGCTCTTCTGTAGTAGATATTATGACATGTGCTTCATCTTCCCCGCTCGTCTGTAGTAGGTAGTATGACATGCGCTTCATCTTCCCCGCTCTTCTGTAGTAGGTAGTATGACATGCGCTTCATCTTACCCGCTCTTCTGTGGTAGATATTATGACATGTGCTTCATCTTACCCGCTCTTCTGTGGTAGATATTATGACATGTGCTTCATCTTCCCCGCTCGTCTGTAGTAGATAGCATGACATGTGCTTCATCTTACCCGCTCTTCTGTAGTAGGTAGCATGACATGTGCTTCATCTTCCCCGCTCTTCTGTAGTAGATATTATGACATGTGCTTCATCTTCCCCGCTCGTCTGTAGTAGATAGCATGACATGTGCTTCATCTTACCCGCTCTTCTGTAGTAGGTAGTATGACATGTGCTTCATCTTCCCCGCTCTTCTGTAGTAGGTAGTATGACATGTGCTTCATCTTCCCCGCTCTTCTGTAGTAGATAGCATGACATGTGCTTCATCTTCCCCGCTCGTCTGTAGTAGGTAGTATGACATGCGCTTCATCTTCCCCGCTCTTCTGTAGTAGATAGCATGACATGTGCTTCATCTTCCCCGCTCTTCTGTAGTAGATATAGACGTATATTATTAATTTAGTAATCCACACTGGCACTATTCCACCCGACTGGAAAAGAGCTAGGGTAACTCCTATTCATAAAGAAGATTGTAAAATGGATCCCAATAATTATAGGCCTATATCTGTGCTATCAGTGATTGCAAAAATCTTCGAAAAAGTTATTTTTGATCAAACCTACGATTTTCTAAGTAATAATAAACTTCTTTCGGATTCACAATCCGGTTTTAGGCCTTTGCACCCCTTACGAAAATTCCACATGATTTCACACGTGTGATTTCATGTGATTTCGTGTGAATTTATGTGAACTCATGTGATATCATGTGAAATTTACCATGTGATAGAATTTCACATATGTGATTTATGTGAAAGCATGTGGTGTCATGTGAAATTACTATGAGTAGAAATTTTATGAATGAGTCTGATATATATATCTATATATATATATAACTTATTATATGGTCTGTACATATTATCAACCACCGATGATGCAATAACATTTTTTATATTAAAACGTTTTATGAAACTTTCTATGTGAGTATAAATTAGTATTTCAAGCATTCTCTGTATATAATTCATAGCAAAATTTATGTTTTGTAATTAGTAGTCATATCCTGACAAGTAATTAATTAAAATTTGATTTAAACAAATATAATTACATCAGATGTTTGGACTTTTTGCATGTTTAGCTTCATCATTATTTTTTATATTCTAAGCAATGTAGTTTCAAATTCAGTTTCAATTTTAAATTTTCAAACATGTGAAATTTCACACATGGTAAATTTCACAGGTGTGAAATCATTTCACATATGGTAAATTTCACACGTGTGAAAGCATGTGATTTTGGAACATGTGAAATGTCACATATGGTAAAATTTCACACGTGTGAAAAATCACATGTTCCAAAATCACATGATGAATTTCACACGTGTGAAATCGTGTGGAATTTTTGTAAGGGACTCCACTTTAACAGCACTACTAGATATTACTGATAAATGGTATACCAATATGGACAATGGATTGATCAATGCTATACTTTTCATCGATTTAAAAAAGGCATTTGATACCATTGACCATGATATTCTTTTAAATAAATTATCTCGATACGGTTTCAAAAATAAGACCATTGAACTTTTCCGTAACTATTTAACTGAACGTACTCAAATAACTTTTGTAAATAATATTCCGTCTGATAGCGCTGATATAACATGTGGAGTTCCTCAAGGATCTATTTTAGGACCATTATTATTCTTACTATACATTAATGACTTACCAAATTGCAATTTGATATCTGATGGTCATCTATATGCTGATGAT
The DNA here is from genome assembly GCA_035771165.1 of Paragorgia papillata. NCBI lineage: Eukaryota > Metazoa > Cnidaria > Anthozoa > Scleralcyonacea > Coralliidae > Paragorgia > Paragorgia papillata. The sequence goes on from JAWNZC010000265.1 coordinate 2,629,419, forward strand.
ACTAGTTTGACATACGCGGATAAAGACATTAATCAACTTTTCTCCGTTATGAATAATGACTTACATACACTTAAAAACTGGCTCATCGCTACTCGACACAAACTAGCTACCTTACCAAATCAACCTGATGTTGCCATCGATGGCAATCAAATTGAACGAGTAAAGACGTATAAATGTTTAGGTTTGGAGCTTGATGAGTGTTTGATGTGGGATGATCATATTTCGAAGATTACTTCAAAAGTGGCCAAAGTAATTGGAGTACTAAGGAGATTAAAATCATTTCTCCCGCGTCCAATCCTAATCTTAATCTATAAATCCTTAATTCAACCACATTTCGACTATTGTAGCAGTGTCTGGGGTAACTTAGGTAAAGGTCTGGAACAAAAACTCCAACGATTACAAAATCGGGCCGCTCGTATTATCAATGGATCTGATTATAGTGTTCGGTCACATGAAATTCTGACCGAATTAAATTGGCCCAATCTAGAAGAAAGACGGTCTCAGCAATTCAGAACGCTCATGTATAAAACAATCAATAAAATGGTACCAGAATATCTTTCTAATAAATTTACTTCGGTTAATTCGGTTCATAGTCATAATTCACGAGGTTCAGATTCTAAACTATTTGTTCCGAGACCTTTAACTGAGGCACTCAAGAAAAGCTTTACATATCGAGGAACTGTTCTGTGGAATAGCTTACCTGTGGAGGCAATTAATGCTAAATCAATTGCTGAATATAAATCATTTATTTAATATTACTAACCTTAACGTGAATGTGTATAATATTTTTAATTAGTTATGTATTATTTTTATTAGTTATCTTGTATTAGTTAGTTAGTTTATACACGGCTCCAGGGAAGAGCACATTATGTGAATTGGACTCCGTGTTCTAAATAAAGTCTTAATAATAATAAAAAAAGATAGTATGACATGTGCTTCATCTTCCCCGCTCTTCTGTAGTAGATAGCATGGCATGCGCTTCATTCTCTTGCTCTCCGCCAGTAGTGGTATGGCATAATGGAATAATGCTTAACAATAGTAATCAACCTGAGTACATAATGCAATCTTGCCGCTTGTAGGAAACTGGACCATGAATTCTCATCACATCACCAAAGGTTGGCTTCAAGAAGGTTTAAAACCTCGATGTATAACTCGCGATTTGAAATGGGGTACACCTGTGCCACTTGAAGGATTTACTGACAAAGTTTTTTACGTCTGGTTTGATGCCCCGATTGGGTAAGCAAACGAGTTAATCTATACAGTCTTATGCATTACAGTTTTTCTATTCATTTTTGTCTAGCAGAAAAAGCGTAAGTTTTATATTTATTTTTAGCATTGTAGATTGACGATAACAATATCAAGGCACGGAGATTATCGTTGTCCGAGCGAGGATTGGTAATACTAATTTTACTATATGCTTGGAGTTCACTCAAGGCGGATTTTTATTCAGCTTTTTTTCTCACGCGAGCAACTTTGCTAGAATAATTATTGTGCGCTGGAATAATATTTGACCCAGCGAGAGAAAATGATCGCACGTTTATCCCGAACTTTAGGCTATCACTTTATTTGTTTTGTGATCTCTCGGCTGGAACAGCAAAACGAAAAAATAATAAACTGTCAGATTTTTTAAACGAAATACTGATAACATTATTTTTTGGGATGAAATACACCATATTTTATTCTGATGAATGGCTCAGTTTGAAACGTTAATATTTTGTTCCTAATAATCTCGGCAACTTACTACTTTTTCATCAGTTTGACACTGCCTCGTCGCCTTTTTACAATCTTGGAATGTATTCAGGTCACGTCAAATTACCTTAGCTGAGCTGGGAAGGCAGTTTTCTAGAACCAAAGTCGATTTTTCAGCTTTAAGAATAACGTTTTTAACCCTTTCACCGCCAGACGTTTTCTCTTGCATGACGAGTAAAATCGTCTGGTGGTAGCCAGAGTAAAATAGTCTGGCGTTAGACAGAGTAAAATAGTCTGGCGTTAGACAGAGTAAAATAGTCTGGTGTTAGCCAGAGTAAAATAGTCTGGCGTTAGACAGAGTAAAATAGTCTGGCGTTAGACAGAGTAAAATAGTCCGGTGTTAGACAGAGTAAAATAGTCTGGCGTTAGCCAGAGTAAAATAGTCTGGCGTTAGACAGAGTAAAATAGTCTGGCGTTAGACAGAGTAAAATAGTCTGGTGTTAGCCAGAGTAAAATAGTCTGGCGTTAGACAGAGTAAAATAGTCTGGTGTTAGACAGAGTAAAATAGTCTGGCGTTAGCCAGAGTAAAATAGTCTGGCGTTAGACAGAGTAAAATAGTCTGGTGTTAGCCAGAGTAAAATAGTCTGGCGTTAGACAGAGTAAAATAGTCTGGCGTTAGACAGAGTAAAATAGTCTGGTGTTAGCCAGAGTAAAATAGTCTGGCGTTAGCCAGAGTAAAATAGTCTGGCGTTAGACAGAGTAAAATAGTCTGGCGTTAGACAGAGTAAAATAGTCTGGTGTTAGACAGAGTAAAATAGTCTGGTGTTAGACAGAGTAAAATACTGAAAAGCAACCACGGCGGTGAAAGGATTAAATGAATGTTCTATTATACCTTGCACTTATACATGAAGTAAAGTAAAAGTGACTTTATTTATTGAGAGTACCATGTGACTTGTATTTTAGATACTGATAAGTAATTTATTGAACTAGTTCGTTGAATTAACTGGGGGGAAACTATGGTGTTTTGCGGAGGGAGGAAAATCGAGGATGGCACAAGAGAGAATCAACAACTCTACTCAGAAGGAGTATTTAACTAATTCGCATTCTCTTTTGACTGTTCTAGATATCTGTCCATCACGGCTAACTACACTGATCAATGGGAAAAATGGTGGAAAAATCCAGAACAGGTTACTTTATGTCAGTTTATGGCTAAAGACAATGTTCCTTTTCACACTGTCGTCTTTCCGGCTACATTGATTGGCACAAGAGAACCTTACTCCATGTTGAATAATATTAGTGCCACAGGTAACTCTAACCAGCTAATATCGTTTAGTGTGAAAATACTTCGTACTTACACCAACATACGTTCTTTCTACATGTTGTTCAGTGTAAATGCTATGAGTATTTATCTTAATATACCAAATGATTTTCTTAGTGATTATAACAAGCATCAAATTAACATTTATTTTGTTTTTATTTTTTATCGCTACATGTTTTTTTTCTTTGTTTGAACTCGCTCCCGAATTGTGTGCTGCACTTGCAGCGTTTGTAGCCACATCAAGCAATGGAGAAAACTTTAGTAAAATAATTATTCTGTTTTAGAGTATCTGAACTATGAAGATGGGAAATTTTCCAAAAGTCGTGGCGTTGGTGTATTTGGCAACGATGCCAAGGATACAGGCATTCCTGCTGACATATGGAGGTTTTACTTGCTGCAGATTAGACCTGAAACGCAAGTACGTTTTCCAGAGATTCCTTCCTTCCTTCCTTCCTTCCTTTCCTTTCCTTTCCTTTCCTTTCCTTTCCTTTCCTTTCCTTTCCTTTCCTTTCCTTTCCTTCCTTCCTTCCTTCCATCCTTCCTTCGCTCTTTCCTTCCATCCTTCTTTCTTTCCTGTCTTTTTTGTGTTTTTTTCTTTCTTCATTCCTTTCTTCCTTACTTTTTCCGGGTGCGTGGGTGTGTACAGGCTTGCATGTTTGCTTGCTTGCTTTCCTTGCCTCTGCCTCTCTCCTTCCTTCCTTCCTTCCTTCCTTCCTTCCCTCCTTCCTTCCTTCCTTCCTCCCTTCCTCCCTTCCTACCTTCCTTCCTTCCCTCCTTCCTTCCTTCCTTCCTTCCTTCCTTCCTTCCTTCCTTCCTTCCTTCCTTCCTTCCTTCCTTCCTTCCCTCCTTCCTTCCTTCCTCCCTTCCTTCCTTCCTACCTTCCTTCCTTCCCTCCTTCCTTCCTTCCTTCCTTCCTTCCTTCCTTCCTTCTTTCCTTCCTGTCTTTTTTGTGTTTTTTTCTTTCTTCATTCCTTTCTTCCTTACTTTTTCCGGGTGCGTGGGTGTGTACAGGCTTGCATGTTTGCTTGCTTGCTTTCCTTGCCTCTGCCTCTCTCCTTCCTTCCTTCCTTCCTTCCTCCCTTCCTCCCTTCCTACCTTCCTTCCTTCCCTCCTTCCTTCCTTCCTTCCTTCCTTCCTTCCTTCCTTCCTTCCTTCCTTCCTTCCTTCCTTCCTTCCCTCCTTCCTTCCTTCCTCCCTTCCTTCCTTCCTACCTTCCTTCCTTCCCTCCTTCCTTCCTTCCTTCCTTCCTTCCTTCCTTCCTTCCTTCCTTCTTTCCTTCCGTCCTTCCTTCCTTTCCTTCCTTCCTTTGCTTGTTTGTTTGTTTGCTTTTTGTCCGTTTGTTTTTGTTTTTTTGTTTGAAACATTGTATTTTCCGTGTCAGTAGATTTTGAAACTATTGATTGCATTACTTACATTGTGTTTAGGACAGCGTCTTTACGTGGGCTGAATTTGCTATGAGAAACAACACTGAGTTGCTTAATAATTTGGGGAACTTTGTAAACAGGTAAACTTACTGTTGGTTGATTGTATTTGATAGTGTGGAGATACTTGAAATGTTTGTTTTCTCAACTTTAGTTTCTTTCTGTACATGCATTTACAACTTATATAATTATATATACAACAGTGATACAAAACTGTGCTTAGTACTTAATGGACACGTTGTCTATCATAGTTTAGTTCAAATATTCTCAGTGCACCACTTTTTTAAGTTGTGTTCTTTCCTTGTACGAACGAACTGACAAACGAACAAACTCGCAGGAAGAATAAAAAGGGCTGCTAACTTGTTACAGCACCGCAATTTACTCGGGGTTATACATGCGGTAACAAAATATATAAATCTGAAGCGTGTCAGTAGAGTTATAAAAAAACATAAGGGTTGTGAACTGTTGTGGTGATCAAAATACTGAAGTTTTCAGCTAAATCTCTTAAAAACAGTGACTATATGCTCTGATGTCGTGATGGAATGCTTTAACCAAACATCGTTTATTAGGCTACTCACGCAGAACTCTATTTTTCTCTTTTAGAAATAGATGTGTATTTTTGATTCTGTAACTTGTTATTTATTTTGTTTTAGAGCTCTTGTGTTTTTGCAAAAGAACTTTTCAAAAACCATGCCTCCAATCACGTTAAACGATGAGGACAAGAAACTGATTGCTTTGGTAAACAGAGAACTGAAGCAATATATCCAGTTGATGGATCTAATCAAGTAAGAATACAAGTGACCATTTACCGACCCTAAGTAATTTACGAGTTTTCCGCTCTTGGTCTAGAAGGTAGTAAATACGATACAATAATCTGTATTTAAACACGATAAAGATTAAGCGTTGCCGCTTGTGAAGGCGTGTATAAAATAATACAAAGAAGACGCCTGGGTCAGGCGTTCACTCAGGCTACTGGAAAAGTGCGGAGGCCTCCTCTGCAGAGGTTCTAACCGCGCGAGCAAAGGTGAGAGTGGGCCGAGGAAGATCAGATCGAAGGCTGAATGTAGTTTAACAGATGTGGCTGACCACCACTGCAATTAATCGTAAATATGTTCACCAATGTGAAGTATGCACCACAAAAGCAGTCAGTCAAAATCTACCAACAATGTGCAAGAACACTTTGATCAAAAGGCAAAGCTGTTTAACTTTTTGTCCAACTCCAAAAGCAAAAGGAGCAAAGAACTTACAACATGTCTCACGACCTCACTCCATTACAAGGCTAACAACTCACCGGAAGAATGAATAGTAGCCGAAGTAAAAAGTGCGAAAATGCAAAATCGTGACACCCAAAAAAAAAGGAAAAACCGAGCCGAAACCTTTAGACTCGGCCTACCATAGGTAGCCCAAGTAACTAATTATAAATATATACAATTACAAAGTGTATTTACGATAATATAAAATCAGGCATAACGCAGTAATCATCATCTTATTAAGCTTGTAATTTTATATGCATTGTTTTTTGTCGGTTTTTTTCAGAATAAGAGATGGCTTGAAAGTTGTATTGAACATTTCAAAACTTGGAAATCAATATATTCAAGCTAATGAACCATGGATGCTTCTAAAAGGCAACGAAGAAGAAAGGTAAAATATTTACATTCTAAACTTTTTGCTAATTTTTCACAAGGAAATAATTTTGATTGTTCTTTTTGTGTTTAATATTTTTTAATTTGTTGTATAGATCACGTGCTGCAAGTGTGATTGGTCTTGCTTGTAACTTAGCTGCTTTGCTTTCTGTTCTTCTTCATCCCTTCATGCCAGTGGTGAGTGAAGAAATCAGAAGACAACTGCAGGTAAACTATCAAATTAATAGTTTAGTTTAATTGTTTAATAGTAATATTAAGTAATGTCTAACAAACAAGCAGCAGTGTTTTATCAGGTTTAAAACCACGAGGGCGTAGCCCGGTGGTTTTTGACCTGATAAAACACGTGATGCGAGTTCTTAAAAACGTTTCGTTATTGGTTGTTATGCACATGCATGTTCATTAGTATTCTTTATATAAAATTGTATGTTCATTAATATTCTTTCTGACGTCAATAAGTTTTATCAGGTATTAAACCACCGACGTGCATGGTGCTGATTTCCTTTGTGTTTTCCTCATGAATTATTGATGATTTTAAATAATTATTTTTATTAAGTGTGAATGAAGTAAATTGAGCCATTTTTGCATTATTTTGAATTATTGGGCATTGAGCATTCATTGCATTATTTTGGACATATTTTATAACATTATTTGTTGTTTTTTTCCTTTCATTCAGCTTTCTGACGAGTATTGCGTCGTTGTGGAGTCTTTTGTGCCACATCTTAAACCTGGACACATAACTGGCGAGGTATGTTTACAGATTATTTAAGATAAGTGAGAGATAACTATCGAGAACGGAAGTATTCAGTCATATAAATCCCGAGGGCCGTATATCTGCCTTAATTCATGATCTTATATGGCAATTTTGGAGGGTTTTATATGTTACCTCATTAATAGTTAATGAAGGATTTATACAGATAAATCCCTCCAGGCTCCAACCCTCTGTATAAACCCCTTGCGTTTCTAATGAAGGATTTACGGGAGATAAAACCTCATGAATAACAAAAGAAACCCACTCGATCATGAATTAATAATAAAAAGAGTGTGTATAATAATTTAAATGACCCAGTATAGCAAACCATTGTACTATAAACTAACGAAGTTTCAACCATGGTCATTCAAAGCTCAGATAACTTATCAGATTCTAGCCCTGATAAAGAGTTGTTTACCGCGCAGAGTTATTTAATCAGTCTACACAATCAGTCTACACTACTGCCGGACGTTTTTCTGCGCTCGCTAGAGAAACAGGCGTGAGAGGTACGCTTCTAGCGCCCAGTTCCCTTTGCGATTGCGGAAGAAGCTCTGATACCCAAGGTAACAAAAAAATTGTCCTGTGCAAAAATCTTTGAATAAATACAATTCCTGACTAAGCTCTTGGCAACGTCTTTTATTGGCGACGAAATCTTAGCGGTTAAAATTACAAAATAAGCATTTACAATTGTCCTAAATAAATTATAATATAAATTTGTAAAATGGTTAAAAAAGGAAAGTTCCTGAGAAAAAGTTCAGTCAAAATTTGTTTACTGCTAGTGAATTAATTTATTATTGGCATATCTTCTAGTTACAATAATTGTTTTGTTAGTTTTTGTTTTAACCCGTTGGTGCCTGTGTCGTTTCTTTTGGAACGATGCAGCCTTTAGTATTTTACTCTGGCTAACGCCAGACGATTTTAGTTGTCAAAGGGAGAGCTCTCGAGCGCCAAGGGGTTTTAATTAATGCTTTATTGTATTTTAGCCAAAGCCTTTGTTTGAAAAAATGGATAACGTAAAAATGGAAGAATTTCGACAACGTTATTCAGGAACTCAAAATGCACGACTTGGGAAGGTAAATATTGCTCCTCTTTTAATTGAAATTAAAGATGAAGTACTGACAGTAAAAACCCGCGTGTAAGAACCGCCATTTTCTTAAGTGGTGTGCATGCAGTGTAGTGTGGTGAAGTGTGATGTGCATATGGTGTGATGTGCATATGGTGTGGTGTGATGTGGTGTGCATATGGTGTGATGTGGTGTGCATATGTTGTGGTGTGATGTGGTGTGCATGCAGTGTAGTGTGGTGAAGTGTGATGTGATGTGGTGTGCATATGGTGTGGTGTAATGTGAAAAAGTAAAGCTGTATGGTTGTACATTGACGCAACCGTCATTCTAAATATGACATTCACATGAAGATTGAAGAATAAAACAAACAAGATAAGATATAAACTTATGTTTCTTTTTATTTCAAATAAAACATTTTACGTTTAGGGAAGTGGATCAGAAGAGAAAATTAAAGCTCTTGAAGAAGACGTAGCCAAACAGGTAAGACTATCTTTAATTTAAATAATAATAAGCTAAGATTTACTGTCGTGGCAATAGAAGCGTTCCTAAAATATTGTTGCAATATATTATATATTCCTCAAGTTGAACAATTCATTTGATAAGATTCGTTGACAACTTCCTGTTTTGAATTTGATTGGTGTTTGGCAAATATTCATTTTTCTTATTGGTTGTTTTAAAACCAGAAACCCGCAATCAAATTCAAAACAGGAAGTTAGCAATAATTTTCATCAAATGAATTGGTCAAACATAGCAAATGAATTGCAAAAATATTTTAGGAACGCTTCTACTGCCACGACAGTAAAATTGGGGAAAATGGTCACGGCATTGTTGGTCATTCGTTATTTAAAGTATCGTCAGTTCATCAAAATAAGTCGCAAGTAATATATTTGTATTCACATGTTTATATTTAGGGTGATGTTGTCCGCAAATTAAAGGCCAGTAAGGCAGATAAATCAACAATTGCTGCTGAAGTCACCAAACTGTTGGATCTGAAGCAGAAACTTAGCAGTGCAACTGGAGGAAAACCAAGTGATGTGGTTGGCAAAGGAAAGAAATCTTCGAAAAAATCTGCTACCTGAATAAAATATTAGAAACCATAGTCTATATTGAAATGATTTCCATATTTTAACCATCATGAATTGTAGTAGAAAACTGGAATAGTTACTGTTTTACGTTTATCACTTCATGATTAATTAAGAACATTTCTTGAGAATTATATTGATTTGCATTGATCATTTATTCTGCATAATAATTCTTGTTTCAACATGACCGTCGTATCTTTGTTTTCGCTATTGATTTTTTGATTGCAAACCGTCAATAATAATATTTCAAGCACGCAGTTAGACTTTGCACGAGTAGTCGAGGAGGAGAAGCGAGAAAACGTCGACCACGTAGCACCCCTACTACACAATAGTTTTGACTACAGGTTATAATAGGCTGATACCCATAGAACATTGCTAGGTCAGTCGTACTCACAAATTGTGGGGTCAGTGGCCAAATGATAGAGTAACATTTTTTGCCGTTTTTCGTTTCCTTGCTTCGTTGTTGAGATATTTCAGTTTGTTTGAAATGTAAATTAAACAACTTGACGTCACATGTGCATAATGAGTTATCAGAGAAGGTTATATATCTTTGCTATTATCAAACCAAACTTAATTCGAAGGAAGTATGTGCGTGTGTTTCTCTCACAACGCCAAACATGTAGAATTTTCAAGTGATTATGTTTGATAATAGCAAAGATATATAACCTTCTCTGATAACTCATTATGCACATGTGACGTCAAGTTGTTTAATTTACATTTCAAACAAACTGAATATCTCAACAACGAAGCAAGGAAACGAAAAACTGCAAAAGATGTTACTCTATCATTTTAAGTGTTCTTTCAAATAAGACAAGCTTAATTTTCGTTTCATGTGCACCTTAAAGTGTTTATGAAACGAAAATTAAGTTTGTCTTATTTGAAAGTACTTTTAAAATGACAAAGTAACACCTTTTGCAGTTTTTTGTTTCCTTACTTTGTTTTTAAGATATCACAGTTTGTTTTATAAGCGAAACTAACCAGTGACGTCACGACGTGCATAATGACTTACCGGGAAAGGTTATATATCTTTGCTATTATCAGACGGAATCACTTCGAAGCAGTTGTGTGTGTGTTCTTCCCTTACAACAACAAAAGTATACATTCTCAACTGATTTCGTTTAATAATAGCAAAGATATATAACCTTTCCCAGTAAGTCATTATGCACGTTGTGATGTCACTGGTTAGTTTCACATATAAAACAAACTGAAATATCTCAACAACGAAGCAATGAAACAAAAAACGGCAAAAGATGTTACTTTGTCATTTTAAAAGTACTTTCAAATAAGACAAACTTAATTTTCGTTTCATAAGCACTTTAAGCCTGTCAACTAAAGGACCACCCTCTCTATGTAGCAGGCCACTGACCCCACAATTTGTGAGTACGACTGACCTAGCAATGTTCTATGGGTATCATTAGCCTACTATAATCTGGAGTCAAAACTATTGTGTAGTGGGGGTGCTACGTGGTCGACGTTTTCTCGCTTCTCCTCCTCGACTAGAGGTCTTTAATCCATTGTCAGTCAGTTGAGACTTTTAAACACGCAATTATTTTAATTGAAAATGTTGAAATTGGTGTACTGTGAAAATACTGGTATAAAAAAGTAGGTCGATTTGCCTCTTGGGTGTTAGCATGGTTTCAAATGTTTGGTAATCAGTATTTCTGGGTGGCTGGTTTATTGTGGATATGAAAATACTGTGGTTCAACCTCGTTTCTAGGCTATTATAGGTTGGATTTCCACTTGGCGGAAAATGTCGTACGTAGCGACATTTTCTTTTGTCTCGTAAGCTCTCGGGTGCTTAGGGCCTGTACCCGTGGGGTTATCTCGGGGGTAGGGATAACTCGGGGGCTAAAGTTGACCCACTTGTCCCTAGCGCTCCGTCGTGATGACGTCACTATTTAAGTTTGTCCGCTTTTACCCATAATTCTTGCAATCCGAACAATAGATAATTGCTAATTTGCAACGTTAAAAGTCAATTTTGATTTGTTTGTCCGCATTTTGTGCTATAAATAGCAGCTCGACGGTACGCTATTCGCTGATCGACGTGTGACGCGGAAGTAGACTGGCACGAGCACAGTTAAAACCGCAGTAATTGACCGATAAGCTGTTACGAGAACCCTGCCACTTCTTATCCTTTTGCTAATTGTACTATTATTACCTCATCTACTTTTTGATACTCTCTTGTGGCAAAATAAATAAATAAAACCAGGGCGCTTGCTTTATCTACTAAATTCTCTTTGACACTAGTTTCTACACAAAATACATGCAGTAATAGAAGTAATATTTTATCTGTAAATCCAATCAATTTCTTCTCACATGAAATACGAAAAAATAGTGATAATCTTCCGAGACACGAATACTGCTTTATTCGCTCGAATTTTCCTCAAAACTACTTCAAGTATTAGATCAAAATTGTTAAGCTTCCGCTGGTCAATCAAATGATCAATTGCGGGCTCACTCACACGTGCGAGCGAAGAAGAAGAGAAGTAATGGTTGATAAAGATGAGGAAAGATTTCGAACTGGAAAAGTCCGTGTTGTTGGTGGAAGATCTGTGGTTCGATCAAGGATAACATTTAGCAAAGATTCAAAGTAAGTTAACATGAGCATTGTTCGTAGTTTAATACTAAATCACTGAAAATCAGGTCAAGTAATATCAAACACCACACGAGACCAGAGACAACTGCCTAACTTGCTGTGTGATATGAGTTATTTTAACTAGCAGTAAGCACACTCGTGGGTCTGGTTTAGCTTTATATAAAATAGAAATTAATACCAATTACTGATTAGGGTTGGGAGTTTGCTTTGGGAATTGAGACTTTGGGTTAGATGACCAAACATATTCAGTTGCTGAGTTGATAATCATCATATAGAATTCAGGATTATCCTGAATATTAAAAAATTAAATCCCAACCCCCCTCCCACCCCAACCGCGACCCCACCTCTAAATCTAACCCTAAACCTAACCACAACCCCCCCGGTAACCCTAAATGTAACCACAACCCCCCTAAACCTAACCACAACCCTCTGGGAAGAAAGTCAGGGGAAATTATGTAATTGACCCAATCTGCCTAGATATGGATTTTTCAGTTGCTATGGTTTAGCCAATCATAGCTCAGCAGGCTTACAATATAAGGTAAAACAGATTGCACCATCAGAAAGAGCGTGAAATTTTACCTAAGTAGACTTCATGCATATTCCTAAGAATGTAATGCGAAGAAGTGCTTGTTACACTTGCTTGAAAGTTCTATATATTGCAACGCGAGCATGTTGATGTGCATTAACATATTTTGTGTTAAACATGGATATGTTCAAAGTGATTTTTGGTGATTCAGCCATGCTATCTATCCATCTCTTATAATTGCTATAACATTGTACTTTCCAAGTAGGATAATTTGTGTCATCCAACTCTACTACATGATGGAACGTATTCCAAAAAATGAAAGAGAAAAACAATCATGGATTCATATGTAGTTCAAATAATATGAGTTACTTAAACATGAAATGTAGTGCATAGTACTTCTAAATGTATACAGTACAGTATATCTATTTTAACAAAAACTAGAATTTATGTTAAAATGGACAATCACCAAGGATTTTTTTTTGTATGAAGATCAGGAAGATCTATAATTGGCATTTCTTCTCTAGGTGATGAATATTTTACATGCCAATTATTGGGAGTAAGCTAATGGTTGTGGGTAAAATGTTATGTGTAAAATGTCATGGGTCGTGGGTAAAAAGTTGTGGGTTGTGATTTTTTCCAAACGCACATGGTGTTTCTGCGGACTTATTTAAATGCAATTACTAATATTTTGAAAACTATAGCTTAAAACAACACAAAATTTACCGAGAATGGTCAGAAACGCCGTGTGTGATATATTGCTCTACATGACATTCAGTCATATGCTTTACAATAATTTTCACGCACATTTGTTTGCATGGGCAGAATTAAGAACATAGTCAGAATACTTTTCTTCATAATATCAGCTTTCGATTAAACAAGTTTCAATTAGCTCACTCAGGAGGTTGGTTCTATAATAGCATGGAAACGCGGGTTTCAAATTTAACTCACCCGTCGATATCTCCACAAATGCACAGTAGCGATTGTGATTCACCTTTAAATTATTTAGTACAGTATAATCGTATTCCTTTTAGGCTTTTACTATTGATGTTGATAATACTTCTGAATTCTGATTGTAATACCCACACTGGAAGCGTTGAACTTTGACAATATTTAATATTATCGATTACTCTTGACAATGCAATCACCTTCGCCAAGTTTGTGCAAAATCCCCGAATAGCTATACAATTTATTCAACTTCAATAATACATTTATTTCATTCTATAATTTATTCACAATTTTTGGGAAAAATCACGACCCACGACTTTTTACTCGCGACCCACGACCATTAGCTACTCCCCAATTATTTGCTTTTTTTTAGGTCTTTGTTCTGTTCATATGGTAATCAGATCAGAGTTCACAGTGTCAAAACAGGAGAAATAGTTTCAGTATTTCAAGGCCACGATAGACAGGTCTCTGATTTGTGTCTAAGTGAACGAAACCCACTCCAGGTAAAATTTTAAAGTATAAAAAGTGAAGTGAAAAAGAAGTGAAAAAGATTACTACCATTTGCGTACAAGCGTTTAGCGTATAGCGAATAACTATTTGTTTTCGAGTTTTCAAACGAACGTTGTCCAATGACAACTATACGTTTGACAGATCAAATCAATTACGATTAGGGTGTGTAACTTTTCGTTGTTGTAGCTTCCGTTTCAAGTTTCAACTTGATATTGATATCAAGTTGATATTTTCTCACGGGCCACAGCAAACATGGAATACAAAATAAATGCGTTCGGCAGGTCATATACCCTTATCAGACGATCTGCGTTCGCTGATCATTCCGATTCTCACAATTAAAGACGTTATGCGGAGCAAACGCTGCCGTGTGAAAAGAACGATGTCAAGTAACCCCCTATTCGTAATTGATTTGATCTGTCAAACGTATAGTTGTCATTGGTCAACGTTTGTTTGAAAACTCGAAAACAACTAGTTTTTCGCTAAACGCTTGCAGGGCTCAAAATAACGGCCGGTCACCGGTCAATGACCGGCCAAATTTGCATAACCCCGGTCATTTTGACCGGTCATATTAACTTGCAATTAATTTTATTACTTCCCTTTGAAGGAACTTAAAATGATTGTTGTTGTGCTGTTGTAGACCCGTTTCATAATGTCTGCTTTATATTGAAGTTAACGATACATGCATTTCCTTTTTATGACAAACGTTCATATCAGTACTAGCTTATATGTATAGCGTAGAATATACTTTACATGTTTTTTTGTTGTGTTGTGTTGTTTTTGTTTGGGGGGGAGGGGGCCATCGTGAAATTTCACCGGTCAAAAATCGCCTTTGATCGGTCACAATTGGAACTGACCAGTCACCATGACCGGCGTAACATCAACATGAAACGTTATTTTGAGCCTGGCTTGAACGCAAATGGTAGTAACACTTGTTAACGCAATAAAGATATCACGCGTCAGTTTGGAGAAATGTTCAAAAAAACTTCTTTGAATGAAGCATAATGTCTAAAATGTTACAGTATATGTCTAATGATGTATCTTAACGTCGTATAACGAAACGTCTGGTTAACACATATAGATTTGTCATTGTGCATCTGGGTTTAATATGGCTCGCAGTGTCCCAACGCACCTGCAAGAAATTATACTGTCCATCCGCCATATTAATTTAAAGCCATATTTAAAAATGTTGGGGGGGGTTTACTGCATACAGTTATATATACAGCTGCAGTAATATTTCTTATATTTTTTGTAGCTTTTGTCATGTTGTTTGGACGGAAGTATAATTTTCTGGGATATTCTGGATGGATCAATTCTTACAGTAAGATTTGAAGGACTTTTTTGTCTCTACATGTATGTATTAGTGCATGTAATGCGTAAGTCTTAATTTTCTTTATTTTGTATCTTGATGAAAGAAATGTAGATCTCGTCACTCTACTCATGGTCTGAGTGTTCACAAAGATCATCCAGATACACTTTTTCTTGTGCAAGAAAATGAAAGCAGTAAGTTTACTATCTACTGTAAGAGTTTCTAACAGCAACGTCGTAACAGCAGCTTGCGAACGACAACAGCAGCTAACTAACGGCAACGTGTTGACAACAGCTATAGCGAACGGCAACGTGCTAACCGCAACATGCTTACAGCAGCTAGCGAACGGCAACGTGCTAACCGCAACATGCTAACAGCAGCTAGCGAACGGCAACATGCTAACACCAGCTAGCGAACGGCAACGTGCTAACAGCAGCTAGCGAACGACAACGTGCTAACAGCAGCTAGCGAACGGCAACATGCTAACAGCAGCTAGCGAACGACAACGCGCTAACAGCAGCTAGCGAACGGCAACGTGCTAACAGCAGCTAGCGAACGGCAACGTGCTAACAGCAACATGCTAACAGCAGCTAGCGAACGGCAACATGCTAACAGCAGCTAGCGAACGGCAACGTGCTAACAGCAGCTAGCGAACGGCAACGTGCTAACAGCAGCTAGCGAACGGCAACGTGCTAACAGCAGCTAGCGAACGGCAACGTGCTAACAGCAGCTAGCGAACGGCAACGTGCTAACAGCAGATAGCGAACGGCAACGTGCTAACACCAGCTAGCGAACGGCAACGTGCTAACAGCAGCTAGCGAACGACAACGTGCTAACAGCAGCTAGCGAACGACAACATGCTAACAGCAGCGTGCGAATATAAACGTGCTAACAGCAGCGAGCGAACGGCAGCGTGCTAACACCAGCTAGCGAACGGCAACGTGCTAACACCAGCTAGCGAACGGCAGCGTGCTAACACCAGCTAGCGAACGGCAACATGCTAACACCAGCTAGCGAACGGCAACATGCTAACACCAGCTAGCGAACGGCAGCGTGCTAACACCAGCTAGCGAACGGCAGCGTGCTAACACCAGCTAGCGAACGGCAACATGCTAACACCAGCTAGCGAACGGCAGCATGCTAACACCAGCTAGCGAACGGCAGCGTGCTAACACCAGCTAGCGAACGGCAGCGTGCTAACACCAGCTAGCGAACGGCAGCGTGCTAACACCAGCTAGCGAACGGCAGCGTGCTAACACCAGCTAGCGAACGGCAACGTGCTAACAGCAGCGTGCGAATGGCAGCGTGCTAACACCAGCTAGCGAACGGCAACATGCTAACACCAGCTAGCGAACGGCAGCGTGCTAACACCAGCTAGCGAACGGCAGCGTGCTAACACCAGCTAGCGAACGGCAACATGCTAACACCAGCTAGCGAACGGCAGCGTGCTAACACCAGCTAGCGAACGGCAACATGCTAACACCAGCTAGCGAACGGCAGCGTGCTAACACCAGCTAGCGAACGGCAACGTGCTAACAGCAGCGTGCGAATGGCAACGTGCTAACACCAGCTAGCAAACGGCAACGTGCTAACAGCAGCATGCGAACGACAACGTGCTAACAGCAGCTAGCGAACGACAACATGCTAACAGCAGCGTGCGAATATAAACGTGCTAACAGCAGCGAGCGAACGGCAGCGTGCTAATGTGCTAACGGCAACATGCTAACGACAGTGTGTAACAGCATCGTGTGAACAGCAGTGTGCTAATGGCAGCGTGCTAACGGCAACGTGCTAATAGTAACGTGCTAACAGCAGCGTGCGGACGGCAGCGTGCTAACGGCAACGTGTTAACAGCAGCGATCAAGATAAGCGATTTTTAGATTTAAAGAGTATTGAATACAGAGAGAAGTTGATTTGAAGTCGTATAGCTGCAGGATATCAATCCACTGCTTCATGTTGAGCTCTCGAGTTCACTCATGGCGGTTATTATTGGTGTGAATATTTTGTCTAACTTTTGCCAAGATATTCTGGCCATTAGCTATGGGGATATACGTATCCCGCGGAGATAAGACCTTGGGTACGAGGTTGGAGGATATACAATGTTTGAATTCATTCTCAAGAAAACGTAAAGAGAAAATGTTCACATTTCTTAACACTGGCTAAGTCGACCGAAATATTTTGTCGCAGGAATATGTTGCACATGCACTTTATAGAAGTTAGATGAAACAAGTATATTATTGCGTGCAGTGGGCCCTGTAGCTCAACAGCTAGATCTGGGTGGTAGGTTGCTGTTCTGAATGTGTGTGTTTAACTATTGCTGCCCAGAATGTTTGAGGGCTCTTCCTTTGATGAATAAAATCCGAAAATCGTCTTGTCTGAGACAGAATAAAGCAATATTAAAAGGACCGTTTTTGGCCAGCTCAGGCCGGAATGGGTTAATCACTTGTTATCTCATTGCTGCCTAAGATGGCCGGGGTTTTTCGCTGTGACGAGTAAAATAATCTGGCGTTAGACAGAGAAGAGTTTATTTTCTGATGGTTAATTATCTATTGTAGAAAATGAAAAAGAATTATTTTGTTTTGGAAAAGCAATCATTACACCAAAGAATAAAGGGTTGAAGAAAGTTGCTTCTTTTTTGAAATTTGAAAGATTATTTACGATTGAAAAGACTATTGGTGCTTATAGTTTTAGTGCCAAGGTAACTGTCTGTACTACTCTATATTATTACTTATTACTCGCAGTCAAAATGGAAATACCTTTCCGCTTCTGCAAACCGACATGCATTTCAATAATAACGTTTTCAAAAATACTGCGGCGGTTACAGAAGATCGTACTTACCGTAGAACTTACTGTATAAATAAATGAATTATAAGACAAATTTGTGAATTGAATTTTATTAAAAATAACTTGAATGGCAAAATTGTATAACAATTTTGAAAAACACAAGTTAAAAATTACATTGCAAAATTAACACCAATCTAGCAAATGATACAATAAGATATATAAAAGGTATAAAAATTAGAGAACAAATGTTAAAAACTTATCATCACAGCACATCCCACAGATGTATCTACCAACCGGGCAAAGTACTCCCTTTGTATAATACAATCGTTGAAAAAGGCTCGTCATCCATCTTTTCCGCGAGGCCAAACACATGAGAAAATTACAGCATTTCTGAAAGCGCTAGTGCAATAGACAGCTGATCAATCATCATAATATTATGGAAATCAACAACGGTTTACAGAAGCGAAAGTGCATGGGAAGGTGGTTCCATTTTTGACTGTAAAAACTCATTACGTTTATACATACATTGCGTTTTTTGTTTACTTGCTGAACTTTTAACGTGAAGAATGGGATCTTTATCACAGCAATGTGTTAGCAGCTTGTTTGTTCATGTTTTATTGACAAAGCAACAGATGAATTAAGTTGCATACGATTACAATGTCGTAGTTATACTTTTATGGTAAACAAATAGATTTTGAACGAACATGTCTATATATCATTTATCTCATGTGATTTAATTGTTCTGTTGCTTAGTTTAGGAAAGTTTTATATAAACACCTCAGGCCCCGTCCACGCATATCCGGATTTTTTTGAAAACACAAATGTTTTTTACGGCTTGGCCTTCCGTCCACACGTAAACGTTGAAACGGTCATCAAAAACGGAAGTTTTCGAAGACGTTTTCAAAAAGTTTTCAAAAAGAAGAAAGGAGAAGTTTTCAAAACGTTCTACTTTGAAGACCTCAAAGTAGAACTTTTTGAGAACGCCATTATCCAGTTCTCGCGTGGACGCGGAGTCTTTTTTAAAACGGAGAAAAAAAGATTCGTAGAAGTAACGTTTTCAAAACAAGACAAGGCTTCAGTCGATAAACAACAAACGTTGTGTGTCTATGTTTTGGAAGGAAATAAACATAATGTATCCACAAAGGATCGCCATCTGTATTGTGGATGTTAGTCAATTATTTAAAAGGGTAGTAAGATGGAAAAATCTTCCGTTCAATTTTGATTTTATCTAGAAGTACTTTCCGTATGCGGAAGTTTAGCATTCTTATTAAATCTCGTCATGTTGCGGAGATATTCAGGTTTTTGTAACATGCAAATAAGATGCCTTATGATGTTACCTACTCCACCCAGATCAAACAAACTTTTCCAAATGAGGAATATATCAAGCAATAACTGTGTACATTGCAATGTACCATTCGTATCAGAACAACTTCAAAGTTTCAATCTACGTATTATTTCCGTAGATACCCCCTCCTTTACGGAATTAGTGGAGTAGATGACGTCATAAGGTATCTTATTTGCATTTTTTTAAAACCAAAATATATTTGGAACAACATGAGAAATTAAACTTCTAAATAAAATCAAAATTGGGTTAGACAATTTTGGCGTCTCACTGCTCCTTTAAATTGTATGCAACAAACATAATCGGTAAACACCTTCATCAATAAAGGTGTGGTTTTTAAAATTGATTTATTGTAAATGTTTGATCGTTTTCAATTTATTTAGGGTGAACTAGTTGCTTCTATCATATCCAATTCTCTCCAGATCTGGTATTTTGCTGAACAAAAGTTAAAAAAGTAAGTAATTAGTTATACAATAATTAGGAAGTGAGAAAACTACAATGTTGTGTGTTCTTCACAATTGCCAGACAGTATTCTTTAATTTTGTTTGTTTATACAATAGATATCCTTCAAAGTCAGCTCTTGTTTCAGTTGCATTTCACCCGTTTGATCTTTGTTTGGCAACTGGACATGAAAATGGAAAAATTACAATTTGGTGAGTGGATTTAATGGCTAATTATTTAATATAATATACATTCTAAAGAAATATGGCATTTATTAAAATTCCGTTTGTTGCAGTGAGATAAAATTGTTATTTACTGACTGTGTATTTCGGACAAATATTTTTCTAAACAAACAAACAAACCGACTAAAACATTAAACAACAAGACGCGTGGGTCACGCGTTCACTCGGGCTACTGGTCCACGCAGCCTGAATCGAAGGCTGAATGTGGTGCATACTTCACACTGGTGAACATATTTACGATCACGACCATTGTCAGCCACATCTGATCGCTGTTTAACGACAAAGTCAGTCAGTCACTTTCAAAATCTACCAACAACGTGCAAAAACACCTTGATTAAAAGGCAAAGCTGTTCAACTTTTTGTCCAACTCCAAAAGCGAAACGAGCAAAGAACTTACAACATGCCTCACAGCCTCACTCAGTCCACTGAGTCACATGGCTATCAACTCACCGGAAGTATGGATATTAGCGGAAGTAAAAAGTGCAAAAATGCAAGATCGTGACACCCCAATCTCGTTCCCAGAGCCCACGTTCCCCACCCGGGAAACGAGAGACTCTGGGATAATCCGTTTCACATTGATATTTAATTGGCTGATGAACACAGTGAACTCTATATAACTCTTCTTCCGGATCACAAGAATCCTGTGATGGCGTGAACGGATTATCCCAGAGTCTCTCGTTTCCCGGGTGAGGAACGTGGAACGTGGTGTAGCCCGACCTGTCACATAATAAACTTATTACTCGGTTTGGTCTTAAAATGTATATATTCTACACTCGAATTTTCCTTCACCCAAAATCCTTAGAACATGCTATGTAATCGAGTAAAATGCCCAATATTACTTATAATATACCCAATTCTCTCCTGGCATTACCACCTTATTATATATACAGAATTCTCGATCAACGCCCTCCGTGGCTCAGTGGTCAGAGCATTGCACTAGAATCGCAAGGTCGTAGACGTTTGTCAAGGTCAAATACTCAGGGAATATTTCTGAGTTCTCCAGACAGGGATCGATTCTTCAATTTTCTAATGACCAATTAGACGTTCTAATTTGCATCCTTTAGCTCTCTACCGAGCCTCGGCTCAGAGGTCATAGCGTTTAACTGATCAAATACAATCATGCAAATGTTTATTTTATTTTCATTAAATTAGTTTTTACATGAATTCTGAGATCACGTGCGCAAGTAGCGAATTTAAAGACAGAGAAATTTTCTGCAGGATGGTCAATCTTACTTTCATGACTTCTTAATTGTCATGCAATGTTTTGATTTTAGGAAAAATCTTGGTATTGATTTAGAACCAATTTGTACTCAACTTCATTGGCATGCTCATCCTGTTGAAAGTCTAAAATTTAGTAATGATGGTAGGATTGTACTCTACTTTACATTTTAGTATACCAGTGAAATTTTTTTTTGCTCTTTGTACTTCATTTATAAATAACATTGAAAAAAGGACCTGTTTTATCTTTCAGGTGCGTATCTGTACTCTGGTGGAGAAGAGTCTGTTTTAGTTTTTTGGCAGTTTGAGACAGGACATAAACAGTTTAAACCTCGACTTGGTGCCCCTATTGTTCAAATTTGCAACAGTAAAGATGACACTGTTATTGCAATATGTCATGAAGATAATGGTAATAATTACAAGTAATATGGTAATAATTTTACTATATATAGTTAGGTCTGACAATAAATTGTCACTGCAATATGTCATGAGGATAATAGTAATGAATACAAATAATATGATAATAATTATACTAAAGGTTGTGATAATACTGTCATTACAATATGTCATGAAGATAATGGTAATATGTACAAATAACAGATTTAGGCTTACGCTGGCTTAAAAGTTTCTGAACGTGTAGTTAAGTGACCCAATGTTTCAACACTCCGATCTAGTGTCTTCATCGTTATCTGGATCGTTGTGAAGACAAGTCCCATATTTAAACATTAGATCAGATCAGAGTGTCGAAACGTTGGGTCATGAACAGTAACTTTTTAAGCTACGTTCAAAAAACGTTTAAGCCAGAGTAGAGTTAAACTATGTCTGATTCTTCACTTGGCTTATATGGTAATAATATACTATCTTTTGATAAAAGTAGCGTGCTGCGTAGGCAGTGTTGAAACAACAATCGAAATATAGTAAGGTTAGATATACTGCAGAAACATCTCTGTTTCGGCAGTATATCTAACCTTACTATATATTTCGATTATCTTTTGATAATACTGTCAATTGTTTGCAATATACTTCGTTGGAAGAAATGAGATGATAACCTTGCCTTGTGAGCCTCGTATCACTCATTCAAGCTGTATAAATTAATAACTTGAAATTATCTTTTTTAGTGATCAATATAGTTTCTGCAGTGGATTTGTCTGTTGTAAATGTTGTGCAAGGTCTTACAAAAGGTGAGTGTATTATTACGTGTGTTAGAATGCGTTTACACTAGAGGACTCAGACTGGATATAGACTGAGACTGGACTTGTAAAAGACTTACTGATTGCGTCCACACTAAGACCCCGTTTACACTAGAGCAAAAGTATCCGGATTCACATTGTTTTTTATTCCCGTGAGGATGAAAAGTGTTCTAACAGCTATAAAAGATTTGGATTAAATTGTTTTTTAGCAAACCATTTATACACTGGTCTTGTAGCAGATCCTTTGAGTAAATGTTTGGTTCTGAATAGTAAAGATGGAGTGTTGCAGTTTTACAGACCTGACTCAGATAGTTTGGCTTTTACAGTAAGTTTATGTCAAAATATTATCGCTTTCCATATACGGTAAGTAACACCTCCTTAGAATGTTAATTTGAAACGGAAATAAGGAATAATATAGTATATATATATCAAAGTTATTAATTTTCTAGTTCATACGTGTTGTCACCCAGCTAGGCCAATCTGTGTAAGATGACTTGGTATTGTTTCTGTGGTGAAATTCTAAATTGTTTAATAACTTAATTATTTAGTTAGATATTGTGGGACAGAATTATATTTCTAAACCGTGGAAAGATGAACCATTACAGATGACCATAGTGGAACAAGTTTCATTTTCAAAGAATGGCAGTTGGCTGGCTACGGTATGGAAGAATAGTTGTTAATAACGTTTGTTTCAGATTGTTTTTTTTCTTTAGAGCATTAACTGATTTAGGGGTTTGAAATAAACACTTGTTCCGTTCAGTTGCAGGTGTAAACAAGTAGCTAGAGTTCTGAGTTTCTTTGTTTTTCTTCGTGTTTTAAGGTGGAGAGAAGAGATGATGAAAAGACGACCCCAGAAATTCGTTTAAAGTTCTGGAAATTTAATAAAGAAACGCAAAGGTTAGTGATCAGAAATGTCTGAAGTTTGTTCTAGGAACATTCTGTTTTTCTATCTAAGGTTAGAAATTTCAAGGTAATAGTAAATATATGAAGCTTATTATACCATATATGGCACCCCTAAATCTTTAACAAAGACGAGCGTTGCCGTTCAGCTCAAAATTCTTAAATGCAAATTAATCCATATCCACAAAAGATACTCTAAATCGTTCTGTACATGCAATATCTTTAACGTGAAAAATGCAAGCTTTAGTTTGGGTTTTGAGGGACCTTTTTGTTTATACTAGTAAAATTATTAGGACAAAATATATATTTAAGTTCTGAGGTCTTTTCGTTCGTTTATAACTTGCAGTAAAATTAGCAGAACAAATGTTACTGTAAGTTTTAAGAGCTATATAACGTTTCCCGTTAAATCGTTAATGGCTTACAAACATTCTTGCTCGTTTTTGTCATGAATAGATATTAGAATGTAAGTATACATACAAGAAGTATTAACTGCCATGCATATTCAAGTCTTCAAAATAATTTCTGTTCACATATTTAAGAAGAAGCCTGTAAGTTGATCTCGTATAATGGCCATTAAGAGACTGCAGTTAATCTTTGTATTTTCTCATTTTCTTATTAGGCACGTGTTAAACACGTGCATTGACCCACCTCATGAAGGCAAAGTAGTCTCTGTAGGATTCCAACCTGGTTCGTTTGACGAGTTACGAGCCATGAGTGCTGCTGTGGATGGAAAGTTTAAGATCTGGATACTAAAAGAACAACAAGAAATTAAAGGTAAATGTGTTGCTTTGTTGATTAACTAGTTGAGTCTTTACCTGTGCTTGATTTGTATGTTGACTGACCCGAGTATTATATCATTGGCTCTGATATTTACAGTGAACTAGTAATTACCTGTGCTTGGTTTGTATGTTGACTGGCCCGAGTATTATATCATTGGCTCTGATATTTACAGTGAACTAGTTGATTCTTTGCCTGTGCTTGATTCTTATGTTGACTGACCCGAGTATTATATCATTGGCTCTGATATTTACAGTGACGCAAGCGCGGTGTGTAATTTGCCAACTGAAGACAAAGTTTATATATAAACCAACAACTTATTTTAGGTGTGAGAGAAGCATGGCAATGTCAGTCAGTTGGATATTTCAGAGATGAAGCCGTAGAGGATGCTGTTTTCTCTTCAGATGGATCTTTATTAGCTGTCGCTTATGGTCAGGTAAATCAACATTTCATTCCCTTTATGTTTTTTTATTTTATATCACGTTATTTCCTTTATTTATTTATTTATTTATTTATTTTGTCTATTATGTAGCCATAATTGCCCTTTATAGTTTATAGGCATCTGTTTTTCAAAAGGGTATATTACAAGTAATATTATATACTATAAAAAGGGTATATTACAAGTAATATTATATACTATAAAAAGGGTATATTACAAGTATTCAAAAGGCCGTGTTCTACCTCTTTTTTTGCTTTATTTTATTTTTACTTTATACCACGTTTTTTAACTCAGTGAACGTTTAAGTCTTCTTAAACTGAACATTTTAAAACGTTTAATTCTTTTCAGGTTGTTACGTTATGGGATCCTTGCACCAATGAACTTAAAACGACATTGTATTCTCCATTTCCGCAGACTATCAAGTAAGCTATGGAAATGTTAGTTTCTGTATAATCTCTAAAACTAAAAGTTAAGCTATGGAAATGTTAGTTTCTGTATAATCTCTAAAACTAAAAGTTAGTGTATGCTGTCGCGAGTTTCCAGAACAAAATAAAGATGTTTCAAGCAAAATTCCTTCATCAGAGTTAATTAAAAGACTGGGGGCTAATCATCCTTACTTGCAGCCAGCGGCTGAATTGCGAAGGACGCAGATCAACGTGGCCGTGTTGAGGCATATCAAAGGCGCTCCAGGCAGCCGCCATACGACACAGTTCAGACCACGGATATAGGTGTTGATTTTATAGAGGGAAGAAAACCCTTGAAGCACAGGAGAGATCAACTACAACTCTACTCACATGAGTTCCAAGCTAGACAACGGGGTCATTCCCAAGTGGTCACCCATCCAAGTACTAACCCCGCCTAACCAACAGCACACGCCACCCGTGCTCCCCAATTAATTCCTTCATTCATTCATTAATTATAATTAATTAATTAATTAATTATAGTTACATCAACTTCTTATCAATGGTAGAGCGTCTGGAAGGTTGTGGGTTCGAGTCCCTTCTAGAGCGCAGGGTTTTCTGAGTTGAAGTACTAAGTACTAACGAAAAGTTTAGTACAGCAAAAAACAAGCGAAACTTTAACTTCTTATCTTGCTAGATTTATAAAGTTTGGTGGACAGGCATGTTCTCATATTCTGTTGGCTTCTATAAAACAGAACTATCTTCTTGCGTGGAGCTTACTGTCTTGTACAGGTAGAATAATTACTAGGAATATTTTGGCATTTTCACTCAGTTTTATGACATGGTTAAGTTAGTGAAATATAGTCTCGTTCGGATCTTTAGATATAAATTTGTCATCCCGTGTAGTCAGGTCTAAGTGTCAAATGTACTGAGTAATTTATCGATATAAAGAGTGGTATTATATTAACTATAAACTTTTAGTATCAACCAACTAGCGTACTACTACAAATCCTGCATTCTGATTGGCTGATCAACTCACTGTCTTCATAGACCAGTAGTAGCGAGTGAGTCAATTTTTAAATGCAAACTAATGGCGGAAAACTCGCGTTTTTCTGAGGTTTCAGTTTGTTTCTTTCAAGTGATAGTTTATCCGACTAGTTGGTTTTTCGCGCTGGTCATTGTATGATTACTCGGGCTCGTTGTCTAATTGTACCCGACAACGACCTCCATCTTCTCTCCTCCGCAGAGGTTAAATTTCGGAGATTGGAGGTTTCGGGGGTCGTCGGAGATGCTCGGACGCGTCAGCTGGACATAAGTAGTGCGGGCAGCTGACGATTCGACGCATCTCCGACGATCCCCGACATAGCCGATCTCCGAAAGAACCTCTGTGGAGGAGAGAGACCTCCATCAGTTGGTTAGACCGCTTATGCATTCTCAGCCTAAAGGCCTTGAGTTGCCTTTTCCCCACTGTTCCCGCCTGGGTCTTAAAATATAAATTCAAATTACATTCACAAATGCATTGTGTGTTTCACTAATTTTAATTTGTCATCTTCAGATAATTACTGTTCCGTCGTTATCTATGCGTAATTTTTCGCCATGCAGTGTATGCGATTTTCTGTGTGTATATGTATGAAAAGTTGAGGGAATTATTTGGGGTTTTTTTTGTTTTAGTACTGTGGAGTGTTAAAGCTGATGTTCTAGCTATTCTTCCTGATCCATCAAGTCATTTGATGGCTGTGTTTATTTCAGTTTCAAACCGAAGAGTTCATCGTAAGTTAACTACTTCATGTAGGGTCCACATAATAGTTTGGGTTAGGTTTAGGCATGTATGCGGTTAGGGATAGGGATATATTAGGGCTAGCACTACCAGAAGCTACCACAAACCACTATACATATCTTATAATCACTGGATTATATGTGTGCAAACTATTATGTGGACCTTACATAAAGTACTTAAGAGACAACGCAGGCGCACCAAGGTTGGGTAGTGCCAAAGCGAGGCTTACGGTAAAATATGCTGACGTTGACTCGCATAAGCCTCATTGGTTTGTAAAACCCAGGGACGGGTTAGGTGGGTTAAAATATCTGAACAATGCGGTTAATGATTAAAAAGGTAAGCACCCACCCCAGTTTTTGCTCAAAAAGTTTGTCCATAAGTGTCTTATCAAAATTTGACTTACACTTTGCACTACTTGCTTGCTTGTAAACAATAAAACTTACATATTTTTTTTGTATTTTAAGCAATTATTTTTAATACTTTTAATGTATGAGAGGTAATATTGAAACGTTTTAGACGTCTTCATTTACACGTCCGCTATTTTGAATTTCTGTGTTGATTGGTCCCAGTCCCTGCATTATTTTAAATATTGATAATTGATTTAAATCAGTTATAATGTAATCAAGAATTATGATTAATAAGTCGAAAAACAAGAAGGTTCTTTTCTGGCTCTATCGAAGCTCATAATAGTTCACCATACTGTTTGTGAGTCAAAATGAAGCCAAGAGTAAACACTTTTCTTAAGGTCGCTAAAGTATGAATGACTGTGTTTTAGCATTACCCAAGGAAAGAATATTTGATAGATTATGATACACGATTTTTAAAACAACTCATGGTCGTTTGAGGGATGGCAGATGTTGTTAGCCGTGGTTGCTGTCTTTGTTTTTCAACGTAAACACTCCCAACCACGCTTAAACATTATGCATAAATTACTTAATGGCTGAGCTACCCATTGGTAATAGACCACAAGTGAGAGGGGGGGGGGGGTGAGTTTCCATGTGGAATGAAGTAGAAAAGTATTCAATTGGTAGAGTAAAAAAGTCATGCAACGCGTGACACCACACACCTCGTGAAAATCCAGCTTTGGATGCATGTTGCCAATAGTATTTCCTTTAAAATTAGCAATGAACATTTACTGAAGTAGTCATAATAATGAAACAAGTTGGTTTGTTAGATAAAGAAACTCGTATTCAAAATTATCATGCGTTATTTGCTCGCTTTCTTAAACGATTTTTTGTTTGATTGTATTTTAGTTTACATCTTTGATCCTCGTTCAGCAGTACCTCTTGCTATTCATCCGAATGCTTTGAGAAACGCATGTTTAGCATCTGCTGTTTTTCAACCAAATATGAAAGGATTGACTATATATGCCAAGAATTGCAACATAACAATGGCTAAACTATTTTATATGAATAAAAAGCAGGTTTGAATATTAATTTCATTAAGAATATCTTTATTTCCTGTGTAGAACTTAGATATTTTATTTTGCATTTATTGCATTCTTTATAACGTAGTATCTTGGTAACGTTGTAGGTGATGTTTACTATAGACGACCAAGAAACGGAAGACATGAGTTTAGTTGAGGTACACATTCATTGGTTAAGAAGTCTGTACTGTTGTACATAACATAACATATAAAGGTCTTTAATTAGAATACATCAAACGTGTATCTTTACAATCAAATTACTCCTATAAGGATTTTTCAATGTGGCCGTGTCGAGGCATATCAAAGGCGCTTTAAGCAGCCGCCATACGACACAGTTCAGACCACGGATCCCAGCTAAGCCCTAGGTGTTGATTTTACGGAGGGAGGAAAACCGGAGAATCAGGCAAAAAAAACTCGAAGCACAGGAGAGATCAACTAAACTCTGCTCACATGAGTCCCAAGCTCGAGAACGGGGTTGTTCCCTAACCCCGTCTGACCGGGCTTAACTATTGGTGAGAGGCAGCGCCCTAACAGCACACGCCATCCGTGCTCCCGCAAATAACATAACATAGCATAACATAAATTTATTCTCAAGTCACAAAATTGGCTTGAAGGAAAGTTGAGAGGTTAACCCTAGATAACATATTCTAATAAAATATTACATAAATCTAGTAAGTATTAATTTTTAAAAAGAATAGAAATCTAAACATTTAGACGTTTTAGACGGTGTAATATTTGTTTGATTAAAGTGCGCTCAACTGTGTTGCGTATATTAACTAACTTACTAACTAACTAACCAACCAATCAATCAATCAATCAAGTACCAAGGAAAATGTTTACTTATGCTTAAAAAATAGAAACCAAAAACATGTACCGCCTTGGTCCAAACTCTAAAGGTTAACACAAGACGAAAAGATAGATTTGCACGAAATTTGCAAACTACACAGCGAATTTTATGGAAATCTAGTATATTAAATTTGCACTGATTGCATTTTTGAATTTCCACAACTACAAGTGTGCAACAAGTTTGCGTATGAATTTGTCTTTTCGTTTTGTGTAACCCTATGATAAAATCTCTAAGATCTTAGATTATTGTCTTATTATCTTAGAAAACTAGTCCCAAACCAGAAGAATCAGAATTTTATCGAGTATTTGAAGCCGTTCATCAATCTGGTTAGTGGTAAAAAATCTTTTTGTTGTGTATTTGAATTTAATTCATGCTCTGGAAACTATTTTAAAATGCTTAAAAAATCAAAGAGCAAAAAACCAGCGTGAAAACCAGAAAATAAGATTAGTCAGGCTGAAATAAGATTAGTGAAATAAAAGTAGCGTGCTGCGTAGGCAGTGTAGAAACAACAGTCGAAATATAGTAAGGTTAGATATACTGCCGAAACAGAAAACAGAAACGTTTCGAGCGAAGGCCCTTCGTCAGAGAAAAACGTGGAAACGTATTCACGCGGCATATGTGTTCAAAGATTCTATTTTGAGTAAGCAGATTCAGAAGCATGCGCATGTTCAATTGTAGTTAGGCCATCGAAACCATGAATAGTTGAGAAACTTATAGACTAGCGTTAAACTATGTCGGATTCTTGCATGTTTGTGTTAGGATCCCGCCAGGCTTTATCAAAGCTCCTAATGAATTACTGTACTATTGGGGAGGGAGGCATACTTCAGAAATAAACATTTTGATGTATGTATAAAGTTCCACGAGGCTCTATCGAAGCTCCCAATGGTTTGCTGTACCATTTGTGAGTCAAAAAGAAGCCAAGAGAAATATATTTTCTTCAGGTCGCTAGATAACAGCAAACATTCTGTATTTAGCATCACCCAAGAAAAGAACAAACAACACGATGTTGGAAACGTTTCATAATTAAACAACTAGTTACTTTTCTTTTGCTCACGCTGCTAATGAGCATAAAATAACCATCTTGAATGTTTTTATGGTTTGAGATACTCAAAATCTAATAATAATAATTTGACAACAACATGTTAATTACTTCAATCAATTCCTTTCTTTTATCTGCAGCTTTGCAACCCGAAGTCCAAGTGTCTTCAATGGTTCACAGGGATACTTCATCAAAAGTTATTCGTGAGGTAAAAATCATCTCTGGAATTCATATTAAGACATTAACTGAGAGCGAGATCTGTAGGGGAAAATATCAAACCAAGATCTTGACATGCAGTACAAACCGAGACGCAGGTTTCTACAAAAAATACAAGAAGGTCTGATATTTTTCCGTATAGACCGAGTAAACGAGGTCAATAAATCGTTTATTATATGGCTATTCCAAGTTTTTATATACTTATTGTATCAAAGTTAGTGTGAAAACCTTCGAAATTTCCCGCCAACAAAATCAACATCCGGGACAGCGGTCCGAATACACATTTTTTACGGACCGTACGTTGACCAATCACAACTAAAAAAGTCATATAAAAAATGTATATTCTATAGTAATATATAAATACACATTATATAGAGAATAATACATGGATGTGCGGAAATATGAAATTTATTTCGAGTGTTCACCAGGATATCTCACGAGTGAGCGAAGCGAACGAGTGACATATCCTGTTCAACACGAGAAATAAATTTCATATTTCCGCACATCCATGTATTGTTCAAAAAAAAAATCAATAAAACACTCTATTTATATAATAAAATACATTATATAATAATTAAAACTTCAAACTAGCGTGCAAAATATAACTGTTGTACTCGTCGAGGTTATGTGTCAATAATTATAAGCATGTTCTACTTCAATAACCTTGTGGAAAATGGTAGGATTAGATAGGACTTTACCATATTTTCTTGTATTTTTTGTGCTTTTGTGATGTAATGTTTTCGATTTCTGAAGAAGGCTCTATCGAAGCTCCCAATGGTTTGCTGTACCATTTGTGAGTCACAAAGTAGCCAAGAGAAATATGTTTTCTTCAGGTCGCTAGATAACAGCAAACATTCTGTATTTAGCATCACCCAAGAAAAGAACAATAATAGTATAAATGTATAGTGGAACCAACCTCGTACCCAGGACCATTTGTAGGGAACTGGGCCAAGATGGCGAATAAAACAAAATGGCGGGAACAAATGGCCCTGGTGGAGGCTTGCTCAAAAAACTGGCGTTTTGAGCAGGTTCGTTCTTTGTCAGAAAGAAACGTGAAGTGAATTAAAACTCGTATATAGAATAATGATGTGTCAAAATAGCAATCCGATACTATCATGCGAAAAGAAATAATAATAATAATAATAATAAATAATAATAAATGATTATATACCTCGAGTGTTTAGCGCTTTTCTATTTTTTAAACAAAATTTCTTTTTTGTCTCTTTAGATGTTAAGTTCTCCTTCGCATGTTTTACCTCCTGTGTCAACATTGTGCGCAAAGTTTCTTCGTTCGCTTCTTGTCAGCAAAAATCCTGTCAGGTACAGTTTGAAACTGGGTTATTTTTAAAGTTATCTTTTTTTTTCCCTTTCATTTTATTTTATTTTCTTCCCTTCTTTTTTCTTCTCTTTTCTTTTTGATCGTTTGTTCGTTCGTTCACAAAACCAGCCATATAATACCTCAGGTTATGTTTGTTTTGTTTTCTTAAAGTCTTGAGCCCGTCACTGATGGATATGACAGTGATGAAGATGAAGATAAAGGTAAGAGGTTTTTGTAAGGGAAGCTTAATCTTTTCGCATCGCAGTCTTTCGTTGATGAAATGGTATTTGTAAAACGAGGTGAAGAAGTTTGCAGTACGGGATGTTGGTGGCACAGTGGTTAGCGCACGTGCCTTTCACCTCTGCGACCCGACTTCAATTCCTGCTCTCAGCAGTTATCTGATTGAAAATTTCAACTTGGCCGCATGTGAGAAGAGTGCTTCCAGTTTGACTCTGCCAAACATCGCAGGTTTCCTCCGTAGTAGGACTGGACTAGTGCATGAGGGATGGCCCTTACTGGACCTCTAGCTAGGGATAACAGTTTAGATATATAACTGATAGAGTTATCCAGTATAAATAAAATTAGTTTAGTTTAGTTTAGTTTAGTTTAGTTTAGTTTAGTTTAGTTTAGTTTAGTAAGAAACTTGCTTTAAGCTATTTTCCATTGGTCAGATATTTGGTTTTTATCGTAAAATTTGAATTTTCTCCGCAGATTTAAATACGGCTAACAATGTTTCAATGTCAGACGAGGATATTAATTCAGAATTGAATGAAGCTCAAATGGTATGTTCAAGTGAAGTTAACAGAAATGAGTGTGACAAGACGAAAGAACTTAATACGGAACGAACGTTAAATGAATTACGTCAACGAAACTTTGACTGGATGAAGGATCTATTTAATAACATGACTTAGAAATCTTTCTCGTATGATGTTAATAATTTTATACTTGCATGCATGTCAGAGATGGGTACACGTGTTGTACTATATTGTATATACTATATAATATACCATTTATTCTATTCTATTCTATTCTAGACACTAAATTGCCGGTTTTCAAATGACAATATATTCAAAACATGACGAAACTTCCGGAATTCATAGTTTCGTAAAGTAAAGCAACTTTATTAAATTAGGGTAACATATGATAGTATTTTAGGTACTGATAATCCAATATCTCTAACCCGTTGATCACAAATGGCACTAGTTGCTAGAACTAATAGGCAGTAATAGGGGAATTTCAGGGTATTGCGCACGCATCATTTTGCAAAGGAATTGGCGGGCTCCCCACAAAGTAAGCAATGGCAAACAGACTTGCTAGTGAGCCAACAGCAGCCGAATAACAGTGTTAAACATCCAGAAACTGTATCTATACTTTGTTGATTTTAAACAGTATGTTTACTCTGAGTGGAGTTTGCCAGTTTTTTTGAAAAATAATGTGCGCGCAACACCCTGGAACTCGCCTAGTAAGGAAACTATGGTGTTGATTTTGTGGAAGGTGTAAAATCAGTTAACTCGGAGAAAAAGCCTAGATGCACAGAGAGAAGCAACGACTGTAGTATACTCACATGATCACCCATCCGAATACTTAACCCGTCCGTACGACAGGGGTAGCGCGAAACTTATGACCTGCGGTATAATTGACTTCTGTGGTTGTACGCATGTGCAACTTGGTTCGGCCAGGGTTGTGTACGTTGCTTGTACCAGAAACTCGTTGTGCCCGTTTGAGCTGTATAACGCCAAGATACTGGAACATGCTTCTAATCGACTAATTATGCTCTCTTTCATCTGTAAATGTTCTAAAACATACCTTATATAACCATTTCATATTACATCAACATAATTTTAACCAATTTACTTCATTTCCTGAATTTATGAATCATCTTTTACCGTTTCATGCATTAAACTATATATGAAGGAATATTTTAGAATTATGCATGTAATTAGTCTGGCGTAACAGTTTAAATTGTATTTTTACGAAGCTCGATGTTCGCAGTGTTAATTCTCTTCGACGAAGTTTCGTTCCCACTTCCCAAGACATCATGCACTACTATGACCATTACCCAACCACATGCACATTTTCAGTTTACATAACATTGTATCTGCTTACACGTGTGCAAGAAAACACAAAAACCACTCGCATTCTCCGAGTTTGCAAACGCTACTTTCGAGCACTGAAAACATAGCCTACTTTAATTGGGTGCCAGAGACTCAAAGGTTTGAGGAGTGGGCCTCTGAAACACATGTTTCTTCTTTATTTATTTTCCCCCCTCGTTTTCTGGAAGTTATGTCTCGCTTTTCATGTGTAGTATCTTCACTGACAATACCCAGTTCTTGATTCATACTGCTCTCTCCTTGTTCTGATACGTTACCTTGGTAACACTCTGGTTCTACTGCGGTTGATCTTGCTACTTTCTTTACTCGGAAATGGACGCGCCAAGCAATCTTAAACACTGAGCTCGTGGCGACATAAATCAAAGGAAGAATTAATCCAAAAACGTAAATCATTAGCGTAGAAAAAAGACACACTCCTCGAGAAAGATAGACATGTGAAGCGTCCAAGGCAAACACGACGAATACTGGTATCCAACAAATGAAAAATGCTAAAGCAAGAACCAACATTGATTTGGCAGCACGTAATGTCTGTCTGAATTGTATTTCACTGCTAGTTTCTGTCTCTGCATGTTTAAGACGACGATGAGTTCGCAAAGCAATGTATAATCGAATTAAATAAACAACGGCAAAAATTAAAGGTGCTGCTAAGAACACGTAAACATATATCGCTGAGAAGGGACGACTAGCGTTGAAGTCGAGAAAACAGACGGCGTTTTTAGGAAGAAATGTATAATTTCCCCAGCCTAATAAAGGTGGAAAACTTATGAGCAGAGCAATAGCCCAGACGATTCCAATAGCAATACGACATCTTTTCTTGTTCCACGTTGCCAGATAATTACTCGGGTAAGCAAAAAGTTGATAACGAGAGAAACTAAAGAGTGCCAGTGTATTGACAATGACATTGGCCAGTACAGCGTTGATATATCCAGATAACTGACATACGGTATGGTTCATCATCCATTGGCCATTGGCCAAAACTGAGATAGTGAATGTCATACTCAAGGCAGTAGACACGAGATCGATGAGAATAAGATTAATAGTGAAGAGATTATGCCATGTACGAAGCAAAGGATTTTTCCAAACAATTGCACATGAAATAATATTTAAAGCAGCTGAAGCAACTGCAAGTAAGCTTACAAAACCAACTTCTAAAACCACTTGGTATTCTGGTCGAGATACAAGACTCATTTGATTTCTTGGAACTTTTGAAACACGCGATAAAAGTTTTAAATCTATACGAGTTGAGAACAAGGTTTTCTCAGCTCCACACACACGTATACATACAGGCTATAGTAGATTCCACATCACTTGCAAAGACACAATAACGACGATAGATTATCCAGAGATGTTGTGTATTTTAGCAACAAAAACGAATTATGGTTTCATTAGTGATGTTTGCTTTGAGTGACAAGTTGATACAGCTGCAATAAAGGCCTTTTCATTTTAGAAGACCACGTATAACTTATTGGAGTATTGGTTTGAAAAACAGTGAAACGTTCATTGTCACAGAAGATAATTAAACCCTGGTGTAATCAAGAGGTTTTTACGAATCTAATACTGCTATTCCCAGTTGACCGCGCCGCGCGCCGCTTTTTGACAGTTGTTTGACATCCGCTGAATAGCGTTGAAGCCGTTGGATGTTTTGATGTGGCGAGATGAAATTTCAGGGAAGTTCATCAAATTTTTTAAATATATCGATACAAAGGAATACATATTTAATGATCTGGTAAGAAATATTATTAAAAACTGTCCTTCTTTGGCACGTCTAACGGCGCAGACAATGCGAATGAGATACGCCGACGAGGATGGATATTTTGTCAACTCCAATGAAGACGACATCCATAACTTCGATGAGAATGCTTTCGCATTCAAAGTTTTTTGAAGAAAGGAATTACAAGAAAATTTCATTACGAGTCAATGAACTAGATTCACCAATTTGTCATCCAGCAGGAAAGAAAAGGAAAAGAACACGCAGCGAACATAAGAGAACATCAGAAGTATAGAAAGTCAATGATAAAATGGTATTTAATATCTTCATTGAAGCTATTTACACAAACTCTGTTAGTCATGTATTTTAGCCTGTATATATAACCATACGGTTATAACTATGGTATAACTTTTCTTCAAATTTTTGATAGAATACTAGTAACAAGACTACAATATTTGGTTTCCTTTAGATATATAAACATAAACTTGAATATTTTACAATGTGTAATTTGAACAGAGTGTTGCTTGTCAAGCTATAGTCCGTTATTTTATGTTCACAGTTTCCCTGTTATTAAATTTTTTTTTAAATTTAAACTTGAAGCGTTATTTTATACAAATATATATGACGTGTGATTGCAAAATCCTCGCACATCTTGAGCAGTTATGCAGGTGTCAATAGCTTCGTTTACAGCTATTTTGAGATCGTAGTGAACGACAGGAAGTAAATCAAAATTCAAAGCGTTCTTAACCTTGGAAAACACTTCTTCAGCTGGGTTGAGATCAGGAGAATAAACAGTAGTGTAAAGTAGAAATAATAGCAGCCGATTGATTACAAAAACAAATTATTGAAATAATGTACATATTGAATGACACTCCCGAAACGTGTATTTAGAACGCTCGAACAACTGTCAAAAAGCGGCGCGCGGCGCGGTCAACTGGAAATAGCAGTATCACATGCAAAACATACGCGTAAAACGCCAGCGGATGTACAATTGTACATGTTTCATAATGCAGCTACTGCCCTCATCGACGTTCATGTACAACTGAAAACGGTACAAATTTAAATAATTTCAGAAGTGTATTTTAACAATTGACATGAAAGTTAAAATTAAATAATTGTTGGTGGATTTTAATTTTAAAGAAAATAAAAGTATGGTTTAAACTTGGTAAACAGTGTTCGACAATTAAAAAACTGGGTTATTAAAAAATGTAAAATGTTAATGCGTTGAGCTCACCAAAACTACACGTATATAAATTGAACTAAAACCAAGATTATATTTTACTTTTTAACTAATTAAACAGGAATATTCAGCCTTTCTCGTCCTCAGTTGACATTCCAACCATGAATACCAAAATATTGGGACCAGTGTTGCGTCGTTAACGAGAACATTTTTAATTCGTAAAAAGCAGTTTAAAAAAACCCCAATAGAATCGTAAATATGGCACTGGAACGAAAGAGAACGATTCTTTATAATTGGAGCGAATTAAAACCAAATTGCGTGATATTGTTTGGGATTTGTCAAAATATGTACATGTCTTGTAAAGCATGATCAAAGTCGCATGAAGCAACCTGTCATGAAAAACGAGACACGGTGAGGCCACGCCCACAAGTTATAAAAGGCGGAAGAAACTGAAACACGCGTACCGCACGATTTAAGAAAGAAAAACGACAACAGTTCCTTATTTTTCTTAACGACATAAGAACAGAACAATCTGGAAATCAGACTGAACGACGGAACACTGCTCCCCCCCCCCCCAGCCTCGTAGTAATGGTTGTTTCGCGTTTGCACTTGTTATGAGATAGAACTGTCAGATAGTTTGGAATTTCACCGTGTGTGGGGGGGGGTGTTCCAATGTTGTAACTTGTTGAAAATTGGTTTAAAACTCCATTACTTCCCCTTAAGTTTTGATTTAATTCTTCAATGTTTAAGAAGTTTTATTTTATGAACTGTACTGGAATAAAAACCAGACGACTTCCATTCATTTATAGTTTGCTATCTTTCTTTATATTGTTTAAAATTACGAACTTTAACGAACTATGAAGTAACAAACGCATTTTAAAAATGCTTTTACAGTAGTTAACACTGTTTAAAATTACGAACTTTAATGAACAAGTATAGTAACAAACGCATTTAAAAAAAATGCTTTCTATCCAATACACTAACTAAAAATATTGCTGGCTTTAAATTTCGAATAACAAAACCTTTTTGATTTTTATGTTGAAAATTGAAGAGTAAAAGCAACAAACTTACTAAGATAATCCAAGTATAACTAGAACAATTTCTCTGGATAGTAACATTACCACAGTAGTTCCGTCAAATCTTATTTTCTGCATCTTGTTTCAACAGTTTTGGAATTTAGTGGTGTCGCAAGCTGGGTGAATATTATCAAATTACACTTTGCTACTACGACGGCGCTTAAAAATCAACAAATTCTATAACTGAAAGAAGTCACGGTTAACTGACGGCTTTTAT
Source organism: Paragorgia papillata (assembly GCA_035771165.1). Lineage (NCBI taxonomy): Eukaryota > Metazoa > Cnidaria > Anthozoa > Scleralcyonacea > Coralliidae > Paragorgia > Paragorgia papillata. The sequence goes on from JAWNZC010000265.1 coordinate 2,666,915, forward strand.
ATTTGATATTAGAAGTTAGTTTAATGACTTTTGAAACGTCCCACCAGTACTGCTAAAATGATGATTGTAGTGTGTTTGTATTTGGGATCAATGTCAAGGGACAGTTCTCATCTTTTGGTGAGTTGCCGTCGTCCTGAAAATGCTCTAAAGGCTGTTTTTCATATTACGTCCGCTTTGCTCGCGCGGGCTTTGAAAACGGGCTTATTCATTCTCTTTGTTTCATAACTAGAATTATTTTATTTGGAAGAGGTCGTCGTTGAAGTTGCCGTCGTAGATCTTAAGGTAAAGATTTTTTGCTTGTGACGTCAGATGTGTATTGTGCAAAAAAATGTCAAACATGACGAAAAATAGAATTTTTTATCGGAACTGGCGACGTTGTTGTTATTTCCAGAAATCGTTCTTATATGACTTGGTTTACATTAATAAGAATGTTTTTAAATCCAAAAGACATAATTATGATTTCTGTTGCCTTTAAAGAGTCAAATATTTTAACATTTAGACATTGCATTATCCGGGATATCCAAGAACGCAAATGACGATATACAGTCCATTAACCACGTGACAGGGGCAGTGCAGAGAACTGGTGAATGAATAATCTTCGGGTGACGAGACAATGAGGGATCATATATGATAAACTGGGTACAACAGGATAGCGAGGAATTAACTGGGAGATGATACGCCACTTCCGGTAGACCAGTTAGTAACGTTATGATTGGACTAGAAGGCAATGACGTCAGATCATCATCTTTCACTTTAGGTTCTCGCTGTAGAATCTTTCCTCCACCAAGTTTAATAAGATTTAATAAATCCACTTTTCCTGGAGTTGGAGGATTGAAAGATCCTCGAAGGTAAAAGCCACATCCATCAAACAGTCGAGGCAACTACACAAACCAGAGAGGAAAAACAGTTTTTAAAAATAATAACAATGTCAAAGTCTGCTCGATAATTGATAAAGGACTAGGGGCTAATCATCCTTACTTGCAGCCAGTGGCTGAATTGCGAAGGACGCAGATGAACGTGACCCAGCCAGTGGCTGAATTGCGAAGGACGCAGATGAACGTGACCGTGTCGAAGCATTAAAGGCGCTCCAAGCAGCTGTCATACGACACCGTTTAGATCACAGCTAAGATGCTCTCTCATCCGCAGAGGCTCGGGAGAAGACGCGCGATGAATGATGGGAAGAGGGAAAGACGTTCTCCGCGCGCTTTACGATTGCCCGCGCGCCTGCGACTAACCAGAATAATTAATAGAGGCCTCTCCGGAGGAGAGAGGCTAAGATGTAGGTGTTGCATAATTAATGTGAGGTGTTATAGCAGTGTCACTTTGGAATTAGAATAGCGTATTGTTCTTTGGTTTTGAATTATTATAATGGTGTGCTACCAAAATTTTATAAAACGGATACTAAGAGATTATTAACCGAGAACGAGGTCTGTACAGGGAAATATCAGACCAAGGTCTTGACAGTACGGAACGAGTCGCGGGCGAGCTTTGTACAAAAAGGCCATACAGACCGAGTAAACGAGGTTAATAAATGCTTTATTATATAGCTATTTCAAGTTTTTCGATACTTATTGCATCAAGACTAGTGTGAAAATCTTAGAAATTCACGCCAGCAAAATCAACATCCGGGACAGTAGTCCAGATACGCATTTTCACGGACTGTGCATTGACCAATCAGAATTCAGGAAATTACAAAGCCATATAAAAATAATCATTAGTCTTTTAGAAATGACATCATCTAACCAATTCCAACAAAAGCTCAACCTTATCTTGGATCAGTTCTCAAACACATCTACGTATTAGACGGAGGCAGAATAAAACTCCCAAATACCAAAAAAAAAAGACACAAAGGACATACTTGTTGTAACATATATTGTATCTGGCTTTCTTTGGTCCATTAAATGACTTTCCTGCAGTTCCTTGTGCTTCATAAACATCTTCGTTCAACCATTTACGGTTTCTAAGACAATCAGTAATCCCTAAAATATTCATAGAGAGATAAAGCGAGAAAGAAAGTTGTTAAACATCCCAAAAATCATCCCAGACAACTCCGTTGCTAGAAAAAAAATTGTACGGATCCTTATAAAGAGTCACTCTCAAACTTTTAAACGTGATTTGGACAAAGTAAAGAACCAACCTATCTTTATAAAAGAAGCGTGTATGTCAGCCGAATTACTTACACTCAAAACTAACAATCCATTTTCCAGTCAGGATTCCAGAAAAGTATTTTATTGTTCGAGGACAATAACCACTTTCGTTGACTGAAGTTACAATGTGAGTTACTGAAATTAAAAAAACAAACAAACAACATTTAAAATAAAGTCACGTAATGCACGTAACTAAGGAAAGCTTGACAAGCTAAAGAGGATTCTATTTCAGTCCTCAGAGAAACATGAAAATCATGAATTTTTTTCATCGTGTGTGTCTGAGGATGAAGAAGAATTTATTTGTGCCAATAATAAGATTTAAGTTACATATTACATTGCAACAGCAATGTACTCCAATGTACATCCTCCTGGGTAAGTGTTAATTCGTTGCAAGAAGATCTCGTGCACTTTAATTGGAAAAAACTCCAACCCCCCCCCCCCCCCCCCCCCCCCCCCCCCCCCCCCCACACACACACACCCTCCCCCGGTGTGGCTCGCTAGCTCAACAGCTAGACTAGAGCGGATATATTCCTGAACGCGTGAGTTCATGCAACTCCGCTCAAGTCAACAATTTTTCCCGTTGACTAATCGGCATTGTAAGTAAATCGTGAGATTTTTTTCTCCATGAAGAAAAGTGTTTGATGTAAGGATATGCGCTAACCTGATTCATTAAATTCACTGATGACAACTCCTCCCAAAACCTGGACGCATTTCTCCAATATTTCCTGCAATAAACAAAAGCAACTTAGCTTGACAATTTTACCTTAGTATGTTAACCCTCAAACCCTGGAGATCACGTGACAAAACATTGCAATATATTTGGAAAAGTTTGTCGTCAATCGAAAAGTCCAGTCTGTGCAAGCGAACTGTGAAAAGCAGACAAAGTATTTTACTCTTACCGAGTCTTTAGTCCCTACATCGTGCTAAAATCACCATTTTCTAAATGTATTAAAAAATTTCTTAACGTGCTCCCGCCAAAATCCAGCCTTTACCAGGGCGTTCTCGCTTCGCCGCATCTTCTCACGAAGGCCCTGGGAACGAGGTTGGTTACCCTTTTCATGCATGGTTTTTGAAGACACCTGTGTCCCCTTGACGAGTAATAGGGACTTTAAGATATACGACGCGGCCTTAAAAACGTTAAAAAGCAATGCATTTAAAAGAAGACATGCCGTATTTCATGCTTAAGCTTGTTTAAGGACTTTAGACGCTCCAGTTCTTGCTAAAATGGCTGTAGTGTCTGAGCTGAAGACAGCCCTCACGTCTCTGCGTGTTCGCGTCGTTCTGAAGACATGAAAATGCTGAGTGTGGCGTTTACAGAACGAGGACGGTATTCATATGCTCTTTGCAAATTACAAATTATTCATTCACTTTGTTTTCATTAAGAATTGTTGTTTTTTTAAGGCGCGTCAACGAGCTTGCCGCGTCGTGCATCTTAAAATCCCTAATAAGGCTAATAATAGATGCATGCATGCATGCATGGACGGATGAATGAAATGAAGTTTGAAATATTACATAGTATACAAAGTGTAATTTCAACACATCATGGAAGTTTCAATGTCCCCTCAAACTGTACCATGGCTACTCTCCACCAGTCTTTTCCAAAGTGGCCTATGAGGTCTAAACGGTCTAGTTTAACTGCAATTTTTTATTTTTTTAAAATTTATTTAATAAACGAAGTTTTCCCAAATGCAATATATAGAAGACCTTGCATGGTATGATGGTACAAGGTTGCTGTTCGACCTGCTTGTACAAAATATTTACACTAAATGTTTGATCTCCTACTATACAGTTAAAAATATCCAAGCTCACTACCAAAATACAAGCACAAAAATACAAGCACAACTCTGGTGTGAAAAACAAACGTCTTTTTTAAACTTACCCGATCACGTTTATTCAAAGCAGTCCCCAAGACGACTTTTGATATAGAATAAGAGTCGTTGGATTTCTAAGAGAAACAAACATTTCATTGAACAACAATTCCTGACATTTTTCTTTTCTTCTGGTCGAAAATTTCATCAATTTTTATTTCATATGGGTCATAAACAGGAACTTTTTAAAGTTACGTTCAAAAACTTTTAATTAAACTAAAGTAGTGTTAAGCAATGTCAGATTCTTCATCTGGCTGTGTTGGGAATTTATTTGTTCATGATAATTATAATATTCGCACAGCATACCTGTGCAATGGTGGAGCTATTATTTATATTTTCCAGATTCTTGTTCTTGCTTAATGACAACCCACGAGGAGACAATAGATTTTTCATGGTTTCCGTGGCAGCGTAATCTTTAGGTAACAAAGCTTGTTTATTTCTACAATCATAACATCAAAATGACCAGAAAAATAATGTCAAATAATAACGAAGGCGTTATAGTTTATAAATTAAAAAAACTTGAAAAAAAACATCGGCTACAGTAATTATAAACACGGGCGGACATTTTCTATTTCTTAAACAATATTATGTTCGGAATGCTGAAAAAACCCAACAATTTCTATACCAACGAGTTAGGGTACACTTGATGTGCGCATGTACAATGACCTGCAACTGTGGTCAATGACGTCATTTACCTTGCTGTTAAGGAGGCTCCTCTTTCTACGAGAAGTTTTACAACTTTCAATCGACCATTAGCAACAGCATCGTGAAGTGGAGTGTCGTTATCAAATCCAGGAGTATTTAACAACGCACCATGATTTAAAAATAATTCAACGATATTCACATGACCATGATTGCATGCTTCGTGCTGAAAAAAGAAAAATAAACAATTGTAAATTAAACAAGAAACACTGAATAGTTTTTCATCAGGTTTTTGGCGAGACGAGGAGTAAATATACGAGACACATTTAACATTAACGTACTTTAATATAACATTAAGAAATTTCTCAGGGAGCAATTCTTACCAATGGTGTCCATCCAGCATTGTCTTTGGCATTAGGATTGGCACCTTCTTTGATAAGCTGATGTGCTAAAACTAGGTCGCCCTATAATCAGCAAAGTACAGTGAGGCAGTATAAACACTTTTAGTATACACACTACATGATTTTTTTTAAATACGTGGGTCAGTAATTTACACTGAAAGTGGCTTGAATTTGACAAGCTATAAAATGTTTGTCCAGCAGTAATTACATTGTAAGGTTATTAAAATGATCAAAACATTTAGCCAGCATCCAAAGTCTTACCTGTACCGGTCCATGTGCGAGATCAACTGACAAGCTTGGACTGGTTATTGTGCCATTTTGTGTTGCAACAATGGACAGACATTGTTCTACAACACTCAGTTATTGTGCTATATTGGCAAGATGGTACAATGGCAAGTCCAAGCCTGACAACTGGTGAATTTGATAGACTTTCGTGAAGCTCAAATACTCAGAGAATGTTTCTGAGCCCCATACAGGGAGCAAACCTGTAACCTTCTGATGACCGGTCAGTCATCACTTCTTATGTCTAGATACTTAATTAATACGACCTCTTTACCTTGATTGCTGCCAAATGTAAAGATGTTTCTCCTTTCTTGTTTCGACAATTTTCTGATGGTGTATTATTTGCAACAGATGTTGTTTTCTTCAGCTTTGGTGGCGCTAACAGAGATAAAGTTTAATATAAGTAGAAAGCATAATATTTATTCTTAATCATAATGAAAGGGTAAGATTGTTGTTCTTGAGGTGGTATTGCTCGTTTGTATAAAAAAAAATCCATTTAATAGGAAAATTCAGGATCCTACCAAGATCCTGATGGATTCTACTAGAGTACTGCAGATAAGATCCTGCTTATGATTATTATCCTCTAATTCCCGAGTAGGGTCGGCCAACTAGGACCCTGGCCGGATCCTGTTCAAGATTTCTACCTGGGATAGCAAAGTTTGAATTTGAGACACTGAAATGACTTGGGCTCCTTAATTTTGACTATAGAAACAAGAAAATGTTCAGCATAAAGTTTTAACTTCTTTTTCTCGGGAGTCAGAAAGAATAAAACATCGTTTCCAATCTAAACTATATTACCTATGTACATTGTACAGTTTATGGTCTGATATATTATCTTGGATAACCGTTGCTAATTCTAGAGCTAATACCTGTACATGCGAAAAGTCCCGACTATATACTGGAAGGGATGCATTGATTAGATTAAAAACCAATGGAGGTGTACGCCTGGTCTGTTGGTAATTCTATAGTATAGATGACTATGCGAATCGCATGCCCTTTGCGCCGGCGATTGTTTCACTCAAATTTCATTACTATCTTTGTTTCTTAGCATTTATCAGTGTACCTACTGTGAATGTCTGAAGTTCTGGTCTAATTCTAACAATATACAGTACTATATTTCAACTTACTGCAATGAATTGAGCTGTCAGATGAATCATCCAAACATTCAATTTCTACCAGATACTGTTTGATGTCAGCTTTTCTTCGTCTCGCCTTTCTTCTCTTCACATTCAATTTACAATTTTCTTTTTCTTCTACAATTGTGGATTCCTTATAAACCTTGTCGTCAACTTTATTCACAACTCCAGAAGATATAGACTGTGGTTGTTTGCGTTTGTTGGTACGGGGGTTCAAACCTTTCTCACCAGAATTTGGTAGTTTGTCTTTCACATGTGTAAAAGATTCATTTCTTCTGCCTGGCTCAATTGTAGTGTCTATGTGCTTTTCATCCAGGCAAGAATCTTGATGATTTAACGTCTTTGTCTTGCTATCTGCTGGTTCATTTGTGTGTGTATTACGTTGACAATTTGAGCCTTGAATGTTGTTAGCTGTCTCCGATGTCTCGTCGGTAGTATCAACACACTTACCATTCAGACTGGTTGCTTGACATGTTGACTTATTTCTCAGCAAATATTGTTTGGTATTGGCGTGTTCTTGATGGGAATGTAATGTTTGTTTTCTTCCTGCAATTACCTTCTCTTTTTTGGAATCTTCCTTCTCTTCATTATTTGTCTTTTTACAGTTCATTTTATCACTTGATGAAGAGTACTTAGTTTGCACATGAATGGATTCTGTTGCTGGAGTGCAACTTGGGGGAAAATGATTTTTGGCTCGTGTTTTCTGGCGATGCAATGTTCGTTCCCTTCCTGTAACTACCATCCTTGAGTTTGAATCTTCCTTCTCTTGATTATTTGTCGGAGTTTTACAATTAATCTTTTCACGTGATGAAGAGTACTTAGTTTGCACATGAATGGATTCTGTCACTGGAGTGGAACTTGGGGATAAATGATCCAGTGAGTTAAATGTGATGGTATTTTCTGGTCGAGGAGATGCAGAATCAGGTTCTACGTCGGCTAGAAAAAGAAACCATTACTGTTCAGGCAGCAATAGGAAAGAAATGCGAAAATATGAAAAAAAAATTATTTCAATTTTGTAACAAATTGATCATTTTTTATTTATGCAAATAAAAAAAATCGAATTGAAATGTGTTTTCTTTCAACGTGAAAAATAAGATTTTTGCAGTTCAAATTACTTATTATAAAATATAAATATATCACCACATGAAGACCTTTCACGTTGTTTTGTTTTACGTGGTCAACTATTTCACCAAAATGGTGCATGCACAAAAACATGTACAAAAATACATGTACAAAAATGTTTTATAAGTTAGATATTTTTTTTATTTTATACCATTTGGAATGTAGAAAATCGGTAAATTACTTTAGATATCATAATTATTGTCACTGTGGGTTAAGAATATTTTAATCAATCAATCAATCATTTATTAATTCACGCCTGGCCGCAATATCGCGCACGCCTTGTCACGCGCTTTGAGTCATCGAGATGTGCATTTTCCCACGCGCCTCGTTTGTTATACAGCCTGCAACAATATATCAGTTTACTGCCAGGTCTAACAAAGTAACATCTTACAACGTAGTGGAACGTTTTATAGTATAGCGGAATATTTTACATCGTATTAACGTTTTATATAACGTGTTGCAATGTATCGGAACGTGTTGCAATGTATCGGAACGTGTTGCATTTAGTGGAACGTGTTGCAATGTAGCGGAACGTGTTGCAATGTAGCGGAACGTCTTGCAATGTATCGGAACGTGTTGCAATGTAGCGGAACGTGTTGCATTTAGTGGAACGTGTTGCAATGTATCGGAACGTGTTGCATTTAGTGGAACGTGTTGCAATGTATCGGAACGTGTTGTAACGCAGCGGAAAGTGTTACAATGTATCGGAAAGTGTTGCAATGTATCGGAACGTGTTCCAATATAGCGAAACGATATAGCGGAACCCAGCAATAATGTCTTATAACGCAGAATAATGTCTTGTATCACAGCATAATGTCTTATAACGCAGCATACGTCTTATACATGTATATTTAACCAGTAATCACAAAATGATTACTTTCATACAGTATTACACTCTGATACAAACCTCTCTTATTAGAACCAATGAGTAAGCGCAGTTTTAATGTCATAGCTACAGTGGTGCAAAGCTGATGGTTAGCTCTCAAATCTTTCAACCAAGAAAATACACCACACTCAGGACATTTTGAATCACCTCCTAATGTCTTCTCAATACATTTTCTGAAGACAATGAAAAAAATTTAATACTACATAATAGCAATGATAAAGTCAATGGGAAATCTCAAATCTATTTTATATATACCTACATTTCCTTCAAATTATCAGCTGAATTAGCATATAACTAAGTATCCAAAATTTTAAGATAACCTACTGCTTATTTGAAAATCTTAAATCCTTTAACCCCAACCCATTTAAAAATAAAACTTGATATTAAATTCGTGTTTTAGTACTAATGGTCGGTGTGATGTCATTTTGGGACCTTATATGAAACTTTACCCAAATTATCAAAGTAATATATAATTATTCATTGATATTTGCACCATTAGTTCAGTCAATGGTCCCAATGGTCTGAGGGTTCTCCCTTTAATTAATAATGAGTGAAATCGTCTGGTGTTACATGTACCAGTAGACAGAATAAAACAATAACTTGGGGTGTTTTTGGCTGGCTCAGACAGGAATGGATTAATCACTTGTTAACTGGCCATTACTGTCTGGGATGTGTAAGAGTTGTCTCCACTTCAAGCTGTTGTCCATGCTCATTGAAGCAATGAAAGTGTCATTCTGATTGGCTGAGTTACTGTACTCATTGTCACTGTCTATTGGTGATAGACCACTAGTAGTGAAAGAGTCAATTTACAGTACAAAGGCAAAAAATGACAGAAAACTTGTATTTTGTCAAGGTTTGAGATTAGTATTTTGTCCAACTACTGTAGTTGACAACTCACTCTCATTGTCTACAGTAAGAGCAATAATCAGCTCTGCTGCACCTCATTGACCAGCCTTGACTGGTGCTGTGCCTGGTGAAACAGACTCTTCACATCATATGCCCCTGGAGTAGAGTCTGATTAACAAGGTCATGCTCATCTACAATTGTATAGATGACCGAGTCTTGTTTGTGGGATAACTTTCCTAGTGCTTTAACTTTCAGAAACATGACAGGATTTGAAAAGCAGGGTGATACAAAAGTAATCACATGCTGATTCAAGTCACTGTGTCAGATTTAAATTATTAAAAGCAGCAGCTGGTTAGCGTATAAAGCTATAGCAGTAAACCATAGTCAATCGAGATATGGTCTGGAAACTCAGCTAAAGTCTTTGGTCTATCTTTTTGTTCGCCTTTATGCATTTTTGTGCACGGTGCACGGTCACTGAACACATTGTATTTTAGTATAATGAACGAATTGTCCAATAGCAATGTTTCAGTTCAATAACTCAACCGTGCTATTTAAATATTAATAAACCTAAAACAAAGGATGTGCACGGTGTAAGGTACAGTTCAACATAAAATCACAGCTCATTATAGGCGCTTTGAAGTTTGCCGAGTTTCTAGCCAATACCTCAATTGACTATGAGTAAACTCACTAGTGGGTTGGTTAGTCTATAAAGATACGTAGTAAACATGGTTACTGATTAGGATTTTTGTAGGGGTTTGTAGGTCATCAAAATAATTTCACTTGCATTGCGGCATTACAAATAATTGCTGGATTACTCAGGTATGGCAAACTGTAAAATTATCCAAATAATGAACGCCATATTAGAGCTACAAGTATGACCTGCTGTTTTGTTTGACACAAGATGACCTAGCTGGTTTATATAAGAACCGAAATGTTTACAACAATGTGCAGAGACCATGTGTCATAAATATAAGCAATTTATGAACTATTTGTCAACAAGTCTCTGAATTTTAAAACACATACTGAAACAAAGACACTGGTCATATTTATATCTGTGTATTGTGTAACATTTTATAATATACAGTATTAACATTTTACAATATACAGTAAAGGCAGTTTGGTTCAGCAATCACTCAGATCAGAGAGATTTCCAAAGACCAAAGCTGAAAGCAACAAGAAGGTTACAAGCGCTGTGTTTATAATAAAACAGTGCTGGTGTACCTGCAAAAATTATGATCACAATTCTCCAACGTGCATGGATCAGACAAATAATTCTCACTAAAATCAATAAAATTAATAATGAGCAGGGAAATATTTAAAACTATTTTGTCGAGTTCACAAAATATCATAAGTCGTCAGCAAATAATTTGCTTTGTTGATATGTAATCAGGTTCAAATTCAAAAATATATTTACCACAATCCACAAGTCAGTAGTTTCTCTAAGTCTGTTAATGCATCTCTTGTACAACTCCACTCCATATTTCATGAAATACTACAGTTTCAATGTCTTCCATAGATCATTGATCGTAAAATAAACTTTCAACAATAATCGAAGCACCTTGCCTTTGGCCAACATTATTTAATTTCCCGCCTTGATCGTAAAATCAGCGAATCAACGAATGACTGACTCCAGTTGACTGAGGGTAAAGATGGGGGTTTTTGGGGTTAATTAGGGTGTATAAGGATGTTTAGGCTTGTATAGGGTTGATTAGGCCTTAGGGTTGTTTAGGGATTTTTAAGGTTGTTTAGGGTTGTATAGTCTTGGTTAGGGTTTCTAGGGTTAATGTAATATAAAACTATATTGATTTCGAGGTTGATTTATATAATCTTTATTCACTCAATCACTCTGAAGACGTAGTAAATATATTTTTGTTGTTATGGATAGATTCTTCTGAAGATTTTGAGCTGACCTAATCTTGTTGTTTTAGGTTTGAATTTCTCGCTCCAAACATATCCCAGACTAATCCTAAATATCCTTAATGTCCATCTGTATCCTGCACATACTGCAAAGACTGCAAAAAATACAGTTGTGAATGATAGTACATATTTTGTACATTGCATTATCTTAAAACTACAGCTTTAACTTTGAAGTTAAACTGAACAGAGCCTGCAACAGGAAACTTTAAAATAGACTGAATTATTCGTAATAATATTGGTGATGTGCAAACTTGTATCCAGCAGCAAGACATTTTTATACTCTTCATGGCTAATACACAATGTACTAAAAGGCAGAGGAAAAGGACATTCTTATCAATATACAACATTCAGATTTAAGACATTATTTAAAACAAGATGCAATGGTCAAGCAGTGTGTGGAGGAATGCTTCATGATTCATATTTAAGTTTAAAACCATCTGCATCAAAGTTATCAAACAATGAACATTACCAAACTAATATATTTACAACTGTTAGATATTTTGGTACAAGAAAGTACAAACATGCATTGCATTCCAGTTCCTTTCTAATTCGAAGAAAAGAGGCTTTGATTTTGATTTTGTTGGGTAAGAAATTATAGTGTGTAACAAATTACTTAATTTATTATATACACTTAGAATGTCCAATCAGCGGCTAATTTGGTGCATGAAAATAAATAGCTAGGTGGTCACTAGTTAAATAGCTAGATGGTCACTAAAATTAGCTATAGGTGGTCACTAAATAGCTAGGTGCGGTCACTAAATAGCTATGTGCTTGCATAATAGAGGTGGTCACCAATAGCTATGTGCTTGCATAATAGCTAGGTGGTCACTAAATAGCTAAGTGGTCACTAAATAGCTAAGTGGTCACTAAATAGCTAGGTGGTCACTAAATAGCTAAGTGGTCACTAAATAGCTAAGTGGTCACTAAATAGCTAAGTGGTCACTAAATAGCTAAGTGGTCACTAAATAGCTAAGTGGTCACTAAATAGCTAGGTGGTCACTAAATAGCTAAGTGGTCACTAAATAGCTAAGTGGTCACTAAATAGCTGGGTGGTCACTAAATAGCTAGGTGGTCATTAAATAGCTAAGTGGTCACTAAATAGCTAGGTGGTCACTAAATAGCTAGATGTGGTTTCACAATATAGGTGGTCGCTAAATAGCTATGTGCTTGCATAATAGCTATCACTAAATAGCTAAGTGGTCACTAAATAGCTAGGTGGTCACTAATAGCTAAGTGGTCACTAAATAGCTAAGTGGTCACTAAATAGCTAGGTGGTCACTAAATAGCTAAGTGGTCACTAAATAGCTAAGTGGTCACTAAATAGCTATGTGGTCACTAAATAACCAAGTGGTCACTAAATAGCTAGGTGGTCACTAAATAGCTAAGTGGTCACTAAATAGCTAAGTGGTCACTAAATAGCTAGGTGGTCATTAAATAGCTAAGTGGTCACTAAATAGCTAAGTGGTCACTAAATAGCTAGGTGGTCACTAAATAGCTAAGTGGTCACTAAATAGCTAGGTGGTCACTAAATAGCTAAGTGGTCACTAAATAGCTAGGTGGTCATTAAATAGCTAAGTGGTCACTAAATAGCTAGGTGGTCACTAAATAGCTAAGTGGTCACTAAATAGCTAGGTGGTCACTAAATAGCTAGGTGGTCACTAAATAGCTAGGTGGTCATTAAATAGCTAAGTGGTCACTAAATAGCTAGGTGGTCACTAAATAGCTAGATGTGGTTTCACAATATAGGTGGTCACTAAATAGCTATGGGCTTGCATAATAGCAGTAGTTTTTTCTAAAGCAGGTGGACTTCACTTAATATAATAAACGTCTATATCAGATTTTAAAGCATTTCAGAAGGGGGCCATCTGGTCCTAGTAGTAGATGCCTGGGTAGGCATTCTGAAAGAGGAGGGGGGGGGGGGGGATCTGGTTCTGTTACACTGGTAATGATGTAATACCAGTCTGAAAAATATATATTAAAACATTTAGGTATAACTGGGGGAGTGGTTTATGGCTGGAACAAGAAAATTGAAAGTGATAAATTTGATAGAAAAATGCACGAAATTAATGAAATTATTAAAAAAGCCCAGGTATGGTAGAATTATTTACAACTCAACTTCTGTAACGTACTAGTCATAAAATTACGAAAAACCAAAGCCAGCCAATAAATTTAAAGTAATGGGCAAAGAAATATAGACATGTGCACACGATAAGATCGATTTTGCAGGGAGGAGAATTGTTTACACACAAGGAGAAAAGCTTAGTTTCCTTTTGACACACATACAGGAGAACCAACAACTCTTATAAAGCAAAGATGAAAAGGTGGACTGGTAAACTGCTGAGATTAGTTGAACAAAATACTGAAGTTTCAAGCCGAGCCTTTACGCGATCAATACAGTGCTGATGAGTGAGGCATGCGATCGCATTTTAAGATCGATTGTCTAAAAGATTTACCGAGCGCAAGCTCTAGCGAAACTGGTTAATGGCCAATATATTTTTGTCTTTCAGTCCACAGGGTCGAGGAAGTCACTTATATTTCAGTCAGCTTCTATGGTTTTTGATATTGTAAAATTAATTTATGACCGGGACCCGAGATACGGCTGGAAATCGAACCTACAGTTTACCACTTTTTCACTTTGCTCTATGAACAATTAAAATAATGAAAAATTATGGCTTTGACACGCCTTTCACATCTTATTTCGTTTTTGAGTTATTAATCTTGTAATCGGAGCTATGATGCATGTTGTAAGTCGAGGTCCCTTACAAGGTTGTTCTCCTAAGATCGAATTGTTGATTTTACGAAAGGGAGAAAACCAGAAAACCCGGAGAAAAACCCTCGAAGCACAGGAGAGATTTATTTATTTATTTATTACTAAAAATGTCTAATAATCTAAAATGGCTATGGTACAACTAATATATAAAATTCTTGACTTGTGCATAAAGTTCTAAAATTAACTTAACTATATAACTAACTAACTAACTAACTAACTAACTAACTAACTAACTAACTAACTAACTAACTAACTAACTAACAAACTAACTATTTACAAGTAAAATCAATAAAAGAGCTATAACTTTCAACGTATATATATATACATGTATCAATTTAAATTTAATTTTGTGGCAAGGTATTCCACATCATGGCACCTCGATAACAAAAAGTTCTTTTCAAAGCGTTTGTGTTTGGTTTAGGGAGATACAATTTACTATTGTTGCTCCTTAAATCATAGCAATCTCGATCTGTTAAACTAAATAAATGACTTAGTTTTGAGTTTCCAGAGCTGCTCATCCCTCCTACATTGTAATGTGTTCCAGCCGATTTTTGTTAAAGAGATCAACTACCATAACTCTACCCATGCACATGAGTTCCAAACTCAAGTTGTCCCAAGCGCGGTCACCCATCCAGTTGGGCTTAACTTTGGATCGCAGTGGTGAGAGGCAACTCTTCACCACCCGTTTAATTGTACTTTTGAAATATTTTTTACAGAGTCTAGATCTTGGTGCCAATGAGAAAGAAATGGGAATAAAATTGTATAAAGTAGCATTAGAACAAGTCAAAATAGAAATTGATTCTGAACAATCTTCTCAGTCAAGAATGTCTGCATTAACAACAAAATTTGTGTTTATTATTGATCAGGTACAGTCGTTAACGTTTCCTCTAGCTTGACTAAGTGGTGGTATTAGGGGTTAGGGCTTGGCTCCTCATAAACGAACTGGAAATGTCGTCCTGAACGAGTACGTTGCAATTTTCCCGCAACATGCGCAGTTAGCGTACGCAGAATGATATCTACACACGTAAAAATCTCACAGCTTGTCAACGGGATGTGTTCGCAACAGGCTTGTAGCAAGGCTGTTAACAAGTTGTAACAATGCTGTTCATTCAAGAAGCTGCTACAACCTTGTTGGCATCAATCTGTTAACAACTTGTTAAGGGCAGAGCGGTAACAGGTTGTTGGAACAACTTGTCATCAGTCTGTTGGAGTCATCAGCCTTGTTACAAGTTGTCAACAACCTGTTACAGACATGTTAACAGACTGGGACAGCCAGCGAACACATGATGATGACAGCCTGTTGAACAGCCTTGTAACAACTTGCTGGCAGGTATGTAACAGCTTGCGCGTTTTTACGTGTGTAGTCTTCGTCTTCGTCGGCTCGTCCTCGATCTAAACCTCCTTAATAATTATTATATAATTAATTCTTTGAAAGTTTTCATGGCGATAATGTAATATAGATCATACGTTTTGTGGAAACACCATGTATAATTTTTATTTTCTAAGCTTTCGGATTAAATAAGTATCTAATAATAAGTTTCCACCAAACTTATCTATATTAATTATTATATACTTCACCATTGGTTCATTTATGAAACACGAAATCAAATGTTTCTCGCTGGTGCATTATTTACGGCACGCGTACATTTGTTTGTGCATGTAAATAGACCATTTCGACGATGACGTGAGATGGCGTTGGGTGACTACAACTACCAGAATGCTTTGCCAGTATTCTAGGGTTTCGGCTAAAAGGGATGACTCAAGAGAACCTGTCCAGTCCTTTCGCGGCTTTTCCAAAATATGTCGTCAAATTTGTTGTTTCCAAATTTGTCGTCCACTTTCAGCGAGTCTCAAGATTGTAGCAATGTTTTCGATACCCTAAGTTCCACAACATAACCAACACACTAATCTGAAATATGGTTTACCGCCCAACTTTTTGGAAAAACATTTCACGACATATTTTGGAAAAGCTGCGAAAGGACTGGACGGCTCCCTTTGAGTGATCCCTTTTAGCCGAAACCCTAGAATACTGGCATTCTGGTAGTTGTAGTCACCCAATTGAAATATAATACGTATAACTCCGTGTTCTAATTTTAACAGCTGGCCAATCTAATGCATGGTGTTAACAAACTGGAGGAAGCTGTAGAATATTATAAACAGACATTGCAGGCATTGATAGCTCATGGTACAAGTCGGGTACTGTGCTCTTTCATTAATATATTTTAAGTTCAAGTATGGTTAATACTGAAGTATCAAACAGAACGAACGAACGAACGAACGAACGAACGAACGAACGCACGCACGCACGAACGAACGAACGCACGAACGAACGTGGAGTGGGAGTGGGAGCTAATCAACCTTACTTGCAGCCAGTGGCTGAATTAAGAAGGACACAGATCAACGTGGCCGTGTTGAGGCATATCAAAGGCAATCCAGGCATGCAGCCGACATACGACACAGTTCAGACCAGGGATCACAGCTACTGGATGTAGGTGTTGATTTTACAGAGGGAGGAAAATCGGAGAACCCGGCGAAAAACCATCGAAGCACAGGAGGTCATTCCCAAGTGGTCATCCATCCAAGTACTAACCCCGTCTAACCGGGCTTAACTTTTGGTGAGAGGTAGCGCGCTAACAGCACACGCCACCCGTGCTCCCCGCGAGCGATGAATGAAAAAAAAGGATGAAAGATAAGAAGGTAAAGATAAATAAAAATAGGAGAGGAGAGGAGAAATAAAAGGAGACAAAGGGATAAGGGGAAAACAATTATGGAGATGAAATAAATGTATGAAAACTGCATGGGGATACATACACTGGATAAGGAAAATAAATATGAGAAAAATTAAGGAAGTATAGTATATATTCTACTTATTTTTTGAAAGCAGTTATCTTTGTTTTTAAATTAGTATTAATATTTTAGTGATTCAAAAACTGTTAAGTTTTATATATTAAAAACATTTTTTGTGGCAGGAGGATGACGCTGTAATTGAGATTTCTTTAAAGTTGGCAAGTATTTATGCCGAACAAGGCAGGTACTGTATCTTTTTTTGTGATCGAGTTCTTCGAAATATCTTCTCAGAAAAATTTCTCATTTTAAAAATGATCTCTAGGCATGAACTTGCAGAAACTGGTTTTTCCTGGTGTGTTGAAACTGCAAGAAAAAAAGTCAACGAAACTGAAAAGCTAAATATGAACAGGTACTTTCAACCAGTTTTTGCTCTAGTTACAATAAATTATAATGTTATTGACCAAACAGGAGATCCATGTTTATCATCAGAAGTGTGACCTCGTGCCCAGGGTATTTTACCTATAGCATCAGCTGGTCGATTCTATAATTTGATTGGCCTGTTTAAAAACTCAATTCTGCTAAGGTATAATATATTCACATATCCAGTTGTTCAGGTTTCAACAATATTTAAGATACAGTAAAAACCCACGTATGAGAACCTAGATTTTTCCAAGTTATAAAGAGTATTATATCTGAATGACATTGCCAGTTTCATTACTTTGTAGACATGACATTTGCCAATTTCATTACTTTGTCGAGCTTATTTTCTTTGATTTATGAATTTTTAGTTTTGATTCTATTTGTTAAAATAAGAACCTGCTTTGAAATTTTAGCTTAAAACAGGTTCTTATGTAAAGGGATCTAAATGGAAAATCTTAGCCTAACAGGTTCTTAAAATCTAGGTTCTTATACGCGGGTTTTTACTGTATAAGCTGTTTAAGCTGAGGAAAAAATCGATCGGAAAGTTTATGTATTAAAAATCAGAACGAATTTTTATCCGATTTACATCACCTGATTAAATTTGAAGTTTTTTGAAATTAAAAGAATCTTAGGTAGTTTCAACGTAAAAGTTGCTCAAAAACCTTTCTTAACGCTAGGTCATATTTTTGCAAGACCTAAGGACCGTATTGTGATCGAAAGAACAGAGAAAAGATGCTATTTATTCCATTCCGCGCAATGACTGTAATCAGGAGTACATCGGCCAGACAAAACGTCAGTTTGGCACGCGTTTAAAAGACCACCAAAAAGCGGTTTTCTTTTCAAAAAAGGAAAATTCTGCTTTGTCGGAGCACGCGTGCAAAACCAACCATGAGATTGCGTGGGATAATTCAAATATCACTACCAATCTACGGCACAGCAATAGCGCCCACGCTCCATTAAGCCTGGTTTCCATATAGCCGTAAGAGCCGGCGGCATGGCTGCGGCAAGGAGCAATGGTCCAATCGCATACAGCTTTTTATTGCTGGCTAATTCAACACTGTCTATGATTGGACCATCGCCCCTTGCCGCAGCCATGCCGCCGGCTCTTACGGCTATATGGAAACCAGGCTTTAAATCGCGATGACGGCGGTCTGGTCACGTCATCAATGGTTCTATGAGAGTATAAATATTCTTCAACGATCACCCCTGATGAAGACACTAGATCGGAGTGTCGAAATGTTGGGTCATGAACAGTAACTTTTTAAGCTACGTTCAAAAAACGTTTAAGCCAGAGTAGTTATGTCTGATATAATTTGTTGTAATCTTGGTCTACTATAGTTATGGCACTGGGAGTGGTGTTATAACAAATCATTTTCTTGTTTATGGTTATTTAGTTCTACCCTTCTTGGAATTTGTCTTGAAAGTTACGGCAAGTATCTTCTATCAAGAAAGAATGTCTACAAAGCAATTACGTTGTTCTCTGAATCTCTGGTAATTGCAAGAAAAGTTTTTGGAGAAAAACATGAACAGGTACAAACTATACATAGCACAATCAGATACCACATTAAAAGTGCAAAATATATGAAAATATCTTAACGATTTCCTGTCCAAATTGGTATTTAGTATTTCATTATGGCTAAATTATACAGGGCCCCCATTGATATCAGCCATAGAGCTGAAGGGGTTAGCGTGACTAAATAAAGTTTACCTCACCTTACCTTACCTCACCTCACCTCACCTCACCTCACCTCACCTCACCTCACCTCGCCTCACCCCACCTCGCCTCACCTCACCTCACCTCACCTCACCTCACCTCACCTCACCTCACCTCACCTCACCTCGCCTCGCCTCGCCTCGCCTCGCCTCGCCTCGCCTCGCCTCGCCTCACCTCACCTCACCTCACCTCACCTCACCTCACCTTACCTAACGCCGGACCATTTATATTCACCTCTGGAGAAGCTCTCCGACAGAAATCAATGAAAATGAAAATCAGGTTTTTTGATGGAAAGTGTGTTCCCCCGTTGAAATACTGCAAGTTTGAAAAGGAGCTTTATTAAACCCAACAGCAACTGAACCCTTAGGGTTTTATCTCTTTCTCGTCGGTGAGGTTTCCCTGTGACGAGTAAAATTGTCTTGCGTTAGCAACAGTAAAAATACAAAACTTGAGAGTCGTAAGGCGTTCACTTGCGCTACTGGCAAGTACGCGGAGCCTGAATCGAAGGCTGAATATGGTGCATACTTCACACTGGTAAACATATTTACGATCAAGACAGTTGTCAGCCACATCTGTTTACTGTTAAACTACAAAGTCAGCCAGTTACTTTCAAAATCTACCAGCAACGTGTAAGATCACCTTGATTAAAAGGCAAAGCTGTTCAACTTTTTGTTCAACTCCAAAAGCGAAAGGAGCAAAGAACTTACAACATGCCTCATCACACGGCTAACAACTCACTGGAATAGTAAGCATAAATAGTAGCGGAAGTAAAATGTGCAAAAATGCAATTTTGTGACATCGAAAAAATAATAATAATAAGACAAACACAGAAACTGAGGCGAAACCTACACTCGGCCTACCATAGGTAACCCGAATAATTAAAAGAGTTTTTTTATAAAATGTGTGTAAACTTTCGAACATTCCACAATAGCGCACGCAACAGATAAGTAAGTAGCTCCCCTCCGCCCACCTTCATTCAATAGACCCTTATTGAGAAGCCAGCTTGAGGGAGGGGGGGGGGGAGTATTTTGTAGTTTCACTACAGTGATATTATATTATGCCGACAATATCCATTAAACAGAAAACAAATGCGCTGTGCAGTTGTTATATATTACAACATTAAATTTAAAATTTCAGTTGTTTTTGCTGTACAAGCTGTCGTGAGTGGTTAAATTCAGAAAATTCCAGACGGGACTCGAACCCACGACCTTTCGAGCACTAGCTAGACGCTCTAACCATTGAGTCCAATCCAGAGTTTTCTGAGTAAAAGCCAAAACAACTGAAAGTTTACCACTACAGACTTCCAGCTGAAAGCCCTATACTAGTCTAGTAAATGTTCTTATATCTTCTTTAAGGTTGCGTTGTTGCTTAATAATTTGGGAGTTGCCTACTTTGAAACTGGTCAGCTGGAACTTTCCAAAACATTTATCAGCGAAGCTATAAATCTTTCAACAGAGGAAAAGTACGGTGACATTTGGTCATTTCATTTGAACCTTGGAAATGTTTTAAGCCAGACAGGTAAATGTAATTTATTTTATAACTCTTGGCTTAAACTATAGTCTGTGGTTAAAATCTAAAAAATAAATAAATAAAAAGGTTAAACATATTAATCAGCTTAATTACAGTGAATTGCACTGTACTGTGGCTTCCTAACAAAGTTTTGATTAAAAGTTATAAGCCAATCAGCAAACCCATATTTCACTGAAAACACTTTTAATGCATACTCTCATACTTTGAGGTGTGGATATTAAATACCAAAAAAGATATGGCGTCTTGTACATTTAACCACAATCCTTCGCGCAAATTAAATATTGTTTCTTTTAGAATAATCGGAAGATAGGGTTTTAAATGTGCAAACTTTGGTAGGAATGAAGTTCTTGCTTACATAATCCATGTTAGCATCTTTTTCGGTACCGTCAATTGTGTTTGTATGCCGGCATTTATGCTTCCCGCATTCTCGTCCCAAAATGATTCTATTAATTTTATTACTGTTAGTCTGTTACAACCTTTTTTCAGGTGAGATTTTTAATGACGTTTTACGTTTAACAACGAAATAATGACGTTTTGAGCGGAGCTCTTCATCAGACTAAAATGAGATGAAACCAAAACAAAACAAAACAAAACTTAAAAAACCAAAAAAAACCCAGACATGCTTATATATATATTTATAAAATAGGATGCGTCTTACACACGCTGTGATTGGTCATTTACCGTGTTTATATCACGGCACATTTTTTGCTCGCCTACGGCTCGGGTTCACATAAACTTTCGAATTCTCCCAACTCACTCTCGTGTTTGCATCAGGCTATATAAACACGGGCGGCCATTTTCTATTTCTTAAATATATATATATATACAGTAGTTAGAATTATCCAAAGCATATCAAACGCAGTATAAGAATACATTTAACGTGAGCGACATCTTTCTACAGCTCATCAGTGTAGCTTGGAACCCATCTAGATGTGAGAACGCCATTTTATATATCCCCCATATATATATATATATATAGCTGACGTAGGTTGAAAGTAGCAAATCAAATTGCTTGGTTCTTGGAATTTAACTCTAAGTTGTACAAATTATAAAGTGAGTTACGTTGTTTACTTTTTGTTTCCTGATATATTCTATAGGAGACATAGAAGAAGCAAAGCGTGAATACAATCAAGCATTGGAGCATTGTCAAAGTGAAACTATCAAACATGACATCACAGATCAATTGCTGAAACTTTCTTGAATATGCTGCATCATGATCTAAATATAACGTCAAATTTCAGGAATATATCTTACAAAATTTATGAACTTCTCAATATGTTTGAAAATGAAATGAGAATGTATTATAGAACTTTATTTAAAATACATTATACTAAATTATGTTGCAAGTTTAGTGTACTTAAACAAGTTTAATTGAGACGTAAGTTGAACTATCGTTAAACAAAATAGATAGAACGTTCTAGACCGCGCAATTGTACTACAATCAATGACCAAACACCTTGGGACACTCGACGTAATATTTCTCAAGCTCATTAATAATTCATGAGCTAATTAACCAATCAGAGAAAAATATTTGGTCATGTGTATGAGTTTTGAAACCTGGTAAAGGTCGCGCTAACTGAAATTATAATTAAGAAATCAGATAATAAACGGCGCAAACAAAGAACCTTTTATTACCACATTTCTTAATTATAAATTCAACGTGAAACCATTGTCTAATCCAACATGCACCAATATAATCCCTCTACTATAATTGACGATTGAGAAGCTATTTCATAAACTCGTGTATCGTGTTTTACCAGGGGTTGGAAACACTCGAGAACAACAAAAATCACTCGGCCTATTACCTCGTGATTTTCATTATCCTTTCATGTTTTACAAACACTCGAGAACAATGAAAATTACTCGGTTAACTGCCTCTTGATTTTCCTTGTCCTCTTATGCAAGTGTTTGATCACATATCCAAACTCCGTCTCGGCACTGAAATGAATTTGAGAAATGTTCGTCGTTGACTAGAACTGCACAAACAGCGTATCAAATGGAGTGGCAACGAGATGACCAACATTAAATAGGGGGCGGGGTGTGTGTGACATGCAAGTATCAGGATTGTGTACGATAAATTCAAAGTGTCATAAGAGTTTTATCGTTGTAGTAACATAACGTAGTCTTGCACGAACCCTGATGCTGATAGTCTGAGTGCAAAACTAGAATTGGCGGGAATAATACCAGAAGATTGCTAAAACCTTGAGACTCACTGAAGCTTGATGACATATTTGGAAAAACAAATTTGACGACATATTAGTCCTTTTAAGTCATATTCCTTTTAGCGACGATCATTCAAAATCCTTTTACGTCGATTTTTTTTCTTCCACCTGCAGTATAAAACGTCTATTACGTTGTCATGGTACCACTTAATCCTTCTCCATCACGATTGTAAATAGTTGATAAAATGATATAAAATATTTCTAAATAGGCGACGAAAACACACAATACAATATTTACGTAATATATCAACAACGAGTTCGAGTGTTTCATCAGGGGGGGGCGTGATCAGGGGATCCAAACACGAGAAAACATGAAGAAAGCACGAGGCCCAAGGCCTAGTGGTTTTACTGTTTTCGTCTAATATCTTGGGCTTTACTACATGGAGTATCCAACTTCAATCAGGTGATTGAATGAACTATTGTAATTGGCTGATTATCTCATTAATTATTACTATATGAGAGCTTTGTTAACAAATTCCGTTTGACAAAAAAAATTGTCAAAAAAGTTGAAAATTAGGAATGTGGCATTCTTATAGTTGGGAGGGAATTAAGTATTGAGCAGATGAAGGTCATGTTTACGTCTAAAATTATATGTACATGGATATTACAATTTCTGGTCAAATATTTACATGATTTATACTTTTTTACTGGACTAGTGTGGCTAGTCCAAACCTCGGAGAATGACAACATAGAACTAAATTAAAAATCACTTCCTTGACTTTTTGTTGCTTCTGCTACAACATATTTACAGTTTTACACTGTCCTGTTTCTTTTCTCGTGTAAAAAAGTAGTAAAAAATAGCTGTGTAGGCATTGTTTAGGATAGAACAAAATGAAAAGGTGGTAAACGAGTTCTTTAGCACCAAAATGCTAACGTTTCGAGCGGAACCTTTACTCAGAGTAAAATGTGATGAAACGAACCAGAACAGGGCTGATATATCCGAACTAAAACTAATCTAATCTTATTTATACTGGATAGCTCTATCAGTTAATAGCTAACTGTTCTCCCTAGAGGTCCAGTAAGGGCCATCCCTCATTGGTCCAGCGTTTCTACAGGAGGAAACCGGAGTACCCGGAGGAAACCTGCGATGTTTGGTAGAGTCAAACTGGAAGCACTGTTCTCACATGCGACCAAGGTGAAATTTTAATCAGATAACTGCTGAGAGCAGGAATTGAACCTGGGTCGCAGAGGTGAAAGGCACGTGCACTAACCACTGTGCCACCAAAAAAAAAAGGAACGTAACGTAAATAAGAATAGCCAACCAGATGTTGAGGGTAAACAAACTGATAATTAACGAGATGCAAAAATTGCTATTTTTATTTCATCACATTTTCCTCTGAAGAAGGGCTCCTCTCGAAACGTCAGTATTTTGTTATCAAAATTTCTCGGCACTTTACCACCTTTTCATTTTGATCATCTTTCTTTTGGATGAGATTCCTCCAATCTTAACCTCACTCTCGATCTTTTCTTTTTCGTCTTCTCTCTGGAGTTCTTGAATCCTTTTTTCTCCATTCAGATGATCTTCTTTCACCTTCGTTATCTGTCTTACTCCTTTTCCAATATTTCTTTTCATTGTCACGAATTCCTGAAGAATCTGATCTATTGTTTGTTCTTTCTTTCCTCCTATCCTCATATTTTAAATCCTTATTATCCCTTTTCTCTTTATCGTTTTCTTTTCTTTTACTTTTTCTTGCTAAATATTCATCACTGCTGTCACTCCAAGGTGAATCTGATTCTACTGTTTTCTTTCTTCTTTTCTCATCTTTTGATTTTCTTTTCTTTTCATTTTCGGACGAGGAAGAATCCCTCCTTTTTTTCTTTGTCTTTTTGACATGTTTATTGTTTTCCAGTTTATCGAGCTTTCTATGTTAATAAAAACAACAAAGCTTACACCAAGATCTTAACTAAATGAAAATACACACGTGCAACGAACACGTAAAGGTTATTGTATCGTACCTTAGTAATTTGCGTTTTTGTTTCTCGTTCAACGTGGCAAGAAAAGCCAATTCTGGATCGTCTTCGTCATCATCATCTGATGCCAGATATTGCTACATAAAAACAGCACAATAAACTTCAAAACATACAGTTTGGTTAAATAATTCAGACAATGGGCTCAGTAATCTTAAGCCGTACCCAGTTGTTAAAAGTAGAATTGTTCCTAACCTGATAATCACTCGAGCAAGTGAACGTTATGTATAAGAAATGACCTTGTATTACCTGATTAGGATCATCTTTATTGAGGACACGTCCAAGAGCATTTTGTTTTAAAGCTAGACCATCATTTCTCATATCTTGCATCAGTTTTAATGGATCACTAATAGACGCATCTTTAAGATATAAAGTGAAGTAAAATCAAGTAAAGTCAAGTTAAGTGAAGTGAAGTAAAGTAAAGTAAAGTGGAATGAAGTGCAGTGGAGTGGAGTGGAGTGAAATGAAGTGCAGTGAAGTGAAGTGCAGTGCAGTGGAGTACAGTGAAGTGCAGTGCAGTGTAGTGAAGTGAAGTGGAATGAAGTGCAGTGCAGTGTAGTGAAGTGAAGTGGAATGAAGTGAAGTGGAATAAAGTGCAGTGGAGAGAAGTGAAGTGAAGTGAAGTAAAATTAAGTAAAGCGGAGTGAAATTAAGTAACGTGTAGTGACATATACATAGTGCAGTGAAAAAGGAACATTAAGAACCATACTAATTGGAATAAGTGTTGACTTTATAGAGGGGGGAAAACCGGAGGACTCGGGGAAAACCTCTCAACTAACAATTCTGCTCACAAGAGTCTCAAGCTCAAAAATTGACACAGGATTACTACCAGACGGTCACCTATATCCAAGTACAACGGACGTCAGTGATAAAAGACAACGCCCTAACAGCACCCACCATCAGTGCTTCCATTACATGTATTACTGACAATTATTCAACATGGTGTCCACGATTAACCTATTTATGTGAAATATGTGTATTTTTCACCCACAATCCGCTGTACAAACCTGTTAGTGACGAAGGCTCCGTGCTAATTGATTTGTTATGCAGCGGACACTAAAATAATTAGATACGTTACCAACATTAACTGACTGGTATTTAAATGTAAAAAAAATATTTAAATCTGTACCGTCAACAGAACCCTCTCGGTCTTTTTCTGCTGATGGAAAGTTATTAGTATAACACAGAATCTAAACATTTAATCTAAACATT
The DNA here is from genome assembly GCA_035771165.1 of Paragorgia papillata. NCBI lineage: Eukaryota > Metazoa > Cnidaria > Anthozoa > Scleralcyonacea > Coralliidae > Paragorgia > Paragorgia papillata. The sequence continues at coordinate 2,692,785 of JAWNZC010000265.1, forward strand.
TCATTTTTAAGAGAAACTGTAATGAGTCATTATTTTTATAGTTAACACAATCGGCAAAATGAAAAGAGGAAAGAACAAAAAGAGAATAAAAAAAGGCAGATCCACAGAGAGATGTAAGAGTTCATGTCCGTAAAGTTGGACACAATAAGTGTGTGGTCCTCTCGACGAAACAGAATGACAACACAATATAACACAACACAACACTGTTGTGTTGTGTTATATTTGACAACACAACACAGCACAACGCGACACACAACACGATACAACACCACACGACATGTCCCAATACACAATACAACAATTGAACAACACAACACGATGCAACACGATGCAACACAATATAACACAACACAACACAACACAACACAACACAACACAACACAACACAACACAACACAACACAACACAACACAACACAACACAACACAACACAACACAACACAACACAACACAACACAACACAACACAACACAACACAACACAAAGGAACACACATCGCACAATGACATGACGTCACAGAACAGTGTAGTATAATTTTACCTCTCGATCTGTATTCACATGACCCCACTTGTGACATTTTATGCACCTCACATTTCTCACCTAAAGTTAAGTATTGAGATGTTACTGTATTAACATGACAATTTACTGGGAAAATTATACTGAAGTCCACTTATCTGAGAGCCAATTTAAGATTAAAATGCTACAAATGTTGTTGCACATATACTACATCCAGCCAACAATTTGGGAAAAAACAAGACAAAGCATAAACCGAAAATAAACATCTTGAAATCAAAATATGAGCTAAAACAAGACACCGTTTCATTTATGTTAGTAGTGTTTTCAGCTTGTACGAAAAAAAACCCCAACTTTACCGTTTCATCTGGTGTCTTGTTTTAGTTCATATTTTTAATGTCAAGATAGTTTATTGATTTTATTTATTTAAGAAATAGGAAATGGCCGCCCGTGTTTATATAGCCTGATGCAAACACGAGAGTGAGTTGGGAGAATTCGAAAGTTTATGTGAACCCGAGCCATAGGCGAGGGTTTACATAAGTACTTTCGAATTCTCCCAACTCACTCAAGTGTTTGCATCAGGTTATATAAACACAGGGTATCCATTTTCTATTTCTTTTATGAAATAAAGCTATGACATCACAACCATGTTTACATAGCCTGATATAAACACGGTAATTGACCAATCACAGCGTGCGTAAGACGCACCCTATTTTATAAATAGAGAATAATACATGGATGTGCGGAAATATGAAATTTATTTCGAGTGCAGATATGCTGTTCAACACGAGAAATAAATTTCATATTTCCAAGCATCCATGTATTGTTCTGTTTATTATATAAAAAATTGTCCTATTGCCTTGCAAAAATTGCATTAAACTATAATGCTGATTCAGCGATAATCGTCACATGTGCGATTATCATAAATAATCGCACATGTGAGATTATCACTTTTATTAGTGGCGGAAAAATCAATAAAACACTCTATTTTATATAATAAATTATAGTATACATTTTTACAATACGTTTTCAAGATATTTCTTGCTTAATTTTTCTTTCACTAATTAAATACATACGGGTATTCCAAATGGTTGAGCATGAGTTTCAAGATTAAGATCTTTCGTATATCTAAAAATTATAAAAAAATATTTATAATTTAATAGCTCATACCGAACATATGAACTGTTTTTGCTGTAATAATTTTAGTTTACTTATGGTATTGTTATTATTAAGTAATAGATAAATCCCGAGAACGAGGGATATTTATATCGCATACATCCCGACGTTCGAGGGATTTATCTGACTTAATTTATTATTGAGGAGGTTTTCCAACAAAGTTTTGTCTTTTCTTTCCACCTTGGACAAATATTTTCCTTGTTTTTTTCTTCATTTCGTTTCTTATTAGTATTCAAGGGCTTTATGCGATATAAAGACCTCGAAAGAATAAAGAAAACCGACTCAATAATAAATTAAAGACTTATATTAACCAAGTATGAAGTCTTTATGGGGATGTATATTTGCCTGAAGTTGTTGTGGAGAAAATACTGAAGGCAAATACTTTCCAGTACAGACTGAGCAAACAATGTTAATAAGCCATTTATTATATGACTTTTGATTCATTTTCTTTTTTGTTTTTAACTCATTGTTCACGTTTTTGAATGTTGCCGTTTACGTTAATTTTAGGCTTGTTCGTTTCGTTTCACGTTTACACCTGTTAAGCATTCATTTTCCAAGCTTTTAAATAATTATAAGTAGTTTCAATTTAATTGTTCAAAATTTTCCAACAGAAAATGTCTAATTCGCTTCTGTTTTCATTCAAATCAACTCAGGAATTTTCCCGCCAAAACTTGCAGGTCATTTACAATGAATGAAATGCGTAATGTCTTCTTCCCACAATGCCAGGAGGGCATTACCACTTTTTCCAAACCTCTCAATCTCAGCAAGCAATCAATTAACAATTATTGGACGAAGTTGAGCAAAATATCGTGATTTGTCAGTGGCGAGCAGACCAGTTATTTGCCGATGCCGAAGGCAGAGGCGGTAACTGAATTGCGAGACACTGACAAACCACGACCGAGTTCAATAATTGTTTTATTATTCGATTTGTTTTTTACTTGACATTGTTTACCTGTAATGATGCCCACTCATTTCTTGGCAGCTTGGCTGAACGACCGATTTACGTTTACCGAAGTTAAATGTAACGCGCATGAGCAAAATATTATTTGCTGCAAAACAACATTTCCCGCTAATGCGAATGAGCAAACTGTTATTTGTAGGCAGTTATTTTCAGGTGACGTAGCGGACCCTCAACCAATTAAAAGGAAGATAAAAATAAATCGAATAATAATGTGCGCTATTTGGCATAATGACCTGAAAACAAGTTCAGCCATATAACTCAGGTTTATGTTTAATAATTCGTTTGATAATGACTTTGGAATAGAGTCGAAATATTACGTCTCATTTTGTCATATCTTATCTTTTAATATCACTTTACCAATCCATACATTCAGATAATACTGTATTTACATAACAACATAACGGAAATAATTGGATGGTGGCATTGCAGCAGGGGGAAACTAAATTCCCATATAAAAACTGCGCTCCTTATTACCCCTTTAGACTAAACAGATAATTTAGAAAAACAAAGAGATACTAATTAACTTATTTAAAAATAAAAATAATTATAAAGAAAAACAAAAACAAACAACTATTTTACAAATTAGGTAGGGTAAGGCTATTTTTAAGTAAGGCCTTTGCTCGAAACGTTAGACTCCTACATTCTCTGTTTCGGCAGTATATCAAACCTTAATAATATACGTGAAAAAATATCTCGACTGTGATTGGCTGATTCCAGTGCAGTTAATCCCAAACAACAGTGCAGAAATCTGTAATCACAGTGCAAAAATCTGTAATCAAAGTGCAGAAATCTGTAATCACAGTGCAAAAATCTGTAATCACAGTGCAAAAATCTGTAATCACAGTGCAAAAATCTGTTATCACTAAGAACCAATCAAATTGATTGTACAGCGGATTTTTCTCGACTCAAAACAAACAAAGATGGCGGCCAAGATTCGGCGGTTTTGGGGATAATTTGTTCAAATTTGAAGCTAGTTATGCTTTAATATTGCCAAGTGAAGTACCTACAAGAAGACCAGAAGCTTCTTTATGCCTCGAGTAAACTTTTTCAAGTAGTAAAGGAAGCGAAGCGTTTTTTAACGAATAAATATGCGAGGAGTGGACGCCGTGAAACATGCGTACGTTAAAATGTTAGTACAGTTGTTTTGAACATTTTTTCATGTATATTATTAATAAGTAATAGCATGGTTTCTCGTGCAATTTGGAAAAACATGCACTCGTGAGTTTTTCAAATACTTCAAATAGCACTCGTCCTTCGGACTCGTGCTATTTTGACAGTATTTGAAAAACTCACTCGTGCATGTTTTTTTCCAAATTGCACTCGAAACCATGCTATTACCTATACTAATAGGTTTGGAGATGGCTCTGTTGATGGTTTGTACTGTAATAGGATCCATGGTTGACATAGTGTACCTTAAAGTGGAATTTTCCAATATCAGGAATATTTTGGATACTGCACTGATCGGATATTTCCCTAATACGACAGTTATAATACAGTTTAACTAACCCTTCTCTTGGAGCTCCTTTTAACCACTCAAACTTCACTTCTTCTTCTTTACTTTCTGACACTTCTAAATCTGTATCCTATTAAGAAAATAATATTTGACATGATTGAACAAAACTACAGTAGTCATCAGCTACTGTATATAAATGTCTTCAGACATGACACACAGGAATTCCAGACTAAGTTTGATATTCATTTTACTCACTGAGTGTAGGTGAAACAAAATTCCTTACATTACCACATCTAATTTTGCAAAACTGATTCTTACAGCTGTAGATTATACAGTTTCAACATTTTCTAGCTTTGAGTTTTACTGTACGTGCTTGATTGCATGTACATTATGTATAATTATATCCATGGTTGTTCATGTTGCTTTTTTCCTTTGAAGGTTGGTAATAATCACTACATGTATTATAGACGGACCTCGATAAAAGTGTCTCGAAAACACCGTTGATGGCATTTTTGGTTACAAGCAGGCAACCATGCTAATTATCGGATAGTGTATACTTTGAAGGTGAGGGGTGTTGACAGCCGTAATTATCGAGTTATATACTAAAATTTAGAGCTTTTTGAAAGCACAATGTGATGGATGGGATATCTGTAAAGTGCTGCCTATTTACGTTTGTGTTTTATTTGAATTGGCTAATTCAGAATGCTATCCAATCAGCGTGGCTGAAGTTCTGATTATTCTAATTCACATAACTCACAATCATAAACAAACAAGAAATATGGTGTAAGGAAGCCAATCAGAAATTTATTAGACCTGGTAGCTACAGGAAAGTCTCACTCGTAAATTACTTCGTTTTTAAATTATTTTGGTAGTTTGCTGATTATACCACCATGTACAGTATAAAGCTGAGCTTTTGTACTACAGTATAGTGTTGCTCATAATACCCTATTAGACATTTAACTCACCAGTTAAACAGTTCTATCCGGTGATACACAGAAGGCAACCTGGCTAGTCATCTTGATGAATGTCTAAGCTACATTTATATGGTGGTTGCCTGCTTGTAACAAAAAGTTTTCAGATTGTTGTGGCTGTTCTTCTAAGTGTTATACTTAGGCGATTTTGCGCTATGTTTCTTGTTTGTTTATAATTGTGACTCAGTTATGCGAATTAGAATAATCAGAACTTCAGGCACGCTGATTGGATAGCATTCTGAATGTTTCATTATAAATGTTTGAAGATTAAAATTTATCTTGTATCTCAGCCCAAATTTGGAGCATTACTTACTTTATTTTTGTCTTTGGATAGAATTCTGAATTAGCCAATTCAAATAAAACACAAACGTAAATAGGCAGCACTTTACAGATATCCCATCCATCACATTGTGCTTTCAAAAAGCTCTAAATTTTAGTATATAACTCAATAATTACGACTGCCAACACCCCTCACCTTCAAAGTATACACTATCCGATACGATTTAGCATGATTGGTTGCCTGATTGTAACAAAAAATGCCATCAAAAGTAATATTTTGAAACCTTGGCCAGCCACCTATTACACCTTTAAGGTGTATAGTTACATAACTGTTTCATGACAATGTACATCATGGCCACATGACAATTTTAACGATTATCAAATCTGCAACATCAGTGTCACTTGCAGCCTCATAACCATTCTGGGAGAATGGTGAAAATATGGCATTAAAAATTGTTGGCAATTGTTACAGGAATCAACTTATTACCATGAAAATCTGAGCAACATTGTGTCACCTGTGTGCACTAAACATCATTCCCTAATACAATGTTACATCAATTTTCCATGCAACATTGTTGTGTTAAAAATTATTGTTAATATATAGTTAACAATTACCAATATTCACCAACTGAAAGTAAAGGTGATGTAAAACAGGATGATTTTTACCAATTCAGGAAATATCATCCCATAGCATCCGTAACATCACCTTTACTGTACTTATTGGTGAATATACCTGTAATTGTTAATTACTAACTATTGTTGTTCATTGTAGTCTTGCACATTACTATACCCTTTACACTTTTAACCATAGTTTGTATGGTATTATCTAGTTCATGTTACTGTACGTTCTGTACTTTTATGTAAATATCTTTTCATATGTGCCTGTATTGGTATTTGATGAATAAAGTATTATTATTATACAGTGTATAAGATTTCAACTCAGGAAAATACTTGCAAGAGAAGAGTGGACAGTGCCTATATAATGGCTGGAACCTTTTGGAATGTTTCATTATAAATGTTTGAAGATTAAAATTTATCTTGTATCTCAGCCCAAATTTGGAGCATAATACTTACTTTATTTTTGTCTTTTTTTTCAGGTAGTAGTAAGCAAATGCAGCATAGGTATAAATAAAATAATAAAAAGAAAAAAGTTTTAGAACAATATAAAATTTAACTTGTGGGTCCAAGTTGTGAAAAATCACAAGAGCACTTTGTAATTATCTTGCAGTCTGCAGATCAAACCTTTAAATCCAGGTGGAGCATCGTAGATAAAACTGAGACCAAGTTTTAATTTTTCATCTTTACTAACCAACTGCCTAGTAAAAATTGCAAGAAAAATAAGCACTGTCAGTCTTATAATTTCCTTACAAAACAGTCTTTAGGTTAGACCTTATAGATCAGGGTAATTCCATGCTAATGAAGACATATTTTATAAAAAATAAAAAGTTTTCAGAACCTTTAAAACAACAAGTTATTTTGATAGCTTACATATTCAGGGATGACTAAAAAGTTAATTTGGGATAAATACTACTGTTGGATTGCCTCGGTGCTCTGTTCAATAATGTGTTACCCTAGTTGTCAATATTTTAACGCCAACAGAGAAAAAACAATTCTATTCTAAACCTCTATTCCCAGTTTTCACTCAGACACATGATCGGTAGCCCTGTTGGGGTGGTGAAACAATACGAAATGTGTGAATAAGAATAGAGTTAAATTCCCATAGGATAAAGGTTGTGCACCAACATGGCTGCCATTTCATTGTTTCTGTGCACCAACATGGCCGCCATGACGTCAGATGAACCAAGAAAGGTGGTTTTCACTGTTACTGACGTCACAAAATTCTAATCTAAATTATAAAACCTATAAAGTTGGCTCTTTTATATATTTTGTAGATCGTTGTTATGAGTACATGTATTTCTGGAAAATTTTGAGTCAATACAATCATTCCTTCTTGAGTTGTACAGCATTTTCAATTATATTATTGCTGACATCAGCATAATTTTTAAATGTCGTTAAAAGCCACCTTGTACCTGCAATTCAACATACAATGCTTGGTTAAGCTTTAGAAGTGACATTTAATTGCATATGATGTATGTACAATTAAAGATTCTGGTTGAAACTACACTTTTTATGAGCATTTGTTTTTTTGACCGCCATATTTGTGTAGCTATTAAATGGCACCTGTGAGTCTGCATTCAAAATTCCAGAGGGTTTCCCTGTTATAATGTTATAATTCCTCATTACCACAATAATTTTTATTACGCTACCGTATTGCTGATTTAGCTCTATTTTATTAATTAAGCCCGTATAATAAGAAGAGCTCAAGAAGCTGCTGCAGAAGAAAGATTGCTTTGTGTTTATTATAACCTGATGCAAACACTCAAGTGAGTCCAATGGTGTGGGTAATACACTGATTTATTTTTCCAAAAGTGACATTTTTGTTGCTGTGTGGGTTATATGCCGTGCAGGTTATCACCCAGAAAATACGGTATACAATTATAGACCTGAGCAAGGGATATTCCACAAAAAATAATAATTACCCCAAGGATGAAATATCCCAAGGGTGAAGACCAAGGGATATTTCACCTTGAGGGGTAATTTTTTTGTGGAATACCCCAAGCAAAAGGTCTAGTATAATTGATATATTATACCAAAACATATCAATTTTCAAAAAAAAGCTTAAACAGTGTTAATAAAGTTAGCTTACGGTAACTTTTGTCAGCTTTTCATTGTCTGTTTCCATTCTGTTGATATTACTACCATTTGCGATCAACCATTAGGCGTGAAAGTTAAAACGCGTTTGTTTACGTTTCAAACGTGCACGTTTAACTGGAAAATTTCCGTTTCAACAATACCCCAATCAATCAACGTGTCAAAAAATGGCGGGTGATTCATCAGGCTATTGTTAAAACGTAAAAAATTTCCAGTTAAACTTGCACGTTTTAAACAAACGCATTAACTTTTAACTCTCACGCCTAACGGTTGATCGCAAATGGTAGCAAGTGTCGTCTCAAGGCTTCTGGATGCATTCTTTGTTGCTTTCTTTGTATTTCCTGAATTCTTATTTTCTTGTAACCTAACATAACCTAACCTAATCTTCTTTTCAACATCTGAACCTTCAGGTGAAACGTCTTCTTGTCCCACCTGAGTGAGTCGATAAATACAGACTTGCTCCGGGCTCTGATTGGTTGCTCCAAAACAATGAAATCTTTGCATGCCCATGGTATGATGGGTCCGCACTTGTAAACAAACAATCTTGCTCAACGCACGAGTTATTATAATATGTAATGTATACAGTTCTCCTTCTTCGTTCGAATCACTATGAATTTCATACACCATGAATTACAAATAAATTAAATTTTTAAAAAGTCTTCACTGTTGTTTGTTGTGCACCAAAAGAAATGAACAAAACTACAAAATTCTATAGGTTAGCTACCACTCTCACAGTCTCACTCTCAGTCACTCTTTGAAAGGTAGAACTGATTCACCAATATTAATATTCTACTTAGTTGAATATTTACATCTATATACCGGTATATTTTCGAATACTAGCTAAACTCTCACCGTTTGCTTTTAACCACGACTATGGATAGAACATCTTAATATCCTCAGAAAGGTTTTAACTATCTGAAGATCGGTGCATGAAGACATTGATCAGTGAGTCAGTGAGAGCACAGACAGTGGCCAGACACATGATACCATGGGCTCACATACTGTAGATTTCATTGTTTCAGAGCAACCAATCAGAGCCCAGAGCAAGTCTGTATTTATCGACTTGTGTCCAGCCAAACTCCACCATTGTTGACAGCTTTGTGAATCTTGTGTGACATTCACGCATGGTACATGAACCATATTCCCCACTATGGGGGGCTACTCAACATTATACCCCATCACAGTGGGGTATATCATTTTAATACAATGAAGTGGGGCGTAATTCGATGATTAATTGACTGATTACGTGGTACAAATCAAGCTTTCTGACTGGACTATTTACAGTTGACGTATAATAATCTACCTGTTTTCAAACTTTTCTTGTTCTCTTTGATATTGTTCTGTTAGCTCAGATTGTTTTTGTTCGTCTGCAGATCTCTTCTGCTCTGCCATCCAGACCTATATTTGAAAATCATTTTCATCTTTATACCAAAAATATTCAACATATAAATCGTGAGGATTCATGAATACCCACTATCCCCCCATCTCCTATCAATGTACTGTATTAGCATTTATTATTAGGTATAAATACATGACTACATGTAGACTGCAGTGGGACATCCAAAAGTTATTATAATATATTACCCTTTTTATGTTCCATTTTGATCCTGGATGGAAGTCCTTTTTGTTCATAAACTTTTGAAACATGATTTATCTGGCAAATTTACAATATAAAGTCACTATCAACACTTATAATATAAAGCTTCCTCTTGCCAAGCCAAGCGCAGAGTTTTAAAATAATTCTTACTTTTCGGTCAGTGCCCGCGATCACAATATTTTTCTCCAGTGCTCGTCTTCAGGTGCTGAAATACTTCATGTAAGGTGAACATAATGGCTGCGGGCTCGATTTATAAGGCAAAAGAAATTCGAACTTCTCGGCAGTTTTTAACAAGGTGGCAGTTGCTGACCATGTGGAACAAAGTAAAAAATTTATATTTTTCAAAATACTGCTTTATTTCATTTTGCATTTCTCAAATAGTCGTAATATAAAGCTTTTCGTGAAATAAAATCAGCTCGGTATTAAGGTTACGTTACACCATAGAAATTTTAAAACAGTAACCAAAAAAATTTTTTTTTGCGTGATTATTTGCCTTAAATCAAATGCTGAAAGGTTTTGAAAAGTTTATTTCGTTTAAAGAAAAATTCATTAAGATATTTAGCGATGAAAATTGCAAGCAGCTCTGTTTTCCCGCGAAATTTAAATGTTCCAAGGCTGGTTTCTTCAGCTTTAAATTTCAGCTAAACTGCCGTATTCAAAGACTTTTGTTGAACACGTACGGGTTTTGGCCGATTTTTTTCAAATTTTCACAATGTATCGGAGACAATAAGAGCTTCAAAAGTTGTGCGGTAGCCATACGATTTTTTTTTCATTTCCGAGTAATCGACTACGATTCATGGTATGCACACAACTTAACTGAGGTTGCAAAAGAATGCCTTATATCTCAAAAATAACAAAAAAACCATAGCTACCGCACACACTTTTGTAGAACAGCTAGTTGAGTTTCAATTAAAACTATTTTTACATGATTTGATTGAAACTGTAGTTCAACAAAAGTCACGGCGCAAAGCGAATGCGTTTTCAGAATTTTGTCAAAACAAAACAAGTTTAAATACTTTTCAAAATTGTAAATCAACTGTCCAATTCTACAATCATTTTGCTATAAACTGTAAAAATTTGAATTTGATTGCTTTTAAACTCAACGCGCAGTTGCATTTTTCGCAAAGCACTACTCCAAGGTGTTACGTAACCTTAAACCGCCCCTTATAAGATAGCTTTCCCCGGTAAAGTATTAGTAAAATCGTTTAATTTAAAAAAAATGATTTTGATATTCTAATCAAAACTCTACCTGATTTCTAAAAAAGAAAACCTCTAAAAAACCGTCGATGTTGTAGGTCTCACTCTGGCAATTTATAATTTAAATGTCGTTTGTAGAGATAAAAGCTCGTTTTACTCGTGCATTCTTCTGGAACGTCACTCAAACAAGGCAATTGAAAAAGTTCTTTCTCCCTTCGATATTGTAGAAGAAAACCTTCATTCTCTGCCACACATGCAAAAACAAGTTCTAAACAGTACAAGTCTTTACGCAAAACAGTGGCAGAAATTGCGCCACCATGTCAAAATAGTCAATTTGTCGGAAATATTCAACAAAAAAGGCAAAATAAGAGTCAAAATCCAACGCTTTTCGTGCATTTGTCGAATATTTATGAGATGTGTTGGATATTTGCGAGGCTTTGCCCATGAGGGGATATGTGATTTATAAGTGAATAAACGCATATCCCCGAGGGGCCTCAAAATAACGTACTTAATTTTCACATGGACGAGGTTGACAGAATAAAAAAGAAATAGAAAAGAAATATTGAGGGGAATATTAGAGGGAATATTAATCTATTGTTTTGCCGGGGCTATTGAATATATTCCCTGAAAAGAACAAAGGAAAACAATGCATGTGAAAATTAAAAAGTTGTATTTCCGCCACTAGCGCAAAAAATGCTGCTGAGCTCCTGGGTTGCCTGTGATTACACAACGCTGTATGTACTTTTCTCTTAATTACTGCATTGCTAAATCACACAAACAGCCATTTTATTTGAATTTAAACATTTAATTAATTTAAGGCCCATTAAGCCTGGTTTCCATATAGCCGTAAGAGTCGGCGGCATGGCTGCGGCAAGGGGCGATAGTCCAATCCCATACAGCTTTTTATTGCTGGCTAATTCAACACTGTCTATGATTGGACCATCGCCCCTTGCCGCAGCCATGCCGCCGGCTCTTACGGCTATATGGAAACCAGGCTTAAAGTACGAGGCCAAGGGTGTTGTAAAGCCTGGTTTCCATATAGCCGTAAGGCCGGCGGCATGGCTGCGGCAAGGGGCAATGGTTCAATCGCATACAGCTTTTTATTGCTGGTTAATTCAACACTGTCTATGATTGGACCATCGCCCCTTGCCGCAGCCATGCCGCCGGCTCTTAAGGCTATATGGAAACCAGCCTTAAAGGAACATTTGAACTGAGAACAAAATTTAAATAACAATAATATTTCCAATGTTTACATCCAAAACGATGTGTATAGTAATCAAATAACTTGAACAGCAAAATGTTTTCGGTTTGTAAATATAATACAGTGCAGTGAATTATTTCTCCGTACTTTTTACAAGGTAACAAGATGATGCAAGACCAATAAATAACGCGCTGTATTATATGGTAAGTGTGCATGCATTGGAGCTTAACTATGGATTTAAGTTATTTGCTCGCTAATTTTTCCTAGTGTAAACGAGGACTCGCTGTGGACCTTGATACCATCCGAGTAAAATCGTGCAAAGCATTTACTACAATGTATAACTTGTTTATTATACGAGAACTGAGATTGAAATAGGGCCTTTTATACGGGGCAAAATAAGCCGGGGTTTAAATGCGTCGCGAATAGCTCGTATATAAACGGTCATGCCGCGACTAAAATAAGCCCAAGGGTTGACGCTAGTCCAAAATAAGCAGCGGCTTACTAAAGGATTGACCGTTTATACGAGCTGTTCGCGACTTATTTAACCCTAATATTTCAACTCACTACTGCACAATAATCGAGTTTGCTGCAGACGGTGCAGATATACCTCTAACCAATCAAAATGTTAAAACGATTATACAGCCCGCAATGAAAACGTCGAAAATCTGAATCATACGAATTTCATAGTTTCGTCCTTTTCATAAAAACCTCTCAGTAATTACATAATAAAAGCAATTCTGGCATAAAAGCAATTTCTAAAATTAAGCGATAGCAACCCGTAGTACGTAAAATATTTAGAACTTCTTGTTTTGTATAGACCACAAACATTTCACGTCGAAATGTCGTTTGACATCCAAACTAAATCCCATGTTCTTGGCGTCAAAATTTCCCGGAGTGATTCCTAGATTGCAACAAAGTAATAAACAGTGTTAATAACAATATCAATAACTAATAATAATAAAATAACAATACTAACAATAGCGACGATTATATAACAAAAACAGCAATTAGAACAACAACAAATGCAATTGACGGTACCGAAAAAGATGGCGGCGGTACATTTAACCACAATTTTTTGCGACCTCGAATCGGCTCAAATAACAACTAATTATTGCTTATCATGCTAAGATGGATTAATTATTGTTTATCATGCTACGATGGATTAAGTAAGCAAGAACTTCATTCCTGCCAAAGTTGATCGTTTTAAAACTGTATCTTCCAATAATTCTGCAAGAAACAATACTTACTGTACGCAAAGGATTGTGGTTAAATGGACAAGTCGCCATCTTTTTTGGTACCGTCAATTGTAAATCAGGTTTTCGACATAGAGATCATATAAATACTAGAGGGGGCATTGGCGGGAAAATTTGGTAACCACATGGCAGCCGCCATTACCTATGATATTTCAGTCAATTGGTTGGCAAATGTACTAGACCCAGTCCTTTGCCAACCAACGCGCCTAATGTTTACCTCCAAAAAAATCCAAGATGGCGGCGTTCAACTGGTTACCCGCGGTTGACTGAGAGCTAAGATAGGAGCTGTTTTACTCAAAAAAAAATTCTGAGTTCCGAAGCGGGACTCGAACCCACAACCTACTGATCGTAAGTGAGACACTCTAACCACTGAATTACTCACTCAGGTGGTTTGAATGTAGGTTGAGTTCGATGTATGATATTATACTGCTATGTGCAAGTATGATAATATATTATCATCGTAATGCATGTTGTTAAGAGAAGACATGGATATGCTATAGCTTGAAACAACACATTTAATTGGAACAACTGTAACTAGAATAACAGTAACTTCAATTAGTGTATACATGTACAGTATAACTTTTCCCCTCTCTTTAACCAGTGGCGTAACGCTCATTAGGTAGGGTTAGGACGAGAACTAAGGGCCCCCGACAGTTGGGGGGCCCTCGGGGCCCGCAGCCCCGCCCCATGTCAGTCAAATCATGACAACAAGGGCCCCCACACCAAATATGCCTAAAAGGGCCCCGTCTTCCTCTGTTACGCCACTCCCTTTAACCAGAGAAATCGTCTGGCGTAAACTAACATAAATTAACAAATGGGTACAATTTCTTAAATTTGCTTGATTAAAGAAAAACAATATTCCGAATGCGAATACATTCTCTAGCACGCGGTAAACATTAAAAAGTGAAAACATCGTCGCTGTGCTAGGATAGATCAGAATAAGGGTAGAGTGTTGCGTCGGCAGTGTTTAGAACAGAGCAAAGTGAAAAGGTGATGAACTGCTAAGATTTTTAGCAACGGAAAACTGTTTACCAGCTTTTCATTTTGTTCTAGAGCATGAAGCTTGTTTCGTTTAGCAATAAGAAAGTTGAGCTTATTTTTGGGAGAGGATAATATTAAATGCTTATACAATTTCTGGTTACGCTTCACTGAGCTAATTCTGAACATATTTGTAATTGACTTACGTTTGTTTTGGGGTTGTTTTGAATAGCAAACCATTCCAAGCAGTAGAGAACCATAAGTAAACCATTGCCAAGAAACAGAGTGACCCACATAAAGATATTCCAGCCAGGAGACACAGGAATACCTTTCTTTGGCTTCAAAAATACGAACGATACTGCAAGAAAAAATATTATTGAAGAAAACTAAAGAGTTGTCAACATGAGCTATCCTGGCTAACCAACTAAACTCGTGTCCTAAAATTATTTCTTCGGTCGCAGGAAAAGATTTAAATCATCGTTATGTTTTATTTTACATCTAGTTCTAAAACCGCAGTATACAATACTAATCAATCAAGTCAGTCTAGTTATCCAGCCGGCTCACCCCAAAATTAAACAGAGCTCGCGAAAGAAAAGTTAAGATGGTAAGAGACGAATAGATGGTGGACACCAAGACTTTTTAGGATGCAATAATCTACAGCATACTGACAAAAGATTATTTGCGCTAATTCCCTTGCATGGTTGCAGGAAGAAACTCTGGCAGTCAGGGTACTTGCATGGTTGCAGGAAAAACCTCTGGCAGTCAGGGTACTTGCATGGAGGAGAAAAAATGCTTCTAAAGAAAATTGCGTTAATGATTCGCTTTGTTGCAACGAAACTTTAAAGGTGTTCTCCAGATTCGCCGTTTTGACGTGATGTGCAAAGGGTGATTACCAGTTCTGAAATTATCAGCTACAGAACAAGATTAAAGGCTTACTGACCGAGTGTGAGCGCTCTACAGTAAAATATTTGCCCGCCAAAACTTGCAGGTCGCTAAAAAAGGCGTAATGCCCTCCCACAATGCCGGGAAGGCATTACTGCTTTTTTAATCAACGTGCGTCATTCATCGTAATGACGTGAACAAGTTCAGCTATGTATATAATAAATATTCATCCTGAACAATACACCTTTATTAAAGTGCCTATGAAACGGAAATTAAGTTTGTCTTATTTGAAAGAACACTTAAAATGATAGAGTAACATATTTTGCAGTTTTTCGTTTCCTTGCTTCGTTCTTGAGATATTTCAGTCTGTTTGATGTAAATGTCACATTTTGCAACGTCACACGTGCATGAGTTATCGAAAAACGTTATATATCTTTGCTATTGTTAAATACAATCACTTGACAATCTGTATGTTTAGTGTTATGGGCGAAACACACGCACATGTTTCCCTCGAATTTTTTTGGTTTGTTAATAGCAAACATACATAACTTTTTTTAATATAAACTCATTGTGCACATGTGACGTTAAAATGTTTAATTTGCATATCGTACAAACTGAAATATCTCAAGAACGAAGCAAGGAAACGAAAAACTCCAAAATATGTTACTCTATCATTTTAAGTGTTCTTTCAAATAAGACAGACTTGATTTTCGTTTCATAGACACTTTAAAAACATCAACTGTTCTATACTCCATACCTCCAAGACCAAAGAACATGAGAAACAAAACTGGATAGAAGAAATTGAAGGTTACGATCACTATGTATTCATGAACCAAGGCTGACAGTAAGAAAGTAGCGATCATGGAGGCATTACGATATCCATACAACAACTTGAATAACAATGCGAGAAAAAATGAGTTTATATATTAGTCGTATATTTATGATAGTCACTTTCTAAAAGAGCTTTTCGGTAAACAATCACAAAAAATAATTTTAATATTTTATACATATGAATAGTATAACATCACGGATGGATATTTAATGAAAACTGAAATTCTTTTAGAAATAGGGACGCGTCACTCACAGGAAACTGTACAATATTTGGGGGGGGACAAAAACCTCAAGATTTTTTCCAAAGATTTTAGGAATCTTATTGAGACTTCCAAGTAATTGTAGTGTTGCCTGATTTTACGCTGCTACAATCCTGGTCAAAATCACTCGAACACTTCGCCTTAAATCACATCTGATATCAAATTTCCTTCTGAAAATCATTCCCCTCCGCTCCCCCATTCAATGTTGATAAAAATTTGCGCTGAACATACTTTGCATTTCATTTTCTAACCAACACTGAACGGGGGAGTGGGGGGGCGATGTTTTGTGTACATAATCTTAGGAATTGATGCGCTTAACATTTTTTACACGACTGTCCGAGTTAATTTTGGCCAGAATTGTAGTATTGGAGAATCTGTGGTAAGTCTTTGAACTGATTCGTCAAAAACTTTATTCAAAATGTTATCAAAATTATAAGTACTCGAATTAAAACACAAACAATCCTATATGGACTGTAGTCCCCCTTTAACAATATTAGAAAATTGCCAAATGAAATTGTTTGTTTATGAAAGTATAAATAATCAATCATGAACATTACTTATTAGGACCATTACTTATTAGAACATTACTGATTAGGACCTTTTATACGGGGAACTGCTAAGCCGCGAACAGTTCGTATAAACGGTCATGTAATCAAGTAATCAGTAAGCCGCGACCAATTATAAGCCCAGGGTTGAAGCTAGTCCAAAATAAGCCGCGACTTATTCAAGAATTGACCGTTTATACGAGCTGTTCGCGACTTATTTAAGCCGCGGTTTAACTATATTAGAAAATTACCAAATGAAAATCTTTATATATGTAAGCATATAACCAATCGTGAACCACAACATTCCAAGTGCGGTAGTAATCTGCATATGATGTAGCATTCCACCAATCCTATAACACAAACAAACAACTTTTTTAAACCTTCATCCTGAAACCCTATGCGTGCGTGCGTGCGTGCGTTTAAATTTGGGGAGGGGGGGGGGGGGTCGTGTAATATAAAATGTTGCGAACATACAGTAAAGATTTATAATGGAGAACAACCTAGTTGACATAAATAATTCATCTTCATGTTGAACAAGTGAGATTTTCATTGCAGTTAACAATTCAACTAATTATCAATAGAACATTAATTGAAGATCTCAAACTTATATTAATTGCGGATCTTTAAGTTAATATTAGGATCTCATCATCTCGGTAATAATGTCTTATGACGGACGCAAACGGCAACTATATGCATGCAATCCCTGCCACCCCACATGCATTAAACGGATTTCACCAGTAAACGGAGGTTTCGCCTCCCTTCCCCCTTCCCCGCGGCCTCACAACATGCAATGCATAAATTTGTTCAAAAGTTCAGCTTATGAACAAATATCCACTGACCTTATAAAACATTCTGTCAGCAAACGTCATCATTTCAGCGAAAGCGTTTAACCACGAGTGAAGAATGCAGAAAAATCCCAAAACTAAAACCAAAGTTCCTGGCAACATGGCGTTGAAAACGGATAACACAAAACGCCTACAAGGAGAGAACATAGCTTATTATAATGGAAGCGCGAATAAATTCAATATATTCCATTTGACAAAACTACAATTCCTGAAAAATACAAACCTACGAACATACCTACAAGATCTCAGAATAAAACAGACGGCAGCGCTTTCAAAGAGCAATCGTATAGAACATCCATGCACGTACGGCAAATCATACTTAATAAGAACTCCAAGAATTTGGAATGTGCTGCCTCAGGAAATAACCCGGACTACCAATCTTTCAAATTTCAAAAACAAACTAAAAGAATACTACCACTCTGCTATTCTCTCTACATATCATTCTGAAGATCCACGCACCTGGAAATCAATTTGTATTAAATGTAACTCTGTCCGTAGTCTATGTGTTTCCCTATACTTGTTGTTTTTAGACCTCCTTCAGCTAGCTTCATCTTAAATGTTTTTACTTGTTATGTTTATATCATATATATTTATATCACATATTATTTAATGTACATATAGTAGACAATCAGGACCCGCAGTAATCAGCCTCAGCTGTTGCGGTGTTCCTAACCTTGTATTTATTTAGTCAAGGTAAAGTTAAATTAAATTAAATTAAAAAAATATATATATATATTTGTTGACTCCGGCCTTCATCAGAGTAAATGCCAACATCGTGTTGGCTCACGTCACATAAATTAACATAGTTTATAGCTGTTGGCATTTGCTCTGATGACGGTCTGACTCAACAGGTTGTAAGCTCAACAATATAAAATAATAAATGTGGTGTTACCACAAATTCTCATTACAATTTGTCAAAATGCAAACATTCAAAGAATTAAATAACTTATGGTTAAAGTGCCTATAAACTCAAAAGTGAATAGTTGCATGCCAAAATATTTTCTGACTTGAACTTCTATTTGTTGTTATATTGAGGTTTGTATTTCCAAAATGTTAATGAGGATGACGTCAATGTAGGCATTTGTGTGTGTGTGTTTTTCTTTTCTTATGATAAACCGCTCGAAGATTTTAATGAAAAAAAATGATAAAATATAGAATATACTATTCAAATGTATCCATTAACATGTGAATTGGGTAATATTTCTGCTGTAACGGACACTGCGTGTCCAAATTATGCCTACATAGACGTCATCCTCATTACCATTTTGGAAATACAAACCTCAATATAACAACAAATAAAAGTTCAAATCAAAAAATATTTTGGCATACACATTAAATAGAATCCATATGCAGTAATATCATATTTGGCTTTATAAGCACTTTAACAAACTTCTATAATAAGCTGCTTCTTATCTATTTCAAAAACTTACTTTAAGTTTGGTGGATTCTTTCCAGTGTCTCTGAAGACGGGAACACAAAAACGAACAAAGACGTAGTAAGTGTAAAAAACACAACCAACAACTTGAACAAAATTTGACACAACGTATTTCCAGCGAACATTTGGAGTTCTAGAACAACAAAGAAAAGATAAAATTACGTTCAGTACACTAGAAAACAGCAGCAGGTTTCTTACTTTCATATTTAAAACTATTTTATAAAAGGGTTTTGGCTTCAAAATTCAGTACTTCGTTCTTTAAAACTCGGCAGTTCACTACCATTAAGATTTTCTATATATTTCTATAAAATATATAAAATAATAATTGTCAGTTGTTTGCTGTACAAGCTGTGTTAGTTGGTAATACTCAGAAAAACTCTGAGCTCTAAGCGGGACTCGAACCCGCAACCTTCTGAATGCTCGCCAGACTAACTATATAAAATAAGTTGTGTTTTACGCACGCTACGATTGGTCAGTTATCGTGTTTATATCAAGCTATGCAAATACGGGTGTGACGTCACGGCACATTTTATTTCATAAAATAAATAGAAAATGGACGCCCTGTGTTAGAAAATACTTAAGGTCTTCGTTAGGGTTTGCAGGGTCATTTCAGTAAAGTGCTCTCAATTCGTCAGAATTTATGCTACAAAAATAAAATAGATATCGTTAGAAAGCTATTAATTTGTAGAATACAATGTTGTCTTTGATTTTGCGATAAACACAAGCCAATAATAGTTGATAATTTTTCAAGTAAAACCAGAGGGCTTCACTCTGGGCGACTTAAGAACAAAGCCTCTCATTTTGTTCAAAAACGTTTTTCGCAGTTCGATTCCGAGATAAATTTCCAACAAAACGATGTCAGCGTGTTTTGTTTTTTTATTGCCTGGTTTCGATTATGACTTATTTTGTCCGAATGTTGGTCGAAAAACAACATTTAAAACTTTGGTCGTCAATAAAATCAGCAAAACTCGACATATCAAAACCGCTGACACCCTAAACACCGTTTTGCTGATTTATCTCGAAATTAAACTGGAAAAAAAAAAGATTTTGAACAAAATAAAACGCTTTTTACTTGAGTCGCCCCAAGTGAAGCCCTCTGGTTTTAATTAAAAAAATCACAACTATTATTGGTTTGTGTTTATTGCAAAATCAAAGACAACATTGTATTCTAGAAATTAACAGCTTTCTAACGATATCTATTTTATTTTTGTGGCATAACTCTGACGAATTGAGAGCGCTTTACCGAAATCTTGCAAACCTTAACGAACTTTCAGTGATGCAGCGACAGAATCCAGACAATACAGTGAGTAAACACAGCTTGGGTTCACATAAACTTTCAAATTCTCTCAAAATTCTCCCACTGTTTGCCTCAGGCTATATAAGCACGGGCGGCCATTTTCTATTCCTTAAATACAATTAGTCTGGCTACAACCAGTAATATTATTCACCTGTCACTAAATGAAAAACCAGAGTTAAATATTGACCGCAGACATATAGTTTATTTATAGCATGCATGCATAACATCTATACGTATATTCCAAGGGATATCAAAATATTTCAGCTCCCAGTAGGAATATTTCAAAAAGCAGATAAACTTACTGTGGATAAGAGTCTCGGTAGACAAGAGTTGGAGCAAACAAAAAGTAAAGAAATTGACTAAAACCAGGAATAATAGTATCTTCACGTTTGTATTGCTCGCTTTCTTCATCATCATCTGTTTTCTCGTCATCACTGTGTTTTTTTTCATCAACTGAAACAAAAAAATAAAATAAGTAAGACCTAGATCAGACGTCGCTCTTCACATGCGCCGAACCTAATGCAAATCAATTTAAATAAAGGACTTACAGTAGCTCATTGTCATTAGGTTCGGCGCATGAGAAGCGCAACGTTTGACCTAGGCACAAGCTTCCAATTTACGACATTTCTTTTTAAGAGTAATTAAATCTCATAGCAAAGCTGTCATTATACAGTATCCATGCATGGTTGATAGAACTCTCAACCGTAGTTGCTTTATGATACACGCATTAGTTGAACGAACACGACGTCTTTCACCGTGACTGAAGATTATTGACAGCAGATTGATCATTTCTATCCTCCTGGTGAGTAATGGTAGCCTCTATTATTTCGCTTGTAAAGCTCTTATAGCAAACTTTCTCTTTGTTCTTTTTTGGCTCAGCACCATCCAAATAGTATGCGTCTTATTCAATCCAATATAAATATTTATTTTATTAATACTTGTAACAATCCCACAAGGTCTTTATCTTGTCGCAATGTAAACTCTTTATATTTGGTGAATAAACATAAGTTGTAAACATTGTATTGTATTGTAACTTTTCTTAGAGAACATCACAAGGACACGAGATCGACAACAATGGTTCTAACTTTATGTCTCTGCATTTTCTTTTTAGCGGAAGACGAGAATAATACCCGACACTCAGGTTAGCACAATCTGTGCTTCGACGGTTTTTCACCGGGTTCTCCGGTTTTCCCCCTTCAGTAAAAATCTACACCAAGATTTAGTTAGCTATATGTACTCCATGGATTGACATGTGTAGTATGATGGTTGTCAGAACGCCTTTAATATCCTTCGACCCGGCCACGTTGAAAATTAATATGTAAATTGGTCTTGAAAAGCCCCTTGAGGAAAGAAGTAATTAAAATATGTAATGTAATGTAATGTAATGTAATGTGATGTGATGTGATATAATGTAATGTAATGTAATGTATTGTATTGTAATGTAATGTAATGTAATGTAATGTAATGTAATGTAATGTGATGTAATATAATGTAATGTAATGTAATGTAATGTAATGTAATGTATTGTATTGTATTGTATTGTAATGTAATGTAATGTAATGTGATGTGATATAATGTAATGTAATGTAATGTAATGTAATGTAATGTAATGTGATATAATGTAATGTAATGTAATGTAATGTATTGTATTGTATTGTAATGTAATGTAATGTAATGTAATGTGATGTGATATAATGTAATGTAATGTAATGTAATGTAATGTAATGTAATGTAATGTAATGTAATGTAATGTAATGTATTGTATTGTATTGTAATGTAATGTAATGTAATGTAATGTGATGTGATATAATGTAATGTAATGTAATGTAATGTAATGTAATGTAATGTAATGTAATGTATTGTATTGTATTGTATTGTATTGTAATGTAATGTAATGTAATGTGATGTGATATAATGTAATGTGATGTAATATAATGTAATGTAATGTAATGTAATGTAATGTATTGTATTGTATTGTATTGTAATGTAATGTAATGTAATGTGATGTGATATAATGTAATGTAATGTAATGTAATGTAATATAATGTAATGTAATGTAATGTAATGTAATGTATTGTATTGTATTGTATTGTAATGTAATGTAATGTAATGTGATGTGATATAATGTAATGTAATGTAATGTAATGTAATGTAATGTAATGTGATATAATGTAATGTAATGTAATGTAATGTATTGTAATGTAATGTAATGTAATGTAATGTGATGTGATATAATGTGATATAATGTAATGTAATGTAATGTAATGTAATGTAATGTAATGTAATGTGACGTGACATGACATGACATGACGTGATATAATGCAATACAATGTGATGTCTACTCTGCAAGTCAGAGTCCCTTTCCGACCTACGCAGGCTTCGGGGGAAAGTGGGCTCTGCCAACAAACTCGATATTTCTTTTTGAGCATGCGTGAGCGGTTGCCAAGATACTATTTTGTGCCCAGGCTTTAACGCGTTACTTCCTATTTTCCTGCTTACGTGTGTTCGTAAACAAGAACTTGTTTGACCACTTTAAAACCTGACTGACACGCCCCAAACTTGGGGCGAAGATCGAGTTTGTTGGCAGAGCCCACTTTCCCGAAGCCTGTGTTGGTCGGAAAGGGGATCTGACTCGCAATGTGATGTGATGTAATGTAATATAATGTAATCTCCAAAATTTTAGTGTCTTTGTCACCCCGTGCCCCCAAAACTCAACTTTTTAAAATAATAATCTAGCTGCAGAAACGTTTGGAGAAAAAATAATAAATTACCTTTCTTCGACTTGGCAGCTACAACACGTGGGGCCACTTCTCTGATGAATGCATGAATTTTCATAAAAAAACGAACCTTAAGATAAAATGTAAGAACGTATTGAAACAGATCGACGTAGTCACGCCGCGATCGCTGCAACTAAAGCTGGTTTATGATCGACGTAGTCACGCCGCGATCGCTGCAACTAAAGCTGGTTTTCATTTGCAAATTTTCGCACGGAAATCAAATTCTATTGTAAATGCATGTATCTACTGCATTTAATGCGAAAAGCTACTAAGGTAAAAACAATGATGTAATTGTCTACTTGTAATAACACTGTATTCAGAGCTAGACAAGATTTTTGACAAGATTGTCAGTGCTGGCCTGAGCAGTGTTTTTACTTTAAAAAAAACAAAAAAACTCGGAGAAAAGCCATCTGGCATGAGTTCCAAGCCTATAGAAAGACAGGTGGTCCCTCATCCAAATGCTAACTCAAACTAATCGGGCTTAACTCTGATCCTCAGTGGTGCGAGGTAGTACGCTAATAGCTTGAGTATTAAAGCTACGGGACTAAAAGTTACGGTAATAAAGTCTGCGGCGCAGGCTAATCAAATTAACATCAATAACAACTCACAAAATCTCGCTAAGGAGCTGTTCATATGTGTCACGAAAATCTTATTACGACCATTTGAGTAAGGCAGAATGATATAACAAAGCAAAATTGCCTTCGTTTTTCTGTAAGTATAGCACAGAGTATTCTAATTCCCTTTCGCGGTCATAGAAAGATTTTCGTGACTTAAAATCAGTCCAGTAACTAGGCTATAGCTCGCCTCATATGAATCTCATACCGGGCCCACAGTAATTGGTAATAACTACTTTCACATATATGGTATTGAGCACTCTCTAACATTTCGTGAACCATAACTCACTTATATATATATATATATATTTTATTTTTTTATTTTGTTTTCTCTCTGTAAGTTGTAGGCAAAGTTTAATAAATAAAAAATAATAATAAATAAATAAAAACATTTAAAAAAAGAAATAAACCCCCCCCCAAAAAAAACACAGCTCTTAATACAGCATTTAATGACAATTTCTCATATAATAAGTACTATTTACAGAATGAGTGGTCGTTCTGTATCGAGGTATACAGACACGAGACGAAGCCAAGTGCCTGTATACCAATACAGAACTGACGGACACGAATTCTGTTTATTATTTCTAAAACGATCAATTTGATAATTTGGCGTAGAAATCAAGAAAATCAAAGCTGAAGTTTATGTAAATCAAGAGGAATCTATATCACATATATAGACCCTCATTAAACATGGATTTTCTTTGTGTTTTGCTCATGAATTATCAATGAGTTTTAGAATGTAATTTATATAATAATTATTATATAATATTTACTCAGAAATATTCTTGAGTTCCCAAGAGGGACTCGAACTCACATCCTTCTGATGCCAGTGATCCGAAACGCTCTTATAATCATTGAACTCTCTCTCCTCCGCAGAGGCTATCATTTAACTACTGTCATGTAC
The DNA here is from genome assembly GCA_035771165.1 of Paragorgia papillata. Lineage (NCBI taxonomy): Eukaryota > Metazoa > Cnidaria > Anthozoa > Scleralcyonacea > Coralliidae > Paragorgia > Paragorgia papillata. The sequence continues at coordinate 2,717,466 of JAWNZC010000265.1, forward strand.
AGTGACTCAGAAATATTTCGGAGTAAAAACTCGTAGTCTTTTCTTCATCAAAGAATAAATGAACTAAATGAATTCTTACCTGCTCCATAACAAGGATCACTCTGGAGACTGGAGGAAGTTGATTAACATGAATTTCGTGGAGAGGAAAAGCAATTAAAAGTGAAACAAAAATAAGATGAATAACCAACCAAATAAGATCAGGAATCTTTGAACCAGGAATACGAGTGGCCACCCAAGCACAAAATAATGGGTAAGCAAATAATGCTTGTAACTGCATAATCAACCAAGTAACCACGACAACAGACAAGTTTCCAAAAGCCCATGTTATGATCGAGAAATCAACCACCAACCTAAATATTTAAAAAAATAAACATTTAATCGTAAATATTGTTTCTTGTACAATTATCGGAAGGTAAGTCTTTAAAAAGATCAACTTTGGTAGGAATAAAGTTCTTGCTCACTTTTTAATCCATGTTAACATGATAAACAATAAAACAATGTTTAGTTGTTTTTTGAACTGATTTGAGGTCGCAAAGCATTGTGACGTGTAAAGCATTGAGTTTAAACAACTCTCTCTTTCGCCAGAGAGTCAGAATACAAGCAGAACATAGTAAGTCTACGTCACCAAACTTCAGCATAGAATTGCGTCTATTGGTGACTCAGGTATCTATATGGTCAGCGGAAACCCTGTACTTACCTTCCATGCTCGATATAGTCATAAGCCAAGGTGTTTAAACTAAATACAATTAGTATTGCCACAAATATGTTGTAAATAGTTCGGATGTGGGAAACCTCAAGCAACTCACTAAAAACAAAATGAACAATTAGAAAATATAAGTTATTACACCACTGCTAACACCAGAACACCATGCAGCACCAACACTAACACTAACACTAATACCAGCACCCGTACCAACACCAACCTCAACACCAGTACAAGTACCAACACCAGTACCAACGTCAACACAAGCACTAATACCAGTACCAGTACCAGTACCAACACCAACACCAACCTCAACACCAGTACAAGTACCAACACCAACATCAACACCAGTACAAATACCAACAGCAGTACCAACGTCAACACAAGCACTAATACCAGTACCAACACCAGTACCAACACCAGTACCAACACCAGTACCAACACCAGTACCAACACCAGTACCAACACCAGTACAAACACCAGTACCAACACGGCAACACCAGTACCAATTCAACAGTACCAATGCTGGTACAAACATCAGTACAAACACCAGTACCAACACCAGTACCAACACCATTACCAACACCATTACCAACACCAGTATCAACACCAGTACCAACACCAATACCAGTACCAACACCAGTACCAACACCAGTACCAACACCAGTACCAACACCAGTACCAACACCAGTACCAACACCAGTACCAACACCAGTACCAACACCAGTACCAATACCAGTACCAACACCAGTACCAATACCAATACCAACACCAGTACCAACACCAGCACCAACACCAGCACCAACACCAGCACCAACACCAGTACCAACACCAGTACCAACACCAGTACCAACACCAGAACAAACACCAACACCAGTACCAACACCAGTACCAACACCAGTACCAACACCAGTACCAACACCAGTACCAACACCAGTACAAACACCAACACCAGTACCAACACCAGCACCAACACCAACACCAGTACCAATTCAACAGTACCAATGCTGGTACAAACACCAGTACCAACACCAGTACCAACACCAGTACCAACACCAGTACCAATTCAACAGTACCAACACCAGTACCAACACCAGCACCAACACCAGCACCAACACCAGTACCAACACTAAGACCAGTACCAACACTAGTACCAACACCAGCACCAACACCAGTACCAACACTAACACCAGTACCAACACCAGTACCAACACCAGTACCAACACCAGTACCAACACCAGTACCAACAACAGTACCAACCACAACACCAACACCAGTACCAACACCAACACCAGCACCAACACCAGCACCAACACCAGCACCAACACCAGTACCAACACCAGTACCAACACCAGTACCAACACCAGTACCAACACCAGTACCAACACCAGTACCAACACCAGTACCAACACCAGTACCAACACCAGTACCAACACCAGTACCAACACCAGTACCAACACCAGTACCAACACCAGTACCAACACCAGTACCAACACCAGTACCAACACCAGTACCAACACCAGTACCAACACCAGTACCAACACCAGTACCAACACCAGTACCAACACCAGTACCAACACCAGTACCAACACCAGTACCAACACCAGTACAAACACCAACACCAGTACCAACACCAGCACCAACACCAGCACCAACACCAGTACCAACACCAGTACCAATTCAACAGTACCAATGCTGGTACAAACACCAGTACCAACACCAGTACCAACACCAGTACCAACACCAGTACCAACACCAGTACCAACACCAGTACCAATTCAACAGTACCAACACCAGTACCAACACCAGTACCAACACCAGCACCAACACCAGCACCAACACCAGTACCAACACTAACACCAGTACCAACACTAGTACCAACACCAGCACCAACACCAGTACCAACACTAACACCAGTACCAACACCAGTACCAACACCAGTACCAACACCAGTACCAACAACAGTACCAACAACAGTACCAACAACAGTACCAACAACAGTACCAACAACAGTACCAACCACAACACCAACACCAGTACCAACACCAACACCAGTACCAACACCAACACCAGTACCAACACCAGTACCAACACCAACACCAGTACCAACACCAATACCAACACCAGTACCAACACCAGTACCAACCACAACACCAACACCAGTACCAACACCAACACCAGTACCAACACCAATACCAACACCAGTACCAACAACAGCACCAACACCAGTACCAACACCAACAACAGTACCAACACCAGTACCAACACCAGTACCAACAACAGTACCAACACCAACACCAGTACCAACACCAGTACCAACAACAGTACCAACACCAGTACCAACACCAACAACAGTACCAACACCAGTACCAACACCAGTACCAACACCAGTAAAAACACCAGTGCCAATACCAACACCAGTACCAACACCAGCACCAGCACCAACACCAGCACCAGCACCAACACCAATACCAACACCAGTGCTAACACCAGTACTTGTGATTTCATTGCTATGTGATAGTCACGTGATATAGTAACTTACGTGAGCATGGAATGTCTTGCTTTAAACACTTTCCTTGTGTTCATGTAACTAGAATTTAAAATTAAAAAATTAAAAATAAGACAGCCAAGAGGTGGTATGCTGTCAAGTGTCACATATACCTGTATAGATCGTTTGCAATCACCATTTAATTCCCAAAACTCGTGCCAAAACAAACATGGTGGTCAGCCATGGTTGTCGACGGTGTTTGCCACATAGAGATCATAATATAAGACTAGAGGGGGCATAGGGGCCCAAAATGCGAGGAAAATTGAACGCCCTCATTGGAGGGGGAAAAAAGAACGAAAATCGTCCAAAACAAGTCTTTCACTAAATTTACATCACGATTTTTAAGAAAATAAAACTTTTCGAATTTTTGGTCTTATTACTATTATAAATTCTTACCTTAGTTCTTCATTGAGGCGTCTATTATCTGTGTTGAATTTTCCACTCCTTATGGTATTGGCAAGTCTCATAGGCAAGGCTTCAAAGGGCCTGGATACTAGCTTTTCCCTTCTAATGGCGGCGCCCTATTTTCCTCGCACATTTGACTGGAGTTAGCCCAGGAATGCCCCCTTTAGTCTTTATATTATGGTCTCTATGGTTTGCCACAGAAAAACCAACCAAGATGGCGAACGTGAGGTGATGTGCAAACGATCTATACTTACGTTTCTCAACACAGAACAACGCGCTTGTTACAATTTACTCTGGTAAAGCTGGGCTATGCACTGAAACATTAATATTTCGTTAACAATGGGTAGTTAATTATGCAAATTTATTCCGTGCCAAGTTTTGCCAAATATTTTACAGGATCTTGCAGGCCCTAAATTCGGCGTGTGTGACATGTCCATGATGCAACGAGGGACTGCGCAGGAGGCAGGTTTTCGAGCTCCCGCAGGGTCTGGGATAGTGTATACAAATTGGCCATTTTGGTCTGGAATAGAGTGCATATTTTGGTGTGAGATAGGGTATGGATGCGAATGTGACACCAGTGCTGGGATAGGGTATTGATTATTTTTAGTTTAAGTCTGGGGTAGGGTATGAAAAATCGCCTTTTTAGGACTGGTATAGAGTCAGGATTTTGAAGTCACAGCGGCACATGCACCTCAACCCAAAAATTTCCAGAGTCCCCCCCCCGGTACAAGCAACATAAAAAATTAATGTGACATGGAAAAGCCACGTCGTGTCAATCAGGGCCCGTGTTTGTATGACTTCACTCTATCTTTTTTTTAGCTTTTTCATCATAAAATATAATAACTATACAGAAACGCTAAAGTCTATAGACACTAAGAGTTCAGTGGCGTAACCGGAAGCAAGTTGACGTTACAGCTTAATAAAGACACTTGTTTGGCGGGTAAAGCTTTTATGTTTTATCATAAGATAGGCAATATTCTGTTACAAAAAAAGGCACTTTACGACACGGTTCCTTCGCCCTGAATAAATTACAGGATAAGCAACATACAGTGAAACCTGAGTTTTGCGACCCCCATGTTTTACGACCACCTGTCATATACGACCACTTTTTCTGGCACGGACGATTTGTAGTTGAAATATACCTGCAATGAGCGACCACCTGCCTTACGCGACCAGCGACCACTTTTTAGTGTCCCAAACAAGATATTTACCTGTTATGAGCGACCATCTCAACGTAAAACTGCCGAAATACGTTAAAGAAATACCCGTTTTTTCATAGTAAACAAACGCGAATGCGACCACATGTGAAAACAAGAAACCGGAAGTGTTTTGCCACTCAATTGCCGTGTTACCGCATTTTAGTCTTGTTTTGCTTCTCTTTTGAGCATTATTTGATGAAAATCTGTGTGAATTTCTCCTGCCAAAGCCAAATACTTTTTAATTGATGTTTGAGAGTTAATACAATGACTGAACAATTCAAAACCATGAGTAATATTTGTTAACTTTAGACAAGTTGATCTTGACGATCGTTTACCGCGACAAGTTTTTATATTTTACAACGGCTTTTTAACTTGGAAAGGAAAGTGACAAAACTGAGTGTTCACATCTAAAAAATACTACTGGAAGATCGTAAATAAAGCCAAGAGCTTTTAACAAGACCAAACCAGCGCAAAAATTGAATCTGAAACGTAACAACAAAACAGCGCAAAAACTGAAGTGAACGACAGTACGAGTCGCGGCGCTGCCAAAATGGCTGCTATGACATCACATCACTACCTGTCTGAACGACCACCTGTCCTTAACGACCACTTTTACGTGGCACCTGGGGTGGTCGCAAAACTCAGGTTTCACTGTATACAACTCATCGTGGGCATTGCAGGTTTCAGAACAAGTAAGATCATGGGTTTTGTGCGACGTAACACAAGGTTTATAAAGAATACTTCAGTGAGACGTTCCATCTATCTCGCGTTAGTCAGATCTCATCTTGCTTATGCAACGCAAGTGTGGGCACCACAATCGAAGGAGTTGATTCAAAAGACGGAAAGAGTACAACGACGCGCTTCGAAATATATATTGAATCTACCTTTTCGTTGTCAAGAATCGTATAAACATCGTTTACTAAAATTGAACCTCCTTCCGATAAGCTATTGGCATGAATATTTGGATCTTGTCTTTTTCTTTAAAGCCATAACTGGCAAAATAGAATCCAAACGTACTTTCGACCATTCGGTCAACAAGGGCAACAAGAAATACCAACCCTAACATTGTTCATTTCCAGACGCGTAAATGCAAAACTACAACGTTTCAGAGATCTTTTTTTAATAGAACATCTCGAATATGGAATGCGCTGTCTGATGGCCTACAGTTTTCTCTTTCTTTTAAACTTACAACTTTTAAAACGCTTTTAATTAAATATTATAATAAACGCACTTGTACATTCCTATGACCCTGAAGATCTTCGTTCATGGAGAACAATTTGCCCCTCCTACAATACTGCTCGCAACGTGTCAGGATTATTAGAATGTTGCTTCTAATCTTGATTCGCCGACATTAATTATGTAATATCTATCTATTCTATTTTGTTTTAAGTGTGTTGGGCCCGCAGTAATTGGCTTTTGCTGTTGCGGTGTCCCTGCTAAAACTGTTTTCGTTCTGTATAATTATGTTTGTAATTGTAATGTGTAACTGGCAAAGCTAATAAAAATTAAAAAATTAAAAAATTAAAAATTAAAATAAATGTAGGAATAAAAGTAGTGTGCTGCGTAGGCAGTGTTGAAATACAAATCGAAATATAGTGAGGTTTGAGTACTGCCGAAAATATTGAACGTAGTTTCAAACGTTTCGAGTGAACGAAGGGTCTTCGTCAGAGAGAAACGTAAAGAGTGCGGACACGATTCTCTCTGACGAAGGGCCTTCGCTCGAAACGTTGAAACTACGTTCAATATTTTCGGCACTACTCAAACCATACTATATTTCAATAAATGTAGGGTTCGGCTTTGACTTGTTGATATTACATGATGAAACTTGCTCTTTAACCCTTTAAAGCCTGAAGACAAGTCTTTAGTATTTTATCGGGCTAACGCCAGATGATTTTATTCAGCACAGGGAGAGTTCCAGGTCTCAAAGATCTCTTTAACCTGCCTCCTGCGCAGGCTCTTCTTATTAAAATTAAAATTAAATTTCTCATGTTGAGCGGAACTCGATCGCGTTTGTGAAGCCAGGGAACTAGCGTAGAGCGCGCGCAACTTTGCGCGCACCCATATACGCCCCCCCCCCCCCTTCCCTCGCCCCCTCTCAAATGTCCTCAATGATCGACCAGACCTCAGACTGGGGACGAGGCACCTCTTGACAGACAAGTCTTTTATCAGACAAGTCTAGTATTTTATCGGGCTGATGCCAGACGATTTTATTCAGCACAGGTAGAGGTCAAGGCCGCGAGTCTTCAGTACTGAATGAGACATAATATGCTAATCACTGAGGATAACAAAACTTGATATCAAAAAACCAAATCATGCAGAAATAAAAACACGCAGATCTTTATTTTGAACAACAGTTCCGTTAAACATATACGTCATACATTAGACCAAGTGCCACCGGCCTCTCGACTTTTCGTCCTGACTATTTTATCAAACTTATTCTAGTTATAACTAAACGCCAGATAACTTTATTCAACTTAATAATGTATTTGGCATTTACACTCAGTCTGATGAAGTCACGTGGAAATTTATTGAAAAAGAAAATTAAAAATTGTGTGTGATAAATTAAAGCCAACCAACCAACCAACCAACCAACCAACCAACCAACCAACCAACCAACCAACCAACCAACCAACCAACCAACCAACCAACCAACCAACCAACCAACCAACCAACCAACCAACCAACCAACCAACCAACCAACCAACCAACCAACCAGCGAGCAAGCGAGTGAGCGAACGAACGAACGAACGAACGAACGAACGAACGAACGAACGAACGAACGAACGAACGAACGAACGAACGAACGAACGAACGAACGAACGAACGAACGAACGAACGAACGAATGAACGAACGAACGAACGAACGAACGACTCTCCCTGTTGACAATTTGTTACGTATCAATACGTTTTGACTTAAAAATATTGACATCAGGTAACCTTAGTGCCTTAAAAATAGTTCAAAATTTTCTTTCTTTATCACACTGTACACAATCTTGTACCATGTATTTACAATACAAAGTTTTTGACCTCTGAGAAAAATTGTATTCAAACACATGTAAAAGATATATTTTAATTTAAATGTAAAAATATCAGTTCAACAAACCAATATCTGATATCAAAAATATGGGAAACAATTGATATTGATGTTAAACATTCTCTCCTCTTACTTTGTTTAAAAAACGATACAAAGCTATACTTCTAAAAAGTCAGGAATAATATGAATTTCAACAATATTTAGTTTAATCTTGTTTATTAATTTTTTATATGAAAATTGCAGTGGTTGACTCGAAAGCTTCGGCTCCTTCAACCTCTGTGCACAATTGAATTGTTGAACTATGTACTATGTATTTTCTGTCTGAATTGTATATATTTTGTAATTGTCTCAATGTATTTATTTGAATTGTGCGAATTAAATTAAACTAAAACTTGAACTTATAGGTACTCAGGACAGGATATAATAGGTATTTCAGTGTGTATGAAACAGAAGACTTATCTATCACAAAATTTATCTAGACTGTCTAGTAATTAGTGTGAATGAGGTCTAAGCTAACCACAAACAGCCCCCTTATAAGGAAAAATAAAATAACAGAATCATATAATATTGATTATTGCACTTTATTACATAAATTGATTTCTCCACCCCTAATAAAATCAATAGTCTCACATGTGTCGATTATCACATGAAACGCATCATCGTAAACTGCTCTATTTTTGTGGGGCAATAGGACTATATTTTTTATATAATACATGTAAACAGAACAATACATGGATGTTTGGAAATATGAACTTATTTCTCTTAAGAGAGAGAGAGAGGATATTACATAGTGGTGTGAAGATATGGGTTTTATCTTCAAGTGGTAAAAACTCGTTTTCACCAGGAGAAGATCAAATTCATATCTTCAAGCCACCGTGTAATTATTTTTTTATTATACAGATTAAATGCAAAAAGCTGTAAATTACAACATCGATATCTTCACTAGTGAGGATATGAAAAATATGTTTCACTGAATATTTTCTAGTAAAACACTCATATATATATATCCTGTAACAAATATATATATATATATATATATATACACACATATATATATATATATATATATAAATAAATATATAATATATAACAATTATTGGGTGCAGTTCTAGATAAAAGCATTTTTCTTCCTGGCAGCAAAATCCAAAAATAAATATTTCCTGCTAAATTAAATTAACGATTTCCTGCCTGATAGAATTTTTCAATTTTATAAGTTGTAATACCACCAGACTTGCAAGTTTGTATCTCAAAACCATAATTTATCTGAATGTGGTATCTATATACATACTTTGAAATAGCAAACTTTTTCAATTGAATACAACGTAATACTGTACTAGCGTCAAAAATCAAAATGCTGAAACAGTTGAATAAGATAAAAGCAGCTTGCATTCTTACAAATGCACAATGACAGCTGCAGCCTGCAACAGCAACACTATACTGAAATGAAAAATATTTCATTGTTTTCTAGAACAAATCGTTGCATCATTTGCGCAAGGATATACGAAACTTAGACAGGTGAAGGTCATGTAATAAACCTTCAAAACACTTTCAAATTGTTTACAAATCCCCACTGGGTTTGGCAAGAATATAGAAATATTCAATCAAAAGTGATGCCCATCAAAATTGTGTGATTGTGTGACCGTGACGCTTTTCGATTTTTTGAAGAATAGGAAATTTATCTTTAAACTTTGACTTGGATTAAAAAAACTGACAAATATTTCCTGCAAGATACAAAAAATTTCCTGCAAACAACTTTTACAAAAAATTTTGCCACTAGCAACTTGGGCACTTGGTGTACTCAATATTTGTCGACAAAACAGTTTTTACAACTTTTGAATATATTAATGGCTAGAAAATTGTAAAGAAACATACCTGTGGAGACTCTTCTACCTAATTTTGTTGACTTTTCTCGTTATTCTACTACATCAACCTTGTTTATCAACAAAATCTTCTGCTTTGGTAAACACAAAGCAAAACTGTCCACCATTTTGTTTTGCTCACAGGTGAATAGTGCAGGATATCCCTAGCTAGAGGAACCAATCATATTGTGTGAAAAGCACTATTCACCTGCGAGGTATATATATATATATATATATATATATATATATATATATATATATATATGCAGAATTTCCATATTCAAATTACAGATGCTTTAAAAGCTGATGCTAAGGAAGTTCATATGTATTGAAATACATTATGTACATACAGTACAAGTGACTGGGATATATATCAAGAAAATTATTATTTTTAGCCAAATATTAAATACTGTATGTCTCTGAGATGTTGCCCAAATATAACCCTATATTCATTAATCAACTGTCTAAAGTAGTCGTGAATTTAGAAATAATATTGCTTAACTTATCTGAAAATGTCGAAATAATAAAATCTTACTTACTTTCTACTTACAACTTGATCAATGAGTCCATTACTAGAGCCATTTGGACCATCTGTACGTAGGAAATCATCCACCAAGTTATTAAAACTGGAGTTAAATGTATCTTCTAACTGATCAATCAGTGTTTCTTTAAGTTTCTAAGAAATAAAAAAACGAAGTTTGAACTGTAATACACGTACGTTACTTGTATTAAAGATATATTGCACAATGATCAAACCTTGGCTTTCAGTTTTAATTGTTCACGTCGCATGGTTTCCTCTTTTTTACCATAAACTGGAAATAAAATACAAACTGTTCTTGAGACTTATTATGTTTGTAGTTTAAACATAGGGTGTACATTAAAACTTGCCTTCTGGAAAGCAATTTTGCAAACGAATCTTATCAGCCATGTTTATTAATTCATAAAACACAAGAAATGCATGAAGGTGCCTCCGAACTACGCATTAAATTATCTAATCAAGCTCTCAAGCTTCTTTGTAAGTCAGTATAAATGAATAAAATACAATGTAATTTCATGCTACAGTTCACTTACATCCGTTCAGAAACAAACATACTGTGATGTTTAACCCCTCGCTTGATATTGGCCAAGATGGCCAACAGCAAAGTAAATAGAAATTTCATCATCACACTGTCCAATATGACCAAAGTTCAAACTTCTTTGTTCGTTCGAGGTTCCGTTCAGTACCTCACCGCACTGCCATGTTTATAACTTAATTTACATCTCAGCTTACTTGTGTTGGGGGATTAGCTCAGATGGTAGAGCGCGCGCTTAGCATGCGCGAGGTAGCGGGATCAATGCCCGCATCCTCCAAGATGTTTTCTTCTTCCGTTTCATTCCAAGAAATTGTTTTCTATTTATTTTTTTTCTTTGATGAATTACTCCATCTTAATTTCTCTCCGTTATCAAGTATTCTTAATATTTACTGAAATAACGCAAAGTAACGAGTTTTGTCAAAATAGTGTTCGAACACAACCTCGTACCCAGGCCCAGGCATTTCGCGCACCATCATATGCGCCGACGGCGACGGACGTGACAAAAAAACAAAAAGCAAACAAAACAAAACTTATAATTCAATGAAAACTGAAAACTATTCACGACAAAACAAAATCAACTCAACGACAAAACAAAATTATTATAAACTGAGTGAGTGACAAAAAATAACTCACAGCAAATATTGAAATTTTTTTTTGAGTATTTATCACCAATCTCCATTGAACGTCTGTCAGACTGTCACCACTGTTTTTAAGATATTAATCATAAAAATAGTAAGAGACTAGAAGACGCGTACGTTCGTCAAGTTAGAATTAGGAATTACTTATCAGAAAAAGTTTTTCAACTGCAAATCTGATCAAACTATGGCCGTGTCTGCGTGTCATGGCATATCAAAGACGACATGCGCTCCAAGCTAAGCATGAATAGATTGTGCTCGGCAACTTTTGAGCAACTTCTGGAGTTTTGAGCAACTTTTTGTACTGCAAGCAACCTGAGCAACTTTTGCTTCCTTGGCAACTTTTGAGCAACAAATAATGAAAAACTAAATTATCACTAATTGAGCACCCAAATTATCCCAAATAAATGTTTCTGTAGTGTTAATTGAAACTGGTCGACACTAAAAATAGTATTGACCCTGCAAATGATTAACATTCCTTTGTTTTCTACTTTCCGTGCAATCGACATTCGACAATCGTGCATGAATTGATATTTAATATCGCCCACGAATTATCCAGCGGTTATTCGCTCCAACACAGACTCACAGAGCCGCCGCCATCTTGATTCTTGGTATTTGCTAATCTGCATTCTGCTAGTCATGGCATCACAATCGCAAGCTGAAATATCAGAGTCTGACGAAGAAACTGAAGAGAATGACCCTATTGAGGTAGCCATAAATGCTTTAAGATTATATTGAATTACACATCCAACATTTCCATGTTTAAGTTGTTATCTAGAATAAAATGGCTCGCCAAAGTGAGCAACTTTTTCAAATTTTGGTGGCAACTTTTTCAATTTTTGGCAACTTTTGAGCAACTTTTAGCCTTTTTTTGGAGCAACTTTGGCTGGATTTGCTAGCACAATCTATTCATGCTTACTCCAAGCAGCCGCCATACGACACAGTTCAAACCAGTGTTGATTTTACGGAGAGAGGAAAACCGCCAAACCGGAGTACCCGGCGAAAAACCCTCGAAGCACGCGTGATTGGAAAGCTGCAGGCCATCGTTGCAGGCCATCGAGTCTGAGACCTGGGGATCAGAACTATTCAGTGGTGGATCAAGGGGAGGGCAAGGGAGGGCACTTTGGGCAAGTACCAGGGGCCCCGCGCTTTCGGGGGCCCCGCCGATTTTTGGGGCCCAAAAATCATTCCAAAAATCATCAAAACCTATGACATATAAGAAACTTGTAAATTAATTTCTAATCTTCAATCTAAACTTTGAAATCATTGTTTGTGAATACCTTAGAAATAGAACCAGAGTTCCAGAAAAGTAGGTTGAGTATCATAGATAACCACAAACAATTTTGGCAACTGATAGTAGCCAGCTGGTTGCTATTCACATTCCAGTTGCTATTCCGATTTCTTCTGACTTTGGTGGGGTGGGGGGGGGGGGGGGGGGGGGGGGGGGGGGAGGGGGGAGGGGATGTGAATCAGCTACTAATATGTCAGGGGTCCCGCTCATGCTTGATCCGCCCCTGGAACTATTTTATGAGTAACTTGAGCTTGACAAACATCTACCAAAGGTCTATTAGATTAGACCGCAAAGCTCGTAAACGTACCATGCAGGGTATATTTACGAGGTCGTACATGTACAGTACTGGTTAGATCTGTGAACACTTGTGCTTGTGCTGTGTGTTTTTTCTTGCAAGTTTGCAAATGGGTCTGTGTGATCAGCTTACCCGAGCATTGTAAAGTTTTACAGTCATTTGCAACATACTTTTCATCAAAATTATTGAAAGTTCGTTCGGACGTTTCCAGGCTTCTTTTAAACAACGCATTTGATTGGCTGGTTGGTTCCTAGAAGCCAATCAAATGCGTAGTTCAAATTAACGAACTACTGACAAACTTCCCCATGAACTTATATATATATACAAACTTCGGAACGAGCTTCCAAACATTTTGGTGAAAAGTATGTTACAAATGACTGTAACTCAGTTTAACTTTTGAAAAATAATTCAAAGTATTTACCACAGAATCACGTCTGTTACACGTTATTTCAAGCCTGCGAGGCGCGAACAGACCCAAAAAAGCGGTATAGCTACGTTTGTATTATTTCTAGTTTCTTCTTAAATCTGTTCGAAGGCTAGAAAAACACTAAAACAGACAATTCCGTGTCTCACCAATCTTCAACTCTTTTGGGAAATGGCCAATATATATTGAAAGTAATAATAAATACTAACAAATTGAGTAAAAGCTAGTGTAAACTGATTTAAAAAACTAACAATTAAAAGTGCTGACGGTACGTTGTCAATAACATACACTGGAAGTATAAATATTGAAGCTCAACACATCTAAAATGAGGTATATATTTCAACAATGAACCTAGCCTGGTACCCTGGCCCAATCAAAGAATATGGGCCAGGTAACCACTAATCTCAATCTCGCATCATCAGGGCTAAATCCACTTATGACGACTGCAGTTTTACTCATAGCCTGGTTCCCTGGCCCAATTTCAAAAGAAATAAGGGCCAGGTAACCACTAATTTCATTCTCGCGTCATCAGGGCTAAATCCACTTATGACGATTGCAGTTTTACTCAAATCCAATAAAAACGCGCGAAAATTCAACCAATAGGAAAGCAGAAGTCTTTAGTGGTTACCTGGCCCATATTCTTTGATTGGGCCAGGGTACCAGGCTATTTTACTCATAGCCACAAAAAACGCGCGAAAATTTAACCAATAGGAAAGCAGAAGTCTTTAGTGGTTACCAGGCTACAATGAACCTAGACCCCAGTCCGCTGGCGATGCCATCTTAAAATCGCAATGTATTGTGGTATGTCCAGGCCAAGAAGTTCAATACGTCAGTTCGAAGATTGGAATGCATGCGCCGCACAAGATCTGAGCAGTGAGCTCCTGATATTTTTGTGACAATCTAGCTTGTTCCTAGAGCCCGCGATCTTTTTTGGGCCTAAAGTACGTATAGTTCCAGTCTTCTACGCGGTCTGGTCAAGTCTGATCCAGTCAAGACTGCGTACATGTCCGCCATGTTTGACTTCAATCTTTGCCCAGTGAATGAACAGCGAATATCACTCCAGTTATATATAGAGCTCCGACTGGATGTGAGTCGGAATATAACCTCCCTGACTCATAACAAGAAGCTGGTATTAAGAAAGATACCTTTCAAGACTTCAAATTTGCTTTTGGTTAATACAACTTCCCTGACTCATAACAAGAAGCTGGTATTAAGAAAGATACCTTTCAAGACTTCAAAATTGCTTTTGGTTAATACAACTTCCCTGACTCATAACAAGAAGCTGGTATTAAGAAAGATACCTTTCAAGACTTCAAAATTGCTTTTGGTTAATAGGGAAAACGGTCCCAAACAGTATAAAGCATGAACTCGTATCGAGATATTTCTGGAAGTAGAGATAACCCCTCCCTTATAACCCCCCTCTCCCCCAACTCGGTTGCTATGACCACGCAGACACTAATAACATGACTGGGTGAAAGCGTGAAAAGCTCACGTGACGTGTATGTACCAATTAGAAGCAAGCACTTGGGCAAGGTCGTAATTCCATAGAATGATGACATTAGAGCCGACAAGTTGTGCCAAGTTTCCAAATGATGAAGATGATGATGATAATGATATATTATTATTCAGGG
Source organism: Paragorgia papillata (assembly GCA_035771165.1). NCBI lineage: Eukaryota > Metazoa > Cnidaria > Anthozoa > Scleralcyonacea > Coralliidae > Paragorgia > Paragorgia papillata. The sequence goes on from JAWNZC010000265.1 coordinate 2,732,563, forward strand.
TATCTACATCACCGAAGTGTTTTTCAGTGGGGTCCTTCAAAAATTATGTACAATAAAGTACAATGTCAAATAATACATACAAATACGACACAATAACAATACAACGTATACAAAAAAAGCGGATATAGACTTCTTCAACAATTACAGAATGATAAGAAGTAAAAAAATAATCAAGAAAAGATTATTAATTGCATGGTTGATATGATCACAAGTCCACTTCAAGAACTCAGAAACAAAAATGTAACAAATTTCGTAAACAAAAATAACTACAGATTCTCTTCCCGCACAACAATGTTCGGCCAGTCATGCTGATACATTCCAAAGTTTAAACAAACATACTTTACTGTAAACCCTATGAAACGAAAATTAATTTGTCTTATTTGAAAGAACACTTAAAATGGTACAATAACATATTTTGCAGTTTTTCGTTTCCTTGCTTCGTTGTTGAGATATTTTAGTTTGTTTGATATGCAAATTAAACATTTTGACGTCACACGTGCATAATGAGTTATCGAAAAAGTTCTAAAAGTTGCTATTATCAAATCATAATAATTACTTGAAGATCTACATGTTTAGTGTTGTGGGCGAAACACATCCACATGCTTCATTCAAATTAATTTGGTTTTATAATAGAAAAGATATCTGACCTCCGATAGCTCATTATGCACCTACGACGTCAAAATGTTTAATTTGCATATCAAACAAACTAAAATATCTCAACAACAAAGCAATTATAGATGTTACTCTATAATTTTAAGTGTTCTTTCAAATAAGACAAACTTAATTTTCGTTTCATAGGCACTTTAACATTATTTGTAAATTATATAGTAGTGTAATATATAATATTCATACGTTACATTATATCTTCAAAGAGCCATGTATATGCGCATGGCATTACCACTCGGCGCCCGAAAACTCTCGCCTTGGCAAGTAATATCGTCTGGCGTTAGCCAGAGTAAAATACCAAAGCCTAGCTGTATCCTTCCGAAAGAAACGATAGTGCATGAAAGGGTTATAGTCAGTGTCAGCTTGCTTTTGAAATTCGTTTGTCAACATTCGTTGGAAGGTTGGGAACTTGGTACGGAAGTTCGCGAAGTTCGTTGTGAAGTTCGTCGTGAAGTTCGAATTTAATAAGCTTTGAATTCCTTTGGTAAAATCACGGAGAAGATGATTATTTGTTGTATAGAATATAATGATACTTGGTTAAGCAGAAACAAATTGCCGACTTAAATTTGTATCTACCTCGCAACGTAGTTCGGAACATTGCAACGTAAGTTCGGAATGTTCATTTCAATTATACGTATCGGATTTCAAAAGCAAGCTGAAACGGACTATAAACAGTTAAAGACGCGCTATTTGAGAAAAATTTGTTGTCAGACTTTTATCTCTTAACATTTGAGTTGTTGATATATTTTCTAATACGATAAAATTAAATTACGACAATATAATGTATGTTTTAAATGTATTGTTATAGTTAAAATAAAGTAAATATAACTAGAAATAATAGATGCTAGACATTTGGATAAAATGTTAAAAAGAATAACAAACAAGACATCAACTACTCTTTGGGCAAACTTCTAGTCTCTATCTTTACTTTATATCAATATTAGCAATGTATTTAGAACATATATAAATGTAGTCGTAAATTTCCATCGTATTATAAAGAATATACAAACAACTCAAATAGTTGGTAATACAACGAGGTTTGTTCAAATAAGACGTCTTGGTCTCACGTGAATTCCACAAAGTTATTTTAATAATTTGAAATAAGCTTGATGCATAATACTGCAAAAATTTCCGCTGGCTCAATAAACTTCCAGCATCGTCACGTGACTTAAGAAAAAGCCCCATCATACAAAGCGGGATTACGACAAGCTTGGCTTGCTCCTGACTCAAAAGGACCCGTCCAGTCCTTTCGCGGTTTTTCAAAAATATGTCGTCAAATTTGTTTTTTTTCCAAATTTGTCGTCGAGCTTCAGTAAGTCTCAAGATTTTAGCAATCTTTTCAATATCCTAACCACAACAAAAACCCTCAATCTAATCATATCAGAAATCTGGTTTACACCCTAGCTTTTTGGAAAAACATATTTGACGACATATTCGGAAAAGCCGCGAAGGACTGGACGGGTCCTTTTGAGTCATCCCTTTTAACCGAAACCTTAGTGAAGAATCAAAATTAATTACACATATATGCAAGGCTAAAAAGTTTTAAAGGAAGGGTCAAACGTTTTTGACAATAAAATCTTCTTTTTGCGGCTTGATAACTTTATACAATCTGTAGTTAAAAACGTTTGCCCCTTGCTTTTTTAATAAAACCTCATGTTAGCCTTTTATATGTGTATATTTAACTTTTTAGCAAATATTATGTGAAAAAATTAATTATTTAATGCGTTACATCTTGGTAGAAATTTACTGTCTGTTCCAAGAAACATTATTATACAATGTAAGACCATAATATATACAGCATTCGTATTGACACAATCTAGACAATGAATAAAATAATAATAACTCAATTCATCTAATTTAAGTCAATATCTGATTATTGGCTGATGAGACTTTTTAGATATTTATAAAAGTTATCTAGATCAAAGACGGTATTATCTGTCGAAGGCCAAGGCTGCATGGGGCTAATAATACAAACTGAACTTATAATCATGTTCTCTGAGGGTTTGAAATGAACTAGCTGGCTTATATTAAACACCTCTATGTAAACAAGACAGAGTTAAAGAAATAATATAAATAACCATGGTCCGTCTGACTCCGTCACCCTAGTCCATGCACAGTGGCGCAGCCAAGGGCAAGGGGAGGAATTCTGGTTTGATTTCAACAAAATTATGTAATTTATGGCTTACAGGAAATAGTGCCTGAGAGACCCTAGAAATCCAAAATTTTCCGGACCCCCCATAAAACCCTAGCTACGCCACTGTCCATGCAGTTGCTCAGTGCTAACAATTCAGATGAAAAAAACTTACTCAAATCAAAGACGTGATATTTCTTCTTGGTTGGTTTTCACATCATCAACCTTACAAGAAACAAATAGTATCATACTTAGCAGCAAACTCACAAACATCATGCTCTCTGCACCAAACTCACAGACATACAGCAAACTCACAAACATACAGCAAACTCATGTTCTCTACAGTAAACTCACAAACATACAGCACACTCATGCTCTCTACAGCAAACTCACAGACATACAGCAGACTCATGTTCTCTACAGCAAACTCACAGACATACAGCACACTCATGTTCTCTACAGCAAACTCACAAACATACAGCACTCATGTTCTCTACAACAAACTCACAAACATACAGCAGACTCATGCTCTCTTCAGCAAACTCACAGACATACAGCACACTCATGTTCTCTACAGTAAACTCACAAACATACAGCACACTCATGCTCTCTACAGCAAACTCACAAACAAACAAACAAACAAACAAACAAACAAACAAACAAACAAACAAACATACAGCACACTCATGTTCTCTACAGCAACTCACAGACATACAGCACACATGTTCTCTACAGTAAACTCACAAACATACAGCACGCTCATGCTCTCTTCAGCAAACTCAGACATACAGCACTCATGTTCTCTACAGTAAACTCACAAACATACAGCACACTCATGCTCTCTACAGCAAACTCACAAACATACAGCAGACTCATGCTCTCTACAGCAAACTCACAAACATACAGCAGACTCATGCTCTCTACAGCAAACTCACAAACATACAGCAGACTCATGCTCTCTACAGCAAACTCACAAACATACAGCACACTCATGTTCTCTACAGCAAACTCACAGACATACAGCAGACTCATGCTCTCTACAGCAAACTCACAAACATACAGCACACTCATGTTCTCTACAGCAAACTCACAAACATACAGCAGACTCATGCTCTCTACAGCAAACTCACAAACATACAGCACACTCATGTTCTCTACAGCAAACTCACAAACATACAGCACACTCATGTTCTCTACAGCAAACTCACAAACATACAGCACACTCATGCTCTCTACAGCAAACTCACAAACATACAGCACACTCATGCTCTCTAAAGCAAACTCACAAACATACAGCACACTCATCTCTCTAAAGCGAGGTCGCAGACATGCAGAAAAGATTATATTTTATCAAAGGCGTTCCACAACTCACCTTTTTTCCTGGTAAACTATAAATCGCGGGCTTCTTCGTTTGTGTATTTGTATTTGTACCCAAGCCAGAAGTTTTACTAACCTCCAAACGTTCTTCTGCAGTAAGACTTAAAGACAGTTGGATATGTTTTTGTTTATTTGTTTTAGGCAAAGTTGTGCTTTTTGCAATGGGTTGAACTGTTGGTTTTGGACCAACAATTGGTTTAGGGTTTGTCACCGGAGCAGGTTCCGACATGTGTCGTTGATAACTTGGTTTGGGGCGTACTGCCGGAACTACAACTCCAAACTTTCGTCCGCCTGTTTTGTTGTAACTAGACGAAGACTGCCCTCCATTGTACATATGAGTCAAAGTAACTTTCTTCTCTTCAGCGTTGATTGGTGAAGAAATGTTTCGTACAGTTTTTGCTTCTTCTAAAGTGGGTTTAACTTGCAATGATTTACTCGCACTATGGTCAAGAACAACTGGAACTTTCTTTTCTTCTGCTTTGATTGATGTAGAAATGTTTCGTACAGTTTTTGCTTGTTCTAAAGTGGGTTTAACTTGCAATGATTTACTCTCACTGTAGTCCAGAACAACTGGAATTTTCTTTTCTTCTGCTTTGATCGGTGAAGAAATGTTCTGTACAGTTTTCGTCTTTTGTCTAGCGAGATCAACCTCCAAAGGTTTATTCATATTGTGGTTAAAAGCAGCCACTGGAACTTTCTTCTCTTCTGCTTTTATTGATGTAGAAATGTTTCGTACAGTTTTTGCTTCTTCTAAAGCGGGTTTAACTTGCAATGGTTTACTCGTACCGTAGTCAAGAACCAATGGTGGTTTCTTCTCTTCTGCGTGAGCTGGCGGAGATATTTTCTCCATGATTGTCACGTTACCTTGAACTAGACCTTCAGGTTTTTTGGGGTCTGTAGAAATATTAACAGACTCAGGTTTTCTTACACTTTTCTCTACTTTTTTCTCTTCAATTTTAGTCGGTTTTTCATTGTCAATTTTATGTCTATCCATTGCACTCTCAACATACGAAGATTTTCTTCCAATTTGACCAAGGCTCACAGGCGGGTTTTTCTCTTCTACAATTTTAGTTTGTGGAATATTCTTCTCTGCACTCGCCACGTAAGAAGTCGGAACTTTTTCAATCTTAGCATTAGGAGAAACTAGAGGTGTCACATTGGCTTGATTTGTTCCTGGTTTTCCCGAACTGCTTTCTGTTGGAGTCTCTTTCAACTTCCCTTGAGATATTTGAGCAAGCATTTTCTTAAATAAAGGTCTGTTAACTAGTTCTTCGTCTTTCACTGCCGCTGCTGCTGCTGCACTCGAGTCTTTGGATTTCTCCGGCAAAGAAGAGTCTTCCACTTTAGGTACCTCGCTTATCGACGATAAAGATGAATCCGCTGATTCAACTTCGTTTGGCTTCTCAAAAGGTTTGCTAGTTTCTGGAGTAGTGGTAACTGGGGCGGAATTAAGTGGAACGGTGTTAAGTGGAGGATGGTTAACCACTTGGGCAACTGGTTGTCCGTGAATACCTCCCCACACAGGTACAGCACCACTAACATGAGTTACACTACCAACAGGCTGCATTGGATGAACAGCTCCAGCAGATACAGGAGATATAATACCACCAACAGATTGCATAGGATGAATACCAACACCAACACTCTGTATAGGCACCATTGTAGCTGTTCTTTGTTGTACCATTTGTTGTTGAAGCATCTGTTGAATAAGCATACTATTAAGCATCTGCTGATTCTGTTGCATAGCTAAAAACTGCTGATTTTGAAAATTGAAGGGGTCTTGTTGAGTTTGAACTGCTCCTAAATTTTGACTGTTCCGCATTAGCAATTGTAACTGTTCTGGACTTACATTTTTCGTACTTTCTTTCAATCTTAATTCATCAGTAGATAAATTTTCATTTTCGTCTCTACTTCTTTCTACGTTGACTCCATTCGTTACATTTTCTTCAATGGTTTCTTTACTCTCTTTAGGGTCTGTATTTTCATTCTTAGTTTTACTCTCAATCTCAACGGTGCCATTTGGTAAGTTTTCATCAGTGGAAGCCGGTATCTTTACTTCTGTTTCTACGTTACGTGTCGCCATTTTGTCTTCATCATCACAACTTTCTGTGTTTTTAGAATCAGTTTCACCCACAACACTGTTAGTTCCAACAGAAATACTGTCTTCATCTCCTAAATCAAAAATACCATCGTGAATAAAAACAACAAACAATGGCATTTCGAAAACAAGAAATTGCACAACACAAACAAAAACAAACAGACAGACAGACAGTAACGCTCACGTAACTATCAAAATTGCGAGATTACTTCGTTCTGAGCGCTTTCCTCAAACTATATGTAAAAATTCCCGTGCTAAAATATTCCAAGCACGCTTACCTAACTCGATATCTATTGGTCCAACAGGCGTCTCACATTCATCAAGTGGTGGCGGTGTAGTGTCTGGTGGTGGAGGTGCAATAAACACAGGTAAATCTTTCTTCTTTTCACGATTAATTGCGGTCTGATTCTGTAAACTTCCTGGTTCAGCCTGGACGGTTGGACTTGTGGGATTAGATGAACTGTATGGTGGTGGTTTAGAAGGACGAGGTGGCTTTTTTATAGAAGCTTTAAGTTTTTCAGAAATATCTTCTTCAGTTTGGATTATTGTTTCAGGAAGTTTTGGAGGGGAAGGAGCTCGTCTTTTAGTTCGTTTCCTTTGCTCAGTACCAGAATCACCATTCACAATAACTTGATGTTTATTTGAAGAACTTTCTTGAATTTTTGGAATGACAAGACTAGGTGGTCGAGGAGCTCTTCTTTTAACTTTTAGCACTGGTGTTGTGTTCACAGGCAAACCTTTGCCGTTCTTTGCAAGGATTTGTGTTGTTTTAGAGTTTGATGCTGATTGAGTTTGTGCTATAAAAATACAGAATACAGTTCACTTCTTTTACTTTTAGTTACGAGTCTTTCACAATGACCGAGTTAACAAAATAAAGGACATTTCTCGAACGACACAAACACACGCAATCATGCACATTATAACGATCTATGACGTGCGCGACAAAACCGTGCGTCGACAACCAGTTGCAAAATTGTTGGAACAATAACCTTTCAAAAGCCCCTCACCTCCCCTCTAACAATGTTGTCAACTACAAAACATCGACAATATTCTTCCAGTTATTTGCCTTACCTTTTCCAGTGTTCAAAGCAACATTAAAATGCATGGGAACGGGGCTGGGGTGGAATGCAAACTCAATATACCTTTAGATTTTGGTAATCCGTATTGGGACGTTTACTCCAGCTCAAGTGTTTCAACTCAATTTTGAAACTGATTTTATGTTTGTAATTAAAAGACAAAAATATAGATCATGCACGAGATTTGATTCATGACTTTAAAATTACGTTATTGACCTTACCTGGTTTATTGGCATTATTACCATCACGAACATCATTGTGATCAGCTTTCTGCAAGGAAATGAAATCATTATAAATATTTATAAAACTCATTAATAATTCATGAGGAAAATTCAAAAGAAATCAATATTTAATCAGTATTTAGAAATCGGAGGAAGATTACGGTCAAATTTAGCAAACTTTGAGGTCGATTTTCTCTTAAAATATTGATCCGTTTGAGAAGCTATATCCAACACTCGTCAGTGTTCATCCTGCGATGTCTAAATACAGCCAAGCGGGTTAAAAAAACTCGGCTTCGCCTCGTATTTTTCAACCCGCTTTGCTGTATTTAGAAATCGGAGGAAGAACACGGACTCGTGTTGGATATATTACTTATAAAATTCAGTACATTTTCCAATATTTATTCAGTTCACTGTTTAAATCTTCAGCACACAACGTTACGACTCGTGCAAAGAAACAATGTGAGATTTAATTACAAGACACTTGTAAAGTTTTATCAATAATAGTTTAGCATCAGACTGCATGCGCGGTAGGATGTTGAGGTGTATTCAGTACAATAACGTTCTGTATGTGGAAAAGGCAAGTTTGATCTTTTAACAGGGCACAAATATTTTGCTTGTCAATGAAACTAATCGTCAAACAACACCTGGTCGTAAAATATTAGAAGAAACAGCGTCATTGTTACAGTAGTAGATTTTATCTACCATACATTTCTTTCATTATTCTTATCTGTTAAGTTTCCAACAGCTAGTTACCTCCGCCAGAGGCTTAGTTTTTACCTCTGTCTGTCTGTCTGTCTGTCTGTCTGTCTGTCTGTCTGTCTGTCTGTCTGTCTGTCTGTCTGTCTGTCTGTCTGTCTGTTTGTCTGTCTGTCTGTCCGTCTGTCGCCAGGATATCTCACAAAATACTGCACAGACTTTCATGAGAGTTTGTCGAAAGATTGACCATAAACCAAGGAGCAACCCATTCAATTTTAGTTGAATTTGGTTGAAATTTGCATAAACAATTAATGTAAATCTGACCACAAGTTTCTCCGTGTAGAAGAAATGCTTGATTGTCTTCATTATCCTTATTTCATGCAAACATTTTTGCATAATTTTGGTACAAGTGCAATCAAGCATTTTATTCATTCATTCATTCATTCATTCATTCATTCATTCATTCATTCATTCATTCATTCATTCATTCATTCATTCATTCATTCATTCATTCATTCATTCATTCATTCATTCATTCATTCATTCATACATACATGTGTAGGTCTCGTGAGCTAGATGGGTCGTTTTCTTTTTAAACATCTAGTCTAATAATCGAAATATAGTACTGTAAGGTGCAGTACACAAACCTTACTATATTTCGATTTGTATTTCAACACTGCCTACGCAGCACCCTACTTTTATTTCACTATAGTCTAATAATCACCCGCTGGCGCAGGTATATGCAGTCTCTGAGTGCTCTCTTCTTCTTATTAGAACTGTATCAAGTATAACCATTCACCATGGTTAACCCTTTACTGACCAACTTACCCAGTTGCTTTTTGTCTACTTATTAATTTTACTCTGGCTAACGCCAGACGATTTTACTCGTCAAGGGGAGAGCTCCCGGAAACCTGGCCAATAAAGGGTTAATATTTCTTCAAGCTATATTTATGTTTGTCAGCACGACAAAATCGTTATTTTATCACAATAAGTATAACTATAAAGTATTTTTCTTAACTATAGTATTTATAACGCCAATATGGTGTATAGGGGTTTTAATTGTAATTTTTAGAACACCCTGGAAAAGAATCAAATATATTTTCATTGCTAAAAATTCATACAAGGTTGAGGTTTTAAAACATGGCCAGGGAAACAATTATACGCGTGACCAAGAACACGTGACACGAGAAAACGGTGTCAGTCACAAACCACCCCCACCCCACCCCAAACGTGAAAATGTACGAAAATTTGGATGAAAAATTATTAAAAATCTGACCGCAAGATTCTCCGTGTATAAGAAATGTTTGATTGTGCTCATTATCCTTATTTTGCATAATTTTGGTACGAGTGCAGTCAAGCATTTTATTCATTCATACATGTGTTGGTCTCGTGAGCTAGCCTGGTTAGCGGGATGCTCGTTCTCTTTTTAAACATATCTCTAATAACCCGCTGGCGCAGGTATATGCAGTCCCTGACTGCCCTCTAGTTATTCATGTTGCCACTGACGTTCAACTGTATTTTAGTTATGACATTCATTCTGATCTTGTAAAAACATCTTTAATAAGAGCTTCGCAATTAAAACAAAGTTCTTAATTATTAAAAACTGATATTTCAAATTTCGAATGTTTTTGTTTTTTAATTTTGTTTTTTTCATTTCCATGCATGTTTTGACATAGGTCGACTATTAAGGCAGATTTTCATTCAGTGCTTTTTGTCGCGTAATCGACGTTTTCCGATCGCTATGTTTTACCTTGTGGGCTCTGGACAGGATCCGTTCCACCCGAGGGCTCGTAAAATAAAGAAAGCGATCGCAAAAAGTTGCTCGCACGCCAAAAACCTAAATTGAAATCCACATTCATAGAATGCGTGACTGACATTCCTTTCACACGCCCGCAAGGCAGAACGCCTGCCAGGCAGGCTAGTCGAGTATATCGTACCTTTTCACCTGATTGGCGCTCAACCATAAAAATATTATCAGTATATTGAAGCACAGAAGGAGCAGAACTATATTGTCTCGAATTCTTTGCTTTTCTCGAAAATCGTCTACGAAACAAGGAAATTATTCCTCCACTCTTCCTCGACGAACTTTTGCTCACCTTTTCTAAGATGTCAGTTGAGCTTCGTCGCAATTCTACCAAAATACAATTACATAATATTAATTATTACAAAATAATACATATATCTCAAACTCAATTTACACCTTCGTGAGTAAAATGTCGTGAGGGTCTATTTTTTAATTGCATTTTCCAATTGAAATCGCTCGATTGAAATGCCATATCAATTAACAACTCGTTTATCATGTTTCATCATGCAAGGGAATCCAAACACTCGAAAACAAAAAAGAACAAAGTTCATCGTATTTCCTCGTGATTGGATCCTCTGATATAAAACTGGTTGTTGATGAAACACTCAGTAAAATGAATATGCCATGTATGTAGTCATGCACCCTAATATGCATTCGTGACGGCATTACAATTTTCAATTAGGTTTCAACCATTTCTTTATCTGAATGTAAAGTTTAATTTTCCTTGGTCTATTTTAAAGGCTCGATTACACAGGCGATTTTGTCATCCTAACGCATGCGATTAAGTGGATGACTCACAAAAGTATTGATTCATATCACTTTGCACAAATGGTCCAATACCTTTGTAAGTTAATCCATTCGATCGCATGCGTCAGAAGGAGTAAAATCGCAGCAAAAATCACTAGAATTTGTTACAAACCTTTCTTAGATACAACTCTGATAACATTCGCTCTGATATCAGCAACAGTTAGCGCCATGTTGACACTATCATCAGTAAGTTGCATATGATGAAGATAATGATCATTCACTCGCAAATGTTCTTTAGTACATATGAATTTCAAGATATCCCTTAGTTTAGCATTTTTTAAAAATGGATAATGTCTGACATCAGAGTTTGGTAGATGAACTTCAAGATCAAGAAACTGAAAGAAAACAATACAACTGGCTGAGTAAAATGACAACCATGCTTTGATACACAATTCTTAAAAACAATAATTACTGAAACAATTGGAAAGATCGGTATACACCAAAGTGAAAAACGGCAAAGATTTTTTGGAAAGTAATACTGACGTTTCGAGCGCGGAGCCCGCCTTCATCAGAGTAGAACACCAACTTTTTTCCCCTTTGCTATATCCAAAGCAGTGTTAGTTATATTGCTTTATTCTTCTTTTATATTTTTGAATACGATGTCAGTCTCATTTTCTGGTCAGCAGATCAGTTTTTTCTACACAAACAGCCACAATAACTTCTCAGGCGTCGCACACTGATTATTTGAAGTATTATAGTTTTTTCGTGTTTTTTCGTGCAGTGCTTATTAAAACAATTAGCAATATTTTTACACAAATTTATTGCAAAACCTAATAAATACACACACGTTTATATTATTACATAATACTTCACGCAATTATGCAGATTGTCGTTTTTCCCCGTCGATTTATCATTTTCCAAATAAATACCGCACTGCATGTGAATGTAAAGGTGTATACGCGGGCTTCATATTTGAGAGGGCGGTACTTTTTCAATTACTCTATTTCCGACTACAGCGCTCAGTCATCTAGCTACAATCAGTGACAAAATAAGGTAGGACAGCTGTTAAAAATCGCATAATTTTATACTTAAAGGGCAACTATACGTTTCCAGGTTATTCTATTTTCCGTTAAAGTCGGAAAAGTTCGATCTAAAACCGAAGAAATAATTGAAACCAGTCACTCGGTTCCACTTTTATGAACTGTCTAAGTTTGAGTTTTTGCTCCTTTTGCTGAACTCGTGTGAACGACGACCGCGTCGAAATAAAGACTGGTACTAGTACCTTGTGATGTCATACCGGTAACAAACAACAAGGTGATTGGTGGGTTTTACCAGTATGACGTCAAAGACAATGGAGTACCCAATCTCCAAGAAACGCGGTCATGCTTCAAGAGGACCTAAGAAGGCTTCGCTGATAAATTCTTTGCTTTACCTCGAAATTCATATTTTTCTTTACTATTGCTAAGTTAGATAATAGCCCTTTCAGAAGAAAATATAACTTCAAAAGGATTTAGTTGACCTTTAACGATGGATAATCGTTATTTGGGGAGGGGGTGACGTGCCATAACTTTTAGCGTATATAAGTGTCCCACCAAATTTGTCACTGATTGTGGTCTCTAAAATTAAATTGTGAAAATGATTGTATGATATATGGGCAATAAATTGATTAAATCGTAGCGACACTTTTAATAAAGTTAATTAGAACAAAAATAACACTTGTACTATAGAAGAATTTACCTGGTCTGAATTTTCATTTTCTAGTTGTTCTCCTTTCTTCAACGTAGAAATCATTCTGGAAATAGTATCGTAAAACTAAAAACACAAGTTAACGTGTGATTAGTAAATCAAAGTAGAATTTAGAAAGGCTACATCACCCTTTCGATATTATCGACTTTTATTAATATTCCACTCCGTCAATAATTGTTTATTATTTCAACGTTGTTTAATTAAAAACAAATTATAATAATTTTTTTGGGCATTGTGGTGTATTTTGCGGACTAAAATGAAGAATTCAGCTGTGCAATAATTAAGCCTATCAGTTTTAACAGTTCTAAATCACTATTAGTTTGTTGTTTACGGAATTGTATACTTTTCTTGTCAATACTTTGAAGCAAAGATTGTTTTGATGACAAATGTTTCGTTTTTCTGCCAAGTTTTACATGTAAGTTGAGTTATGTAAATATTTAATGAAATACACGCCAACGCGAAGGCGGCACTGTTCAAGATGTTTATTGTATACTGTACTGTCTTTGATTTTCTTCTAAATACCCACTAAAATTATTAGGGGCGGTGCCTTTAGGGAGAGGGCCGCAGTTAATAAAATAAATTAATAAATAATGACATTGGCCTACTTATGCTTGCTTAAAGTAAGGTCCCTATTTTTAAAAGTCCCGCAACGCGCCGAGGTACTCGCGAACCAGACGCAGGCACCGCAGTCACATTCTCAACTTTGCCGGCGATGACTGCGGTCGGCAGAACGCTGGTACACCTGCGGCTCTTGCGGCTAGTATGGAAACCAGGCTTATATAAGATGCATTACAGACAAATTTGTGATTGTTGTTGTCATTGTTCTCCCATGTATGATTAACTCACAGAAACGTTATACATGTATAAGAACGACACGAAATTGGCCGACAGGCTTACCATTTGCCGGAATGAAATATATCTTACGGAGCAGCAACTCTCCTGTCTACCCCTTGCGACCACACACAACATGAATTTAAGAAAGCAGAATATTCAGTAACAAACTACATGCAATGGACAGCCATACTATTTTATATCTATTTTAGCAAATATAGTTCATGGGGCGCAGTTGGGGTATTCTAAAGGGGGCGCATGTGCCATTGGCACAATAAATAATATTAAATAATAAATATTGGCACAATGGCACATAGGCCAGTCCAAGCCTGTAATAATAGTTCTTGGGCATAAATATGTTTTTGGCCCTTCTCAGAGCTAATTTTAACCCTCGCCTGTGTGGAATCCAATACCCAAAATCAAACCCTAATTTAAACCTAATCCTAAATCAGTTTTAATTCAACAACAACACATTTTCGGCCAATCAAAAGAAAACAAAAAAAAGACTATTAAAACTGTATTTACATATATATCCTCATTCTTACGTATACCAAATACAAAAGTTTTAGTCTAAAACGAAGATATAGGGACCAATTAATATAGCATGCATATACAAAATAATTTAGATCGTCAGCCACTTTTTGCAACTTTTCACCATATAAAGATTTAAATGTTAGTCTATTACATATTTTCCTCTAAAATTATTGATATACTTCAACGCAAACTGAATATAAGTGTAGAATGTTACCTGGGCGGCTTGAGATTTAGTTGAAAATTTTGCTCCAAATATTTCTTGATCTTGCCAGCAAACCGCTTGTTCTTTGATGCTTGTCTTAGTGTTACAATTCACAATAAAATCTACAGCCTGTTTATGGATTTATACAAAAGAACTAAAATTAGTGAAACTAATTTAACAATTACACAAGCAAACGAGCTAGCTGAGTTGTCTATGACTGATGAATGTTGAAAGTCGGAATGATTTCGCGGAATGGCATGACTTGCATGCGAAATGAGTGCGTAATGACAAAAAATGCGATTTTCTTTATTAATCCTTTCATGCGCATCGTTGTTGTGGAACAACTTTATCTTTTTACTCTGACGCCAGACCATTTTACTCGTCATGGGGAGACGTCTTGTAAAGCCATTCATGAAAAGAAGGTTAGGGTTGGTGAGCCAAAAAATCCAGGTTTACAGTATAAAGGCTATATGACGAAGCCGCTAATCGGTCTTGTTACGATTTCTGACTTTAGGAACCCAGAAAATCGTAATTTTTGTCATTCCGCAACTCATTTCGCAAGCCAAGCCAAGCCATGACATGCATATCATGCCATTCCGCGAAGTCATGCCTCCTTTTAGGCTACGTTTACACGGTACCGGACGAATTCGAGACCGGCTTCGAATTTTGTCTTCCGTGTAAACAGGCGGTACCGGACGAATTCGAGAACAGTTCCGAATTTGTCTTCCGTGTAAACAGGCGGAACCGTACTAGTTCGAGACCGGCTTCGAATTCGTCCGGTGGCGTGTAAACGGGGTCTTGCATTCATCGGTTTACAAGCAGATAGTCAACGAAGCGTTATTGAGTTGACTAGTTGAGCATCAAATGTATATAGTGATGGCTAACCTAAAAATATCTAAACTATAGTTGTGTCTCTACTTACTCTGTGTTTTTCATTCTCAACAACCAAGATTCGGAAAGGATATTTAACATTCTTTATTGAAACTCGCACAAAATAAATAGGAAGATATTCCGATTTCAAAACTTTCCAATCGTTTTCTTGAATTACAAAAACAACGCCGTAAAAAGTTGCCAAAATATGTTCTGCAGAACGAAGAAACTCTTTTCTTTCACACTTATCAGAATAATCTGTATCTGGCAGGTGGCGAAACAATAACACGTTAGGTTCAGAATTGCTGTGATGAAGAAATGATGTTGAGCTCCACCTGGTTGGACCAGTCGTCGGCACCAAAGACCTCAATTCAGTGATAGGTGGACGAGGTGGTTTTGCTTTTTTTCGTTCTTCAGTTCTAAAACGAAAATTTGACATAGTTAAAGGTAGCTATAGGCCTATACCTGGTCAAATTCTGAAGTAGTAACAGCCAGGTTTCCGGCACTATACAGACTGTGTATTTAAGAGTGGATTAAATGGGAACAAACTCAAGGTCAGGTGTAAGTCGTTTATACAGTGACAGACAACTTGGACATTCTGTACGGCTTAATTTCGAATGCGTTTTGAGGTCATTTTTGCAACGTATATGTCAGCTGTGTGCCAGTAGTTTGTTTACAAGCTTCCAGTCTACCAACTGTGCTATATATAGCTATGGTAAGTTTTCTATCAGCTCAGCTACATGCGTGTTAGTGTTCCATGTGCTATGATAGTGTTAGTTGCAGCAGTACGAGTCCACAATGGATCCCAAAGTGTATAATAAGACAATATTTTACAAAGCAAATTAATTCACATATTTTTAGGTTGTTCTATATTCTAGTTTTACTGTCTCTCTACGTCTAAATTTGATTTTCAAAATTAAATCAAAGAATTTAGTCTACAGATTTTCCATTTGTGTTATCTGTTCATAATATTCAATTATTAAATATGTTCGTCATTGCTTGTCAGCAGTACAAATATTAACTTGCAGCAACATTATTTAACTTGCTATTATATATCATCTGTGTCCATATATATATATATATATATATATATATATATATATATATATATATATAAATCTTTAATGCCCATCTTAGATTTAGAATAATACAATGGGTTTACAATTATGTAATAAACTATGATAAAATTTACAATATATTACATTATTATAACATGCAATAAAATTAAAGCTAAAATTGTAACTCTATACATGACTAAATGTTCAGAGCAGTGGCTCTGGGAATAAAAGAGAGTTTATGTCTATCTGTACCAGACCAAACGGATGTTCGGAGATTGCTGGACCTCAAGTTGTAGTGATTTTCAATAGGCTTTGGGATAAAAATATTACAAGGATGATCATCATTTTCCTTAATTCGGCAGAATTCACGTAAAGTTATTATTTTCCGTCTTTCTTCCAGCAAAGGCAGGAAGTCGCGTGGGAGACCATGTGTATATATGTAAAGTGAAAGTAAAGTAAGACGAGTGAGGTGTTGTTCGGACTTCCTTCATTTATTATTAACATAAAAATAACAATTTCATAATTAGTAAATTATTCACAATTTTGTAACCACAATTTTTTTGTAATGTCTTATTGAATTTATACATTCAGTAACAGACACATCATAATAAAACAGAATATCATTCTGTCAAGTAGTTACTGCATCTGCAAACTGATCTAAAGACTAGCATCTTAATATTCATTCACAGAACTGATCATGCAGAATATCATCCTTATAATTTTTATTATAATTTAGATATGTTTTGGCTAAGTTGTCACCCTGTAATTCAAAACGTCCTCAGAGCAGGCCAGCAAGCCAGATGGCTAGTAATATATTGATTATAAGAGCCACATGATTATAAGAGGATAATATTTTCTATTTCACGTATTTTCGGTGAAAAGCACTTAATTAAAACCCCAGAACGTTTTGGCGTACGCGGTACCACTCAAAACCTCAGTATTTCACCATTATTGTGTAGAATCGACAAACTTTCTATGAGCATTTGAGAGCTGAGAAACATATCAAAAGATTAAAAAAATCATGCTACAAAAATGTTGAATCCGCCATATTTACAGTAATTAATGTAAAACTTGCTCGTGTTTAATTAAACAACATTTTCTTTTTGGGCGTACCACTCAAAATCTCTTTATTTTATCATCATTGTGTAGCTTATGCAGTCAACAAACTTTTTAAGTACATGCGGGGGTTGAGAAAAGATTCTCAATCTCAGTGAGACTCCACAGCAAGCTGGCTCGGCCTCTATAGGCAACGGGCCTCCCTAGCTCAGTATCGAACCCGCGACCCACTCTGACCAGCCAGAAGACCTTGATGTTACATTTTCGCAACTGGTTCCGGTTATAGATCTTAAAATGTGTATTCTTACACTCTGGATTTCCCTTCAACAAAAGCCCTGAAAACATGTATGGCTAGTAATTATTTACAATGTCAGTGGCAGGTTATAGGGAAAGGGTTTAGAACTATAGGGAATCCTGATTACTTCCATATCTATCTGATATCAACACAATTGTCAAAACATCTACACACTCTCCCTGCGTACAGTTCCCCTTTCTCTCTGTATGGCTATAAAACCTGTTATTCCAATAATTAACATAAATTATCTTGATTTGTTTACATTTTGAAAGTCTACTTCATACTTTATTCATTTTAATCCGTCGCAACGTATTATCTCTCACGAACACGATGTAACCCAATTCTCAAAAGTAATCAAGTTGTTTGACGAAAGTTACTTTTGGAAGTTTATGCATGGCGAGATAAAACGCTCGCTAACTAAATCAAACTAGAATTTTCTTGTATCGAACATTCCGGAAATTGTCAAGCCGCTCCACAGTAGTTGTTCTATTATTTTATTCATGCATAAGATATTTATGAAGAACCATAACATCGATACCCTTGCCCAAAGTACAACGTACAGCCGAACGGAAACTCAAAATGATATTGAAGTATACAGCTATAGTACGACATTATCGTGTTGTAATGATTTCTACAGAATATATGCCATAAAACTCTTTATCCTTATACATAAGCATAGCACAAAAAGAGCAAAGCAAGAATTGTATGACCGCAAACATTATTCCATTTCTTTGTTCAATAGAGATCAAAAGGACAGTAGGTTCAGAAACCGTATATGACGATGAGTAGACATATAATTAATAATTATAAAAACAACTAGAGTATAAAGCAGGAGTTCTTATTATAAGCTTAGTGTGATGAAAAATCACTCAAGACAACCGGAAAGTCTAATTCTCACGGTGTCGAACGGCAGTCAAACAAGTTGTTTCAGCATGACGTCGCTTATAAAATATTTTTTTATTCATTAAAACATCGTCTTTAGAGCGAAAAAAATAATAAACTTGTACTCAAGAATTATTGAAAATAACCACCAAAAAGCACTAAAATAAAATAGTCTTCGCTTAACACAATGAAATATTTAAGAATAAAAGTTATATTAAAATGAGGCAAACAATAATTTCACTATTTCCTTGTTTCATCTTTTAACTTGCCAAGAAAAAATATGTTTCGCTGGTTGTGAGAAGCAAAGGACTATCAACCATCACACAAACTAACAAAATCTTTAATACTTGTTTCATGCCGTAGAGATAAAGCTTGCTAGATAAAAGACAGCTAACCTTTCTTCAATTGCCCACTATATTCGTTACGATTGAGTTGTTCACAGTAATTTATGCTCTCTCGTTATTTAATAACGAGCAAGGAAAAAGCCAAGCAAATAATGTCAAAGATACGTGTCAGACAAGTATCAATCTATATCACAGTTAATCTACAACACAGCAGAAAAAACAACATTCGACTCGCTGTTTTACTTCATAAAAGGTGAATATCCCCGCAAGCGTTTGATGGAAATAGCGTAAATCTCTCAGGAGAACTTGGTCAATATAAACCAAGTCGTTGGTTTAGAAAAGTACATAGCGAAACACAAGTCAAGATTGAATTACTGTATTAGAATAGTATACGTAATAAAACTCTTAGTTTTCTAACCTGCTATCTTCTTGGTTTGGTGGAACGCCCGTTTCTACAGCACAATCGCCATTCTTTAAAGATATTTCCATACTCAGTTGGTAAGCTCACACACACAGTCGGGGGTCATTTCAAATTAGAGAAACTACGACTTTCAAATATGTTAACAATTCAAAGAGAAAATGATAAACGTGTCCCCCAAAGAAGAAATCAACACAAACAACTCTCGCAATCAGAATATTCAATTCAGTTGACGGTCAGTCGGTCTCTTTAGTTTCGTCATTTCCACTTACACTTCAAGTGAACATTTCACGGAGAAAAGAAATCGAAAGATCTCACGAGAGCCAAGACCTGCTATTTTGAATATTGAATAAGACTTTGGACTGCTAATAATACATGTGGAATTACCCATGAAAATAAATTGAATGATTTAAAGTTGAGTGAGTCAGCGCGAACATCAGGCGAGCTTTGTTGACGTGTGGACTTAGCAATAGAATATTTACTTAGTTTAAACGATTTAGACAAGCCTGTGCAGATTGAGCGATTGCCTTTCACAGTCTAACGTTCCGATATTCCAGTTTTAAATAAAATTACAGACCACAATAAAGAACCACACTACATTGGCTAAATGTGGTAAATCTTGTAATAAATTGCCACTTATTAGATATAATTCTATATGTTCTATAACACTAAATTTTCTACATTCTAAATCATGGTCGCCGACTCCGTTACGCATCATGTACTCTGAAACTCAACAATTTTTTACTTTCAAATCAAGCCACAAATATACAGCTTTAAATTAATATATTCTTTTTCTTACCTTGGTCATTTGATGTATTTAATCCCCAAAGGATGGCAACAGCTAGAATGTATGCAGAAACCCATTTGCGGTCAGCAAAACACAGCAATTATCTCGCTTTTGTTCGACTCTGTTGGCTTGTCATATCTCGCTTTTCTCTTTCCTAACGAAACCTTGGCAACGAAGAATATTTTAACTAAAGTTCAACACCAACAAGAATAAAAGGCTGGAATTTTCTTTTTTAATTTCAATGTCTTTGGACAAAGAAGAAACAAGGAACGGTTGATAAATTGTAAATAATCCAGAGTACAGTAGGATGAAATAGTTAGTTTGGCAAACACAACGGAAATTACTATAGTACCTCTACACCAATATACATCCACTCAAGTCTCAAAAGAGCAAGCCGGTACTAAGTAGATTTTCGCACCAAATTCTCAACATTTCACAATAATATATCACACATGCTCCAGAATTCACATACTCTGAGTTTTAAACTAAAGTTCCAGAGCCAAAAATAGATAAATGAAAAAATTAAAGAGTGGATTGTCGCGTTGGACGGCAATTCATTTTTTAGATTTTGAAATTTTCCTTTTTTTGGAATTACTTTTATTAGACTGACAGTATTTGTCTTCTAATCCAGCAAAGAAATTACTCATTTCTGCTTCTCGATCCGTCTGACGTTTCATTATCATGCTAGCTAAATCATTCTTCTTTCCAACTCCAAGTTCTTTAGCAAGCTCTTCTGCTTCTGCAGCCTCTTTCTTTGCCTGAAGAAATATTTAAAGAAGTTAAGAAATTAGTCATTCTGCACAAACTATCCACAATTACATCTAGCTAAAGATTGATTAACCCTTTCATTCCCATCCGTGCCATTTGGCACTTTTTATATTTTACTCTGTCTAACGTCAGACGATTTTACTCGTCGGGTAGACCTCCTGACTTGGTGGAAGTTAAAGGGTTAATAAACTATCTCCTTAACCATAGTTAGTGGAGGGGGATGGTTTGGAAGCTCCATTGTCTTTCAAGATTATCCAATGGTCATGTTATTGTGTTCACGTTGGAGGAAGGCAGTTGGTTGAAGAACGGAAATTATATGGACACGTGACGACGAAGGACTACGACTTACAACACGTGACGGCGAAGGACTGCACTAATTAAACCCGAACGTTGCTATTGGATGACTGCTTCATTACACAGAAAATACAATACGTTCAGTGACCGTAAAATTAGACAAATTGAACAAAACCATAGAAAAACCATAGAACAACCATTATGACTTTTGCCGAGTTTCCAAACCAGTTCGTTCCCATCGGTGCCATTTGGCACTTTTTATTTTTTACTCTGTCTAACGCCAGTCGATTTTACTCATCAAGGGAAGACCTCCTGACATGGTGAGAGAACTAGCTAAAGTGTGATTCACACTTCTGAAATAAACATAAGTACTGTATATACTGTATAACTGTACATGACAAAAAGAAGTGAACACATGTGAACCATTTGGTTAACACAATTGACTTATCTCTTGGATGCACCCAACCTCTTACCCAGCTGGGTCTTCTCTCTGCCCACACACACCCTCCACCAACTGTGGGGAAAACACACCCAACCTCACACAATTAAGCAGCCATTTTTGGTTGGCTCAGGAAGCAATAGGTTAATATTGGGCTAATACAGTTTCTAAAACAAAACAAAAATGTGCAAAAAAATTAACTGCACTACTGTAAGTTGTGTGGATTGTGTATCAAGAACGTTCACACCAACTGACAAAAAAGATACACCAAAGTTCACAAGCTGTTTTACTTTTAAATTTTCTGACTATATGTCCTTGATTAAATCTACTAATCACCACTTACTACATGTAAGATAAAAAAAATTGAGAAGACCCAATTACATTTATTTTAAGTTACTGTTGACAGTAGATCTTCATTTGCAATTAATTCACATATTTATGCAGACACTAACTTGTTCTTTTTTTGCCACACAATAATTCTTGCCATGGTAACAACTTACTGATATTGCTACCAAATGGTGACTGATAAAACAAGAACGCTTCTAGACCTAACATACATAAGAGGGGGTACAATAGTGAACACTGTACAATAGTGTACAGTAAAAGGAGCAAAGGAGGTCAAACATCTTCAGAGTTACAAAACGGTGTATATTACTGTATATAATACCGTATACTGGTAGTAGTCTGGTATAGACACTAAATGTGGGTGGTCTCTTATCTAAAGCAGCTAGCAAAGGGTTGATCTTGAGACATCTTCTAACTGTCTGACATTTGTAGTGGAGTAAAGGAATATTCTGCATTCCATGTACAGTACCTCACACCTGATATCTCTGACTTCAAAATGGTACAAAATCATGCCTCATTGTGGCCCAATTTAGTCAACACATTTGTAGTTATTAGAGTTGAAACACATTGATTTCACACTTTTGATAGACTGCAATCATGCTTCACTGATATGTGATTGTGTTTGGGTGATATGCAAAGTTCCCTCATGTTGAATATTTCCCTTCCCTCCATTGGCTACAAATAAAACACTAAATATCAGGCTAGTTTCTGAAGAATAACACTGGTTACAACTTAAAGGATAAAGGACTGGGAGCTAATCATCCTTACTTGCAGCCAGTGGCTGAATTGCAAAGGACACAGAACAATGTGGCAGTGTTGAGGCATATCAAAGGTGCTCCAGGCTGCCACCATATGACACAGTTCAGACCATGGATCACAGCTAAGATGTAGGTGTTGATTTTACAGAGGGAGGATCGAAAACTAATCGAAAACCAGAAAACCTGGTGAAAAACCCCTCGAAGCACAGGAGAGATCAACTACAACTCTACTCACATGAGTTCCAAGCTCGTCAATGGGTTATTCCCAGACAATCACCCATCCAAGTACTAACCCCATCTAACCGGGCTTAACTTTTGGTGAAAGGCAGCGCACTAACAGCACACGCCACTCCTTTATGTATGTACAATAGCTCATGGTTAGTGAAGGGGGCTGGTGTGGAAACACCATTGTCTTTCAAGATGATGTAATAGTGATGTTAGTGTGTGTGACTAAATGCTATGGAGATGTGAGGATAAGACTATACAAACTGAATCTGAATGTTGCTACAGGATGACTGCTTCATTATACAGAAAATACAATACAGTACATTCAGTGACTGTAATTGCAAACTGAACAAAAACATAGAACAATGACTATTATTTAGTTTCTACAGTATGCATGTACAGTTAACAAATAAAACATAAAACTCTGTGCATATGTACTATTATAAAGGTGTGTTTGAAGTTGAGTACTGTAGAAGCACGAGGCGATAGCCGAGTTTACACTTCTTTCATGTTCAAATGACATTCAAACATACCTTTATAAGAGTACATATGCACAGGAGCAATATGTTTTATTTGTTTTATAAAATAAAAAGAAGAAAAGACAAGCCAAAAGTTGGTTAGGCCAAATAAAAAAAATCGTATGGTTCTAGTTACATCTTGAAAAAAATAGGGTACAGTACCGCTCGCGTATAGCTTAACACATTTTTGCGTATCATACGTATATCATACATGTATGACACTTGTATGATACGCATATGACACTTGCATAATACGCATATGATACACGTATGACACTTGCATAATACGCATATGATACGCGTATGACACTTGCATAATACGTGTATGACACTTGCATAATACGCGTATGATACGCGTATGACACTTGCATAATACGCATATGACACTTGTATGATATGCTGGTATGATATACGTGTAAAGAAAACGTATACAGATCGTATTTACATCTCCACTTCTTTCCACTTGTCCTGCATGTCTCGTCACTCGTCAGTACACATATTCCTCCTTATGCTAGAGAACACATTATGCTATTGTCTAAGAAAGGAAAAACGTTTTCGAAAAAACGTTTATCCTAGCAAGAAATATTACATAACATTTCATAAAATGATGCTCTTTCATCAACTATTAAATTCATGCTTTAATAAAGTCGACTTTCAGTGTTGCATTTCTCATGCAAGTGGTTCATGAGTGCGGTGTGTTACAATGAATATCAGTAATAAAATCATCTGGAATTCATATTTTTCCCGAATGAATTCGTGTATTACGGCCTATCTATAAGGCTTGTCATTCTGGTGTATCGATGGCGTATAACTATACACGCAATGTAAAAGACCTTTCTTTCAGATTATAACAACAAGATCAAAAGAGAACATTTGGTGGTATCGGGTGAATGTAATATGCTGTCATTATTTCGCTTCACTTTAGTATCCAGACTGTTTTCTTTGATGTGATGGTATAATTTTCTTGTGTTTGGTGAAATTTAGTTGTCTTATCTTCTTTGGAAGATCCCGTTTGGTTGTTTAAGACGCACTGCTATGACTATCCCTCACTATTCTCACCGAGACCTGCAGAGAATCCCCAGCCACAGAGGTTGTTAGGAACAACATTCATTAAGTTTCATTTCTCCCGATAAACAAGAACTAATACGGCTTACTGTGTAACTTTCCTATTGATGAGTAAAATCATCTGGCGTTAGCCAGAGTAAAATACTAAAAGCACTCTTGGGCATTAAAGGGTTAACCGTGGAAAAGTTTCGTAGTAGTGTGAACGCTCGTTGAAGCGTCAAGAAATTCAAACAGATTCATTTGAACACAATGAAATAACGTTTTTCTTTCGTACAGGCATCTTGTGAACCATGATACATATATATATATATATATATAGGCGTTTGACAATCTGCAACGCTAGTGTCTAATACGCGTATCAATACACGTATGATACACGTATAATACGCGTATCATGTGTTAAGATATACGCGAGCGGTACTGTAGGTATGTTGGCTTTTTTTGTTTTTTTCCTTTTCTTTTCTTTCCTCTCCCTATTATTTTAGGTCAGCCTGGAAACGAAGTTGTTGTCTGGAGAAGGAACTGTTTACTCTCTTGTCTTATTTATATATTTTATGGTATTATTTTCACCATTTTCTTCTTCCACCAACTCTGCAACCACATAAGAAGAGTGGCAAAAATATACAGGGTCAGTGGAGCTAAACTAGGGTTGGTCGGGTAACCAGAACCACATGATTTTTTTTATTTGGCCTCAGTTTTGAAATTTTCCACCAGGTGACACCATCTTACACCATTCTCCATGTCATTTACAATTTTTATACGAGTTCTTATAAATGCATGGGACATGCATGGCCAATCAGAGTGTATGTGGAAAACACCTTATTTTATAAATATATCTTAAATGCCTATGGATAAATGGAGGTGTAAAAAACCTCCCCCCCCCCCCCCCCCCCTTTCTCCAAGAATTACCCATGATTCTCTTAATGAGAATTAGAGAAGTGTGCAATGGATCATTTTCACTCATGTGATCAGCAGCCCCATTGGGGTGGTGAAACAATATGAAATGTTTGAATAAGAATAGAGTTAAATTCCCATAGGATAAAGGTTGTGCACCAATATGGCCGCCATTTCATTGTTTCTGTGCACCAATATGGCCACTGTGATGTCAAATGAAAAGCAAGAATATATTTATACATTTTGATTAAAATAAATTAATGGCCTAATTTGTGTACACGACGTACAAAAATGACAAAATGAAATCAGAATAAGACGACTATGTTAAAGTCATTTCATACCTTTACTTTTCTGGCTTTTTTCTTTTTCCTGTCATGTTTGATAAAGGAATCAAACTGAGGCAGTTCTCCTTTGTCAATACCATCTTGTAATAACTCTCTGAATCTTTCCTCATCTTCCACAGAAGCACAGAGAACAGTTTCTAATAATTTATCCATATCTCCTTCGTACTGTACGTACGCTTCTTTTAAATCTTTCAATTCTTCATCAGAACCCTTGTATTCTTTCTCAAACTTTGAAATATCTTCAGTTGTTATTTGAGGGAACATTACTCTCCAATAATATAACCAATCTCTTTCTTGTTCAACAATTTCTTCCCCTACTTCACCAGTTTCATCATAAACACCTCGTAGTTCTTTATTGGATAGTACTGAATAAACTTTACATAAAGCTTGAAATTTCTTTGTGGCTCTTTCCTTCTCTCCATCTTCATGAACTCTATCAGGATGAACTTTCAGAGACAGACGACGATATGCTCGTTTAATGTCAGATTCTGATGCTGTTTTGGCTACATTAAGTACTTCGTATAACCCTTGAGTGCCAAATAAAGACTCTAGCTCCTCCAAGAAACTCATTTTTCAATTGTTTCTTCAACAATCTGTGTCTAGATTTGAGAATTGACGGATTTTGATCGCAAAAAAGCAAAAAATCTTTCACGAACCCGCAAGCTCCCGCCAAATCCAATCTCGTTCCCAGACCTGCATCCTGCCCGCGCAAGAAATGCTGCACAGCAACACGTGAAGAGGGGCGAGTTAAGAGACTACTGGGCTTCTTTTTCGAGTGTTACGGTGTTACCACTCTCAATTTGCCCCTCTCAAACCCCCTCTACTAGGGTGTAGTGTAGCCTCCTCCGTAGGCAACTCTTTTCTCCTGCAAATACAGGAATGCCGCAAAATTTATCGCCGCAATCCCCTGATCAGAAGCGACAGAGTTGACTAGGGTGTAGGGCACTTGTCTGGAAGTCACTGGCTCTAAATACGTATAAAAAATATTGGGGTTTTTGTCAGTTTAGTTGCTCAAACAATTTAAGATAAATATAGTGTGATAGAGCTCCAATTTAGCGCCACATTGTTATGAATGGACGCGATGCTTATACGAGGACCGCGCAAATGCAATATGTTTACTTTTGCTTTAAGTATGTTTACGTTTACGTTTAATATATCGAGTAAATAAGGTAGTACACGAAGCTCGCGAGCGGAGCCCTTCATATACAGTTAAAACCAACTAGTCAGTCAAACCGATAGAAATAAAAGCGTGGTGCGAAAAAGCGTCAAGGAAAAATGTGCATTTTTAATATTTTTTAAATTGGCGGCTGACGCTTTTAGTTGCTGTTGCAAATTATTACAAATTAATTACCGTATTACAAATAGAGCACAGTACAGTAGCCCATCAGAGTGCAGGATTATATAATTGGTCATGACGCACATAGTCAGAAATTTTATCCAAGATTGGAGCCTAGCGAGCGAGGGTTGCAAGAGGTTTTATACGGTACAGTTTACGACGTGCTTTTTTAAAAAAACATTGAGCGGAAAACTTTGAGATGGTGAAAATCATTATAATCATGGGATCTGTATGGTAATGTTAGAAATAGAATGAGCACAAAATGTTGTCTCTTAGTCTTGATCCACACTCTCGGCATGACTTGAATTATTTTGTAATTTCGTTAACTTCACTTTTCTTCTTAAAGCTTTGTCGTAGTTTTCACGTAATGTACGTCCATACTATATAAATTGATAAAAAAATCTGAATATTAGTCAATATAATTTCATTGTAAGAATAAATCTACTAACTAACCGGTGGGTGGGTTGGTGTTCGCGACCCCTGTCCTTTTTCTAAAGACTGAAATCTCTCTGCTCTCGTTTTTACAAAATTAATATGTTTTATAGTTTATTCAAAAATCATTAATAATTCATGAGGAAAACACAAAGGAAATCAGTACCATGTCCGTGGTTTTATACCTGATAAAACTTCTTGACGTCAGAAAGAATACTAATGAACATACAATTTTATATAAAGAATACTAATGAACATACAATTTTATATAAAGAATACTAATGAACATACAATTTTATATAAAGAATACTAATGAACATACAATTTTATATAAAGAATACTAATGAACATACAATTTTATATAAAGAATACTAATGAGCATAACATATGATCCAATAACGAATCGTTTTTGAAGCCATTCAAAACACTCGCATCACGTGTTTTATCAGATCTAAAACACTCGGGCTGCGCCCTCGTGGTTTTAAATCTGATAAAACACTCCTGCTCGTGTTTTACTGAAATATTACGAAACATCTAGTGTATTTTAAAAATAGGAAGGTTTAGATCCAAAGCGAGTTTGAGTTTGATACTGCGCAATAGAGCTGCACAATTTTGTCAGCCAATAACGTCCAATCAAAACAGTAGTCTCTTCGCACGGCGCGCAGCTCGAACGCAAACTTGGCTTGATCCTGGCCCATTTATAGATTACACTGGATGCCATTCAAGAGACCTGGACCCCCAAAAAATGCGGACATCCGCAGCAATTCTTCCCCAATAGTTGCTTTAAGAAATTAATATTGTTAAAGATCGGCTGCTTATGTTTTATTTATTACATATTTTTGCGGAAACTTTTTTACTTTGTATTTACAGTGGCATTTACTCTAAATATTGTGGAATTGTTGGAATATAAAATCTTGTTGCGTACAAACTTGGCTTTACCTTTGCAAGCCGTATACCCATGATCCAGCTATTCATTGTGTTTCCATCTTCACTAGAGAAACATTTAATTCCTTCAACTCTCTGGCGCTAACCGGCTAGGAAAACATTATATGCATATGAGTTGAAAACAAAATAAATTTTTAAAAAATTGGGGTCATCACCTACCTATACTAAGAAGGCGTCTCATTGGTTTAAATAACCTAACCCAAACAAAACCCTAAAAACCCCTAACCTTCCCCTTATCCTAATCAGTAAGGAGCATGGGAACGAATTGATAATTGACATGTGATTGGTTACTTATAGGCAATCAGAAAACTCGTTCATATTAGGTTCATATTAAGGGTTTCAAGTGGTAGACTCAAGAAACGGTTGTATACTAAAGCTACCAAGTTTGACTATAATCAGAAAAAACTACGTGCCGATAATCATGTTTATACAATAAAGTAACTTCTGTGTGCATTTTCATTGGTTGTTGACCTTGATCTATTGATCTATTTAACTCATTCCTGTCCGAGGGCTTCCCCAGAAATTTGCTCGTCGGCATAGAAAGAGTTAAAGGACACACAGAGACGGACAAATAGATTGCATTTTTCGTGCGTATCTATTGATCTATTTAACTCATTCCTGTCCGAGGGCTTCCCCAGAGGTGAATAAAATCGTCTGGCGATTCGGACAGGAAAGAGTTAAAGGACACACAGAGACGGACAAATAGATTGCATTTTTTCGTGCGTATGTACTGTAATAGATCACAAAAGACATCACATGCAGCATCTAAAGGACAACAGTCACGCCACTCGACTTTGTCTCGTGTGTGTCGCAGATTTCTCGATCCGTCCTTTCCACCTGTGGTACTTTGCCATAACAAATCCTACTCTGCAATAAATAATAAGTCTGGATATGTTTTTTATCTTTATTGGCTTTTTATTTTTCTCATGATGTATCCAAAATTATTATTTTTTAAACCACAACTGTAAGAAACGGAAGTGGATAAAATGGGGAGGGTAGTCTCCACCTCAAATATTTCTAACAAGGCAGCGCTAAGAATGGGCTAAACTTTTCTTGGAGGGGAAAGGTGTCAAAATACACTCCTTCATTCTATTGATAAATTAACCCCTCCAATACAAAACATTTTTTCCCGGTATTTCCACGGTATTTCCGGTATTTTCATCATGGTAGTATAGCAGTATGGCTTTATTCAGTGTCTTCCATATTTCACGTTGCGCAAACAACAACCAAAGTGCGCACGCGCGAACGCTCGGCACATGCCCTCCCAAGATTTGCGGGCTCGACGATAACTAGCAACACACGAAAAGCTACAAACAATATATCAATCTGAATTCTTTCTAGAAAAAGAAATATTTCTTACCACAAGACAAAAGCAATGTTCTGTTGGTGATTTATGTTTTTTCTTAAATGTTACAGGATCATAATAACTTGTATAGAGTTCACAATTGTCAAAGTTCATGATGCATTCTAACTCATTAGAAGCTTTAGTCACCTATAGTAAATACATTAACCGTCACACCGTTAAATACCCGCTAGCTGGTTAACATCTTCTAAGGGGCAGTTTACATGAGCCGGGCTAGCCCGGTTAACTAGGCTCACGCGATTGATTAGGATCTCACTGTGGTTTTCAAACTCGCATAAACTAAATGTACAAAGAAGAATCGGTTTGGTTTAGATGTAAACGAATCCTAACGTTGATTAAAATCTCCTTTTGTGGCCGAGGAAAAAATTTCGTGACACGAGTCAGCCCGGTTAGCTGGGCTAGCCCGGCTCATGTAATCGGCCCCTTAATGGGTTGAACCCATATATCTAAATTTAGAAATACAAGCTCAGCCCACTTGGGTATCCAAGCAGTCTGGAATATTGCGCCAAGTGACGCATTGGCCTTTACTGCGCGCATCCGACAACCCCCACCCCGCGTTAGATTAGGGTCAGGTATTATGTTGCCAATGTTGGAGTCAGGTTCTACAGCTAACTTGCAGGGTCAGACTGATTGGCATGTATGCTTATATAAGGCTGTACACTTATTATATACATATGAAGCATGACTAAGGGGGGGAGCAATTGCCCTCCCAAAATATTAATGAAAATGAAAATTCAGGCACTTTCTGCTAGGAATTTCGGGCAATTTTGACATGTATTGCTGTGAAATGTTCAAGAAAAATCCATACGTTCAGCTAAGACTGAAAAATAGTAAAAATCAATATTTAACCCTAACAGAATTGGGCTGCTACGCCTATACGTACTTCTTAGCTGAAAAAATTGAGAGAAACTGGTTTGTTTTATGCCATAGGATAATTAAACGTAGCAAAAAAGATGGCGGCATACATGTATGTTTTACCACTGTAATTATTCCCCGTCCAACGAAAACTATATATCGTAAAGAAAAATCGTAAGATAGAGCTGCAACGATAAAATTGGTAAGAAAAAAGTTGTTATCTCTTTAAAGTTCACGTTCAGGACATGTCAAACAATGTTTTGCTTGCTCTTGTCAGAAAGCATCATGGTAGTAATAAAGCGTACAGTCGCCATTTCTAATTTGTTGGCTCTGGTGGTCTGAATTCTTGAAAAGATATGCGCCACCAAATGTGAGAAACTTAAAATTCTTATTAACGTTATTTCAGTTACCTTTGATTTTTTCTTCGTGGTGAAATACAATCCTGAACCTCTCAATACAAAAAATCGTTTTGTCCAAGATTTTTTACAAAAGTCTTTTGTGAGTAAGTAACCTTCGAGTGCAGGAACATTTGAACAAGACGAAAATAATTCCTATATATGAAAAAAAGAAAAAAGAGGCGACAATTAATTTCAATATTTTATCTAAATATTGCGATGCCATAACGAGTCATGAGTTATAGCAGGGCTTTATTAATTCTGCCTGTTCGTTCGTTCGTTCGTTCATTCATTCATTCGTTCGTTCGTTCGTTCGTTCGTTCGTTCGTTCGTTCGTTCGTTCGTTCGTTCGTTCGTTCGTTCGTTTGTTTGTTTGTGCGGAATGAATTGGTTTAGACTTCTCAATAGAAATCTTTTTTATTACATAAATAATTATTCTTATACAAGTCGTATTCCCTTAGTGAAACCGACTATGTAATTGTTCAACCATTCTCCTCAAGCTCAATATATATAGCAAACAGTGAAATAAATTAAGTATAGCGTGCTGCGTAGGCAGTGACACTCGTAGTGTGTTGAAACAACAATAGAAATATATTAAGGTTTGATATGCTGCCGAAACAGACTGAACGTAGGAGTCTAACATTTCGAGCGAAGGCAGAGAGAAACGTGACGAAGGGCTTTATAAACGTTAGACTACTACGTTCTCTGTTTCGGCAGTATACCAAACCTTACTATATTTCAATATATATAGTATTAACTGAGATTTTTTTCTAGCTATCAGATCAAACGGTTTCATTTTTCAAACTGAAAAATTTTTCTGCGTGCATAATAAAACAATAATTACTAGTTTATTTAAGCATGCAGACTGTCAGTACAGCATTACCTCAAGCAGCGCTCTCTTCTTCACCGCGGCTTTCTCAGTGACAGCTTTGTCAATTTCAGAGTCAAGCATGTGGGTTGGAAAATAATGCTAAATAAACATAATTGTTAAGTTAGCAAAAAATTAGTGAAAACTTTACCAACTCCAAACTGATATTATCCTATCCCAACTAACAGCACAATAGTTTGAACAAACAAGATGGCATTAGTCAAAACTGCCACGTACGGTGACTTACCGACGTATTCTGAAAGAAGTCGTATTTTTGAATGTAGTCAGTGATAAATATTAATTTATTATTTGCATTTTTAGCCCATCTTGCAAAAACTTTTGAGATAATAACATGATCTTCCAAAATTCTTTCTAAATTAATAAAAGCAAAAATATAATATAGTTTTACCAGTTTGCAGTTGTTTCCTAAATATGGGAAATGGTTATAGATAGCCGTTCGGCTTTTCAAATTTTGTTATTATCTACTGACAATGTCCACCAGTAATAGTCAAAATATTTTTAGTAGGGCAAGCAAACTAACTATAATTAACTAACTTACCATTGTAACCAAGGCAACCAATCAACATCCACTGACCATCAAAAGCTAATCCACCAATGAACCAACCAAACAACTACCCCTGACCATGCAGCCAACCAACATACTCTACCATCTAACCAAGGCACTAACCTACGATCGACTAACCAACCAACCATACATACTTCAATTAACCAACTATAACTCACTAACCAACCGAAGTTAACTCATCAATAAACCAACCAACTAACTAACCAACCAACAAGTATTCTACCACTACTAACCAAGTCACTATAACCATGTAACAAATACTCTATAATAACCAATTTAGGTCAATAATCAACCATCGATGCATCAATTAATCAACCACTAGACCTGTCAACCAACTATAAAGTATCCAACTATTATTAAACAAAATTCACCAATCAATCAGATAACGGCCAACTAACGCCTTAACCCACTAGTCAAGCAATCAACAATAGTTTTCTAACTGGCCATGTATGTTTCATACCTATTCCAAGATCCAACAACTGTTCAATTATAACATTATTAAAATCATATTCTAATCCCAGCATAATTTCCAATCTACGACAAGCTTCTGATACAATCATTGTTTCATTGGTCTCAAGAATTCCTAACTCGTCACCAGTTCTGGAGAAAATGGGGATCACATATGTCACCTAAAATTTTGTGATAAATGCAAGTTAAAGTATATATTTAGTTAGGAATTAAGGTAGTAGTTACCTTTATTGCTTCCTCACATTACCGACCAAACTCAATTTTACAATCAATTTACCATCCAATTTCTCATCAATTTACTGACAAATCACGATTTTTTCTACAGAATCTCTGTTTTACCGACAAGTTTTTCAAAAAGTGTGTGTGTGTGTGGGCGGGGTGGGGGGATGTTGTCACTCTTCACACGCTACGCGTCAGATAAACTATTATTTTAAAAAACAAACTGTAACCTCAGCAAAATGCGAGTTTGCATGCTGCCATTATTTTGCATTTAAAACTTTACTCCTTTTCTACTATATAGTGCATGCCGTCTATCACCAATAGACAGTGAGTATTTCGATTCAGCCAATCAAAATGCAGCATTTGTAATAGTACACTAGTTGGCTTATAGTCTATTGGTATATGATTTGAAAACTTAGCAAAAGTCTTAATTCAAGTTGTTTATGTTTACGCACGATGAAGACATTCACTGTCTTGGTATAAATGACGAACCAATGACCTCGTAGCAGCGTTTGAGTTCAATTGAGAAACCATCAAACATGCACTGAAAGATTTGTGGAGAGTGAAAAGTGTTTCAACATTTCTAGACTATACGCCTATACATGCACGACTATATAATATGATCATGCAGGACGAAGATCAAAAGCGTTAATCATTGGGAAGTGTATTATTTTTAAAGTTACTTTATAGTGGGTCTCTAAGAAGTTTGGAGAAACACTGAGTAAAGATGTATGAAAACAAGGCCAAAGAAATTTAGGGGCTAGCATGAGCCAGGGCTAGCCCGGTTAACCCTTTCTTGCATGGTTATTGCAAAACGCACCTGCCCACTCTCGATTTTCCTTCGCATGATCGCCGAAGATTGCGTACGAGCTAAGGGGGAGGCGAATAAAAGGACGGAATGAAAATGAGTCTAGAGTTACGGTCAGTGCAGAGTCAGAAAAATATTATGTTAACTTGTCTCACAACAACAACGCGCATAAAAGGGGTAACTGGACTGACTTGTAACTCTTTCCTGTCCGAATTGGTCTTTAGTATTTTATTCTGGCTAACGCCAGACGATTTTATTCACCTCTGGGGAAGCCCTCGGACAGGAATGAGTTATAAACTATCTCTCTAACTCTTTCATGTCCGAATTGGTCTTAGTATTTTATTCTGGCTAACGCCAGGCGATTTTATTCACCTCCGGGGAAGCCCTCGGACAGGAATGAGTTAATTAGGAATGTATAGTGGATTTGAGTTTTGAAACTTGCATAAACTAAAAGAAGAATTAATTTAATTTAGATGAAAAAAATCCTATAACGTTGACTATTCAAACCCGTCAGTTGCGGGCGAGGAAAGAATTAGCTTGGTTATATATGCAAGCTAAAAAATGCATGGAAAAAGCGCGCAAAACTTCAAACATACGAATACTATGTTTTTTCAACTCATTCCTGTTCGAGGGCTAATTTCCCAGAGTTGAATAAAATACTGAGACCAATTCGGATAAAAAAAAAGTTAGAAGTTATAACACTATATTACCTTTTGTTTCTGCACAGTTAGTACAGTGTAAATTAAATTAATATTGGCTATCATTATTACTGCATGTACCTCAGTTGAAACGTGCTTTTGTTTTGTCGTCAAGCTATTTTTAAAGCGTCTAGTTTTAGCATTTTGTTCATGGTAGTCTCTATTTCCATTGCTTTCTTCATCCAGTTTTGAAATATCTTCCGCCGTGCCCATTTGCGTTGATAATGAAAGCTGTAACTGATCTAAATCAGCAATCAAATCTTCGAGATCAACATCTATAGTTGTTAAAGAAAAATATTAATGAATTTATAGTAATTATACTTATTTATTATATAAAATAGAGTGTTTTATTGATTTTTCCGCCACTAATAAAAGTGATAATCTCACATGTGCGATTATTTATGATAATCGCACATGTGACGATTATCGCTGAATCAGCATTATAGTTTAATGCAATTTTTGCAAGGCGACAGGACAATTTTTTTATATAATAAACAGAACAATACATGGATGCTTGGAAATATGAAATTTATTTCTCGTGTTGAACAGGATATGCCACTCGTTCGCTTCGCTCACTCGTGAGATATCCTGGTTAACACTCGAAATAAATTTCATATTTCCGCACATCCATGTATTATTCTCTATATAAATATATATGTTGAGTAAAATACTAGATGAAACTCCATTTTATTTATTGAGACAGACAGCCATTTTCTGTTTCTTAAAATAATAAAGATTGTCGTATAATCGTATACCCCATCCATGGTCAGATTTTTACGTTTAACCTATTTTCAATTAGTAAATATTGAAAACATATTTTTCGTTTATAAAATCATATAAGAACTTGTAAAAGTTTGTGGTGAGAACGAGAAATTGTAGTAATTGTTGGGTTGCATATGCATGTTACGTCATGGCGGCCATGTTGGTTGGTCGGTGCAAAATAATATTATATTATATAAATGCTATTGTACCTATACCAACTAACATGGCCGCTGTGTCTTTGTTCTCTAATTAAATCCCAAGGTAAATCTCATGTTCTCTAACTCGAGCCCACAAGCAACTGCTTGTTTTCATGCTATTCCGAGTTCTCCCAAACTTTCACCGCCATAATATTACTCATGCACTATATCATTCACCGCCATATACACGGGCCGACAAATTAATTAAAACCTACTTTCATTGAAGTTTGAAGCTTGATTACCCGAATGAAAACCAAACTAAAACATTAAAATAAAATAAAATAAATTTCTTTAGGGAGAACATGGAAGCCTAGCAAAGCCTATAGCTGGTCTAAAATGGTGCATGACCACTCCTTGTAATGTATATAACCAATTAACCACCCCTCGTCCCCGCCCATCCAAGCGCTAATGTTTATAGTCAAACTAAATGTTGAAAAAATTTAACTGAAGGTTGGATGACATATATGTTAACTTACTTCAGAAATATTTGATAAACTATTTAACTCAGGCTGGGCGTCCATTCCTTGGATAATGCATGTGTAATCAACTGTATAGGGAAATCTTTAAAGTATATTAAATAAAAATGTTATACATGAAAAAGGCTATAAGTATACAGTGCTGCGTAGACAAGTGTTATGAAACAAGGCACAAAGAAGCACTGAGGTAAACTGCTAAGATTTCTTCGACGTCAGTTCCTAATTTCAAAAAAATCTCCGTCAGCAGTTCACCACCGTTTTGCTTTATAATTAAAAATAATTCTGTCTC
Organism: Paragorgia papillata; assembly: GCA_035771165.1. NCBI lineage: Eukaryota > Metazoa > Cnidaria > Anthozoa > Scleralcyonacea > Coralliidae > Paragorgia > Paragorgia papillata. The sequence goes on from JAWNZC010000265.1 coordinate 2,768,749, forward strand.
TCCATAAAAATATTTTACTGGTGCATGCGCTACAGCTATAGTTTCCACTAAAAGTAACCACGAGACAGAGATTCCATGTAGCTAGGTGGAAGCGTAATTTTGTTAAAAATATCAAAGCCCAGACAATTACTTTGAAAAATTCCCATTGAAGAAATGGAAAAAATCAAAATATTTTTATTTTAAAAAATATTTTAAAAAAAAGGTTTAAATAGTTCAATATTTTCATTTTTTCCATTTCTTCTATGTTATGGACTTTTTCAAAGTAATTGTGTGGGCTTTGATACTTTCAGTAACAAAATTAGTTTCCAATAACACAAAAATCTATCCTGTCCACAATAATGGTGTATAATCTATAATCAATCATGCATAATTTTGAATACATCAATACAATTATACAACTAATCGGTCAACTAAACCATCATTCTCAGGTTGACCTTCACAGTGTGTTTTCTCTATGCTCTCAAGTGATTCATTATAAGAATAAAAGTTGTTCTATTCTAACTTCGGTTCCAATGCTTTCAATCTGATCGTTCCCGGCTTTGATTCATCGAGCGAGTGCCAAGTCAGGGGCGACTGACTCTGACTCAATCCACGAGTACGAGCTGTAGTGTCTCGACTTGACCATTCACTGTTGACGCTGGTTCAAGACTGGTATATTATATATGTAGTCAATAGTCCCTGATATATCTATTCTATATATATAAGAACTGTAAAAGTAATCATAACTAATAACAACTGAATTATATCACGAAATAATCTGTTGCATTGTGAAACTGGTTTTGATTATTAAAACTGTACTTGTTTAAACTAGTTTATAGTGACCTACCGACGTGCTGCCAAGCTCTCAGTGAAATTAGACCAGAGATTCGAGTATGCAACCTTCTTTGGAAGTCTCAGTCAAACTGAGATCGAAAACTGATATGCAACCGGTTGTCTATTAGCTTGCTCAGTCTATAGTACAAGCTGGGGCATATTCTAAAGTTTACTCAATAGATTAATCTCAGTAAGCATAATCAGTCTAGCCAAGAAAAGAAAAGAAACTTGTAAATCCCTTTGGTAAATAATCTGATGCATGAATTTAGACAAATATCATCAGGAATATCACTCAGTAACTATAAAATATAGCATTTTAAAACGCAAAATAAAATTTTCCTCCGACTATAGTCCTCACCGAGTGAAGCAGTCCCACTCCCAAACATATATACCTAAAAAAAAACTTTGACGGAAAAGTCCAGAGCTGGTTGTCAATAGTTTATTGACTTCTAGTAGGCCAAACATGTAACATTTTAATTTTAATTTTAATGATGGAAACAAATTTAAAAAGACATTACAACTTGTAAAAGTTTGCTTGTCTTACTCCTCTAAAACTTCGAAAGAAGAAAAGGAGAAAATGAGAAAATAAAGATAAATAAATAAAATAATAAATAAAAAAATAAAATAAAATAAACTATAAAGGAGAAAGACAGAAAATATTGGCAACATTAGATATAAACAATATATACATAGAGGATATTACACGGTGGTGCGAAGATATGGATTTTATCTTCGAGTGGTGAAAACAATATTTTACGAATGTGCGTAGCGAATGAGTAAAATATCGTTTTTACCACGAGAAGATAAAATTCATATCTTCAATCCAGCGTGTAAGTTTCTTTTTATTATATAGATTCAATGCAAAAAGAGGTAAAATTCTTAATGACGTCATCGATATCTTCACTAGTGAGGATATGGAAAATACGACACTGCATATTCTCTAGTAAAACACTCGCATCTATTTAATAAAATACTGTACTGTTTTTTTGTACAATTTAAATATTGCGCAAGCTGTTCAAGTTGTTAGCCTGGGCGCCCTGTGGTTAGTCAAGTATTTATATTAAACATTGAAGAGAAATGGCAGAAGGACGAGAATTTGACAATCCTTTCAACGACAATATTGAGAAAAAGCTTGTGGGCGATGATGGAAAGGTTAGCTACTGAGTAGAAAGTTAATAATATTTATACTAGGCTGTTCTAGTTTGGAATCTGTGTTTTGATCATAAACTCCCAAATTAAATTGTGATAATCCTACTAAATATGTACAGTACACATGCAGTTTACATCATAATGCAATGATCAAATGAATAATAAAATATAGGAACACTAGTGTATTATTATTATACTAGATCTCAATTATATAGATCTATAGGATCTAAACCATTGTTTTTTAATACATTTGTTTACAAATTACAAGTTTCTTTTTTATTTTTTTGTTTGTATGTTTCACAAAAGTGTAGGTTCTTCAACCATGGCAAGGTCTACTCAAACAAAATATTGAGAACCAGTTATTAAGCTTGGAAAATGGATTGAAAGAAACAGATGAAAGTGATTACACTGTCTATACTGGAACTACAGGTGTTCAATTTATAAAAACTGTAGTTTTGCTTGGCAATTATCTCCATTTCCAACTGTAAATCTGTTCTTGTTGTTGCTTCTGTTGTTGTGGAGTGTGCGGGTACAGGTATCTCTTTTCAAATTCCTGGCTACATACCCTGGTACCTGTCTGTCTATGGTGGTCGCTTTTATAGGTGTGTGTCATAGGTGGCGGAACCAGGCTGGCTGGGGGTTGTAAAAGTGGAAAAAAGGAGGGGCTGAGCCCCCCTGCCTTTGTGCCGAAGGTAAGGGTGATTATACATTGAATATTTATACATCTTCGATATACAGCATTTTAAAAATTCCATATCACTGCAGGGTGACAATCCTGGTGAAAATCGTAAGAAAAATCGTGCCGTGTGATAGCTCAAAACTCATTTCATGTATTAGCATTTGATGACTGCTGACCAGAAGTATTATGAATGAGCCATATCGAAATGCCAAGAATTAAGAAAGGCTGAAAAAATGAAGAATAATGAAAAAATTGTTGTGGGTGGTAAAGGTTTTATAATGTTTAGGATTCTGTAAAATCTTCCCCCAAAACACAGGGAATGCCATTTCAGAGACTCTAGATTTCAAAAAAATCTGGGGGGGCATACCCCTGGACCCCCCTACAGATTTCTCACGCCTTCAGTGCTCGAAGTTCAGCCCCCCCTACCAAACCTATCTTCCGCCGGCTATGGTGTGTGTGTGTGTGCAGTGTGGGGGTAATTATGGGTGTAATAAACCATGAACATTATAATATACTAGACAAAGGAAAGTATAGAATAAAACATATTCTGAAAAATAACACCATGCTGAAAGCTCAAGATATGAGTTAAAACAATTAAGGCTCAAACAGTTTTCAGGATGGCATTTTTTTTTGGAATATGTTTTCTTTTTTTACTTTTTCAAGTTGTTGGCTGGTCTTGGTTAAAGGAATGTACATATTTTGAATTTTTGATGCACAATTATGGCAGGTGTTTGGTTTCCGAATTCCAGATATTTGAACATTGAGTAAGGTTTTATTGCATGGCTAAGGAAGGGTTTCATTAAGTTTGAAAGTTGCATGCAAGCTCAGTTTATTTAAGAAGTAGATAGATAAACTCGCCAAGTGAACACAATCTTAAACTTTATAAATATGAAATTTCAATAGTATGGTAAATATTGGGATGATTTGAAAGGAAGACTTTGGAGTTTGCTGGTCACTGGTTTCTAATGAGATTTTAATTCAAATTTTTTTTTCAATGCAATATTTTTATTAATCTTTAGATTAAATTTATACAAATTAATCACTAATCCACAGGTAGCATTTATAAGTTAATCGAGGTAGGTGGTGATAACATATTATATTTGTAAGTCCAAGCAGTGGCATAGGAAGCAAGTTGATCTTGGAGGGGCACAGCTTCAAAAGGGCACTTTGTTCAGGGGGTAGGACTTCAAATTTCAAAAGGACACTTGAAAGACATGTTTTATCATAAAAAGGGCACTTTTCTGTTGCAAAAAGGGCACTTCATGACAAAGTGGGGGAGGGGGGGGGCACATGCCCTGTTTTCCCCCTGGTTCCTACACCCCTGAGTCCAAGTCAGGTGAGAGAAAGAAGAATACATTGTAAACAACTTACTAGAAATCACAAATAATTTGACATCTTAGTGCAAACCAAACTTACTGTAATTAATTATTATTCTAAATAATTGAAGAAACCTAATAATTATATCCGTGTGTGGGTAGCAGCAGTGGAAGCATGGGGGCAGTGCATGGGGCCGATCACCCCCACAAGTTTTTACATGTGTGGGCAACCGATTTCACCCCCACAAAATGTTTACAAATTATCATACGTTTCTAACTAAAGCCAATATGTTATAACAACGGGATTGAAATGAAAGCTTCTAATAAATATATAAAGGTTATTCTGGCAGCTTAATTAGTGCGTTCTTATCCTGGAAATAGTCCAAAAATGGTTTCCAAGGAGTCTAAAAATTCAAATACCCAAACAACATCTCACCCCCACACTCAAAAACATCTTCCACGAGCCTCTGGGTAGCACTGCCAGTGTCGCTCAAAGTGGAAATTTTTTAATTAAGTAGCTCTCTTTTTTCTCTTTTTTAAAAATTGCCCATGGATATTTTGGAAAATAATTATAAATAATAATAAAAATAACACAGTATTTTAATATTTTCTCCTTTAAAAGCGCGATTTTTGGGATTTTGACCATTTTCGGTTTTTAGCTATTTTCGACATTTTCAACATTTTCCTTGAATATAATTATTTTCCCATCATTTTTTGCGTCTAGTGAGTGGTTGCGTTTGCGTAAATATGTATTGCTATGTCAGCAGCATGGATGTTTCTATTATAAAGTGCCTGACTGTGTTTCGTCAAACCACAGGTCGCCCAGACGCGGCAACACAAACGTGGGCTTTGGGAACGAGAATAACGCGTGTATATGACAACACCGCTGCCAAACGTTTTGTGCATGCGCGACGTCCGAACTCGTCCTCAGGAAAAGTGCGGGAAAACACTGAAATATTTGGACTGGTACGAGAGTCCGACACAAAAGTTAAAAATATAAGCATACTACCGAAAAGATGAGGTAGGTAATTTGTGCATGGCTTCTTTGTCAATATTGTAACATATTCTGAAATTACCCCTTCGTAATTTTCTTTACCCTTTTTTTAAAACACAAATGAATAGTCGAATCTTACTTAGTCTTCACTGTCTGGTTGTTGTTGCCACGACTAGTTCCCACTTCTCTTGCAATCAGTTACTCTAGCGAATTCACGCATGCGCAAACGTTTGGCAGCGGCGGTGTATATGACAAGCGACCAGTAAACTCGTTCTCAGGGCCTTACTGGTTTTGCGCGCGGCCTAGAAGCATAATTAAGATTATGCCAGTCTTACATGACTGAACGCCGTTGCGTAACAAATTTTTCAAACCATGCACATGTGTAACACTCCTTGTGAAACTTGTCTCACTGTCTTTGGTTCGCAAACCATTGCAGTTTCACGAAAAAATTGCGCCATGTATAACGCGGTACCTTTAAGGTAAAGGTCTTTAATTAGAATACATCAAACGAGTATCTTTACAATCAAATTACTCCTAAGGATTTTTCAATGTGGCCATGTCGAGGCATATCAAAGGCGCTTTAAGCAGCCGCCATACGACACAGTTCAGACCACGGATCCCAGCTAAGCCCTAGGTGTTGATTTTACGGAGGGAGGAAAACCGGAGAACCCGGCGAAAAACCCTCGGAGCACAGGAGAGATCAACTAAACTCTACTCACATGAGTCTCAAGCTCGAGAACGGGGTTGTTTCCAGATGGTCACCCATCCAAGTACTAGCCCCGTCTAACCGGGCTTAACTATTGGTGAGAGGGAGCGCCCTAACAGCACACACCATCCGTGCTCCCCTGTAGCAACCGATGTACGCAGTGCGTGCATATCTTTCCCCCCCAATTTCAACGTATTATTAGATATTTCACACTTGAGAAAAGATTGCTAAAAGACATTTTTCCAAATCCAAAGAAGTTTTTACGGCTAAGGATGCTTGAGATGAAGCCTGCATGTAATGAGCAGAGAGCAGTTAATAACTTCTAGAGCAGTAGTGTATAATCACTAAAACTATGTTTGACGAATATATGAATCACTAAAACAATATTTGCAGTATCAAAAATCTTTATGCTCAAAACAGACATCTGTTTGAGTTTTAATAGTTCTACGCGCTTTTCAAGGGGAAAACATAAAAATGCCGTGTCATCCAGTGGAAATATAACATCTAAATTTCACTGGCTGAAAGTCAAGCTGGGAAATAAAGGGGGAAAATGGGAAAATTCATATTTCAAATTTTATGTGTACCCCGCCTTAGTGAATTACTGTTGCTTAGGAATTGAAAACTATTTTGTATACTCACTATATTTTCTAATTATTTATAGTTTTTCTGTTTTCATTTAGGAATAGCACTTCTTTACTTTCACCTTGCCTCAACTTTATACTGTAACAATACAAATGAACAACAACAACTGCTGAACAAAGCTTTCATAATGTTGGAAAGTGCATTGTGTAAATTAAAAGGCAAACGTGTGAGCTTTCTTTGTGGAGATGCAGGTATTATTAAATGATTAGATTAAACATAAATTGATTATTACAGGGTTTTTTATTATAGCATATAATAGTAACAACGTATCTAATTGTTTGTCGTGTGTGTATCGTTTTTCCATATTTGAAGTTTTGGTGCTCGTTTGAATATAAAATACAATGAGATTTATTTATGATCTGTTTTGTTCATGTAGGTGTGTATGCTCTGGCATCTGTCCTTTACTCTAAACTTGGTCAAGCAAGAAAATCTGAAACCTGTATTGAAAAGTTATGTCATATTTGCGAGCAAGTTGTTTCGGACGAGTCCTTGCCTGATGAGATGTTGTGTGGAAGAGCTGGTTACTTATATTCCTTGCTTTTTGTTCAAAAGTATGTTGGTAAAGAAAGCATTCCTGGTGCACTACTTGAAAAGGTGAGTTGAATTTTTGTCCGAAATTTATATATTTAATTAATAATTCATGAGGAAAATTCAAAGAAATTAAGGTTTAATCAGTGTCTGTACACTATGATACAGATTCCTCTTGATTTACATAAACTTTAGCCTTGATTTTCTCGACTTAAATTACTACGCCAATGAACTTACCAAATTACAGAATTCGTGTTTCTCGGCTTCGCTTCGTGTCTGTATATACACCGATACAGAACGGCCAATCGGTTACTTAACTAAAGATAGTTTTGTTTACACCGGTACACGCTCTATCTCCTATATAAAAGACGCAAATTTAAGACTATCAACAATTGTTGCTAAAGGATTTATTTGTGTGTATTACTACTTTCGGGGGATGGCTACGGTAGTACACCACAGAATAAAACGAACAGTTCATCGATATAATAGTCTCGCGCGCTTGCAGACCTTGCACAAATTACAGATCTAATAAGAAGGTGCTCTAGAAAAAAAGACTTTTATTAGTCCGCAGCGCGAGCGAGCAAGGCAGCGGACCTAAATAATGTAGTGGGGCTTTTTTCCAATCTTTCATTAGCGCGTTGCATTGTGGTCGAAAATGTATGTACTAATGTACTATCAACCGACCACAATGCAATGCGCTTAAATTAATGTTCTGTTTACCTGAAAATTAAAACTACATAATGTTGATGTTAAAAACTTAAAACAGACCGCATTCAAGGTTTGTAAACTGACGAGTGACAGCACTGCCAAGTCAGGGTACGCGCGGCGCCGAATTGATAAGCGACTGCGATCGGTTCTTTATAAAATATCTCTTTAAAGTGCCTATAAACTCAAAATAAGATGTTACTGATATGGATTCTATGTAACGTGAATAGTTGAATGCCAAAATATTTTCTGACTTGAACTTCTATTTGTTGTTATATTGAGGTTTGTATTTCCAAAATGGTAATGAGGATGACGTCAATGTAGGCACTTGTGTGTGTTTTGTTCTTTTCTTATGATAAACCGCTTGAAGATTTTAATGAAAAAAATGATAAAATATAGAATATACTATACAAGTATGCCATTAATATGTGAATTGGGTAATATTTCTGCTGTGACGGAACACTGCGTATGCAAATTATGCTTACATAGACGTCATCCTCATTACCATTTTGGACTGATACAAACCTCAATATAACAACAAATGAAAGTTCGAATAAAAAAATATTTTGGCATTCAACTATACACATTAAATAGAATCCATATGCAACTAGTTTTGCATATGTTTTGTCATTTTAATAGTGAAAATTGAAATGTTATTAAGAAATTATTATTGTCTTTTCTTTTATATTTCAACTGAAAGAAAAGTTTATAAAACAGTGTGTATAAAAAAACCGGAACCCTTAGAAAATGAATTAGTATTCTTTTAAAACAACCTATTGTAGTAGTTTGATCATGAAAGCCCTAAAAGCGCTGCGTTATAAATTAATCAGCACATAAGTTAAACAGGAAGAGAAAAAGCTTTTAAATACTTTCACCATGCATACACTTTTGCTCAAAAACAAAGAACAGTATCATACACGGAAGGAGCAAAACGCTGTAACTTATGTCTTGAAGAAAAGCTTGCCATTATGAAAGCCAACAAAAAAACTCTACTAAACAAAAAATCAGAACTTCTTTCGAAATGCCGACACAAAAACAAATTCACCATTTCAAACCTCCACCGCTCCAGAAAAAATATATATATTTATTATATGGCTTTGTAATATCCTGAGTTCTGATTGGTCAACGCACGGTCCATAAAAATGCGTATCCGGACCACGGTCCGTCTTTTTCCGTATCCGGACCGCTGTCCCGGATGTTGATTTTGCTCGCGTGAATTTCTAAGGTTTTCACACTAAGTTTGATACAATAATTATCGAAAAACTTGAAATAGCCATATAATAAACGCTTTATTAACCTCGTTTACTCTGTCTATACGGGAAAATATCAGACCTCGGTCTTTTTTGTACGTCAAGACGTCGTACTGTCAAGACGTCGGTCTGATATTTTCCCGTACAGCCCTCGTTCTCGGTTAATAATCTCTTAATATATGGTTTAGCTCGTACCTATTTGAAAGAAAGCAAGTCGTATTTGCAAATGGAGTATTATCCGATTCTCTCAATGTTCAAACAGGTGTTCCGCAGGGGAGTATTCTGGGCCCTTTACTTTTTATAATCTACTTGAATGACTTGCCTCTTGTCCTAGAAGATCCTTCAAAGCTTAAGATGTTTGCAGATGACTCAACATTACTAGCTAGCGGAAAGATTTACAATCTAATATTATACCTATTTCCCAGTGGATCTCTAACAACGGCATGGCATTAAACGTCACCAAAACGGAAACAATGGTTATAGCAACGAAACAAAAGTTAGCTCGAATACACGGTGAAATAATTCAAGTTAGCATTAATGGAGAAATGATCAAGAATACAAATAAATACAAGGGACTTGTGTTAGACGAGAGTCTAGACTGGAACTTACATACAGATATGATTTGCAAAAAAGTTTCCAAACGCATAGCTTTATTAAATTCCATAAAGAGCTGCCATTAAATAGCAGACAATCTTTTTATAAAGCCTTGATACAACCAATAATAGATTATGCATGTGTTGTTTGGGGCAATACAACTAAATCCAACATTGATCGAGTTATCAGACTCCAGAAATATGCAGCAAGAGTAACTTTAGATATAAAATATCCTAAACAAGTGCCTTCAACAAACCTGTTTGAAAAACTAAAATGGAAGACTTTTCCTAAACGCATCGATTATTTCACTTTAATTCTAATGTTTAAAATAGTAAACAATATTGTTCTAAAATACTTATCTGATAAATTTGTTTACACTCGTGATAGTCATACAGTTAATACTAGACATGCAGCTGATGGTAAATTGAGAATACCTAAATTGTCTACAACAACAGGTCAAAGATCTTTTAGTTACCGTGGCGTAAAGATTTGGAACAACTTAAAGACTAGTTTTAAGGACTCAACTTGAAGTACTTTTAAAAATTTTGTAATTGAGTCATTACTCTAATTTTTTTTGTTTTCTTATGTAAATAGTATATTTTTGTAAGTTTTATTGTATAGTATATGTATATTTATAAGAGTAATTGAGGGCCACCCTCATTAACCATTTGTGTTAGATTGGTGTTTACCCTCAATAAATATATAGTTATTCATTCATTCATTCATTCATATAATCACCCAGCAACATGCAATTATCGTACAACTCTATTTCTCGTCGTCACTGTCGATGTCGGGAAGCTTTTCGTATTGGTCAAGATGAACGCAAATGGCTGTATCCGTGTACCACAAGATAGCACTGTTGATCCGGTGAGTTAAATGTCTGAATTAGATATCCGAACAACACTACTGTAGTACAAAATCTCAGCTTTAACATTACGTACATGGCGTTATCGGCAAATTACCAAAATAAAACAAAGTAATTTACGAATATGAGACGTCTCTGTATCTACCAGATCAAATAAATTTCTGATTCTTGGCAAGCTTACGTTGTTGTGGCTTTTCTTCGAAGTGTTATATTTAGGTGTATTCACGCCATATTTCTTGTTTGTTTATGATTGTGAGTTATGCGAATTAGGTTAACCAGAACTGGAGGCACGCTGATTGGATAACGCTCTGAAGCGAGTCTTTCAAAATAAAACACCTACGTATAGTTTGCATCACTCCATAGAAATCTCATTCATCCCAGCAGTGTGCCTTTAAAAAACCCCAAATTTTAGTATATAAATGTAAAATTACGGCTGGTAACCCCCCTTGACCGACCGTCTATAACACAACCTCGTTCCCAGGCCCCTTATCTCCGGAGATAAGGGGCCTGGGAACGAGGTTGTGTATATCCTGGATACAGCTAATCAACATTTTTTATCGACACAGAATAATTGTTTTAGCACATACCATAAATGAACAGTAACGAGCTCTACATTCTTATATTTATGATATTTGCATGCAAGACAGGGCCGCTTGGCTTGGCCTACTCGATATTTGTCGACAAAACAGTTTTTACAACTTTTTGATAATATTAACCGCAAGCAAACATTACCGCCATCCACCCACCCCCACCCCCCGTGACTAGTGCAAGAGATTGCGAGATTGGGGAGCCAATCAGATTGAGCGAAAAGCACTATTTCCCTCCGAGGTATATAATAATTTAATGAAAAATCTTGGAAATGGCGTTTTTATTAATGTTTTATTAATATCTTCAAACCATAAATTCTTCTGCGTCGAACCGTAAATTCTCCTAATTCTCCTATCTCATTATCTATTTGTTATTGTTATTTTAAATTCTCCTAGTTTAATACGAACTTTTGAACCTCCGAACGAACTTCTGAACATTTCCGTCAAAAGTAACCTGAAACCGACTGTAATTTATATCCATTAAGAATTCTGGATTTACAACTTGCTATAGCTATATCAATTGCTAATTGGCGATCATTGTTACCTTGTTGTTATTTGTAGATATGCAATGCCTGTATAATGTAATTCTGTGTGCAATATTACTGTTAATTTAGGTTGTATCAGCCATACTCAAATCTGGATTGTCGCTTTCACGAAGAGAGAGAAGTCGAAGTGCTTTAATGTATTCTTGGCATGATAAACATTACGTTGGAGCTGCTCATGGTTTAGTTGGTATCATGTTTACCTTGCTTCAGGTCTGTCTTCTGTCCAGTCTTAACTAAAGTCATGTTACACGAGGCAATATTTCTGGCGGCTTACAACGCAATCCTCAACCTCGTTCCCACATACATGTCCAATATAACCACCTATGCAGATGCATCACGTCCGTAGCAGCTGCTTCAATCTGTACCATCTGCACCACCTGTAAAGCATATACACTAAGCTGTAACCACCTATTACCGTCCGTAGCAGCTGCTTCCATCTGCACCACCTGTAAAGCCTATACGCTAAGCTGTAACCGCCTGTTACCGTCCGTAGCAGCTACTTCCATCTGTACCATCTGTAAAGCATATACACTAAGCTGTAACCACCTGTTACCGTCCGTAGCAGCTGCTTCCATCTGCACCACCTGTAAAGCCTATACACTAAGTCTCCCATTCGTACCACCTGTTACCGTCCGTAGCAGCTGCTTCCATCTGTACCATCTGTACCACCTACCTGACCAATCAAACGAATCCAAAGGCCTTCTTGAAATTGGGAGGGCGGGAAAAAGCCCTTGCATCGGCTGGTGGGCTCTGCATTTTCATTCGTTGATTGCTTTTCTTAAACATTCCTCAGGAAACGTGATTATGCATAGTTTTGTGCCAGTTATAATCAAATAGCTTCAACGGAACCACCAACGGGACAAATGAGACTGCCCATTACAATGAATTTCTCCCACGGGACCGCCATTACTCCAAATGATTTTGCATACTAAATTAAATTGTTGATTTATTACACCCAGTATTTCTGGGTGCTGTCACCAGCCGATGCCAGGGCCTTTTTCCGCCCTCCCAATTTCAAAAAGGTCCTGGGAACGGAGTAATGTCCAATATAGGCATCCGTTTGCAGCTGCTTACGGACAGTAAGATTGTTTACAGGTGGTTGCATGATAACATGAGTAATGTATATGCTTTACAGGTGGTGCAGATGGTACAGAGCAGCTGCTACGGACGGTATAACAGGTGGTACTCAGGTTGAGCAATGATATTGCAACAATATTTTAGGAACATATCTTCTATATTGTCACGATAGTAAGTGCAAGCTAAGAGCTTTCCAACCTCGTGACCCACGGTCTTTTCAACCCAGCTTTCTTCTTACCAAATTTACTCTTTTGGAAACTGATAAGTTAGCAAGGTAAAATACTTACTTCGTAAGAGAGATTGTGCATGGTATGTTATGATAGTGTATATTTTGTAATCCTTACATGAGATTCTATTGACATGTGTTGTTGATACACGAAACCTGGTAGTAATGGTTAGCAATGTCAGTAGAAACAAATTGAGAATAAAAAAACAAATATCGCACATTTTATATCTGAACGATCTATTTACCTTTCAGCTTTATCCAAACTGTAAGCCTGTAACATCGCACATTTCTGAAATTCAAAGCTGCATTGATTATCTGCTTTCAAAACAATTCTCTTCGGGGAATTTTCCATCGTCTTTAGAAAATAAGTCAGACAGGCTTATTCACTGGTGTCACGGAGCACCAGGAGCAATTTATTTGATGTTGAAAGCTTATAAGGTACGTTGCTTTATAAAGTATGTATAGTTCTGCAAATATTTTTGTCTGAACTTTAATGTCTGAGGCTACGTCCACACTTATCCGGATTTTTTTTGTTATGGATTGGCTTTACGTCCACACGTAAACGAGCGGTTATCCAAAACGGAACTTTTCAGTGAAAACGCCGTTTTCCTGTTCTCGTGTGGACGCGGATTTTTTTTTAAAACGGATAAAAAAAGTTGCGTTTTCAAAAAACAATCCGGATACGTAATAATTATTGGACGAGGTTGAGCAAAATATCGTGATTTGTTAGTGGCGAGCAGATAAATTATTTGCCGATGCCGAAGGCAGAGGCAAATAACTGAACTGCGAGACACTGACAATCACGATATTTTGTGAAAACCGAGTTCAATAATTGTTTTATTATTCGGTTTATTTTTTATTTGACATTGTTTACCTGTAATTATGTCCATTCATTTCTTTCCAGCTTGGATGAACGAGCGATTTACGTTTGCCGAAATTGAGTGTAACGCGCATGAGTAGAATATTATTTGCTGCAAAACACAACATTTCCGGCTAATGCGCATGAGCAAACTGTTATTTGTAGGCAGTTATTTGCAGGTGACGTAGTGGTCCCTCAACCAATTAAAAGGAAGATAAAAATAAATCGAATAATAATCATCTTTATTTAAACTGGTACATCCCTTCAGTTATACAAAACTGGTATTAATGGAATGAACAGTGTTTACTATGATGCAGTTGCGCAGGGACGTAGCTATGATTTTCAAAGAGGGGGGGAGGGGGGAGGGGGCGAAATTGCAAGAAATTGCTATAGGGGTCCAAGGGCATACACACTGGAAAATGTTGAACTCTAGAGTCTTTATAATGCCATTTCCTGCACTTTGGGGAAGGATTTTACAGAATTTTGAAGGTTAAAGAACGTCGTATATAAATACTCAAAACACACGAAAAGTCTCGTTTCCATTTGCTCGTGACCGTGTCTTAACGGTCGTGCAAGTGAAGCGTTATAACGTATTTATTTTGTTATAACAAAAGAACGTCGCTATACGCTTCGCTTCCGACACCATCGCGACCAAATGGAAACCAGGCTTAAACGTCACATAGATACTGAAAACACATGTAACACTTAGTAGATTGAATATATTGTTTGTTTTGTACAGTTTATTTCATAACATATTTTTATTGCATCAGTGAAGTATAGTGCTACATGAGTTGTTGAGTTGAGTTGGTCGACCGCAGCCAGAAGGCTCCTCTTTCATTGACTAATCCCTGATGGAGTTGATTTTGCGGAGGAAGGAAAACGGGAGAACCCGGTGAAAACCCTCGAGGTACAGGAGAGAATCGACAACTCTACTCACATGAAGTCACCCATCCTAGTACTAAGCCCATTCGACCGATGAGGCAGCACACTAACGACTTGTGTCACCCATGCCTCGCCTAGTGTTACACTGTCTATCAAAATAATGCAAAGTGATGAAGATAACAAGCGAAACAAAATACAAAAGTAAAACGTCTCCCTTAGACAAGTTATGAAACTGAGTTAATTGACTCTAAAACAAGTTCTTAACTTCATAACATGCTAAATGTCGATTCTTCGACCTTGCAATCGTGTACTCGTTTTAGATCTCATAAGGGCGGTAGTTCGTGTCCGTTGCTATGTGCCTGCAGTTGCGATGACAAACGGTTTGTTTTCAGGTCTTTAACAAGAAGAAGTACCTTGACGCTGCAGTGAAATGTGGTGATGTTGTATGGAAGCGAGGCTTGTTAAGAAAAGGTTATGGCATTTGTCATGGAGTGGCTGGGAATGCTTATGTATTTTTGGCATTGTTTAAAGAAACTGGAAATCAAGTGTATCTTCATCGAGCACTCAAGGTAATTGGAAGAAAATTGTCCTGAATGATGATTTCCTTAAAAATGAAATTCTGACGTTTAATGTTTAGCAGTAACAAAGAAAAATTACTTAATTCGTTAATTTACTTAGAAATGAACTGTGTTGTACATAACGAACTACTGTTTTCAAACCAAACACAATTTTATCAAATAATATTTTTACTCTTGTCTGTCTGTCTGTCTGTCTGTCTGTCTGTCTGTCTGTCTGTCTGTCTGTCTGTCTGTCTGTCTGTCTGTCTGTGTGTCTGTCTGTCTGTGTGTGTGTGTCTGTCTGTCTGTCTGTGTGTGTGTCTGTCTGTCTGTCTTTTCTAGTAAAGATTTTTTTTCTCAATGTAATACTTGATTATTTTCTTTTTAACTGCTTTACATAGTTCGCTGAGTGGACGTTCGCTTATGGCACTCATAATTGTAGAATTCCTGATCGTCCGTATTCGTTATTTGAAGGTAACTGCGCTTTATAGTTTAATGTTCTAAGTACCTAGGATGTCTTATCTAGTCGCCCTTGTCAACATTCTTATTATTACCAAAACCTATGATCCGCGGCATCGGGCGAAAAAAGCATGTCATGATTTCCGCCAAAACATTGACGAATGCATTTGCATTCCTAAACGTTTGAAATTAACATCATTAAATCAGTGCAATATGATTGATCCATTTACCACTTTGGACTTATCCAGCCAAAAGGGCTTAGGGATGCAGACGGATTGGTCAATGTTTTGGGTTGAAATCATGACATGTTTTTTCTCGCCTTATGTCGCACATCATCAGTTTTGGTAATATCTTGATTCTTGTCCAACCTGGTTTCCAGGCCTCTCATTTTTAACGTCGAGCGGCAGACCGAAATTGTGAGAAGCCTGGAATAAAATGTTTCGCTTGGCCCCAAATTATCCAGGCGCCAGCCCGCTGTGCCAAGGAAAGCCAAGGCAGATAACACTCGCCTCGGTCTGCACAATTCTTAATAACATCATATAGCAAGGTTGGTCTACTGCCGAAACGTAAATTTAGCATATTTTGATTTGTATCTTTTACTCGTTTGCTGCTCTTCACAAGAAATTTGTTTTAAACCGCAGTGCCCTCGTCTATTCTTTTCTAATTTTGAGAAGAATTTGAGCTCCAGCAGGATCATGATGGATAAAGATCCTGATGGATAAAGACCCGCTCGATCCCTATTCTGTGACGTCACCAAAATAAGTTATCGAGAGAAAAGAGGACTAGGAACTAGTCTGATTCTTGTCTTTTGGTAAATTCTATCCGGTGAAGATGGCTCAAATTCAACTTCGGTAGAATGTCATGGAAACACACCTGGTCGTCAGAAATTTATCAGAGAATAAGAAATTTGTAATTCTCTGGCCATCATGACTGCGAAATTGATTCAAATTTAACGTCGCCAGCATGCCGGTGCATGGTGTATAAGTCGCCCGCATATGAGAACCATGCAGACTTTACTGATATAATTGTTTATTGTGGTTAATATGGTAAAATATTTGTGTGCCTTTGTCAACATCCCATTGGTTGTTCATAAAATAGGATTTGCTTCTTTACAATTTCTTAACGACATTGTTTCGTTTATCTATTTTGGCACAGCACCAGTGTTAGCGTTTTGATAAACTGGTTTTGTCTTTTTCTAGGACTTGCTGGAACAATTTATTTCTGGTCAGACCTGTTTCAACCGCAAATGGCACGCTTTCCAGCTTTTGAACTTTAACGATGTCATTTATTCAAGTGTTAGTGACAAAAACCTCGTCTGTGTGGTTATTTCCAGCTTTTGAACTGTAAAGATGTCAGTTATATTCAAGTGTTGTAGTGAGAAAAGCCTCGTCTGTATACACAGTAACACAACAAAAAATGCGTCTCCACTGAACAAAGCAAAACTGGTCGCGATCCAGGGGCGCAACTAGAAAATTTCGAGGGCAGGGGTTGAACGCAAAAAAAGGGCAAATTCATTCACATATTTTAGGGGGGTCCGGGGGCATGCGCCCCGGAAAATTTTTGAATTTTGGGTCTCTGAGACGGCATTTCCTGCATTTTGAGGACGCTTTTCTCGTATTTTCGGTTGCGGAAATTTTTATTTTTGTCTCGCATTATTTAAAATTTATCATAATTATATTCAGCCTAGCTGCCGCCCGGGCCCACTGCTAGAAGCCTCTGAGTCTCGCCAGATTTGCGGAGAATTGTATTGCGTACTACAACAGACGATTAATTATCTGTTTATCTAATGTCTAACCTAGTATTAGAGGTCTCACAAAAAGGGCAGGGGTTGCAACCCCCCCCCCCTAGTTGCGCGCCTGCGATCGATATGCTGGGATTCAGGAGCTAATCAGACATTGCGTAGAAAACACTATTCGCCAGTCAGGTATATTGTTTCGACTCGTTACCATGCATGGTTTTAGGGAACAAATTGAGCAACATTGATCAATGTGAAATAGATGATTTGTATATCTCCTTGATCACAAAATCCTAATTAACTATGAATTAATAGAACGTGATTAATTCACTCATCAGTTGAGAATCGGCTCCTTGATCAACTCGACGTAACATTGTTCGGAGAAAAAACAAGGACTGTTGTCAATTTCAAACAACATTACTTTGTTGCTTAAAGCGGCATCAGAATGGAAGGCACTTGCAGGAACATACAAAGTTTGTTCAGGCCCTCGCACTGGCCAATATCTGCCAATGTTGAAAGTGTTTATAAATGCTTGACCCTGAAATATAAAAATAGAAAATTTATATAAACACTGACAAAACAACGAAACATTTATTTACGAAACAAAAGAACATTGACGATACAGGACTGTGAAAACACTTCACAAATGATTCACCGCACGTTTAGGATTAGCAAAACATTGTTGGCAAATCCTTTTCTGACATTATTCATTCTTAACTTTGCCAAAAGCAAGACATGCTTGTCGATATTGAAGAAACTACTGTTTCAAAATATCAATAATATGCGTGTAAAGTACCATGTATTTCGCACTACCTTCTCCCCACTTGACCTGAATCATACCTCCGTAGCTAGTGCGTCAGACTAGTAAACCGAAGTCATGGGTTCGAATCCCTGCACGTCGTGTACGAAGGCGGGGAATACGCGTCTGTGTTCGCAGGCTACGGTCATGTGGTTCGTTCATTCAGAGTGAGACAAAGTTAACTACCTTTTTATACAACAGTAAAACATACCTTTGACCAATCTTTCAAGTAAAGAAACGTATCAATTGGTGATCTCCCATCAGGCATTGCGGGTATATTGCCAACGTAAAATGACGCAGGAGAAGCTGAATCCGATGAATGGTCGACCACTTCCGACATATTCAATATGTGTTGTACATCATCGGGATCAAGTCGTAAAGATGAAATATTCCAGTCAGTTAGAACAATATTGTCTATTGTCACATTTTGTACAATACCTTTAGGATCATTTAACAGCAAGAAGTTTATATGACCTTGATTTTCAACTAAAATATCTAAAGTATCGTTCTCGTTGTAGTCAATTCCTATTTGTCCTAATCCATTTCTATCCATAACGCCTTGTTTAATCTGTAACCAAATGAATGAATGAATAAATGAACGCACGAACGAACGAACGAACGAACGAACGAACGAACGAACGAATGAATGAATGAAAATAAAAGTAAATTACTTGGTTTAAAAAAATTACTGCTCTGTCTCGTACTCCAGGAATATGCAAAATCTTTAATCCTGACTTTAATTTCAGTTTTGTTGTATAAATTGTGAAGCCATAAAATTGGCCCAGATTTTCTGCAGTGATTGGATATTTAGAGAAGGTAGAAGCACTAGAGCGTAATATTTTGAGGGCATCCCAGATCGACATAATCTACCAAAAAGGAAAGATAAAGCATTAGTAAAGACAGATTGCCTTGTATGGTTTATAATTATATGTTATACTTGCGGCTGTGTCTACTGCCAAATGTTAGTCATTATTTTATAGTTTATTTATCAAAGAAGAGAAATTGTGTGTGTGTGTGTGGGGGGGGGGGGGGGGGGTGCATCGTTGTGTAGATGATCGGCGTTGGGTGGGGGTGGAGGGCCGGTCAAAGCAATACCTCAACATTATTCACTCATTCATGAATGATAGTTACTGGTACCTCCTGGCAGCCCCGCCAAGAGGTTATGTTTTCAAACCAAACACAATTTTATCAAATAATATTTTTACTCTTGTCTGTCTGTCTGTCTGTCTGTCTGTCTGTCTGTCTGTCTGTCTGTCTGTCTGTCTGTCTGTCTGTCTGTCTGTCTGTCTGTCTGTCTGTGTCTGTCTGTCTGTCTGTGTCTGTCTGTTTATTTGTCTGTTTATTTGTCTGTTTATTTGTTTGTTTGTTTATCTGTGTGTCGCCAGGATATCCCACAAAATACTGTACACTTAGATTTTCATTAAAGTTTGTGGACCCCTTTCAATTTTAGTTGAAATTTCGGATGAGAAATTGATAAAAATCTGACCAAAAGATTCCCCGTGCAGAAAGTTTGATCGCGCTCATTATCTTTGTTTTACGCAAACATTTTTGCATAATTTTGGTACGAGTGCAATCAAGCAATATGACTAGTTTTCTTTTTAAATGTCTCTAATAACTCGCTGGGCTGAGGTATACGCAGTCTCTGAATGCCTTCTTGTTAGGGTTATACACTAAATGTTTTCAAACCCAAATAGAAAATCGACCTAAAAGTTTTCTAAATGTCCCCACGATAGATTGCCTAAAGTAACAACAGTTACTTTAGGCAATAAACAGTGTCTGTTTATTTACTAATAGTATTATTTATCTTTTCCAATATTGTATTCATACTAAATTAATTCGCAAATTTACTTCAGCCAAGTATTTCCTTTCTTTTTTTCCTCATAATTTGATGTGAATTAGGGAGGATCGTGGCTGCTCTGGGGGCTGTTGCAGGGTCATATCTTACTGGATGAGGGGACTGGGGAGATGGCGTAAAAGTAAGCCCTCTCCCCAGTCCCCTCATCCAGTAACGCAGGCTACTCTCTGGGACGTTTCGATCATTCAGCTTTCAGTGACTTAAATATTGTCACAGTATGAGTTAAGTTTTTCTTTCAAATTTCTTAGATCACTATTAGCTAAGCTACTTGCGGGTAGTGACAATTGTAAATAATTTATTACTATGTCTATAATAAAATGGTAAATTTGACCGCAGTCTCAGTAAAGTTTAGGATTTTCCTCAATAATTATATTAATGAGTTTGAGAAGTGTCATAATTTGACTGCATGGCTTAATACTGTAGAATGATGAGAGTGGAGTGAACAAGAAAAACAAGAACGAGACCTTTTTTAAATAAACTTTTCCATATTCATACTTGGGTAACGCTGGAGGTACTGGACCAGGCGGCTGAGGTAAATATTTCGAGATAACGTGACGTATGGCAAAATATTTTTCATTTGGATCACCAGATTCAGATAGAGGAGCATCATAATCATAACTTGTCAGAACAGGAAGATACAGTAGAGCCCATGTTGCTCCTAAAATCAAGATATTCAGCGTCTTAACTAACATTGACCGAAAGGGTTGTTTATTCATGTCTCACCATGGTCAATACCTAGTCTGGAAGCCCGGTAAACTTCAAAGGGGCTAACAATCCAACAGCAATTCATGTTGAGGAGGACCTGAATGTGCATAAATTCTTTGTTTTAAGTTTATGTAATATTTAAACAACATTAAATCCGAAAGTTGCTATTCTTAGGTTTCAATCACGTGACTTTTTGCTTGAGATTTAATTTCGATTTCCAGCTGGTGGTCAGGCAAAATAAGATTACATCAATTTGTACGTACAACCCATTGAACTAAAAATAACTGGAACGCTACGTTCAGTAAACTGCGCATACAAATCTTGAAGCCAAAATTTGACTCCCAGACACGCCAGTTTTGACTCCCAGACACGCACTTCCACGCGTGTTTCTACTGCGATTTACTTGGCCGTGTTTGTTTTTTTCGTGGAAAGGCTGGGTACGACTTGCATAATTTGGCTTCAAACTTCCGGTTGAACGTAGCGTTCCAGTTATTTTTAGTTCAATGGTACAACCTAGCACAACGCTAGCGTACGGCATTTTCCAACAGGAACGTAAACAACTCTAGAGTATCAAATATCGTGAAAATATTTTGAATTGTCGTTTGCTTTTGACCAACCATCACGGACGAGACGTCACGTGAAAGTAAAGAATTGGACGATTGTTTCATTATACAGAAAATACAATGCGTTCAGCATAGGCGGCGGAACCGGGGGGGGGGGGCTGGGGGGGCTAAAGGCCCCCCAACTTTGTAAAAGTGGAAAAAAGGGGGGCTAAGCTACCCTACCTTTGCGCCAAAGGTAAGGGTGATTATACGTTGAATATTTATACATCTTCGATATACAGCATTTTGAAAATTCCATATCACTGCAGGGTGACATATCCTGGTGAAAATCGTAAGAAAAATCGTGCCGTGTGATAGCTCAAAACTCATTTCATGAAATACTCCACGTATTAGCATTTGATGACTGCTGACCAGAAGTATTATGAATGAGCCATATCGAAATGCCAAGAATTAAGAAAGGCCCAAAACGCAGGAAATGCCATTTCAGAGACTCTAGATTTCAAAATTTTCCGCGCATGCCCCCGGACCCCCCTAGAGGTTTCTCGCGCCTTCGGCGCTCGAAGTTCAGCCCCCCCCCCCTACTAAACCTATCTTCCGCCGCCTATGGCGTTCAGTAAACATGAAAGTGCACAAACTGAACGAAAACATTAGTAGAACTATGACTTTTGTCAGGTTTCCAGATCATGATGTATAGATCATATTCATATTTATGTGCATATAAATTAGCCCCTCTGAACTCGTTTTCATGTGCGAAATTCAAAAGAATCTTTACTCTGAAACGAGGTCAGAGGGGCTAATTTATATGCACATAAAAGGATTTTAAATCGTCGGCCATTTATGAATAAGTTCTATATTTCTATTGACTATATGGTATAGCCGCGACCCCATAAACATAAATCAAGAGCCGTCAAAAACACTGGTCGAACAACATAGTCCCCCGAGCCTGGAAAAGTGAGTCATTGTAATCATAAGATCTTAAATGAAAGTTGTATTTATCATAATCATGACTCCATACTGTCCTGGTCTCCGCCTTCCGTTGCAGACGTTCTATGTATAGTTCCCTTCCCTCCCACTGGCTAATGCTGTCAAACATGGCATTGCGTTATATTCAACTTAAACGCGCATTTCAGGCATTATAAGGACACAAACTTGAAAAAATTCGAGAACAAATTCAAGTCAACATGATTAAGATTATAGTGAATATCACACACTTCAAAACTTGAACATGCACTGGAAGAAAATGCACTAGTAGTAGTATCCTTATCGTTTTCAGAATATTGTCTCTTTTCCTGTGCACAAATATAATTTTAGTTTCGCGCAAAACTATTAACGAAGCAGTAAGTGTATACCTGACCTGACGCTGTGCCTTTAAACGCAGTACGGTCAAGTCCCTACTTATGAACAGGTTTTCTTTTGGCTATAGGTAACCAATTGTCAATTACGAATTCGTTTCCATACCTGTTTCGGATTTTGTTCTCTACGGGGGTTGCTTCGTTCTTTAAAAATTCCGCTTTTATAGATTTCTATATAGAATAATTGATTACAGAAACTAGATACTCACCATTATTGTAGCCAAAATTAGTTCCTCCTTCAAACATGTAAA
The DNA here is from genome assembly GCA_035771165.1 of Paragorgia papillata. NCBI lineage: Eukaryota > Metazoa > Cnidaria > Anthozoa > Scleralcyonacea > Coralliidae > Paragorgia > Paragorgia papillata. The sequence goes on from JAWNZC010000265.1 coordinate 2,791,442, forward strand.
TGTTTACTGAAGCATTCATTGCTAGTATTGTATCTAAAGCTTTGGCGACAACTGTTGCGTTTTTTCTTTGAAATGGCAACCCCCAATTATCGATCCAACCGACATAAAATTCTGTGTTCACTAAAGGTCCTTTGGGCTGATATCTTCTCTGCGTCTCAAAAGCAGTCTTTGGATTTGTTTCTGGAAGAAATTTTAATTACAAATAATAAAGAACTGATATCTGAAAACAGACTCTAAATAATTATTACTCTATGTAAAATCTATCCAAATCTAGTCAGTAATCCCCGTTGGCAAGAACCTGCACGAGTACTTGGTATATAAACCCATCCATCTCTCGACATATATTGCAGTCTTTTGAAAGTGACACTTTAAGTGCGCTTTACTTTTCAACAGTTTAATTTTTTATGGGTTTTTTTACTCAACCTTTTGTCATGTTTATGTAATTAAATGATCTTTGGAGCTTATTACTGTATAACAGGACACTGATATGGAAAAATTCCATTGCATGTCATTGACAACACTATTAGATCTTCAAACCAAATAACCTCTTAGGTCATTTCACTCTAGCTTTCAAAAACTCAGTAATAATTCATGAGGAAAATTCAAAAGAAATTAAAGTTTAATCAGTGTCTTTATATATATCATAAAGATACCTCCTGATTTACATAAACTTTAGCTTTGAATTTCTTGGCTTAGACAAGGTTATTTTTCAAACTTACTACGCCAATGAACTTATGCTGCTATATATACATGCGCTACATGGTTGGGTAAACGCAACTTAATTCATAGAGAGGGCCACAAGTTTATTAGCCTTTGGCTATTTAGTGCAACCCTCTGTAAATAAAGTTTTCACCTTACCTTACCTTACTTGTAGACGCAAAAACTAAAAACATGTCTTATTTATTGAGATAAAATTAATTTTAAACTACCTGGCCCAAAATCAACAGTTGTAAAAAGTGAGGGAAGAGATCCACAATTAATATCTGCTTTAAAATTAACTGGATCAACTGTGAACAGAATGACGTCTTTCCCAAGCAGGTTTTCAAAAAGAGTTTGCAAGTACATCATGTATTTATGATCACATGTATAGTAGCTACCGTACTCGTTTTCTACCTGGAACAAAAATTAAAGAAATAAGGAAAAATCATTGACAGTGTGATGGGCCATGATGTAGCTTACATTTGCTCAATGTTTGGCATTATGAGCCATGATGAAAAATCCACATACACGAGAAAATGATTTAAACGTAGGAAACGTAGGATTTTACAATATATATATATATATATATATATTGTAAAATCCTACGTTATATATATATATATATATATTGTAAAATCCTACGTTTAAATCATTTTCTCGTGTATGTGGATTTTTCATCATTTCATATATATATATATATATAAGTAGCAAGTTTGAAAACATATGAATAGAGTGCTCAATACCGAGGTAGAGCGGAATAAGGCTCGCCACACGAAACAAATTTGTAGTGAATAAAATTTTAATGAAGTAACCGAAGTTTATCCTCTTGTCTATATATATATATATATATATATATCAGAACTTTCTCTTGAAACTTCTCTTTTCAATATCATATCTAGCTTTTAAAAATTATATTTTTTTAATATCTTATCGCTCAGTAGGATATGAATATATTATTTTACCTGTACAGCAATTATAGGACCTGCATTAGAGTAGAGATACTTCTTTAATTTTGGAAGAAGAATATTCATCCAAGAACTTACAGCTGCTAAGTAAGCTAATAGATTGACAAAAGAATAAAGTAAAATTGGTGTGAAAGATTATTTATCGAGAAGAAGGTCTGTACGGGAAAATATCAAACCAAAATCCTACAAAAAAGACTGATATTTTCCCGTATACAGACCCAGTACACGAGGTTAATACATTGTTTATTATACATCATGGCTATTTCACGTTTTTCGATACGTGTTCAGAAAAATATAGTCTGTTTGTTAAATAACATGCATTTGTTACATTCTGTTTTGTTTTGTTTTGTTTTGTTTTGTTTCGTTTTGTTTGTTTTGTTTTGTTTTGTTTCGTTTCGTTTCGTTTAGTTTCGTTTCGTTTCGTTTGTTTTGTTTTGTTTTGTTTTGTTTCGTTTCGTTTCGTTTTGTTTCGTTTTGTTTCGTTTTGTTTTGTTTCGCCGGTTTTAATTAAATAAACTGCACGAGCGCGCGCATAATATCAACCCCTCTAATTATTTTTATTTTTTACCTTTATCTGAAGAACGTAAAACCATTGAACTATTTTGTAGTAACCAAGCAGGAAACCCACCCTAAACAGTAAATGAGGCCTTTAGACTGACAATATTTTTAATTAGAAAAAAGAGATTCAAAATAATCGAACAAAATTAGTTAACAATTCTTTAGGAAAAATAAAGAGAAATGCGTTTAATAGTGGACGAAAGTCCTCTCTACCTTTTATTTGATTTGCGTGTAATAAATATAATAAATGCTAAAATCGAGACGTATATATTTGCAATGTACAGTACAATATTCAAATTAGATCCTGATTATATTATAGACGTATAGAAACGTTCGCCTTGGGATATATATATATTTGTAATGTACAGTACAATATTCAAATTAGATCCTGATTATATCATAGACGTCTAGAAACGTTCGCCTTGGGATATATATTTGTTTGATCATATTCTATTTGTAAAATGGCTTTATAATACGACCTCGAAAAAAATAAGAATGAAAGAAAAGTCTGCTGCAAACGTACAGTCAGAAACTTGTTAAAGAATTGACTTATGAAAAAACTTACATCCAATGATCAGTGAAATTTAGAGCAAAACTAATCAGTAACCTAGCACCCATCAATAGCAGGGAGATCTTGAGTTCAAATGGCATTGTGGTCTGTCCAGGGTAATAAACTCAATTTAAAAGGTGATTGCTTTGTAGTGTACAAACACAATGAAAAAAAATTATTTTTTTAAAAAATACTTTGATGACAACAATATCTAAATATGATCGTTGTGATATTGGTAAAAACAACAATTCTCCGACGTATAAGAATAGATTTATCCTTACACGTCTCAGCATCATTAAACAATCACCTTTTGAATTGGGCTTCTTACCTTGGACAGGCCACAATGCACTGCAAATTCAAAATGGCATCGCTATTCGTTTTACCCGCGCGGAAATCAGTGTTTAGCAAATGTGGTGCGATGAATGTTATATAAGAAAGTGCACATACCAGATCCCACTCAGCACAAATATAAGGACCTGGAAAGAAATTAAAAAAAAAGTGTCATAATCACTTTCAGGGAGAACATAACAAACATAACTATAAGATATATAGTACTTAACAAGCGGTGCTCTGTTTGGCGAACGAACCAACAGATATAACGTAAATATTCTAAGGTTTTGAAACATTATACGTATAAACGGCCTTCTATTTTGAAATAGATATTTTTGACTGGAGTGTACGTGTTCCGTTTAAGAATAAATGCAAAAAATAATTGTAAACATAGCAACTAAACACAGCTGAGGATCACTATACCTGGTCTAACAATCAGTAAAAGATCCAAACTGTTTACAAGATTTATAAAAACTTCGATATCTGCTTCTTCCTTGAAATTGAATTCACCTCGAGTCCGTTCGTGTACATTCCATGCAATGTAACTATATGACGAATATAGAACAATTAACATTATTTTCTTTAGCCGATTATAGACGAAATAAATTAAATAAAAATATAATAGACCTTATTCCAAAATAGTCGACACGTTTTATACATAGGCGTACGAGGCGGGGGAGCAGCTGCCCCCCCAGACGAATGGAAATGTTGCTAAGTCGGGCAAATTTTCAAGCTAAGTCGGGCAAAAATATAGGGAAAAAATTATAAAATAGGATGAAAATAAGGAAAAGTAATCAAAACAATTTAATATCTGTGTATTGTAGGAGATACAGTATATTGAACAACATGCACTTAGTGTTTTTTTTATATGAAAAGTCGGGCAATTTCCGTTTCAGTCGGGCAAAATGTTCTCCGCCCCCCCTATAAATTTGTGCCCGTACGCCTATGATTTTATATGCATATAAATTAGCCCTTATGAGTTATGACATCATTTTAAAGAAAAAATCTTTTGAATTTCCCACATGAAAACAAGTTCAGAAGGGCTAATTAATTCGGCGGTCATTTTGGAATAAGGCCGATATATGATTGAAGGATTAGCTATAAATAACAATGAAGCTTTTGAAAACCAAACCAATGATAAAAATAGAATCTGTTGTGTCATTTAGGTCCAAAGTATATATAAATACAAGTACAGCAGATTTCCATTATCTTCGATAAATGTTTCTTATATGCATGTGACGTCACAAGTTCGGTGCAACAAAACTTTCAGCTTTTGACGTGACCAACTTCCAAGTTGATTGAGAACGTGATGTAAAAAAATGGCGTATGCCAATGGTATAGGATTGTCTTTCGTTGAAATCAGTATTTGTCGTCATTTATTTTACTTGAATTACCGTCGTAGAATTAAAGGTAAAGAACGATACTTACTCACATTATTTATTATAGAATAAAATGAACGAAATAAGAAAACAAGAAATTAGTTTAACTGTGATAAGACTGAAGAGGAAGTAATTGAAAAATGAATATTGAATCCCATGACCAGGTAAAGTAAAGAAATAGCAAGACACACGAAGAGTTTTATAGAAGCAACTAGTCATTGACAGTGAACTCAAAATAAGTTGAAATGTGGTAACTGGAACGATAACGCATAAACCCAAAGGTGAGGCAAAACGTTCCAGGCGCCAGCGCGGTTTGCAGGTAGGTTTCAGTCTCCCACAAAATGTTTTTACACGGCCGCCCGTCTTGAGCGAACTGTGAAGGATCGAAAAAAGGTTTGAAAAATTAGTTATCAAATAATTTTGCCTTCCCGGCATTGTTGTGTAGTCTGTCGTTGTTTTATTTACTGTATATCTGTCCAAAACTATACAGTAATTAAGCTAGGGATGAAAATAGGCTGAGAAAACAGACGTCCTTTTGCTAGCTATAGGATAGGCTAGACCAGGTTGCTTACAATGTTTTGCACAGTGGTAATAAAATGACATTGTGGACTAAGGTTAGGTATATGTATAGCTTGCATTTGCACAGTGTTTGACAATATGAGCCATTAGCTTACATTTGATCATAGCTTACATTTGCACAGTATTTAGTCCTGCTGCCTTCATTTTCATTAAACGATCTTTCCAATATATTCGTGGTATTCTAAAATAATGTATGTCTCCAGATATATAACGAAATACTTCACCATCTTTGAGGAAGACGTTGTTCTCGTAATCAATGATAAATGAACGACCAAAGCAACCAAATATACAACAACCAGAGAAGAAAACCAAGCAGCATATTCGTATTTTGAAACAAACCATTCTGCAATTCTTATGCTTGCCTTGTGTGTTCTTGGAGCCACGTTGAACTCGTGATTATCAAATTGTGTTGTTTAAAATATTACGAAACATGCAATGGTGTTATGTTACTAAATATTGGAGTTATATATTACAGCACAGCAGGGTTATGTAAATAGTAGTGTAGCTACCTACACTAGCGAGGGAACCCTGGCACTTGCCCAAAGTGCCCTCCCCTTGATCCACCACTGAGAAACGCAAAACAGAAATTTCTCCTACTGATTTTATAAATAACACCATGTATAAGTTTCGTATTTTATCATAATTTTTTACATGGTGTTATTTATAAAATCAGTAGGAGAAATTTCTGTTTTGCGTTTCTCAGTGGTGGATCAAGGGGAGGGCACTTTGGGCAAGTGCCAGGGGTCCCACGCTTTCGGAGGGCCCCGCAGATTTTTGGGGCCTTTTGGCTTTAATCTAAGTCTCATACTGTCGCTTTATCATACATTACAACTTCTAAAAAGAGCAAAAATATTTCAGAATCATTCCAAAACCTATTGCTATAAGAAACTTGTAAATCTATTTATAATCTTCAATCTAAACTTTAAAATAATTGTTTGTAAATATCTTAGAGAACCAGAGTTCCAGAAATGTACGTTGAGTACCATAGATAAGCCCAAACATTTTTACAAGATAGCTATTCCCAGCTGCCAACTGGGTTGCTACCACTGATCTATATAAGATCAGTGGTGATCAGTGGTTGCTACTCTCATTTTATTATTAATTTCCCCCGATTTTTCTAGTCTCTTTATGACTTCGGTGAGAGGGAGGGGGGGGGGGGCAGATGTGAGTCAGCCACTCATGTGCCAGGGGGCGCGCTCATGCTTGATCCGTCCCTGGCGTTTCTCTGTTGTAAGTTATTATTTTTATTATGTTTATTCTTTAATTTATCATGGACCACCATTGGCATCTGGTTGGAAACTGCAGTCGTACGTAGTACATTTGACAAAAGCTAGAAACTTTTAAAATCCTTTATCCGATCAGACTAACAACTAGTCGCAATTGCAATCATTTCCCCCACGTTTTAACCCTGCATTACTAAAGAGTATCTTTACCCGTAATTAGTTTCAGGTTCATTTCTTAAATTAACGACCCCAATCAGGTTTAGGTAATCACAAGAGCAATACAGTATTTGATGATAGTTTTCAACTTAATGATGTACGCTTGGAACAGTACCATTTAATATTGGTGTAGTATTTCAACTTAATGATGTACGCTTGGAACAGTACCATTTAATATTGGTGTAGTTTTCAACTTAATGATGTACGCTTGGAACAGTACCATTTAATATTGGTGTAGTTTTCAACTTAATGATGTACGCTTGGAACAGTACCATTTAATATTGGTGTAGTAGTGAACTGCACATAACACGTAGTAGTTTGTTCGCAAGGAGCTCCATCCAGTTCTAGCACCATAATAATATTACTACCACCGTCGGATCGAAACACAGTTGCTGGAACATACAGAGTGACTTGAGGTCCTTCTACAGGCCAATATCGTCCAAGATTAAAACCATTTATATACACTTGCCCCTAAAAATTAAAAATAAAAAGAACTATCAAAAGTTAAAACTGTTTTTCTTACAGTCTAGTTTATACGAAGAAGAATTTATTACTAGTAATTATTGCCTATGGTAATGGTTGTGGTGATGGTAATAGTAATGGTTGTGGTAATTATAGTAATGGTTATGGTTATAATGGTTATTGTTATGGTTACAGTAATGGTTGTGGTTATAGTAATGGTTGTGGTTGTGGTTATAATAATGGTTATTGTTATTGTTACAGTAATGGTTGTGGTTTTAGTAATGATTATTGTTATGGTTACAGTAATGGTTGTGGTTTTAGTAATGATTATTGTTATGGTTACAGTAATGGTTATGGTTACAGTAATGGTTGTGGTTATAGTAATGGTTATTGTTATGGTTACAGTAATGGTTATGGTTACAGTAATGGTTGTGGTTACAGTAATGGTTGTGGTTATAGTAATGGTTGTGGTTATGGTTATAGTAATGGTTGTGGTTATAGTAATGGTTGTGGTTATGGTTATGCATGGTTATGGTTACACTACTATATATATATATATATATATATAACATAATACAAACCAAGTACCTTTTGCCATCCTTTCAACAACAGATATGAATCTTGAGGCATTTTTTTATCAGGCATAGGAGGTACAGTTCCATAAAACAATCCTGCTTCGCCTGATGTTTCTTCATGCCTCACCTTCGTAGAAGTCTCGGAAAATAAAATACGGCTATCGTTGTTAAGAACCACAGCAGCCATCTCCCAGTTTAACAAAAGTTTCTCGTTTAACGTCACATTTTGAACAATTCCTTTAGGGTCATTCATTTTCAAACCATAATTAATCCTGCCTTGGTTTTCCACCATGATTAAAAGATTTTGACATCCTTCAACATTGACCACTAACTTTGTTGGTTCGTTGCGACTAAGAACACCTTGACGGATCTATAAATATTCCAATTCATTCGTTATATAACCTATATGCTTTCAGAGTTGGAGAGCACTAGTAAATTTAACCTTCCGCGAGGAACGTTTACTAGTGAGAGAGGTTCAAAGTGGAAACACGTTAAACACCACATCCATAAAACAATCTAGAGTCTATAATTTTATAATTATTAAACGGCTGAGCAGGCGTTTTGTTTATAATTGACCAGGTTGCACTGTAAAAATGAAGCGGTGGAAACTACCAAAAAACATTGGTCAAAAATGGGTCTGTGATAACCATGTGTGTTAACAAAGGTGTTGAGATTTGCTGCAAAACATTAGCTAACCAACAAATCCGCAGGCAGGCGGTGGCAGCAGTCAGGGTTGTTAAACCTGAAGTCTGTCTCTCTGCATCAGTTGTGAGTATCACATGCAGCAGTTAGTGGCAGACTAGCAATCAGTACTCAATTGCAATATGGCGACACTAGAAAGCCGTGGTGAAAATCACGCTAGAAGAAGAAATTGTCATTATCTTGAGTAAGGTGTGATAACCTGAAATTCTACCCGTAGGAAGGTTGAAATATTGTTCTTAACCCTGTATATACAACTATTGCTGTATTATAAAGAAGAAGACAGGATTTCTCACCTTATCACAATACACCACAGCTCGATCACGAACTCCAGGGACATCTAAGGTGACCTTGCCTTGTAACGAGAGCGCTGTTTTGTACAAAATAAAACCATAATAGAAACCAAGTTGCTCCATTGACATTGGATATTTTGATTTGCTCCAAGAATATCGTTCAAAATCATTCAAAAGTTCTCCAAGTGACGCATGCTACAAGAACATGGGAAGCAAGATTTTATAATCAAATATCTATTAGCAAAAATGGTAATAAAACGTACAGTAAGTAGGTATATCCTCTAAGAAAAAAGGCATCGGATAAAGGCACACAAAGTGAACATGGTTTGGTTTGCAGTGGGCTTGATTGTCAGTTCATTTAGACTGAGTTTTGTTGGTAAAAAAATTTAGATGTAGAAAAGCAAAAAGGTGAACTGCTGAACGTTTTAAAACCGAAAAGCTGACGTTTCAAGGAAGCCTAATTTGATCAGAGAAAAGGTGGATGTAAAAAGTAAAGCACTGCGTAAGCAGTGTTTTAGATAGAGCAAATGAACCTTGCCGTAAGGCAGCGTGAGGCTTACCCTAGACAGTGTTTTAGATAGAGCAAATGAACCTTGCCGTAAGGCAGTGTAACGCTTACCGTAGGCAGTGTTTAGATAGAGCAAATGAACCTTGCTGTAAGGCAGTGTAAGGCTTACCGTAGGCAGTGTTTTAGATAGAGCAAATGAACCTTGCCGTAAGGCAGCGTAACGCTTACCCTAGGCAGTGTTTAGATAGAGCAAATGAACCTTGCTGTAAGGCAGTGTAAGGCTTACCGTAGGCAGTGTTTTAGATAGAGCAAATGAACCTTGCCGTAAGGCAGTGTAAGGCTTACCGTAGGCAGTGTTTTAGATAGAGCAAATGAACCTTGCCGTAAGGCAGTGTAAGGCTTACCGTAGGCAGTGTTTTAGATAGAGCAAATGAACCTTGCTGTAAGGCAGTGTAAGGCTTACCGTAGGCAGTGTTTTAGATAGAGCAAATGAACCTTGCTGTAAGGCAGTGTAAGGCTTACCGTAGGCAGTGTTTTAGATAGAGCAAATGAACCTTGCTGTAAGGCAGTGTAAGGCTTACCGTAGGCAGTGTTTAGATAGAGCAAATGAACCTTGCTGTAAGGCAGCGTAAGGCTTACCGTAGGCAGTGTTTTAGATAGAGCAAATGAACCTTGCCGTAAGGCAGTGTAACGCTTACCGTAGGCAGTGTTTTAGATAGAGCAAATGAACCTTGCCGTAAGGCAGTGTAAGGCTTACCGTAGGCAGTGTTTTAGATAGAGCAAATGAACCTTGCTGTAAGGCAGTGTAAGGCTTACCGTAGGCAGTGTTTAGATAGAGCAAATGAACCTTGCTGTAAGGCAGCGTAAGGCTTACCGTAGGCAGTGTTTTAGATAGAGCAAATGAACCTTGCCGTAAGGCAGTGTAACGCTTACCGTAGGCAGTGTTTAGATAGAGCAAATGAACCTTGCTGTAAGGCAGTGTAAGGCTTACCGTAGGCAGTGTTTTAGATAGAGCAAATGAACCGTGCCGTATAAGGCAGCGTAACGCTTACCCTAGGCAGTGTTTTAGATAGAGCAAATGAACCTTGCCGTAAGGCAGTGTAACGCTTACCGTAGGCAGTGTTTTAGATAGAGAAAAGTAAAAAGATGGTAAACTGCCGATATTAGTTTTAATAACGAAATACTGACGTTTCAAGCGGAGCCGTTTCAAGAGGAGTAAGATGATTGAAGTCATTTCATGCTCTAAGTTTGGATGGTTTGAAGTAATTAAATTAGATGGAGTGGAGTTGGTAGGCACAGCATAATAATAACCTGTGCGCAGGCTAGGTTTCAGGTAGAATATATATTAACGAGATAGAAATGTTATGCTAATGTGTGTTACCTTATTCAAATGAACCTTGCCGTAAGCATGTTTCGGAGATGAAGGAGGAACTGGACCAGGTGGAATTGGTAAGTACTTTCCAATAATTTTTCGTACGGCATAAAATTTCTCCGTGATGTCTCCAGCCTCGGATAATGGAGCATCGTAATCATAACTTGTTGGTTGAGCTTGGTATCTATCAGGATGGTAATTATAGTTTGCACCTGGTAATATGAATAACAAAAATTACCATTATGCAATATATACGTGTTGGTAAAGGGTAAAATCGTCTGAGTTAGCTGTTGGAAGAAAACTAACATAAAGAAACTGACGAGGAGAATATATATACAGGCAGAAACATGATTATGCAAACAAACAAACAAACAAACAAACAAACAAACAAACAAACAAACAAACAAACAAACAAACAAACAAACAAACAAACAAACAGAAAAAATAGGCATGCACATGTACAAACACAGCACACATACACAACAGACAGACAGGCAGGCAGGCAGGCAAACAGACAGACAGACAGACAGACAGACAGACAGACAGACAGACAGACAGACAGACAGACAGACAGACAGACAGACAGACAGACAGACAGACAGACAGACAACCAACTTTAGAACAAACAGATTTGAAAGTTCAAATAAAAAAATATACAACAAATAAATTCTGTACTATTTCGGCATTCGAGGCCCCAGGAACAATAATTAACTACGAAGGTATAGTGTACCGTTCATAAATCCAAAGTTAGTTCCTCCTTCAAACATGTACATGTTAACAGAAGCATTCATTTGTAAAATCTTGTCCAAATACTCTGCAACATACTCAGGTTTTCTAGTCTCGTGAGGTTTCCCCCAGTTATCCAACCAACCAGTATAAAACTCAGTATTAACTAAAGGACCATGTGCTTGATACTTTCTCATCAATTCGAAACATTCAGTAACGTTGTCGCCTTATAATGAAACAAAAAACAAAATACGACTTTTAGCGAGATGAGAAACTAAAAAAAGAATCACTTTATATTTAATACGATAAGTGCCTGACAGCTAATGCATGGAGACTGTTTAAAATGCCTATAAAGCTAGCAAAGAATAAATCTGTCTTATTTGAAAGAACAATTAAAATGACAAAGTACTATCTTTAGCAGTTTTTCGTTTTCTTGCTTTATTGTTGAGATATTTCAGTTTGTTTGATATGCAAATCATTTAACAGGTCTAAAAATTCTCGCGCGCACAACATACCTGGCCCAAAGTCGACAGTATTAAACAGGGTAGTAATTGTCCCACATGATAAGACATGATCTGATGCTGGGTTCACAGTAAAAAGAATCACTTTATCCTTTCCAAGAATGTTTTCAAACAAATCTTGTAAATATTTGAGATAATCAAGATCGCACGTGTAATATGAACCATATTCATTCTCAACCTGCACAAAAGAAAAAGTTTACAAAATAAATTCTTGAGAAAATAAAATAATTTCTAAGATTCGTGCATAAATATTTTGTTTATCGCTTATGTACTGCATCATACATCATACACGAGAATCGAAGTCGTTTATTATCTCACTTGAAAGAACGAGGCAACAGTCGAGTTTTTTAAGAAACTTTGAAGTGTTTTTAAATTTATTTTTTTTGTAGTATATTTATGTTTTATATACATAGTATAGTATTTTTATAGTGTTTTTATGGTATAGCTTCTCAAACAAATTAGTATTTAAAGAGAAATTTGAAGTGAAAGTTGTTTTAATTTATAAGCGTTAACATTGCCGACATCGTGCACAAATATGATAAATAAAACTAATTGAACAAAAACTTTTGCCGCGTTGCAAGACCATATCTCAATAGACCGTACCGAAAAAGATGGCGACTTGTACATTTAACCACAATCCTTTGCGTACAGTAAATATTGTTTCTTGCAGACTTATTGCAATATATGGTTTTAAAACGATCAACTTTGCTAGAAATGAAGTTCTTGCTTATATACTTAAACCATCTTAGCATGATAAACAATGTTTAGTTGTTTTTGAGCTGATTTGAGGTCGCAAAACAGTGGCAAAACATTGTGGTGAAATGTACCGCTGCCATCTTTTTTGGTATCGTCAATTGACTATATGATAGTGTATAGTATTGACCTGTAATGATATGACTGGACCTCCGTTAGAATAAAGATATGGTTTAAGTTTTGGAAGAAGTACATTCATCCACGAAGCTACAGCATCAATGTACACTAATGGACAGAAAAAAAGTATAATTTTTAGATAGTATATAGTTAACCACACAAACTACAACGGCAAAAGTATAGACCTCATTCCAAAATGGCCGCCGAATAAAAATTATTTTATATACATATAAATTATCCCTTATGAACTCGTTTTCATGTGGGAAATTCAAAATATTTTTTACTTTAAAACGAGGGCATAAGAGCTAATTTATATGCACATAAAAGAATTCTAATTCGGCGGCCATTTTGGAATAAGGTCTATAAACCAAGTGAATAAATTGCAAAGAAAATTTCAATATTATAATTTAAGACGAAATCGGGACCAGTTAAATAAATCAGTCGTCAGGTAGGATAAACGTGGTCATATTAACGGGAAAGTATTACACTATACTTAGAATTTCTTCGGGTCAGAAAAAAGTGAGCGTATAATAACAAGGTGGTCTTATCAACAAGTCAGTCGTATGTCGGATTCCACAGACTGTAGTTTAATCGAGTGAAATGCCAAATATTAAGAAGATATATACGAGTATGTATCGGCAGACAATTGGAAAAAGTTTTTAACCTCCCCCAGATGGGATTTCAAGTTTGTACATTGTACAACCGTCCTCAAAATAACGGGAATTTTGCCTATTGCAACATTAAAAAATAGCGTCATTTTTACTTTAATTGGCTTTCCAGCTCCGCCATATATTATACTGCTACTTAGGGGCCGTTTACATGGACTAAAAGTTGGCTCGGGTAAGAGGGACACCCTACCCCCCGAGACAACTTTGTTGTGTGTTTACATGAGGAATTAGATTATGACTTCTGAATCGGTTTAAGCCTGGAGGACTGGGTATAGTTTAATGCATCTAATTTAAGATAGCCGATCGTCGGGAAGAAACTGTAACTGTACTGTTAGAATTAAACGATAGAATTAAACTCACAGAAGCTCTTATACTTCTTCAGGCCAATTATCACGTTTTCAACCATTGTTGGAGACCAAGACCATTTTTTTCGCTTTGCGTTTGTTGCTCTATCAATTGTTTCATTTTCTGCCGCCATTTTGTTTCGCAGTTTTGCCTCGGGTGGGCGAGTCAACTTATCTCGCCCCCTAGGGTAACCCTACCTCGCAAAGAGGGTAACCCTACCCCAGGGTGACCCTACTACCCGAGACAAGTATGAAATTCCCCATGTAAACGCTCGCTGTAAGACTAAGTAAAATGCCGAACACAAAGTTGGCTCCCCCAGGGTAGCTCGGGGGGGCAGGGTGACCCTTCTACCAGGGACAACGTTTGTCCATGTAAACGGCCCCTTACTACAACTGCTCTTGCTCCTGACTAGTACGGAGAGGCAGAATTTAGCTGTCTCACCCTGAATGCTGCCGCTGCTAGTGCTGCGCATTTGTTGGTTATATAGCTAATGTTTAATTGACCGTACCGAAAAAGATGGCGACTTGCACATTTAGACCCCGTTTACACTAGAGCAAAAATATCCGGATTCACATTGTTTTTTATTCCCATGAGGATGAAAAACAATGTGAATCCGGATACGTTTGCTCTAGTGTAAACGCAGTCTAAATCACAATCCTTTGCGTACAGTAAATATTGTTTCTTGCAGAAATATTGGAAGATATGGTTATAAAACGATCAACTTTGGTCGGAATGAAGTTCTTGCTTACATAATCCATCTTTATAGCATGATAAACAATGTTTAGTCGTTATTTGGTCGCAAAGCATTGTGGTTAAATGTACCGCCGCCATCTTTTTCGGTACCGCTGATAAAATATAACTTTCTAAAACTTTAAGATTGTTTTATGTGGTGTTCAACGTGTTTTTACTTTAAACTTTCCTCACTAGTAAACCTTCCTCACGGGGGGAGGGGGGGAGATACCCGCATAAGCGCAGCTCAGTTTCCCAACTTTGTATATCGGTAATTATTTCGCTTCTGAAAACTTTATCGGTATACAAACCTTTATCATGTGATGATCGCAGAACAATAGACGCATTTTTTAACAACCATGGAGGAAGGCCACCCTTTAAATAATAAATATTAATAACTAAAACAAAGTCAAATTTACAAATTAGTGGCACAAAATATCATGAAATACGTTTCATCTACTTGAATTGAATTTGCAGTGGTGGCAAACATTTTGTCATCTTTCCTTACTTTCTTTCCTTCCCGTCGCTAGGCAACTTGCACCGCTGCCTAGGATTGGCACCTACCTACTGTATACTAAGAAGGTTTCTGATTGGCTTAAACTGCCTAACCAAAGAAACCCCTAATCAGTAACGAGCATGTGATTGGCGTTACTTACAGCCAATCAGAAAATGCGTTTATATTAGGTACATGTATAGATCTTTACCGACCGCCCACAGTGGTCAAATACACTGATGAAGTCTTGTAACGTTTCACATCGTAATATGACGTATTATCTCATGACACACCCACATTTTACTAACAGACCGGTTAAATAATTTATTCAACTTCTTAGTATGCATATACAGTCATGTGATAAATGGTTATCACACTTTGAAGTTTCTTTCTCGGTAAATAAAATAAAATAAAATAAAATAAAATAAAATAAAATAAAATAACTGAAATAATTTTATTGCAGAAGACTCATGAGATAAGATGGTTATTATTGATTTCATAAAGCTTTACCGTCGTGTGTTGCGAAGTTCGTTGGGAACTTGGGAATTACGTAAACAAGGTTGCCAAATTATCCAATCAAATTGCGAGCTGTGAATCAAAGCTCATTTTGATTGGATAGTTGGCAATCTTGTTTACGTGGTTCCTAAGTTGCGAATGAACTTTGGAACTTTCCAAAACGAACTTCGCAACACACGGCGGTAAAGTAATATGAAATCAACAATAATAAATGGTCACGAGTGTGACAAAGAATTTAACCTTTACTTGTGATCATAAATCCTTTATCACACTCGTGATCATTAAAAGTGCATGTACATGTGATACAGAGTTTTCGGCTACTGAAAAAATCGTTTTTTTAACACATTTAAAATACATCCAATGAAAATTGTGCTTGTTTATCTTTTTTGAGTGCACGCAAGATTCATGACAAAAAAGACAGAAGTCGAATATTTTCCTGTACAGATTGAGTAAACGAGGTTAATAAATCGTTTATTATATGGCTATTTCAAACTTTTCAATATTTATTGCATCAACTAATTAGTGTGAAAATCTTACTGGAAATTCAGTAATTCACGCCAGCAAAGTCAACATCCGAGAAAGCGTTCTGGACGGAAAAAGATGAACCATGGTCTGGATACGCATTTTTACGAACCGTGCGTTGACTAATCAGAAATTAGGATATTGCAAAGTCATATAATAATCTTCTCTATTTTAATACCTAACTGATATGGGATGGTAAACTCGGCTAGGAAATAAGAATATTAATGTTAACATTTGTAGCCATAGGTGCACACGTAAAAATCTCACAGCTTGTCAACAGGATGTGTTCGCAACAGGCTTGTAGCAAGGCTGTTAACAGGTTGTAACAATGCTGTTCATTCAAAAGGCTGCTACAACCTTGTTAGCATCAACCTGTTAACAACTTGTTAAGTGCAGAGCGGTAACAGGTTGTTGGAACAACTTGTCATCAGTCTGTTGGAGTCATCAGCCTTGTTACAAGTTATTAACAACCTGTTTACAGACTGGGACAGCCAGTGCGAACACATGACGGTGACAGCCTGTTGAACATCCTTGTAACAACTTGCTTGCAGGTATGTAACAGCTTGCGCGTTTTTACGTGTGTACATGTGCTAAACCAGTTGAGAAAATTCTACTTGATCGAAGCTTGGTTTCGCACCCATCCACGACGTTTGGTGGTTTGGTTTACTACAGTATATACAAGAAAGCTCTAGACTACCATGCGAGTTTATACAAGATATAATGGAATGATGTGCATATTTTGCCAATATTTCAAAACTGAAATCTAGTTTTTCCAATATTGACATTCCTGTAATGAATTTAGATCAGTCACAAATTTCTGTGGCGGCGTTCGAACACCCAAATTAACAAAATAAAGGTTTCATGAGTGTTTTATTTTAACTTTGTCACGGTACATAATATTTTCGGGAAATTATTCAGAGCGGCTGGCTGAGATAGCGTGACTGCCAACTTGCGATGACTTGCGTTCTCGTTTGATTTGGGCTTTACTGTGGCTACTGTATTTATAATGCCAGACGATTTTACTCATCAAAAGCCTGAGAAATTTGGCAGTAAAAGAGTCAAAACAATGTATGGCATGTCAACACTCACCATGAAATGTACAATGTCGCGTATAAATGTCATGTCTTGCAATCATAAAATATTATTACAATGTAGTAAGATTTATTTTTAATGTATATTTTTTGTTATAAAAATATAACTGAACTCCTAGTACTTATGTTGCAAACATGTGTACACACTAACCTGACTCTCACGCGATAAATGTGCAAAGAACTTTGAAAACATGCATGATATTTTCTGTTTTTTAAATGTTGGATCAATCACATAAATCAGGTGCAGTTTGTATGATTATACCATCCTGTATAGTATATGTCTATAAATTCTGTATTTCTTTATTAATAATTAAATTAAAATACTTGGCTGAATAAATTATATACATTCAAGAACTTGTAAGTCCTTTTAAAAGATCATGTTATTGAAATACTCGATGCAGTTTTTAATTCAGACTAAAGTTGTGCCCTACTGTTCATATAAAAAAAATAGACACTCATTGATAAAAAATACTTACAAAATCCCATTCAGAACAGATATAGGGTCCTAAAAATGTTTTAATATTAAACATATATTTAATACATTGTATATTTTTGGTAGGTACGAAATGCATGGTTACAGGACTGTGGTAGGTTATAGTAATTTTATAGACTAAAATAATAAACAGATTAAACTTAATATTATTAATCACTACATGTTTGAGAAAAAAACATTGCCAAATTTTAATACAACCACTTGCAATTAACACAGCCTGCAAAACAGAATTTACTAGGTCACCATTCTTACCTTATAAATAAGGTTTATGGCTATATATCAATTAACATCATGAACCTGACCTAATTGCATATTTAATACAAAGCCCAATCCAGAGAGTGACAAAAAGACCCTCAGGGTACTACAGCATGTGGTTGGTCACTCACCTGGTCGTAAAATCAGCAATAATCCAGTATCATTTACCAACTGAATAAAACTTAAAAGATCTGCATCTCCATCAAAATTATATATCCCTGGTGAAGGCTCGTGGATGTTCCAGGCTATATAACTACATAATTATAAATAAAGAAATTAATCCTTAAATAATGATCATTATTGTTTCACCATCATCATTTTAATTAAGATCAATTCAAATACATGTAGTGCCACATGAAATTTTGAAATTAGTTATATCAATATCATCAATTTATCTAGCTGTTCTTAGCCCTTTCATTCCCATCAGTGCCATTTTGCACTTTTTATTTTTTACTAGTGTCTAACACCAGACGATTTTACTCGTCAAGGGTCCAAGACATCCTGACATGGTGGGAGTTAATTAGGGTTAATCTAGTAGATAAAATTATTAAAACAGCCTTGATTTTCAGTCTATATATATATTAACTATAGTCACAAACTGCTTGTAATTCTCTCAGCTTAAAACAGGTGTGGTGGAACCAGTATAACTATAGTGCATGTGACTTTGGTCACATCAATAATTATTTTAATCAATAATTCTACTCATTGATTAATTTAGTTACTATTACTAAACCAAAACAATAAAGAATCTTTCTGCATTCCTTAGCCTCTGAAATTGACACTGTGAAGTACAATATGATTGGTTCATTTGCTACATTTAACTTCTCCAAAAAGGTTTAGGAATGCAGACGGATTCATCAATGTTCGACGGAAATCATGACATGTTTTTTTGGGGTCCATGCCACACATCTCCAGGTTATATTTTCAATACAATATATTTACAATGTAAAGCAAATAAACTGACTTTTAAGAACTTGATGTCAAAATTTCATAGTTTGGCAGTTAGTTGGTTTTAGCCATTATTTTAGGACGGATGTTGATCATATCCATTTCTTTTGGTGGGTTGTGGTTAACTGAGAACCATTCAGTTGTACGAAACTTTGAAATGTCTGCAGAGCGCTTGAGAATTGGCAATGATTTCTCAAAAACACGGTTAAGTTCCTAAGTGAAACGGAAAAGCGGTTGCGGTTAAAATAGCCAAAATAGAACGGATTTTGCAAATTTAGACCCCCTCTGTCTGTGTGTGTGTGTGTGTGTGTGTGTGTGTGTGTGTGTGTGTAGGGGGGGGGGCAGCTCAGCCAAACTGAATTTGAGGGGGTATTTGACCAAGATCTTTGGTGCAGAGCATTTACCTCAAAAATGTTGGCGCACGTTTTTGGCGAAGATTGACAAGCGCACGTTTTTGGCGCACAAATAATAAATGTTTGAAAATCTTTGGTCCAGAGAATTCTGAAATTCACCCTGGGGCAGCTGCACCATTTGCACAAATACAGTGAGCTGGTCCCAGCACTTGACATCAAATTATTTTGTACTAATACTCACCTTTGCACTGCGTTAACACCTGAAGCTTTGATTTTCAACAGTCGATCTTTCCAGTAGAACTTAGGCACACGAAAATAATGAAAGCCAGCAGAAATATAACGAAATTCCTGACCATCTTTGAGAAAACAATCTCGTTGATAATCAACAATAAATGACCTCAACTCACCAAGCTGTATTAATGAACAGATAAAAAATATTCGCAATAAAACCACAGCCATTATTTCTTGTTGTTTGCACACTTGGTCTTCTCAGGTCTTGTGACAAAATTGTTTGTTTATGTTTTTATATGCGAAGCGATTGTTACCTAAGTACTTCATGTATAAATCATGTCTGCATAACACGAGGTCACGTGATGAATTGATCAATGGCGGACGACGCGCGAACAGTATATTTCACATGGCATTATTAGCAGGAATTATTGTAGTTCTGTTGCAAATACTGTGACTCAGCTTCAGAAACAATTCCAAATTTAGCAAAGATGTTAGAGCACACGAACGCGCCATGTCAATAACGTTGAAAGAGCAGTCTCGGATTTTCAAATCGGTATTAAAATATCAAAAATAAAGATTCGCACTATTTGATACAACAACGTGTTTGCAACTTAGTTATACCCGTGGCTTGGAGAATTTGTATGCGACTGGGCATAATTATCGCGGCACCACGCTTCGAGTATTTGACTCATTCTATCGCCAAATTAACGTGCACAGCAATCTCTTCAAATAATTAATCTTTAATTTTCATTCACAACAATGCGATACTTCAATTTTATTAAAATTTGTTATTCGTCGGCTAAGTTTCAGTCAAATACATTTCCCAATATTTATATATTCATAGACGACAAATCACCTTGACAACAGAAGTGCTAAATTTATCGGGCAATCAGAAGCCGGAGGGATTCCTGCTAATAACGCCATGTAATTGTTAAAATATTTCGCTACCGAAAAACGGTATATTCAACCGGGAATGCGACCGGGATACTGAAAAGTGTCTAAAACATCTAAACGTCGCCGTAAAAAGGCTAGAGACGTATTCAGAGGCCTTTTATTTATTTTTATATAGTTTTTGTGTCTACTGCGCATGCGCAGTAGCACACTATGCCATGAGCTGTTGAGTTTGCTTGTATCACTACGTCACAAACGAACGGAACGCGACGAAAGTTCGCCGAAACTGGCCCGAAAGGTCACCATTTTGTTTTGCTCACGAGGTGTCGAGGTCGTCAAACGTATTTTGTTCGTTTGCTCAAAACCGTGCACGATAAAGTATTAATTCTTTTTTGTTTATCGAGCCACTAACCAAGAGTTCGGTCAGGCGACTCAGGCGCTATTTACGTGGAGATATATAGAAACGGAATCAAGCTTTTCCAAGATGGCGGCACGAACGAGGAGAAGGTGAGTCTGTTTATTTGCTTTCATAGTTTAATAAAAGTATTTCACAACATTCATATAAAAAATATCAGCATGTAACAAAGTTATAAACATGCTATAGAAAATATACAAGCCAAAAACTTAAAGTAACGCAGATAGATATAAAAGAATAAAAGAATTTGTTGACAGGAAAACACTTTTATCAGTATATAATGCTATAATACAACCATACTTTAATTACTGTTGTGAAGTTTGGAATGTGTTTGGTGAAACCCAGTCTACACGTTTACAAAACTTCACAACAGGGCTGCTCGTATTATAGCAGATTTACCCAATGAAGTAAGCCAAGAAACTGCTTTAAATGGGGAAAAGGCAAAAGCTAAAATCATGTTTAAGATATTAAACAATATGGGGCCAGAATGTCTGAACAAACTATTTATTTTCAGGCAAGACGTCTTAAGTCACAATCTTCGTGACAGTTCTTCTAAAGTGTGTTTGCCACAACCATGAACAAACAATATGAAAAGTGTTATGTTTGATGGCGCCTCAATATGGAATTCCCTACCATAAAACATAAGAGATAGTAAATCCTTTTCAAGCTTTAAACGAAAAATTGCTACTTATGTTGACACAAACTAAGATTTTCTCTATATCTATGTAAATACTGAAACTACCAATGTAATATAGCTAAGTACTGTTCTGTTATTTTCATTCTGTTTGTAAATAATGTAATTTTGCTTTTAACTTTGTTGTTTTTGCCTCTATATTTGTAATTCCTTACCATTATATATTACTGCTATAAACACTATCTCTTCTTTTGAGAAACAATTATGTGATTACCTATTTAATTATTATATTTGAATATAGTTGAACATGGTCATAACATCAGAGCTAGCTGTTTAACAATATTAATTGTTATGGTAAACTGTACTCTGTTGTAAATGAGGAGGTCTCTTAGCACAAACTTGGTTTTTGAGGTCTCAAAAATTCCTTCCTTCGAACATGTCCACAAACAATTTTTTAAACAATTCTTTTCAATTTACTTTAGATATCTAATTATTTGAACTTTAATTCTGTGAACGAGGTGACCTTTACACAAGCTTTAGCCTCTTGAGGTCTCCTCACCAACTTGTATTTTTCTTTATTTTGTAAATAGTTTGGTTTTGGCAAATAAACCATTTATTCAATTCGCCTCTATTTTTGGCCACTGGTGTTCTGGGCATGCATGGGGGTTACAATTGTAACCAGGCCCCACCCTAGTTAGTAGAAGTTGGCAAAATTTGACTGTTTTTCCTCCGATTGGACCCCAAACAAATACCAAATGGCATCAAAATCCATTGAAGATAAAGGGGTCATGCAACAAAGGGTTAACTTAGAAAAACTAAACATAAAAATCCTAAAAATACTCACCGGTAAAAAGTCTTTTTGTGAAAAACATTTATATCACGAATACAGTAAATGACAGCAAACGGCCATTACCGAAGTATTCGGAAGTGTTCTCGAATCAGGGATTTTCAGGGCTTTGATTGGTTCCGAAGATGTGACCCAAAGATTCTAGCTACGATGACTATGTTCCACTATGGTAAATACTAGTTTCCATCTGTCAAACTGACATGGCACCATTTTGTCATTTATTTTTTCTGCTTTTCGGGTTAAGGTTCAGATTAGGGTTACTTTTATTGTTCAGTAATTTCTTTGGTTGGGGAAAGGGTTAGTATAATCGTCATTTAATGAAAACATTTGTTGATATAATGATGTCATGATGATATATGCAGTAGACACATGCACGCTAGCGCGTGCCTATTTTTGAGATATGTGTTGCATTTGATTTGTTTATTTGGCAGCCATTTTGGTGTCACATGGCTGTAGTTATTTCTTTGCATTGTGTAGGTTTATACAACTTGAAGGAATCAACTGCTAAGTAATGTATAACTGAATATGGCTTGAAATACTGAAAACCTTGCCAACTTTAGAACCGGCAAAAAAAATGCGGCGCGTTCAGTTTCTGTTCGGCGTTCAGGTTCGATTCATCGAGTTGCGTTGTAAACTGTATCGAGAGTTATCTCCAAAATACTAAGACCGTTCGATTATACCGGAATACAGTATATTGTCATTGAACCAAGCAATTAACCAAATAACGTATTATGACAAAAAAAATGAGAGTGTACTATTGTATATTGCATTGTATATACAACTGTATCGAGAGTTACCGTCAACAAACTAAGCCCGGTCGAATATACCGAAAAATGGAAATATTCAACCGGGCTATATCAAATAACGTATCATGACAACAAATGAGCTATTATATATTGTAACTGTATGGAGAGTAACCGTCAAAAAACTAAGCCCGCTCGAATATACCGAAAAACGGAAATATTCAACTGGGCTATATCAAATAATATCACGTTTTGCCTTTTGCTGTTTTGGTATTTGTAGTTCAGAAAGACTTCTGGTATGAACCTCAGATATATCTTAAACAGAAGCTAATTCAAATATGAAAGGAGTGGAAAAGTTTGCAGATTTCTAGTTGAACATTTTAAAAAGTTACAGGTAACACTAAAGTTTGAACTATACACCGAATGAATCGAAAGCTTATAAAATTTCTAACAACATACGTACTCGATGAGTCGATGTATTTCAACAATGCGTAGTTCCGAAATTTTTAGCCATCTTTCTCTATAAACAAGTGTGTCGGCATCATCGAGAAATGTAAACTGACTCAGCTTCGTGAGTACAGGAATTTTTATGCCACCGACTTTTACCCATAGTATCCGCGTACTGAAGATAACCTCGTGGTCAAAGAATTTCATCTCCAACGAAACGTTTTCTAAAGTAAATTACTTATTACTTAACTAAATATTATTTATAGATGTATAGATAGCAATATAAAGTTAATTAAAAGGTCACAAGAAAGCCAAGAGTAATTGACTACAAGAGCCCGAGGGTCGTAAGGACGAGAGGGATAATTTCCCGGGGGCACTTACTTTCAAAATGGCTTTTTTCCGCGAGTCGGACTTCAACCCATTGAACTCTATATAAAGACTGGAACGATAACTCGGGGGAAAATTTTGAAGCCAACATGGGGGCCGCCATGCAGGTAGCTCCAGTCCCTTTTCACAAAATGGCGTCGAAAAAAATAGGTTGAAAACCGATAAATTTTGTCACTTTAACTTCATTTGACGCTTTTCTTTCTTTTCTCAGACCAAACTAGGACAAAACAGCTTTCGACTCAAGTACTTACAAAGAAGAAACATTGTTCAACTACCAAAATATTTCACGAACAAAACGAAGTTCGGTCGAAAAGCCGCGCGAAAATGTTTGGTTTATCTGAGTTTTCAGGGCTTCCCGGGAGAGTTTTGAGATGTTATACCATAATTTATTTAGTTACATCTTAGACCTTGCTTCTAATGAATATCTAAGCATTCAGAAACTAACTTCTAACAGTTAAAATAAGGATTAGATTAGTAAAAACAATCTTCGTGAAACATCAAGTCTTTTTCGCATCTCCCCAGTCCTTTTCTGGCTGGCAGAGCGCAATTATCATGTAAACAAATTTCAAAGAACCATTCAGAAAAGTTGAATAAAGAGTCTATTTATTTATAATGTGTAAGTAATAAAACATGCTGTATAACTGTGTAATATGTGGGTACCAAGGTGAACAAAAAAAATGGGACTGTCATGAAGAAAATGAAATTTCTAAAGAGTCGAATGAAACATACATTGCATTTCACAGAGACTTGTTTTTCTTGAAATAATTACTATCATATCAGTCAAAGAGGGTGTTTATATGGACGTGACCCAGCCCAGGGACCTGGGCTAGCCCACTTAAATGAAATCTCACTTATGCTGTTAATTCTTGTTAATTTTCATCTAATTGTGTTTATATGAGAGCTGGGTCAGCCTGCCTAGCCAAGATCTCGCTTTGTGAGACCAAGATCTTGGTTATCCAGGCTGTTGTTCACCAAGTAAACAGTAACATGATTGACCAGGCTGGCTCACCTACCTGGGCTGGCATTAAAAGCTTCGTACATGCAATAAAATTTGTTTTATCAGCTTTTTTCAACATATAAACAATCCACAAGTTCTGCTTGTTCATGTACAGTTCATATTTAAAAGACTTTGTGTCTTACCAAAACTGATAAATTATACAATTAGCACAACAAGCAAGCCAGCCCAGCTAGGCGAGCTAGCCCTTCTTATGTAAAGACAATAAAAATCATCTTGGCAAAGCAAGCTAGCTTGAGTACCCGAGCTGGCTCGCCTCCATATAAACACCCCCTAAATGGACTGTACAGCTATATTCTTAGCACTATGCATTTGACAAGCTAATAAAATCCCAGAAAAATTTGGATAATTAAATGGTTGTAATGTTGTACCTCCTACACAATTTTTAGTCAAATTCCTGCACTGACAGTCTCTCCATTGACAATTAAAACTATCTCGTGTTATCGATAGTAAAATCAGAAAAGTCCATCCAGACAGGAATGGGTTACACACATAATAAACAATTGGCAAATTAAAAAAATATTAATATTTAATTAACCTAAACAGTAAACACTACTATACTAAAATGAGAATGGGAATAAATTCATAATTACTGTACCAACAAAATTACAAAAAAACATTTCTTGTTATTTCCTATTTTCATCAATACAGATTTCCTTTAAAAAACCAAACACTACTTGAGAACACTACTAGATCCTCGTATACGCCGAGCAAGTCTTCAAAGCATACGTTTGCAAAGATGGGAAAGCAAGATGATCCTCGAGGTCTGTCACCACTTCAGTTAATATCGTTGATGAATCTCGCCAAACCGTTGTTCGAAGAGTCACCACGAACAAGGGATGAATGAAAATGTATTTGAACTGAAGACGACCATCGAGTGAAGCTGATCAAGTACACGGCCGATAAATATTCACTCTTTTTGTACTTATCTTATAAGTCTGTTGTCATTTGGGCTTTTGTCAGAGTTGTCAAACCATTGACATTGTTGATTGTTGTATAGTAAGCTGAATCTAATCCATCGATTCAAATTTTGTTTGCAAAAGTTTGTTCTTGTAAGTACTGGAGTATTAAACATTTTAAATGCATGCTCGCTTCAATAGACCAGTAATTCATCAAAAATGCCTTGAATATTCGACTGTTCACTTCTATTCGACACAATTCGAACGCAAAGAACTCAGCCATGCATGGTGATGGCTCCCCCCAAAGTTTGGCTTCACCCAATCATAGGGCCGGCCTTATGGAGTTATCGTTCCAGTCTTTATATAGAGTTCAATGCTTCAACCTCGTACCCAGGGTTTTTCTCTGCGCGGTCGGACTTCTGGTTAATCCTTATTCTGTGCACGGTTAATAGAAGGGAGACTGGTTAGGCTAGCTGGCAAACTTCAAAGGGAGCGACGAATCATGTTAGGAACCAGTTCTATTTTGCGTCACGTGACCTGCCTCCTCCACAGGCCCGCGTTGCATCATGGACAGGTCACACACGCAGAATTTAGGGCCTGCAAGATCCTGTAAAAAAATTGGCAAAATTGACACGGAATAAATTTGCATAATTAACTGCCAACCAAACAACCAAAGCAATTACGGTTGAACTTTGTCAACTTTCGGCCGGAATAATCAACGAAAATGCACTTTACTCTACCCAGAGACTCTTGGGTTTATACTTTTTCGGTTTCCACAACAACAGAAACTTGAATTACGCTACACTTACTCAAGTACACTTTCCACGACTGATTCGAACTTTAAAATCCATTTTAAAGGTCAACTGGGTACACACATCTGTCAAAAAAAAAAACCCGACTTCTTTTGGGGGTAGTAAACGGTCAACAAACAACAGATATTAGTCATTTAACATAGAAGTTTACGATACTAGATCACACCTTGTTCTTCGTCAAATTTTCCCGCCATATCTGATTAGTGATTTCAAGTCAGCAAATTCTTGATATCCTACAATATCCCTAGTATCCTCTTCAATGGATCCATTATTTTCCTTTATCTTCACTAATTTTATCGTATGAACCCACATGTACCACAACGCTCATTCGCTCCTGATTCATCTCGCGCCAGCCACGCGTTTACACGCAAGATATTCGTTCTACGCATGCGTAGCTAATCCAGGTCAACCTGGATTAGATCCCAGTCAACAGCCGCAATTTGCGATCGTGTTCTGGTTCACGAACCCACGCGAAATCCACGCATTCATGCCGCGCATGTGCAGACAAATTGCCCAGTCAGTTCGCGTCAATGGTTCGCGTCTGTCGCTCTCTCCTCTAGAGGCTTAGAGGGGGCTGGCCTGGTACCCTGGCCCAATTTCAAAAGAAATATGGGCCAGGTAACCACTAATCTCATTCTCGCGTCATCAGGGCTAAATCCACTTATGACGATTGCAGTTTTACCAATTTCAACCAATAGGAAAGCAGAAGTCTTTAGTGGTTACCTGGCCCATATTCTTTGATTGGGCGAGGGTACCAGGCTAAGAGGGAGCCTGGGGAACTTGTTTTCCTCTAGCCTGGTACCCTGGCCCAATCAAAGAATATGGGCCAGGTAACCACTAAAGACTTCTGCTTTCCTATTGTTGAAATTTCGCGCGTTTTAAGTGGCTATGAGTAAAACTGCAATCGTCATAAGTGGATTTAGCCCTGATGACGCGAGAATGAGATTAGTGGTTACCTGGCCCATATTTCTTTTGAAATTGGGCCAGGGTACCAGGCTAGTTTTCCTCTAGCCTGGTACCCTGGCCCAATCAAAGAATATGGGCCAGGTAACCACTAAAGACTTCTGCTTTCCTATTGGTTAAAATTTCGCGCGTTTTTAGTGGCTAATGAGTGAAATTGCAATCGTCATAAGTGGATTTAGCCCTGATGACGCGAGAATGAGATTAGTGGTTACCTGGCCCATATTTCTTTTGAAATTGGGCCAGGGTACCAGGCTAGTTTTCCTCTAACGCCCGACAAGTTCCCCAGGTGTCCCTCTCGACAAGTTCCCCAGGTGTCCCTCTTCTCCAGGCCCCCTCTTAGCCTCTACGGAGGAGAGAGCGTCTGTCGTCGGTAAAATTGTGCATGTACTCGAGCATGTATTTTTAAAGAAGTATCAATGGAATAAATGAAACTATGAAAGGTTGGCCCAACTCTACAAGGTATGTGCATAAAAGCATGTACTGTTATATAAAAGCACGTTTGAAGTCATTTGAACACAAAGGAGTTCAGTTTTTAATAATAGTGGAGAAGTGAGGTACTGAGGCTTATAGGCTACTTCTGTCAGTTCTGTGTTCAAAGAACGTCAAACGTGCCTTTTACAAAAACTGAAAAAGAAAGGTAACAAAACGAAAAGGTTGTAAACCGCCGAGGTTTTAAGGAACGAAAACGTGACGTTTCGAGCGTAGCCCTTCATCGGAGTAAAACGTTTTTACGTTTTTACTCTACGAAGTTGGTCCAAAATAAACTGCGGCAAAACCTGTCTGTCAACCGCGACTCGCGACTTATTTAAGCCGTGGCTTTAAATATTTTCTCTCGTATAAATGGCGTTTTGCCCGTTAAATTGAAATTGTATACATTAGTTTTGACTACAAATTGCTTTTCAACGGCGCTGTCGTGCATTTTACTATTCAGATATTTTCAGACAAATGTGAGGAACGATGTTGACAATAAAATTCAAAATGGTGGCCAATTCTGCAATGGAAAGTTTTCACATTTCCAACGACTTGTGGTACACTATGAACTAAAATTTTTGAAATAAGTACAGAGATCACCCAGAGTAAAAATGTTTCTTGTCAAGTAATGAAACAATGTGAGTGATTTACACTATTCGTGATATTTGAAAATTATGCCAAATTGCACTCACTCACCTAAACGGCTCGTGCAATTTTGGAAAAATTTTCAAATATCACTTGTATAGTGTAAATTCTTAATTGTACTCGCTATCATATGATTACCTATACATATAATGCCAAAGTTACCCCAAGATCACTATATGAGAATTTGTATAAAATGGCTTTTATAATAGCGTTAAAGCAGCCAAATTAATATTTTAAGAATATAATTTGAATTAAATACATCTATTTAACGTTCTGTGTTGATTGGTTCCTTCATCCACTCCATTCGACTGATATAAAAATCTCAACAGTTTTGAGTTCTATGCTTATGACTCATGTGACATGACTGAAAATATTTTCCTAGATTTTTTGGTATTGGTTTCATTAACTAAGAGTACCAATTAAGTTGTCATAGGCTTAAAGGAGTTGTTCACATTGACAGGAAATGAGATTATAAAATTTGAATCAGAGTATCCAAACACGGAAAATTCCCGCCAAAACGATTTTTTGAAAATGTCGGACAGTATATCATATTCACTTGTGATTATTTTATAAAAGAAATACCAAATGGTTTTTTCCGTGTTTGGAGACTCTTATCCAAACACTTGGGAAATTGCTCGACTTTCGAAAAGCTAAAAACACTCACCTACGGCTCGTGTTTTGTTACGCTTTTCTCTAGTCTCGCAATTTCCTGCGTGTTTGGATCAGAGTATCCAAACATGGAAAACCATTTGGTATTTCTTTAATACTCTATGTGAAAATATTGTGACTCGCGTGACCCTAAAATGAGGGTGTTTTCACTGTGGGTTAACACAAAGCCATTACCTCATTTTGAAATTTGAAATGAGTTCTTAAATAGCAATGAACACATGAATAAATATGATAAATGCAAATCATTATGCATGATAAAATGCATGATAAATTGCCAATTGCAAGATTTCCTATTAAAATCGAACAATTTTTCAGTCATCAGGACTTCCTGTTGAATCTTTAAATAGTTTTAACCTGAAAATGACTGTTCAACTGTCTGGACAGGAAGTCCTGCTTGATGACAGAAAAATCATTTGATTTTGATAGGAAATCTTGGAATTTTAGCAAATCGAACCTCGTGAAAAGAATAGCTATCCGTTTTTCTTTGTTTAGCAAAAACTAGGCAATAGGACCACTGCACATGGAAATTAAATTGTATCCGGGTAACTGTCATGCTTGCTCAAATGAAAAAATATTCAAAAAATATTGCTGAAAAACAATTTCAGCAGTCGCCTCGCAAGGACACAAGAGGCTCTGTTCGCAGAGACATACACTGGAATTTATTCATACATAATTTGAAATATACTTTTGATGTGTTTTCTCTGTACAGTTTTGTGTATTGTTCCATAGTTGCTACTAAGGTTTATAATTAAAACAAATATGTACCGGTACATACAAAGCTATGAGTGTGTTCTTGAGAGAGGACAAATTTCCGAAGAGGGGAACATATATTTCCTAGGAAATTTGGCCAGAGGGGACTTTTGAGGGGGACAAATTTCCTGTGACACTGGTCAGACATTGTCTGTTGGCTGGCCATTTATTTTCAAACCCTGCAAGATCTTGTCAGCTCTCTCAAAACTGTGACCTTCCCATAATGCAGAAAGGACCTGCAGAGGAAGCAGACTCGTACCGTACATGAAGGAAATAACTGGGGACCAGTCAACTATAAGTCAGCTATTCTTACAATCTCATTCCCACAGTTTGCAATCCCTTTTGGCTCTGTCTCCTTCACAGGCCCTCATTGCATTATGGGCAGGTCACACACATGTTCTGGAGTGGAGGCCCTGCAAGATCCTGTAAAAAATTTGGCAAAACTTGGCACAGGATAAAGTTGCATAAATTAAGTAATTAACCATCGTTAACAGCCATGGCTATTTAATTGTGGCTATATTCGAAGATTTTGAAGGACAATTGAAGCATTATGACATACAAATTATGGCTTTGAAATGAAGAGGTTATGTTTAGTCTATTGGGAGCTCGCCCAGGAGTTTAATATACTTTTTCGGTTTCCACAACAACTGAAACTTGAATAAACATGCGCAGCCATTTTCTATTTCTTAATATATATATATATATATATATATGTGTGTGTGTGTGTGTGTGTATGTTTATGGACGCATTTAATTCCAGCCATATAATCAGATCCTTTTTAATCATTACTTAAATTACTGTACTTAAACTGTACCTGTTTTAGAACATGATGACCATGGGATTGGCAGCAGGACCTTCAAATTATTAAATAATCAGCCATTAAGAGAAGTATTCCTTTGACACTGAATTATTTGTGATGTCGGAATTCAGAACAAAAGCGCTTGTGAACAACTTGAAACTGCCTTTCTCTCCAATGAAATTTTGCGATAGTGGACGAGATTGTTACAAAAAAGAAGTTACGAAGGAATCGAAGGAATTAATGACTTATATTTGTGCACTCTTGAACAGTGGTGGTGGAATTCTAACTTTAGATTTCGAAAGAATGTGTCCTCGTGGAAAAGTTAATCGCTGTGTGAAAATGATTACAGGTTTGGTGCATAGCATGACATCAACAACTTCTACAGTGTTTGATTTTACAGTGACGGGATCAGCCGATAAAATTATTATGAGTGTAAAACCAAGTTGTCGTTTTGTTATGTTGAAGTCTAATTTGTACTTGCGTGATGAATGCGAAGTTATGTCAGTGCCTCCTGCTGAACCTGTTGAATACATCATGAAAATCATACAAGGCAAGACTGGCCACATTAATACACCAATTGGATCCCACTGCACAAATTTCATTCAACGCCAAGACGTAGGATTTGGCGAGTCTAAAACTGTTCAACTGAAATTGTTCACAGCAGAGAAAGGCAACTTGGCCAACCGCATTGTTGGAAAGAACTTCCGTTGTTGTGTTTCTGCATTTGCAAATCTTTCTGGTGGACATATTTATTATGGTGTTAATGAAGATGGAATCGTTACTGCAGAAAAAATTTCCAAAGAAGAGAAAGAAGAAATTGTTCTGAGCGTTAAAAATGCGGTAAGCACGGTGGTGTGGCCGGACCACATTGGTGGGCCAAAGAGAGGAACACACTGGGAAATTTTCTGGGAGCCTGTTAAGAACAGTGAGGGCGATGTGATTCCATCTCTCTTTGTGATCGTTATCTTCATCGCCCAGTGTCCAGGTGGTGTGTTTACTGAAGCACCAGAAAGTTACCACATGGTGAATGGCCAAGTAACGAAGATGAGTTTATCTGAATGGTTGTCGTATCTCCAGCCTACTACAGGTAAGATGAGAATAACAAAGGATTACATAAACGACAAGAATATGAAAGAGCATGCACAAAATTATAGGAGCGCGACCAGGATTACACATAATCAACAAATTGACAAACCTTATCTAGACAGAATTTATATTTCTACACAGTGGCGTGGTGGCAGGGGGGGGCTGGGGGGGGGGGGGAAGGCCCCCCCAGCTGGGGTTTCAGAAGGGGCGCCAAAACTAGCAAGGGTGCCAAAACTTAACAAAATAAACCTATTTCTTTGTATACATGTAGCTAGGTCTTCAATGGGGGATATAAAGATCTGTAATCGTTTGTGTTTTCTATGAAGTTTTATAATCTTCAGAATTCTGTAAAATCTCACTCTAAAATGCAGGAAATGGCATATCAGAGACTTTAGATTTCAAAATGTTTCGGGGGAGCATGCCCCTGGACCCTAGAGGTTTGGCACTACTTCGCCGCTTGCATTGGCGTGGTCTTTGAGAGAACCCGTTGTTTGTTGTAATATATATTGCTACTTCAGTTATTTTAAAACAAAAAATGTGATCATTTATCAAATACAGTAATGTCTTTTTAATGACCGTTTAATTTGTAAAATAACCCCATTGGTGTCATATTGCAATCAAATCATGTGATATATCTCTGTGGAAACAAACTTTATATGCATGACTTTCTTCATAAAATTGATTGGAGGTTTTCATATATGGTAATTTTTTAAAGAATTTATGTGCTATTTTCGCCAATTGTGTAACGCGGGGACCCAGGCATTAATGCACCTGAGTAACGGTATTATGCTTAATGATGTGTTCCGTTACTGCGTAACTGAGAGTATAAGTAAGAGTAGCCTAAAAACAACAAGTGTACTTTCTTTTCTCCCCTCCCCGCCCCCTCCGTCTCCCTCTTGGGTTGAGTTGCCTTGGTTATTCTGATGACCTTAACAGGCGTGAATATTACGGCCGGACATCGGACAATGTCCGGCGTAAATTCGTCTTATAACGGGCATCTTGAAGCTGTTGCCGCATACATAATGTCCGGCAGAAAAGTGGTCTTGTCCGGCTAATTTTCTCTGTTGCTGGACATTGTGTCCAGCGAACTCCAAAAAATTATATTCAGGCCCGCTTAAGAATGATGGAAAAGAAATACATGGGTGGAAAATAATGCTCAAATTTTGACAGCGTTAGTGGAAACGAATTTATTTATCAAGTTGCCCGAGGATGGGGTCGCTGTTTCCCAATTTGACTTATTTTGTAATAGGAATGGGACGAGTTGCCCGCAATGGGACGAGATGCCCGCAAAGGCAATTGGATCCACGAGGATCGGAGAGAGGACTCTATGTTTGATTTTTGATAGTTAGTTTATAGTTAAAGGGGATATTACATGGTGGCGAGAAGATATGGATTTTATGTTCGAGTGGCAAGGACAATATCTCACGAGTGAGCGTAGCGAACGATTGAGATTTTGTTCTTGCTACGAGAACATAAAATTCGTATCTTTGAGCAACCGTGTAATGTTCTATTTATTATATGGATAATGAAATTGTGCGTGGAAGTGATGTTGATGTTGAGTTTAATGCAAAAACTACACCGCTTTACCTAAAACTTTTAGAAAATACAAATGAAAAGTACAACAGCCTATTCGAATACGTCATTTTACGTAAAAAACT
The DNA here is from genome assembly GCA_035771165.1 of Paragorgia papillata. Taxonomy (NCBI): domain Eukaryota; kingdom Metazoa; phylum Cnidaria; class Anthozoa; order Scleralcyonacea; family Coralliidae; genus Paragorgia; species Paragorgia papillata. The sequence continues at coordinate 2,824,742 of JAWNZC010000265.1, forward strand.
GAAGTAAGAGAAGTTACTGGCTCAAATTTACTTGCATGGCTCGAAACTTACGGCAAAAGGCGTAAATTTTGACGATATGTCACTCGCGAGCGTTACATGCCAGAAATACGCCACTCGGTTCCCGGATGTAGTGAAATATAGATTCTACGAGTGTTTTAGTTGCTAGTAAAATACTCTTCTCCATATAATAAAATAAGTTGTGCAAATAAATGAAGGTTAAATGCTAATTTCTCTTTGACTACTACAATTGGTGGAGGATGCAAAACTTCAGAACAAAATTCACCTGGATTTAGCCGCAGTCCTTGGCACCGCCTCGCAGAACACTCGATCGAAAAGGACATGCTGTAAATCATGGCTACAGTCGCTGAACTACCTGGTCTTGTTCAAGGCCTTGCAGACGTTGTGAAAACTCAGTTGTCAAACCAGAATCAAGCCCACGAAGCAAATCGGCAGCACATCGAAGCACTGACTAAAACCGCGAACTCAGCAAGTTCAAGCAATAGCGACACACTCAAGTTACCTCAGGACTGTTTTCTTGACCAGCTTACTACATTATTAAACTCTTCTGGAGTTCCTCCGAAACATTGGACAACTTATCTTAAACAACAAGTGCAGCAAGATGTTCGTGCTTATGACTCGGTTGTGTTTGCCGAACAAGAATGTAAACATGAACTTGGACAGGATCCTGCTAATGTCACTATACTGCACAGTATGAAAAGTATTTTGACCTCGTCAAAGATTCCTTGATCAAGAAGCGTGGAAAGCCTAAAGACGAACGCAAACGTGAACTGCTTCAAGACTACTACAACCTCGACAAGGTAAAACCGAACCGCACATCGATTTCGTGAGATCCAACCACAGGGAGCCCATCTTGGCAGCGCGTGGGCACCCTGTGGCGGACTCGAAACACGCGCGGGGGACTGTGGCAGGGGATTTAAAAAAAAAGAAAAACGGTTACCGGAAGCGGGAAAAAAGGCGGAAAAAAGGAAAAAACGGGGGGAAAAGGGGGGAGGGAGAGGAAAAAATATAAGGGATGAAACACCAAACGTTCAACGTGGAATGTGTTCCGCAAGTAGCCAGGACATCTCGTATCGTCGGGAGCCACCGTTAGAATACTGAAACCGACTGAAACTCAGAGTCAGATGAATGTGCAATAAATCAATAATCCTGAGACTTCCCGCTTTATCCAAAAAGCTTATCGTAGGATTTCGTAGCTATCCGAAGTGTCAACGATTATGTAGTGTTCTAGCTAGTTGCGGAACACATCTCCCGAAAATACGATAGTAATTTAGCTGCAAAATCACGGCTAAAAGGTGAGATTTTGCATCAATTTGAGTTATATTTTGATAAATGAATCATTATCACAACTACTTCGCTCAATTGTCTTACAATTTTAATACCTATAGGCACTTAAAACGATGTTCAATCGTGTTTCATCCCTTTATTATTTTCCTAAACACACCCATTGAAACACACCACGATCGAGTGTGCCACAGTCCCCCGCGCGTCTTTCGAGTGCGCCACAGGGTGCCCACGCACTGCCAAGATGGGCTCCCTGTGATCCAACATGAACTTGAGAAATGTATTCCAGGTATTCACTACACCGCAACTAACGACGGTATCGAACTGAGACATGTATTTTTGATAAAATTACGTCCTGAAATTGGGAAAGCCATGATAAGACGAGATGCTAAATATTCCTCTTTGGCTGAAATAGTATAGAAGCTGCAAACCGATATGAACATAGTTCCCCTTCATTATCTGCCCTATCGTCTGACTATGTTGATCCATTCAGAGAAGATAAATCTATATGTTGCTGGGCAACGCTGTTACAAATGTAATGAACTTTGACACATCAAAAAGGATTGCCCTAGCCTGTCCAATCGCCAAAACCAATCAAAGCTACCTCCGTCTACGAAGAATATTTCTGCTGAAGTGTGCCTTCAATGGAACCAGCGCCACAGTCCAAGGTGCTTGCTTGATAACAACAGTTGCAAGTTCAACCACCAACGTGTTTGCCTTATGTGCAAAAAGAAAGGATGTACCTGTAAACAACCTCGTACCCAGGGCCATTTGTAGGCCCACTCATTAAACAAGAGATTCAGAAGATGATTGAACAACATTTTGGAACCTTCTACATCTCCTTGGGGGGCGCCTTGTCTTCTAGTGAAGAAGAAAACCGAACACGGTCTACAAGTCACTCCTCGTCTTGTCTGGGACTATTGTAGGAACTGTTAGCTGTGATTTGGGCTTGGGAAACATTTCATCGTTATCTTTGGGGACGAACATTTTTAGTGCAAACTGAGCACGCAAATCTCCAGTGGTTACAGGCTGTTTATAGTCCACAGAAAAGTCGCCTCGCTCGCTTGGCAATGCGCCTGGCTGAATATGACTTCGACCTACAACACCGGCCTGCATGGAAAAGAGAACTCCAATGCCGACGCTCTTTCCAGATGTCCTCAGACTTGTAGTGATACATGTACCGTCGCAGAAACTGTCAGCTTAAATGATGTCGAACCGCTGATGGACGTCAAGACCTTGGTCGTAGTCGAATCCGCACTTGGTCTAGATAATGAATCATCCACTCTTGACACTGCTCCGAACGCCAGTTTGGAGAATGACGAAGAAAACGAGTTTGCCACAGATCACCTTATCGCCCTAAAACCATCGCTCTTCGAATTTCGAGATGAGCAGCGTTCGTGTCCTCAGTTACGACCCATCATTGAAAAATCTCTCTGGTGCAACGTTGGAACAATCTCAGGATGACCACTCTAAATTCACAGGATACGAACTTAACCCCAATGATGGTTGTCTTTATTACCATGACTACTGATATCAACGACAGTCCACCGTTGGTTGTACCCATTGAACTCTAAGTTGTGCCCTTCACACCTTCTGTTGACGTGCAATGGCTACCCCCAGCGGCCGGAAGTTTGACTTCACCCAATCATAGGGGCTGTAATAACTCACGTTTATTAGACGACCACTTGTTGAATACAAGCCTATTTATATATCCTAACTACTGATTAACATATAAAGTAATCAACTACTAATTTACATATAGTCTCACGCCACCGCATGTGACATCTCTCTTTTTTTCTTTTCTTTAAAACTAAATCCTAATTAAACTGTAAATACTGTAAGATTGTTATCAAATGTAAATAATGTAAGATTGTCATCAGTTCTAACCCATAGTCTCAATTAAACGTGACGGCGCGTGACGAATCCGCGTACTTCTTCTAAGAGGCTGATTTGTCTGCACCACCGGTCGACTCGTTTGTACTTCTTCTGCTATAACCTCAGGTGGTGGTGGTTGAGGCGAGCGATACTCTACACTATCAGGCTCCATGGGTGGGCTTATAACAATCGGTTCTTTCGTTGGCAAAAGATGAATGCGATTTCGACGTAACTGCGTTCCACCTGGAGTGGCAATGACATAAGAACGAGGAGCTTGATGTTGATCAATGACCACTGCAGGATTCCATTCACGTCCATGTCGGATTCTCACTGACTCGTTTGGACAAAGAGGCGGTAATAACTTCGTACCACGGTCGTAATGTGCTTTTTGACGTTGCTGGCGTAACCGCAATCTCTGACAAACGTCATTGACTGGCTGAGGCTTAGGCTTAAGGAGATGCTTCGGAGTTGGCAATTTGGTTCTCAGCTTCCGGCTCATCAATAGTTCTGCGGGAGATTGTTCCATACCACTGATAGGTGAATTGCGAAACTCTAGTAAAGCGAGAAATGCATCTTGTTTGGAATCATCAGCTTTCTTTAACAGTCGTTTTATGGTCTGCACGTTTCTCTCGACGAGTCCATTTGACCGCGGGTAATGTGGGCTGGATGTTACCACATCCACCTCCCATTCTCTAGCAAATTCCTTTACTCTAAGGCTGTTAAATGGCATATTATCAGCAATAATCTTCTCTGGAATACCATGACGCGCAAACATGTCCTTCATTGCTAAAATGACAGCTTCACTATTCTTGTGGTTAAGTCGAGCTACTTCGGGGTACTTCGAAAAATAATCAACGACTAGCAAATAATCTCTTCCTTTGTAGTAAAAAATGTCCGCCGCAACGGTTGCCCACGGTCTTCCTGGGACTTCTTGTGGTATTAAAGGCTCTCTTTGATTACTTCTCTGGTGTTTTAAACAAGTGCTGCATGCTGAAACCATCTCACTAATCGAAGTATTTATACCAGGCCAGAATACTGCATTCCTAGCTCGTGCTTTGCATTTTCCCATTCCCAAATGGGCTGCATGTATGCGATTCAAAATTTCTGGTCGAAGAATATGAGGAACGATTATACGATCACCTTTGAACATCAGGCCATCATAACAGCTTATTTCATCCCTATAGGTCCAATACGATCTAGTTTCTATAGGCGTTTCAGCTATCGTCTGTGGCCAACCATCCATAACAACTCTATGCAGCTCCTGAAGCTCTGGATCTTTCTTGGTTTCTTCTGACAGTTTGACAAACATAGTCTCCGAGACCTGGCCTGATTCCAAAATATTTTCTTCAAACTCATCCTGTTGTTCGCTTGTCTGCACAGGTAGGACTGCTCTAGAAAGTGCATCGGCAATGAAAAGTTGGCTACCAGGTGTATATTTCACTTTGACTGCATAAGGTTTAACTCGAAGTATCATTTTCTGCAATCGAAGAGGTGCTTGATGGATAGATTTCTTTAATATTGCTTCTAACGGTTTATGGTCAGATTCAACAGTCACTTCTCTTTGCCCATACAAATACTGATGGAAATGTTCACAACCAAAAACTATTGCCAACATTTCCTTCTCAATTTGTGAATAGTTTTGTTGGCACTTCGTCAACGACTTTGAAGCATAAGCCACTGGACGATCATTCTGTAGAATCACTGCACCCATACCTTTCGAGCTAGCATCGACAGACAAACACACAGGTTCTTCCTGATTGAAAAACTTCAAGACTGGTGCATCAGTAATTGCTGTTTTCAAGTGTGTAAAGGCTTGTTCTTGTGCTTGATCCCAGGACCATTCAACATCTTTCTCGAGCAACTGCCGTAATGGAGCACTTATCTGCGACATATTTGGAATGAACTTGGACACGTAAGTGACAATGCCCAAAAATCTTTTCACTTCTTCGCGATTAGTAGGACAAGGCATTTCCCTGATTGCTTTCACTTTCTGAGGATCTGGTTTCAGTCCATCTGAACTCAACACATGACCCACATAACTCACTTCGGAGACCCGAAACCGGCACTTTTCTTCATTCAACTTGAGATTTTTCTCACGACAACGTTTCAAAACCGATCGAAGTCTCTCGTCATGCTGCTCAACGTTCTCTCCCCACACTACCAGGTCATCCACGATGACTTCAACCCCTTCTATGTCTTGAAACATGTTGGACATAACACTCTGGAAAACCTCGGGGGCTGAAGCTATTCCAAATGGTAAACGTTTATAACTATACCTGCCAAAAGGAGTATTGAAGGTGGCTAACTTGCTGCTTTCTTTGGCTAATTTAACCTGCCAAAAACCATGGTTGGCATCAAGAACACTGAAAATCTTTGCATTAGGCATTCTACTGATGACATCTTCCACTGTCTGCATTGGAAACTGTTTCACGCATGACAACTTGATTTAAGTCACTAGGATCCATGCATACTCTAATCTTATTGTTTTTCTTTCTGGCAATCACAAGGCTGTGTACCCACGCAGTTGGTTCTTTTGTTTTTTCAATAACACCCAACTTCTCCATTCGTCGTAACTCTTCTTCAAGTGGCTTGCGCAAAGCAACCGGAACTCTGCGAGGTGGGTGGACAACAGGTTTCGCCTCGGCATTGACCTTGATTTGGTGCTGTACGCCTTTAATCTCCCCCAGACCTGCAAAGAGATCACTAAATTCTGTCTCAACCTTTGGTTGATCTACCTCGAGGCTATAAACCCGCTTAATTAAACCAAGTTCAAGACAGGATTTTAATCCGAGGATAGATGGTAAGTCTTGTTCAACCAAACGAAGTCTAACACGAAAAATTTCCCTTTATATTCGCACGCTAAACTAACCTTCCCTTTTGGGGTAATTTTCCGCCCATCATACACTTTTAATTTGCATTTACTCTTGAGTGTTTTTGTATTCCTGAGAGACAAACGATCAAACAACGACTGCGAAATAACATTACAATCGGCACCAGAATCCAATTTGAAATTCAAATCAGTACTGGCAATCTTCAAAACAACATGCCAGTCATCCTGCGAAACGCTCTTATTACTTGAGTCTACTGAGAATGTTAGCAAATCGTGTTCGTTTTCGCTATCTTCAGATTCCCCCAATGTATCAACCGCTTTCCCCTCAGAATCACGTTTTTTTTGCCCGACACACACGCTCAAAATGCCCTGTCTTCTTACAATAGTTACACGTTTTACCAAACGCGGGACAAGACCTCGCTGTATGAAATAAACCACAAAACGCACACTTATCTGTCTTGGAATCTGTTCTTGAACGACGTCTAATCGGGTTCTTCTCATTGTTGTTAATGCTCCGAACTTGATTTACCGACTGATCAAAATTAATCTGCTCCTGGGGACTCATCACTTTGATCTGCTCTTTCGAGACTTCGGCTGCCCTCGCCATGCTGACTGCCTTTTCAAGTGTAAGTTTCTCTTCTCTCAACAGCCTTTCTTTAACTGCTAAATCTCGTATGCTGAACACCAACTTGTCTCTCACCATGTCATCCACGACGGTATACTCACAGGATTTCACCTTGTTTTTTAATCTTGTGACGAACTGATCAACCGTTTCGGAGTCTTTCTGCGTAATCTTCCAAAACTGATATCTCTCAAAAACCACATTCTTCCTAGGATTACAGTACCTATCAAATTGTTCGATAACTTTATCCAGTTTCTTCTCATCGCCCTCCGGAAACTGAAATGTGTTGAAAACTTCAATAGCATCCTCGCCGGCAAAGTTCAACAAAACGGCTATCTTCACCGAATCGCCTTTGTCTTCACTACCCGAAGCAACCAAGTAAATCTGAAATTGTTGTTTGAATCTTCTCCAGTTTTCAGATATGTTTCCCTCAAAACCCAACGTACTAGGCTTATGGAAACTATCCATAGTCTACCCCACACCTGACACCATGTAATAACTCACGTTTATTAGACGACCACTTGTTGAATACAAGCCTATTTATATATCCTAACTACTGATTAACATATAAAATAATCAACTACTAATTTACATATAGTCTCACGCCACCGCATGTGACAGGGGCTGTCTTATGGAGTTAGCGTTCCAGTTTACTTAGAGTTCAATGGTTGTACCTGCTAGTTTACGACGTCAATTTCTGTATGCACATCATAATGCACCTTTGTCTGGCGGACACAGAGGACGAGATTCTACTCTCTATACCATTCGTAAAAAGTACTATTGGCTTGGAATGGTTCGTGACGGCCGTAAGTGGACCAAAACGTCCATCGCTTGTGTGAAACGAAAAGCCTCTCAAGTCAAACAAGGACTAATGTAAATCCGATCGTATGAAGAACGTTGGAATACCATTGGAATCGACCTGATTGGTCCTTTTCCTGAAACCAAAACGGGTTACAAGTACGTGCTGACCGTAACAGATTTCTTCAGTCATCATACTGTCATTGTTCCGCTACCATGCGACAAATCAGCAAGAACCGTTGCATGCATACAATCTCTTTAACCATGTCATTTGTGTACGTGCCTGCCCAAAGAAATTCATGAGTGACCGAGTTCCTGAATCTCATCATCAATGAACTTTGTCAATTTCTTTCCAGAAAGAAAGTATATACCAGCGCTTACCGACCACAAGCAAATGGCGGTACAGAACGAGCCCACCGCTTTATCAATGACGGTGTCTCCATGTACGTCACCAAGTTTGCAAGAGAATGGGACATTTGGATACATGCTAGTGCATTTGTGCACAACACTTCCGTTATTACTGGCACAGATGAACTCACTCCTTTCTATCTGATATTTGGTAGAGAACCCGTTATGCCAACTGATGCAATGTTGTCTTCCGTCATTTCAATCCCACAAGACCAGAAAACATACGCTCAAGACCTGCTCACACGACTCTCCACAGCTCCCAAATACATGTCGGACAGAAGCAGAAGGAGTATTACGACCTTGGCAGAGAAACTGTTCAATTTTAGCGTAGTGGGAAAACCGGAATTGCAGCCAAATGATTTACTAAAAGTTGGCTTGGGTAAGAGGGACACTCTACCCCCCGAGACAACTTTGACGTGCGTTTACATGAGGAATTAGATTATGACTTCTGAACCGGTTTAAGCCTGGAGGACTGGGTATAGTTTAATGCATTTAATTTAAGATGGCCGATCGTCGGGAAGAAACTGTAACTGTACTGTTAGAATTAAACGATAGAATTAAACTCACAGAAGCTTTTATACTTCTTCAGGCCAATTATCAGGTTTTCAACCATTGTTGGAGACCAAGACCATTTTTTTCGCTTCGTATTTGCTACTCTATCAATTGTTTCACTTTTTGCTGCCATTTTGTTTCGCAGTTTTGCCTCGGGTAGGCGAGTCAAATTGTTTACATGGAGGGAACTTTATCTCACCCCCTAGGGTAACCCTACCCCCAAGTATGAAATTCCCCATGTAAACGCTCGCTGTCGAGACTAAGTAAAATGAACACAAAGTTGGCTCCCCCACCAGGGTCAACGTTTGTCCATGTAAGCGGCCCCTTCCTACATGCCAGTCAATCAGTGAAATATCACCTAGACCGTTTAGGAGGACGATATGGTATTGGATTTTTCATTTAAGTAACACTTGTTTGGGAGTGGAATGTTCTTTAACAGTAGGTTGTTCATATGCAGTTTACACTGATCTTGTATATATTTTTTAGGAGGGTTCATCAACAAAGATGGTACCCTAAAAGATGTTTATGACGCAGCCCTCAAAAGGTAAAAAGCTTTTTCCAAACTGTAGCCTGCAATGCAGGCGTTTTTGATTGACATCTGTCAGTCAGTCGATAATTTATAACTAACTGATGAGGTTTAGATTATAGCCAAGAAGAGTGCGAAGCTTTGTCTCAACTTTTTAGCGTCGTAGAAACAAGAAGTTCTTTGGACGTACACATGTTACTCTCTCTTCCGCAAGGCGGAAACCGCTGGGTGGGATGAACGCGGGCGGAAGGGGAGGGAGAGAGAAGCCTCTGCCAGAAGTCTGTCGAAAAAGTGCTAAATTGGTCGAAAAAGTGCTAGATTTTAAATTTGTCGGAGGGCTTTTGAACAACTGGCACAAAATCTTCCCTGAAGGTGTATATAGCCAAGACCTTTAAAACAGATATTTACTATTGTCAGAAAAAATTATCTCCATGTGAATTAATACTATTAAATAGCACCAGCGATGAGAAAAGGATTGCTACCTGTTTTCCCCAAGAAGTCTATCATTTGAGAGTCTTGAGAGAGATATAGAGGAGAGGGTCTCGAGGGGTTTGTGAACATGGCTGAAGCCTGAAGGTGATGTTTTAAATCCTGTGAACGTTACCATTGCATCATGACTCGTTGATTGAAGGTTTCAGATTCGCATATTGTAAACACTGGTCTCGACTATGGACTGGACTTTGGACTGGAATTTGGGCTGGAATTTGCTTAAGGGGCCGTTTACATGGAGATTTTCAGCCCGGGCTGAAATTTCAACCCGGTCTTATTAAATTCTCCAGCCCGGGCTGAAAGGTTAGCCCAGGTTGAAAGTTCAGCCCGGCTGAAACCAAGATTTTAATCAATAACTTGTCACGTAAGGAACCCGTGCAGGATGAAATTTATCCATCGTTCAGTAATTCGTAGGTCTTTGCTGATTGCTGAAACCGCTACACCTTGAGAATGCAGTCGGATTATGCGGTGCTTAATTATTTGCGGTGTTGATTTCCTGTGTTAAACCTATATGAGGCTGTATTCGCAGGTTGTCAATGTGGAAGGACGACTTTCTGCTCTACTTTCGTGTTAAAGCCTTGACTGTTCGACACAGACTGTATGAGCCGGGCGATTTCATGAAGGACGTTCGTAACGTTATTTCCCGATGAATTACTAATATTTAATAGTAAAATGACAAAGGTTTAATACACAGAGGCGAAACTAATAACATTGGCGACTTTTGGTGCTGTTTACGTCCCCCCCCCCGGGCACGCAATACGGTGGTACCCATGCTCCTTCCTGTATGTTATTTTATTTTACATTTGGCGGGCAGCCATCTTTTTTTTACATTTCCGGCGCACAGGAAATTTAGATTTCAAACTGGTTTGAATTTAACTGTGATTTAACCGTACTGAAATCGTGATTGTAACTACAATTAGTCTAATTTTACTGCCATTTCCAGGCCAGTGAGGCCACCGTTATTAGACTTGCGATTATTTTCACGTTTGTTTACGTTTGAAGTCGCAAGTTTCACCAGAAAAAGTTGAACATTTAAAAACAATTCTCAAACTCATTAATAATTCATGAACCAAAAACAAAAGAAATTAAAGGTGCTGTCCAGTCCGTTCTGCGCACGATCCGCATCTTTGTTTATCGGGGCCCTCAAACATGACATTCGTAGATAATTACATGAAGTACTCAGCTCAATGTAAACCGTTAGAAGCGACATGGCAGAAAACCAAGCGATTCGGTGAGGATATCTCTTCGGATTTCTTCTATTTCTTCGGAAAATGTTTTGTTTTGGGTACAAGTAATGAAGAGGAAGCAAGAAAAGCTTACAATCTTCAATAAGGTATCAGTAAATATTTTTATAAACGAAGAAGTAAACATTAGTTTCGTACATGCGCAGAACGGACTGGACAGTACCTTTAATGTTTGGGACTTTGAAATAAGGCAAATTATATTACGTTTCAGAGGTATCTTCGGAGTTTTGAGTTTGGGAAGTCAGTTCAAATACTTGACGTCGAACTTTACCGGGATTACAAAGCCCTCGTGCATTAAAAAGGCTCGCCTTTTCAAAAAGCACTCGGACTTTGAAATCTCGGTAAAGTCCTCCGTCTCGTATTTGAACTATTACATCAATCAACTTGCGGCGTCATTTTGACAGCTTTCTTTGAAATTGTTCTACGTTTTCTGGTGAAACTTGCAACTTTCAAACGTCGGAAAATAACTGCAAGCCTATTGAGTCCCCGAAGCCCCTAGAAACGCCTACATTGCAGACTATCCAAACTGTATTGATGCTGGATTACATGAGGGTATATTCGATCGATTTCTTTTTTGCTTCAACAGGTCTTGTGCTGACACAATTAGAAATTAGGTCCATAACACATGTGTGCTTATTATATATTCAGTAAATATATAAGACTATATTCAGTAAAATATATGATGACTGAATATATAATATTATACACTTTATTTATTTCAATTATATATAGCTTCGATTGGATTGAGAATTACAAGACGGACTTAGTTTTAACATGCAAAGACGGAGATGTACCTTCAATGGGAGATCTGAGGAAGCATCTTCCGAAAGATGTTCTCCCCTGCGTTGAATTTGCGAAAAGTGAACATTGGAGTGCAGCAGAAGGTGAGTAAGGCTATTTTTAAGTAGGGTGTAAGAAAAGCAATTTCGTTCATTCATTTTTGCATTTGTTTGTTTGTTTGTTTGTTTGTTTGTTTGTTTGTTTGTTTACTATCGTTTGTTAATTGATTTTAATTGATTAATTTGAATTACTGTGTTGTTTGTTTGCGGAACCTATATAGACTCTTTGCACATGATTTTAAAACAGTTCATCTGGAAGACAATTTCAAGGTTCCGATGTTTTTTTAACAGTGTTTAACTATGTTGCTTGTAGCTTTGCATGGCGATAATAGATATTTGATAAAACGTTTGTAGGTTTACACCTAGCCTGCGTAGCCGGCGCTGGGGTGATTGGGGAAGGGGAGCGCCTGCAGGCGTCTATTGTTATTTTTCGTGCCGCCCCCTAATAAAAACAGTGTATTTTTGGAAGTTGTCAATTTCAAAGTTGATAGAATATTTACTCCGTTTAAAAAACACGTATCTAGAATTAACTAAAATAGTACAGTTATGAATGAGTATGTGTATCAGTGCATTCTTGGTTCTGGAATTTGTGTGGTATATGCTTGTCAAATATTATTCTGCTGTTGCTATATGTTGGCTGGTTTACAGTTAATAGCGTTCACTGCACTGAATATTTTAAAGTCTTTTAAATAATTAAACAATTTATGTTGAGTGGGCTACAGAAAGCTCAGACAGATTATTTTCGTAGTTATAAAACATGTGTATGTAACGACTATGACGATCAATAATATAATCTTAACATCCCGCGACATTCTCACGCGTATCAATAATAGTTAAATTTAATAGCGAATTTTATTTTCCATTGGCAATTGGCGCTGATGGCTAATGCAGCCGGAGAAGTACGCCTGAGTAGATCCCACTGATTCGAATCAAATGCAATTGTATAAGAAATTCTAATTGATGTCTCGCTCTAGCCAGTGTCAGACAATTCAGTTTAACACTCGCCGTTTACAGTGAATCACTATAAGTGGGGCCACGTAGCCAACGAAAACCAATCACATTCAAGAACGAAAACAAAGAAGTTCAATTTCGGCACCGCGCCAATCAGTAAACAAATGCATGGATTCCTTTCAGTGGGTACTCGTGTTACCGAATTGCGGAAAAAGTTCGTCTTAATTTGTAATATATAAGAGACCGCTGCTTGTTACTCCAACGACCGAATTCAAAATTCGATATAGAAGGTAAATCTATTTCACCTAAACGTACATGTTTGAATGTGTGGCGCTATTTACACCACAAGTGACCGCGACAAATACAAATTTTGTTTCCTTCAGTGTGTTGCTGCTTGAAGATTTTTTACATACAACTATATAATAAGGAAGCTGACATCTCCGACAGTCAGTTGCGAGGTCAGTTGACGGACACTAGATCAGCTTACGCATTTTTGCATAAAATTGAGCTCTAAATAGTAAATTAAAAAATTATCACGTTTTCCATTTGAATTACCAAAATCGGAATTTTGGTCGTTGGCAACGCTTCCGAACATACTTTTAGGATTATTACTATTAGGCTATAAATACCAAATGTAAATATAACAATCAAGATAAAAATTTCCACGGGATTCGGTGTACATAACCCAGTGGAAAATCACTAAAATTCGTTGTTTGAGCCAATCTGTCGCATTTATGTTTGGAACACGCATTTATACTACATTAGTCTTTCAAAAGGAACGATGTGGTTTTCAATTGTTTGTATTCTACCACAGTTTACACGGAATTTTACAATATTGTTTCCAGGCATATACAGAAGCCATAAGGGTTGCAACTCTATAAATAATTATATAAAAAGCTTGGGATCCCTCCGAAAACAATAACACATCAACAACAAATGAACAAAATATAAATACTTTACTGTTCCAATTCATGAACTATACAGATATGTCAGTTTACAGAACATAATCGATCAGAAATTTAGCAATAAAGTCAAAGATTCGTCGATTACACAACGTATAAACGGCAACAAAAACTGTCAAATGAGAACTCAACGTACATGTTATTCGTACTATAGTCTACAGAAAACTCAATAAGTGAGTCTTCTGTACATATTGCTTGAACTGGTTTGCTTGAAACCACTGTTCATACTTTCTTGAAACGTTACCATGTTCATCCTAAACTCTTCGACAATCATTGGTAGTCTCCAGTCTTCGGATTCATCCATAGGGACCTTATTGTTCAACGCTTTCTTTAGAGTCATCAGATCCCGATCTAGTATGATTCGGTCAGTGCCAGCATATTTCATAGCGTTCTGTTTTTTCAGCCGAGGCCTCATTATTGCAAAAAAGCTATTGCATGCCTTTTCACGAGCAGCTTTGAAGGACAAAAATTCGTTGCTGGACTTCTCGGCCTTCTTTTCTAAGCTCTTTATTAGACGTTGAAGCTCTGTCATTGCGTTTTTCATTTCTGGATGTTTACTTCGAAGGTTACAATTACCAATACCAGGACAGATTGGGTTTTTACACTTTCCTTTGTTATGCCCTTTGTTATGGTAAGTGGCAGTTGGAGCATACCTTTGTACGTTTTGTCGCCATTTGGTCATACTCGTCTGCTTCCTGTTCCAGTTGCGTATATTGTTGTTTAGCACTCACGATTTGTGCTTGAAGGAACCGCATGTCACTGGTAAGAGTTTCTTCTTTCTTGGCAAGGAAACCGGTTGGCATTTGACTGGAGTCGTTTGTGCGCACCAGAGTCTGAGATGAGGAAGGTGTTTGTACGAAGTAGTGGTTCTCCCTTATATGCGTGCAGGCACCCGGCGCTTCCACGACGTCCTTGTGTACTTCGGACAATATGCTTGTCGTTATGGTAGAGGTAGCCGGTCCTTGAACGGCGTCCTTTGCGGGGAGTTTCTGTATCTCCGTCAAAAGAATTTTCTTATGGGCGTACGAAAGTTTCCTGGGTGAAGGAAAGAATACGTCCAAGTCAGATCCTTCAACATACTTCAAAGACTCCTTTGTAGTGAAACCCCTTTCTTCAAAATCGTTAGCCAAGTGTCTGAAGTCTAACCCACATGAAATAGACGAAAGCCAGCGAGAAATTTCACTGTCTTCCATTGCGAATTTGTAAATACAATCTGGCAGAAAAAGGCGCGCCCTTTCGATTTAATTATTGACGTCATGCGGTGGCATTTAGCCAATCAGAAATTTGTATTCCCGCGACTCATGTTGTTTATTTCATATATTCATAAAAGCACTGCACAAGAGCAACAATGGCCAAGATTTGTGTTGAAAATGCTGTCGTGAAAGGACACCATGCCTATTTATTTGAAACCCACATCGGGGATATTTACGACTGTTTTCCAGAGGTAAATAACGCACACGATCCCCATGCGGTAATCGTAAAGAACGGGCGAGACGTAGTTGGACATCTTCCCATTGGTTTTGCTGATCATATTCACATTCTTTTTATGGAACTAAAAGAAAACGTAACCGTACTTTGGTAGGTTTGTGGTGTTTACATTGTTACTTAGATTCTCCGGGGATTTTTTGAAAATATTTGCGAAACTAAAATAATATATATTTTAATATAATTATACGCCAACATAATTCCTGGTTCTATGCCTTTTTATTTACGCTTTAGTGAGATCACCGGGTTTCCCACGCCAAGCCGAAGACCTTGGCCATTTATCTGGAATAAGGGAGGTGGGGTTGTCATGCCTTGTCGATACATCTTTTTATGCGAAAAGGAACGTATAGCATCGGTGGGCCTCCGATTACATTTATCACTGGAATTCATTCCTGAAGGCTTCATTTCTCAAGATGATGTATGAAAAGTTGGACGAACTTCGCCGCACAAATGATTGGTGTTTACAAACTATTCTGCCATGTAAACATAACTATATTTCTCGTCCAAACGTAAGACACGACTCTCTTTTATAAATTATACCCTCGCCTCAATGGTGCAAAACTTCATTAGCGCCAGATAACGACGTAAAACATATATATATATAATTACATAAAATAGATTGCCAATAATATAATTTATATTATCTCACATGTGTGATTATTCATGACTGAGTTTCCTGCCCAATATTTGTGTGGCAATGGGAATATTTTTTATATAATAATAAACAGAACAATAAACGGACGCTTCGAAACTATGAATTCCGGCTATTTCGAGCATTGAACAGGATAGCTCACTAATCGAGGGGGTGTATCACTCCAAAAAATCTCGTACACCTTTAAAAATCGGAAATCTCAAAAAATCCGAAAAAATCTCAAAAAATCTCAGAAAATCACCAAAAATCTCAAAAAATTGTAAAAAATCCAAAAAAAAATCTCAAAAATTCCCCCAAAATCAAAAAAAAATCCCACGGGATTTTGAAAATCCAAAAAATCTCGTGCACTTTTTCTGGAGTGATACACCCCTCGTCACTAATGAGATATCGTGGTCAACATGCACTCGAGATAAATCTCGTACTTCCGTACATGTTTGTTTTAATTTATTCTCTGATACGATTGCCTTTTATATCATCTGTCAAAATGAACTTTATAGTTTATTTGTTATAAATCTATTCATTGAAAGTTGGATATAAATAAAGAATAGTAATTTTATTGCTCCTTATCAGACAAGCATTTAACAATTCTATTATCATGTTGGACACTTGGTTTCATTAGTTTTTCCGTTTCAATGTAGTCAATGACATCGGGCGTCAACTTATGCCTTGGGTAAGCAAGGGAGCACGCCAGACTGACCTGTGTTTCTTCTTCTTTGACTTTGTACGGAGTTCCTTCATTTATATTCAGCCATTTTGAATAATGCGGTATATATCATTAGCGTATCGTAGGCGCGGGTTACGGCGCCGAAGGAAACCCGAGGCCCGAGCGTTTACGAGGGCGGAGAAAGGAGGGAAGAGAAAAGGAGGGGAGTGAAACAACCGTCACGTGAAGGAGTATTGACCAATGGCGATGCGTTATTTGGGTTTTGAAATGTAGCTATGCTCGTAGCCGGTAGCCCTTGATCTGTCAACAATCAATTAGGTTGTTCGCGCGAGGTAAGTTTAACAAACGTTTATAAGTTGCCAGCAGTTACAACCCATGATCCAACCGTCCCAGCGTTTCTGCAATATTCCTCAATTCCTGTCTAGTAAACACTTTTTAATAAAACATATAAATCGCTAGCCAACAGCGAACCACTTGCAAAGACATAGTCAGAGAAAGAATATACTGTTCGAATGCTGTATTTAAATTACATCGTCTAAGTAAAGTTCAAAATTCAAAGAACTTAAGAAACACGTCGTAAAATTGTAACATTATTTAATTTACTCACATATCAACTGAAATCCGCCTTCGATCTACTGATAGTATTAGTTTGTTTATGTACTGCCGAAACATAGAACGTAGATGTCTCACGTTTCGAGCGATTGGAGCCAAGGCCCTTTAATATAAAGTCAAAATGTTAGACATTACGTTTCATGTTTCGGCAGTACACCAACCTTGCTATATTTCGACTTGCATTTCAACACTGCCCTCGCAGCAGGCTGCTTTTATTTCACTATTTCATTTTGGATGGATAGTGACATCATACATGTATATCGACCATAATTAGAAATGTTCCTAGCAACGGAAATGTTCCTAGCAACGGTCAACCAGCATCATCTTACAAAATCTCTGGCGTTTCACTCCCCTTCTATTTATCTTCCTTCCTATTTAATTTTCGTAACGCGCTCGGGTTTCCTTCGGCGCCGTAACCCGCGCCTGCGATACGCTAATGATATATACCGCATTATTCAAAATGGCTGAATATAAATGAAATAACTCCGAACAAAGAAGAAACAGGTCAGTCTGGCGTGCTCCCTTGGGGTAAGCTGATTTGGGAGGTGGAATGGTTGAATTTGTGCAATCGTAGTCGCGAAGAACATTCTGGACAAAGTGGCGACTTTTTCTCATTGACCGAGCAATTTGCCGTTGTGAACAATTCTCATGATTTAAGTCCAAAACTCTTTCACGAATGAACGGTGGCAATCTTTGCCCTCTCACGTATAATCCACCGCTCTTGTTGATACCGAGGTTTGTAAATGGCAGCATGGTATATTCAAATAATTACGATTTAATTTCCCGTCGATTACTAATATTTCGTTGAAGTATATTCAAATTCCACGCTTCCTAAACTGGCATTGTTTTCTGCGTCGTGTGGATTGGCTAATGTACCGCCTATTGAAATTCTTTTATTTTCGTTCTGTAATGTGATTGGTTAGTATTGTCTGAGCGGCCCCACTTAGGTAGACGCACTGTAAGCCGAAGGGGCCACGTCTTGCGTGAAAATCTTACCGTAATTAACAGTTGGGAAACCAGCGAATAAACATTTTCCTTCGGATGCACATGCAGCTGCCTTATGGCCACTCTCTTCTCAATCTCAGTTTATTTTGAACTCGTTTCCTTCTACTATGCAAGGCACATTTTCGCAACGCTCTTCGAACTCTTCGCCAACGTCTGCAGTGGAAATTCAAACTCTCTTTGATTGATAGGTCATTAGTGTGTCAACCAATAGATTGCGAGCGTTCGTCGGCGAACGCTATAAAACGAAAAATAACAATGGGCGACTGCAGGCGCTCCTTTCACTGTCCGTCCCAATCCCCAGCGCCGGCTACGCAGGCTAGTTTACACCATGTTGCTTTTTCAAAAATTTCAAAAAAGAATATGGTGTACACCTATAAAGTTTTTATCAAATATGAGAATACTATACTTTATAAACATTTTCCAGCTAACAGGGGATAAAGGGTGTATTGCATTTAATAACAACGATTCCTAATACCTGCGACAGACATGCAGTTATTGTCTAGTTTTAACTTTTAATGTTCTGTTATTTTTTATAATTCATATTCTTCGTATTAATACATATTGCGATAACATAATCTGAAAATATAAGCGCTTTGTAAACGTAAGATCCGAGTAGAAATCACAACAGACCCCTTTTCAGATGTTCAAAATCCAACTGAGCTGATTTGAATACACAGTGGAAGCATGTTAGTTATACGATTATACAGTTTCAAGGGAACTACATTGAGTTTCTGGTCAGATAACGTTTGCCAGAAATGGCAGAATAGTTCCGAATAGTTTGGAAACAACGCTTGTTGTTTGTTGTAAATAAACAATATGCTTATATACACAAGTGACCTGCAATTTGCAAATGCAGATCCTAGTAAAAAAAAGTTGGCATTTACTACTAGTGGTTTTACATATTTTTTGCTGCAAGAGTATACAAAAATTTTATTGTTTAATGGTTTCTGTTAAGGTCGATGTACAGGATACGATTGTCATTCTGGCGTATACATCGTCGTGTATGAAAGTAGTACTGGTGTGTGCAATTGTTTGTACGCCACACAATTCTTGTTTATGATTCGATGGTGAATGTTGGAAACGCGTGTACAGTTTGATCACATAATACCAAAATGACAATCGTATACGACAAAGCGTATCGTGTAGATGGGCCTTTAAACATTTAATTAATTACTAAACGAGTACTGATTTTTCTAACGTTTCAACGTTTGACTGTAAAAGCCCTATTAAAAAAAACTCACTCGTTTGAATTAATCTCGACTTGTACGATAAACCATACCATTACTTACACATAAAGTAAGCTTTTAATGCGCAATATTTTTGTGCACTGCGTCAAATTTTATTATTGTAATGGATATCTGAAAGCATAAAAAAGATTAACAGATAACGAAAACGCGCTTTGCACTGTTGTGAAAATATTTAATTTAAAACTTTTTTTCTGCATTTTGTGTATGTTTTTGCTTGTTTTTGGTTTATTTTGTTTAGCATAGTTTTTTAAGTACAATTCTAGGACAATTATCATGATCGATATCATTGCATGTCATTGCAGCCTTAACAAGTGAAGATGATGTTGAAGGTGACGATGATGGTGAAAGTGAAGATGATGTTGGAAGTGACGATGATGGTGAAAGTGAAGACGATGGTGAAAGTGACGACAATGGTGAAAGTGACGAAGATATGAGCGATATCAGTAGTGACGATGGTAATATTTAAATTTAAGTCAAAATATTTAGCTTTGTGAGTTTTTTATGCAGACTTTTGCATGAAGGAAATAACTTTGATATTTTTACCTGTTTCGAGAAAGATACGAAAAGCCAAAGTGATTTGGAAGAATCTGATACAAATAAAGGTCCTACTGTTTCAACACTAGCTTCAAAAGAAACGAAAGGTATGAAAAATAGTTATGGAACGTTGCAGGTTGTTTCAATAGTTCTTTGTCATATATAATACTTAGTTTTTAAAAACAATGTGCATTATATCACTCAAACTGGGTTAATGCCAACAATCTGCCTTTGAACCATGGCAAGAGTAAAATGCATCAACTCATTCCTGTCCGAGGCTTCCCCAGAGGTGAATAAAATCGTCTGGCGTTAGCCAGAATAAAATACTAAAGACCAATTCGGACAGGAAAGAGTTAGAGCCAAATTGTCCGAGGGAGATCGTCGCTTTACTATCACTTGTATCAATCTTGAAGAGACTGCACGAAGCTTGGTTTCTATTACATGTAAATCCCAAGAATCGCATGACGAGAATCGCATAAATCGTTGTGCAACAGTCGTCGCGACTTGCCTGCCTGGCTGCCTGCCTGGCTGCCTGCCTGGCTGCCTGCCTGCCTGCCTGCCTGCCTGCCTGCCTGGCTTGGCTGGCTGGCTGGCTGGCTGGCTGGCTGGCTGGCTGGCTGGCTGGCTGGCTGGCTGGCTGGCTGGCTGGCTGGCTGGCTGGCTGGCTGGCTGGCTATTGGTCTGTTTCTGTCTATCTTTAGTAAATTATTTATCTTGCTTTTTAAAAACATTGGTGGAATTGATTCCATTTTTTTTCTTTCTATTCTTTTAAGGAGATTTGTCTTGGTTTAGAACGACACTTTATGATGAGAATTTTGATTTAAAAGATAAGCACGTAGAATTCTTATCCAGGTAATGGACTTTGAGTACTTAAAATGATATCTTTGTGAAACCGACCGGTGATTTTCCAGTAAACTTCTTTTATAGTTTGACTATAAACTGGCATTACCTCACTATACGAAGGAAGATATTCGCAATTTTCGTTTGTGAAATTTCCTTCGTGTTTTAGCAGTTCTTGTTGCTTACGCTGATTGACCGGCAAAAGGGCGTGAAACGACGTGGAAATATTAAAGTTTTGAAATGACGCAAATTCAATCGAACTTAAATCAAGGACAATTTATTAAATATCTATTTAAAACATTTTCTGTGTTTCCATCCAAAGCTCCACAACTCACAAGTGTTTCAATAACTGTTTGGGGACACAGACAAAATGTTTTCTATGTCTTCTATAAAATAACCTGTTGTAAATGGGTAAAATGTGAAAGCATTGTTCCTATATTAATTCTAAAAATGGCATAAATTTTGTCGTGTTGAACACGGAATGTATCTATGTACTGTTGTATGTATGGATGCACGGAGAGATAAAGTGGAGTATTTTGTTTTGCCTTTTTTGAAATTTTAGGTTAAAATGGGTACAAGCTTTTGGCATTGCAGGGCCAAACGAAGAGTGTGATACGCTGCATTTAGTAATAACATGTAGAAGCAGTGAGGTTCCCTGTATGGCTGAACTAAAGAAACAATTTGGAAAAGAAATTGTTTTCTACGTGGAATTCGTTCCAGGAACAGATGACGAACACTTTCAGTTTCTGGTAAATGAAAATAACCACGCCAGCGCGTCAATCCATACATCCAAGTCGGATCAAGCGAGGGACCCAATGTCTGGTGATGGAATCTATATTCATGGTGATAGTCCAAAGCGTTACGGTACTATAGGTGTATTTGCCTGCAAAGACGGTGAGGAGATAAAACATTACGCCACAACATGTTATCATGTTTGCTACAATGGCAGAAAGAAGCGGTTACCCAAGAATCGAGCAAGGAAGCACAGAATATTATGTCAAGATAGCGAAAATTTGTGTTCGTCTACTCGCAAATCGAAGTACTGCTATAGACTTAACAGAAAAAATAAACAAAAGGAAGGTCCGGGCGGTAACAAAGATGCGGAGAAAGACGAGAAAGAACCAGAAGGAAAGGAGAAGAAACAAGAGCAGGAAGAGGAAGAAGAGAAGGAAGAAGAGGAAGAAGAGAAGGAAGAAGAGGAAGAAGAGAAGGAAGAAGAGGAAGAAGAGAAGGAAGAGGAAGAAGAGAAGGAAGAAGAGAAAGAGAAGGAAGAAAAAACGGGGGGCCAAATAGTAAACGGGGAGAATAATGTCGGCGAAGGGATGGAAGTAGAGGACAAAGAAGGAAGCAAAGAAGATAAGGAGAAAGAGAAAGGAAAACAAGAAGTTGAGGATCGGAGTAAAAAGAAAAAACCCTGTAAAACGGTAGAAATAAAAGGGGGTGTGCTGGGGAAATTTTTATGGGGAACGTTTGGCGAATTCCACGATATTTCCGTGGTGGAGATACACAATCATGTACCATGTGCCTGCAGAATCGATGATATTACTTGCAACAGATTAGCCATAAAGAGCGAAATTGACGACGAATTAGAAAAGCCGGGTGACGTGATTGTTAAAAAAACGGGTTGTGCAAGTGGAACAACAAAGGGCGTCCTTATTCAACGAGGCCATATTAGGTTGTCAGGTCGGAAGGGTCCATTCTTAAAAAATGGTTACCTAATCAAAAATTTAGCTGGATCTAAATCTTTTGCAAGGGATGGTGATTCCGGTTCCATAGTAAAACTGGTGGTGGGCGAAGAGAATCTCCCGTTTGCTTACCTTGTTTATTCATCGTTGGAAAAGGTTGGTCGAGCTAAGGACCCTGAGAAAGTATATTTTTGCTTTGATTTATCCGAAAGTTTTGAAGAGTTCACTAAATATGAAAGGAAAAAGAATCCTCATATTCTTACCAAATTATGTTTGACTTCATGCGCCAGTAGTCCAAGTTAAAAAACGAGTGATTATTCAGAATCTATAATGATTGACGGATTTGATTTGAAAACAAAAACTTTTAAAAACTGTATGCTTATACTTGCTTGATCAATAAAATTAAGGCTTTGCTACAAGTTTGTTCGGAATTTAGTTTTGCATATTCACAAGCTGTTACGTAATGAAGTAAACTTATAATTTACAATAACGGTATTAAGATTTATTTAGTCATTTAGGACCGAATTAAGAATATAGATAGAAGGGCAATCCCTTAGTTTTTGTTATCACAAAGTCCGCATTACAGTATTTGTTTTTGTATTAGTGTATTATTGTATTGTACAAACATGAAACTGGACAAATCGAACTCTTTCTTAAAAATGTTGATAACAATTTCAGTCATATTTGCATGTAAGTAGTCGACCTAGTAATCTTTTACGTACTGTTTGTCTTTTCGTTGCGTATATATATATATAAGTAGGGTTTTAATTACTTAAATTGTAATTCTAGATCGCTTTTTTAATTGTATTTACAGGAATATAAAACTGAACTAAAGAAACTATTTGTAAATATCGTGTTTTTTGTCACCGTTTTTGTGTCACTGCTTCTATTGAAGCTGTGGCACTATGTCATGAGATGAGGTTCCGATTGGGTGATGAATTTCCGTGTTAACATTTCGGACGTTATCGGTACTTATGGATCCAATCAGAACACGAATTGCACTTCGGGTTAGGCGGGCAAGTACGACAGTGCTGTGGCCTGTGGGTCACGTGGCAGTGTTCTTATCCGGGACTTTCAGTTGTTTTTTTGCAATTTTGTGGCCTCGTGTTGTTCAAAGTACAGTAAAAAGACAAGTTAAGAAAGTAAGTCATGCATTTTAATAAATTTAGAAATCTGATTTGGCAGCGCTTTCGACTACTGTGTAATGCTGGTGGATTGAAAGGGTTTCCTAGTTCTGGAGTAACTAGTGCTCTTTGGCGGTTAAGGCCAGAACTGATCGAGAGTGGTTTGCAAAGCACCAGTCGAATTCAAACCAACTTAAGGCTTATAGCTGAAAATCCCCGAGCAGGTAACATAAAACTCTTTCGGGAGGCAAAATTTATTCCCTGTGTGGGAACCAAAAAATATCTCCTTCGGGAGACCAAGTTTATAATTCCATGTTTTTCCACCTTAAAACTCGTTCGGGGGATACAATTGATTCTATTTGTGAGAACAGAAAATATCTTACGAGATTCAAAAGTCGTTCTTTTCGAGATAAACAATACAGAATTTGCTCGGAGAGCAACACTGCTAATGCCGATGCCGATGGAGTGCATATTTAGCACTGATAGCAGACCTACATGTAGTTCGTCTCCGAAGATGACAAAATATGAAACCTCCATTCACCAAGCTGAAGCACATTCGAAGGCTTTGTGTTTATAGTGAGATAAGTATGGATATAGAGTTTGATAAATCGAGTACTGTTATTAAGAAAACAGCGACTGGGTATATGCCACATTTGTTTGCCTTCACTAGTAGATCAACAATCAAGCAATTTACTAGTTCGTCAAAACTTTATAGTAAGAGATTTAGACATCGTGATCGAGAACCTTCAAGAGTAAACATGAAAAAAGTAATGTCTTGCTTGGGGAAAAGATCGTTAAAACAAAAGGTTAAGTCTGTTATAAGAAAATCTGTTCCCAAAACATCAAAGCTATATAATATTTCAAGCAATTACAAGTCATAATTGGTTTGCGAGTTAAGTACATAGAAGCAATAGTTTCTTTACCAAATATTTGGCCGTGGGTTTAAAAAAGTATAAGGTTAAACGTCTGTTCAAACCGGAATATGCAAAAACAATTGCCATAAACTTCTTGAGTTGTCAGCAATTGTATATCCAAAAACGATTTTTCGTTCTGTGCATCAAGAAGAAAGTTATTAATATCCGGTGATATTGAATCAAACCCAGGTCCTCTTGCAACAGAAAATAACACAACAAAAGAAATGTTTGGTTTAGACCCATCTGTGATATTAACAATAAGATTAAGTGAACTTGGATTGAAACCATTTGATGTTGGCGGTGGAGGTGACTGCTTTTTTAAAGCTGTTTCACATCAACTGTTTGATACTCCAGACTATCACTTTTCTATTCGATGCTAAGTTAATGTTATCATTATTTTTGTTTTATTGAACTTTATGCTCTTGAAATTTATTATTGAACTTTTTATAGTTGCTGTACCTGTTCATCCGTTCATATTATTAATTAAAAAGAGTTAAAACTTTATAGTTGCTGTACTTGTTCATATTATTAATTAAAAAAAAAGTTAAAAACAATGATGTAGTAAAGCCTCGACTCTTTACCTTTTAGTTCACACTTTACTTAACGACCATGTCAAAGCGCAATCATTCCTACTGCAGAGCCCAACATCTCTTATGGCTACCGCCAGAAACAGTAACGCGGGCTATTGGAAGGGGTGGCAGTAATACTCGAACACAAAATAGAGCAGACCTTCTGCCACTCCTGCTCACTCCGTGACAGTACAGTACCGATTTTCAACATTCATGCCTTGTTTACTCATCAACGTTAAAAATAGCGAATGATATTCCTATTTTCGAATCTCATTAATTTGTTTATAAAGTTGCCCAATTTTTTAAGTTCCTTACGTTTCTCTCTGACGATAGCTTTAAGACGATTTCCATCAACACATTTTTGCCAAAAAATGTTGTAGTAATCCGTCGCTCTGTTCTTTCAATGCACAGTTTATGCAAAACCACTCAGATGTATTAGCAGTGACACATGTACACTCTGTGTACCTATTTTTGCTTTTGTCTTCCACGGCATTGCCTTAACAAAAAAATGTTCTGAGGACTCATGCCGATCTTTGGTCTGAAAGCCAGTAAGTAAAGAGTTAACACTATTTTCGTAGATAATATTAATCTTCCTATATCAGTTTTTTACTATACACTATAGCCTATCACCTGTTTTATATCTTTTCAAATTTCAAATTTGAATTTTGTAATCCTACTTTGACCATTGTAATCTAACACTTAGCTTATCAGTTTATTTTTTCCCTGTAAATATAAAGAACATTGATATTTTATTTTAGTCACTTGGTCTGATGATGACTTTGGAATAGAGTCGAAATATTACCATAGTCTTGTTTTTTATCCATATCTTGAGTTTTTCAAGATGTTTATCTTCGGATTGTGTTTTAATTTATATTAAGACACGAATGCATAAGCATGTTATCCAGTAGGACTATACCATTACAAACCTCAACGAAGTTAAACTGTTTAGTTAAACGTTTTCTTATATTTTACAAAAAAACGCCAGTAAAATCACGCAGGTGATGTACACTCGACTCTGCAGACAATTTTAAATGGACGCGCTGAATCGCTTCGTGGTCGCTTTGCTCCCGTGTGAAGATGTGTGACGTAATTTATTGAGTTGTGACGTAGCGAGCACATGTTGTCGTTGATAGAGGTCTTGAGATGATGAGTTTTGATCTGTAGTGTGACGGAAGTGATTTATAGATTCAAGGTGATTTGTGATTGCGAGTATACTGAGTGAATAAAGAAAAGAAGTCCCGTGTGCTTCGTTACATGGTCGCGCACGTTCTCACGTGATTTTGTATTGACCAATGATAAAAAGGAATTACCTATCGTGTGATCATGCGCGGCTAGTAACTAAATAATCCAAACATTGAAATAAAAGTAGCGTGCTGCGTAGGCAGTGTTGAAACAACAATCAAAATATAGTAAGGTTAGATATACTGGTCTGCCGAAACAGAGAACGTGGGAGCCTAACGTTTCGAGCGAAGTCCCTTCGTCAAAGAGAAACGTAAAGAGTGTAAACAAACAACGAGCTTATATAAGAAAGATAATCATGTGACCAAAAATAAGCCAATCAGATAAAAATAACAATCTATATATTAATAGCCGTGTCTGTCCGTCCGCGGAAAAGCTAGAAAACCACCGGGCCCATTCAAACTAAACCACTACCAAAACTAAGCCTAAACTTCGACAGTGTGCAATGGGTGTATGGCTTTTGAAAAGATTAGCGTTTTCACTTTCGAAAGAACGAAAACGTTCACCCATCGCTAACTTGGCGGCCATTTTGGATTATGACCACAACAGGTAGCCCAATACTCACAACCATCGCCTTCGCTTTTTGCAGAGCGGGGGAAAAGTAATGTAACCATGAAACATGACAGAAGAAGTTGTAATAACGTTTCTTTTGTTAATTTTGAAAGGAATAATATACAAAATAACAGAATCAAACCCGAAGCTGTGCCACACGGCCCACATGAGTGCATGACTCTTGACTCTATATGGCCACAGGAGCCCGATCCAGTCACTTCAACAATCCTATGTTGATCTTGCCCCTACCTTGTATCTCTAAACAAAGAGACCTTCCTAAAAACATGTTCTTTTTCAAGACCGTGAATTCTTCACGGGTAACCACGAGTAACAAATTAATAATTAGATGCGAAAAAATTAGCCAATCAGAGCAAAATAACTAAATAACCCGTAACTAAATGTTAAACTCGGGGTTGCGATGGTTAAGCATGACTGACAAAGACAGTATAAAAACATCAACAGGTTCCGTGTCCCTATCCAGAATTTCAAATGAAAACGGGAAACTCACAAGTCACTTTAGAATCTTTCAAGGTAGTCTTTTCTGGATATTTACCAGCTAGTTATACTAACGTTTCGTTGCGACATGCAACAAATCCAGATTAAGTTAGTCGGATATCTTGCAGGCTAAACTCAACCCACCATTGGGTACCCTCGTGCTAGACAGAGATTCCCTAACCTCTGTCTAGCAGGGTAACCATTGGACTGTTAACTCCAATTCATGATGATGATGATGGTGATGATGATGATGATGATGATGATGATGATGATGAATGTTTGTTGATGAGAGCGGGCGATGCGATTGTAGAAGGGTGATCCCAATCTGGGTTATGTCAGGTCTAAGCAATTAAGTGTGTTGTACCTCTTCCTTTATATTTCAATTGGCGTTTACGCCAGCAAATAAATAAACGTGCGACAGATTTGCTTGCGTAGACGACCTTACCGGGGGTTTAACGTATTTGAATAGAGCAAAAAAAGTTAGTTGTTTTGGATTGAATCGTTCCTGGTTCCTGAGTCCCACGCCGCCAAGGTGTTAAAATGAACGACTACAGGAGGAAACCGGAGTATGGTAGAGTCAAACTGGAGCACTCTTCTTACATGCGGCCAAGGTGAATTTTTTTAATCAGATAACTGCACCGTGCAGGAATCGAACCCGGTTCGCAGAGGTGAAAGGCACGTGCACTAACCACTGTGCCACCAACACCCCAAGATCTAGGTGTTGATTTTACGGAGGGAGGAAAACCGGAGAACCCTGCGAAAAACTCTCATAGCACAGGAGAGATCAACTTCAAGTCTACTCACGAATTCCAAGCTCGACAACGGAGTCATTCCCAAGCGGTCACCCATCCAAGTGTTAACCCTATCCAACTGGGCTTAACTTTTGGACATTTCCAGACGCGTGGCACAAGACTGAAGAATTGTAGTAAATATATCTTATTAGATGTTTTGGTGTGTAGTATCACTGTATATTTTTACGAGTTGTGCCAAAATACAAACAACTCGTAAAAATAAACCGCGATACTACACACCAAAACATCTAATAAGAGATTTATTATACAACTGCTCTGCTCAACCAATTTTTATGGAAAAAGAAAACTTTAAAAAGGCCAGAGAAGTAGCGTGACTTGCACCAGGACAAAATAATAAGCACACATGAAGTAGTCTCCCGTGTGATAAATTTGATTGGCTAACAATCCAAATAACCAGTGCAAATAACTAACTATCGAAATATCGCTGTATATTTGCACTAATTTTTAGCGTTAACTGTCCTCGATTAGTTAATTGTGCATGTAAGGTCGTTAACAACTTGCCCAATTATCCAGCGTTAATCTTTTTTTATTTAGCCTACTCTGTGGTTTTGATAATGTTTTCTCAAAGGAGAGAGAAGAATAGAGACGCCTAAAAGTCGAGTCATTTGTCGCCAGTTTATCGTAATTGCCGCGCCCTTCTCAATAATAATTAGCGTTGTGATAAAATACAATTATTGGATGACACTTTCTTGATATCTTGGCAAGAATTAGTGTGAGATTGGTCTAAACGAGTGTGAGATTGATCTAAACGAGTGAGAGATTGATCTAAACGAGTGAGAGATTGATCTAAACGAGTGAGAGATTGATCTAAACGAGTGAGAGATTGATCTAAACGAGTGAGAGATTGATCTAAACGAGTGAGAGATTGATCTAAACGAGTGAGAGATTGATCTAAACGAGTAAGAGATTGATCTAAACGAGTGAGAGATTGATCTAAACGAGTGAGAGATTGATCTAAATGAGTGAGAGATTGATTTAAACGAGTGTGAGATTGATCCAAACGAGTGTGAGATTGTCAGCTGAAATCAATATATGGCAGCCAGAGTACGATGAAGATTTGAATGCTCACTGCAACACGAGCTTAGATGGTGAGTTTGAATAATAGGCCCTCTTCGGAATGACAGGATAAATGGTTTAAACCTAGGATTAGTACATGTTGTTTGTGAAAATTGTTCGTCTAGGTTACTAGTCTTGAGAAAGACTTGTTGATCGCTAAAAAAACAACTTCGCCGGCCTCAGCGGCGGTCATCGTCAGAGTCAAGTGAAATGTTTCTGTCAGGTTCGCCTTAAATACATTTTCTTGAGGACAAGAGAGTTTGTTAGCCAAAAATGCACAATAAAGTTCGATGAAATGGTCTTTCTTCAGCATCTAGAATTCTTGCATTGCCATTTTGAATGTGTAATCTGCCGTTGTTATTTTTTCTCTCCCCTTCCCAGATCCCCTTGCGAGTTTAGCCTAGCAGCGTACGATGTAACGACTGGGGACGAGTATGCTCAGCCAACTAATGATACAATTAGCAACGGCAACGATAGCAGTAAAAACAGCAACTGACCGCGAAATAAATCCTAGAGATGCTTTTAATTCACCACCAGATTCAGAGAACCTAATTCCATTGACAAACAAATCTTTCATCGGCTTATACAATGTTATTATGTTGAGTGCGGTTGTACCAAGCGATTTTATAAACACTGTTATACCAATTGCCAAGCCATAGCCTTACTGGTTGTCTCGTGACGACATTGTTTAATCTTATTGGATGTTTTAAAGGGTGTGTCGAATAACCTTCTCTTATTGGTTATTTCAACGGGGATTACCCTTGTGTCAATGGGACTTTCCTAGCTTGACTTTTGCTGCATGGGGCTTTCCCAGTATACGACTTTGCTTTTAGTTTCCTGGGATATCCCCAGAGGGAATTTCCCTGGCTTTTTTTGGGTATTTCCAGTACGGCTTTAGTTGGGGTCGCACGCTATACGATTTTAGGTTTTATCGGCCAACTCAATTTTGCGCTTTTGACTAAAATCGTTACGTGAGCGGTGTCATACTGAGCAATATTTATCGGCCGATTTTAGTATTGGACAATATCAAACTGGTTTGATATTGTCCAATTAAAATCGGTCAAAATACCACACAATTTTTATTGTTCACTGATCATTATTCGTCCTGACGTTATTTGGTTGGATGATCGTAAAAATGGTGGCTCCAGTTGCTAAAGATGTGATTGTCAGCTTTTACATGTTAATGGAGCACACTTGTATGGTAAACACCATACAAGCGCATGAGAAGAGCGACGTTTGACCTGGGCCTTAGCGAATTTTACCGAAATGATCGCTTGCATGTAGGGTTCGGAACAGAACGTTTCAAAGGTGACAGGGGCAGACACATGTATAAGTTCTGTACGCCCACCTATTTTTTGAGTTATTCCCCAGTACGGCTTTCTTTGCATTGTCTTGGTCATTTGGCAAATCTAAGCAGCTGTTTCGCTCATCAGCACAGTCAAGCCAATTAGTGACCTTAGCACATCCAGAATAAGGTATATATGTACCACAGTCTCAAGGATGGGATGTGGGATATACCACACTGATCTAATAAACAAATACTCGATTTTTGTCTTGATTCCTCATGCGAGTCTGCTATTCAATAGTATATATTAAATATATTTATATATATATATTTATATATATATTTATATATTTATATAAAAATGTTGGTGAAAAAACTCCAGGAAAAAGTTGGGGAAAGCTGATAAAAAGTCAAGAGAAAAGTTGAGAAAGAAGTTGGAAAAAAATGTCAATTAAAAGTGTAGAAACAAATCAGAAAAGGTTTATTGCATTGTTTTCAGTTAACAATTACAGACAGCCTGCCCAAACTTCCCCCAACATCACTTTTTCTTTTGCACTGAATCCATGCCATTCCTGAATTTCTTAGACAATCTTTCGCGCCTGTAAAAAGAAAATTCAAAATTAGGGTCTTATTTAACTCCGAGCAACAGATCAACATGACAGGAGCATTCACTTAAAATTTCAAGTATATATGCTGTATAGTCTTTGAGCTATATAAACTTTTAAAATTTGCCATGGCTTATCCATTTTTGAAGAAATTAATCGCTCGGTTAGAGTGCTTGATGACGTCATGCAGTTGCACAACAACGCATGACAACATCGGTTCTTATAAAATTAATATTAATCCGACGGCATGCCGCATGCATCATCTGCCCTATAAATTCAATCCTAGTCAGACGTTTTGTTAGCGATTGAACCCAAACACTGTAAATGCTTCTTATACCAAACATGGCCGCCATGACGTCAAGTGCAAACCAAGAATAGACTATAGTTTGTGCGGGAGGCAAAATTTTGTCTTCTGGCTGTCTTTTCTGAAACTTACCACATTTTCAACCATTTTCGTTTTTCAATGTTTCCGTTGGGCCGTTTTTCATAATCATCGATGCCCTTAGGCATACGAAGAGAGCTAGATAAATTACAAGTAATTACACACGTTTAGTGATAGTATGGCTACATGCATACATTCAAGTGCAAATTTTTATTAAGTACTTTCGATAAGCACTCTCAAAGAAAATCATACTTCTCTAAAAAGTCATACAGTGTGATGTCATAAGTATGACATTTGCATATCAAACAAACCTGAATATCTCAAGAAT
Source organism: Paragorgia papillata (assembly GCA_035771165.1). NCBI lineage: Eukaryota > Metazoa > Cnidaria > Anthozoa > Scleralcyonacea > Coralliidae > Paragorgia > Paragorgia papillata. Next base: position 2,856,225 of record JAWNZC010000265.1, read on the forward strand.
GAAGCAAGGAAACGAAATTCTACGAAAGATGGTACGTTGTCCTTTTAAGTGTTCTTTCAAATGCAATCATAAAAAACTGGGGTGAAATTTCGCTGCATTGGCACTTTAACAATGAATGATATTTAACAATTATTCACCGAAGTGGAGGTGAATACCTTACATTGGTCAGGCCACAGTTGGAATTCTCATCAGAATTGTGGTCCCCTTCAGAAGTAAAATATCAACTTATGTTGGAAGGGGTACAACGCAGAGCTACAAAGTTCGTTTTAAATTACCCTGCTGACACTGACTATAAAGAACGTTGATTAAACTCAACCTTCTACCACTTGATGTCAGGCGAAATATGAAAGATTTGTTATTCTTTTTTAAGTGTAGAGCAGGTCTTTTGGATATTCAATTACCAGATTATGTACAGAACCGACCAGCTCCTAAATATAACATTAGATCTTATTATGTGAATAATTTTATTGATTTTAAATGTAGAACTCAATATTTTAAAAATTCCTATTTTCCTCGAGTTGTAACAAAGTGGAACTTATTGGATAGTGAACTTAAAACAATTGGTAGCTTTAGTCTTTTTAAGCCAAAACTTTATCAGAAATTTTATAGGGAACTTAATCTTTACCAACTTCCACATAAATAGTTTGTATATTATTTTACTGATCTTTAATCTGTAACAAATAGGTCTTATATAACTTCAAATATGTTTTACATTGGTAGTCATGTTCAATTGGGGCAATACCCTGTTTGGCCACCAGTTGCTTTAATTAATTATTTATTCATTTGTGTTTAGTTTTATATATAGATGCATGTATGTATAATTTTTGAAAGCAACAAAGTTGTTAAATACAAATACAAATAAATAGTGCTGCAGATACTGTCACTGAGCCGCGAAGTGGCGAGGTGAATATCTACACTATTCACCAACACTGAAGTGAATAATTGTTTTAGCATATACCTCATAAATGAAATAACAAGTTTAACATTATTATATTTTGGCACGTCTGTGACGCTAGAAACGTAACGTACTCGATATTTGTCGACAAAACAGTTTTTACAACTTTTAATAATAATAATATACATTTATATATCGCTATTTCTAAGAGGTATCCAATAGCGCTTTACATAAATAGAAGACCTAAGTAAATTATATAAATATTAGAATCTATTACAATAAGTAAAGTTAAAGATTATTAACTAAGGGTCAACAAAAGCTCGATTAAAGAGAAATGTCTTAACTGTTGTCTTAAAAATGCCTAATGATGTAATACATCTAATGTCTTCTGGGGGGTTGTTCCAAAGCGTTGGTGCAATAACTGAAAAAGCTCGCAGACCATATGATTTCATATTATATTTAGGTACGACTAGGAATTGTTTATTTGAAGAACGTAATGGTCTAGTTGTTTCATAATAATAATAATATATTAATGGCATAATAATATATTAATGGCTAGAAAATTGTAGAGAAACATATACCTGTGGACACTTTTCTACTTAATTTTGTTGACTTTTCTCGTTATTCTACTACATCAGCCTTGTTTATCAACAAAATCTCCTTGCTTCGGTCACTGGCTTCGGTAAACAAAGCAAGTGAATAGTGCAGGATATCCCGAGCTAGAGGAACCAATCAAATTGTGTGAAAAGCACTATTCACCTGCGAGGTATATGCTAATAGTGATTATATGTGTCAGTGTTACATTTAAATGAGGACCTTACGAAACTTCTGCACATATGACCATTAATCCCAGGAGTACAACGAGGAACATTGAGCTTTTCATGATCTTACGTTGAAAACGCTTGCAAACAAAGGCATTAAAATATATAAATATATACACTGTTAAATCTCTTAAATAGTTATGTTGATGTGAAAATGTATTGGACAAAAGTACGCATGCAAGGCATTCTCGTGATACTTAAGAATGTTAGTGTTTCAATTCTAGTTTGGTAACATCTATATAATTATTGATTTCGGGGTGTGAATGGGTTTGAATCCCATACAGCACAGCGCATGCAGTAAAGCACAGCACAGCAAAGCACAGCGAAGCAAATTGTAGCAGAGCAAAGCTAAGCAGAGCAAAGCGCGGAGAATCACGCTGACGCAAAAGCAAAAGAAAGCAAAGCACAGCACAGCAAAACACAACAAGAGCACAGCGAAGCAAATTGCAGCAGAGCAGAGAAAAGCAAAGCATGCAGAGCAAAGCAAACTATGCATGCAGAGCAAAGCGCAGAGAAGCACACCAAGGCAAAGCAAAAGAAAGCACAGAACAGAACAGCAAAGCAAAGCAAAACACAGCAAAGCACGGCAAAGCAAAACAAAGCACGGCACGGCAAAGAAAAACAAAAAACAGCAAAGCACGGCAAAGCACGACAACTGAAAGCACGACAAAGAACAGCAAAGCACGTACAGCGAAGCACAGCAAAGCAAAGCACAGCAAAGTAAAGCACAGCCAAAGCAAAGCACAGCCAAAGCAAAGCAGAGCAGAGCAAAGCACAGCAACGCAAAGCACGGCAAAGCACAGCAAACCACAGCACAGCAAAGCAAAGCAAAGCACAGCAAGGCTATAACGCGGCAAAGCAAAACCGCGGCAAAGCACAGCACAGCACGGCAAAGCAAAATAAAACAGAACAGAACAGAACAGAACAGAACGGAACAGAACAGAACAGAACAGAACAGAACAGAACAGAACAGAACAGAACAGAACAGAACAAAACAAAACAAAACAAAACAAAACAAAACAAATCAAAACATAGCAAAGCAAAGCACGGCAAAGCACAGCAAAGAACAGCAAAGCACGTACAGCGAAGCACATAAGCATGGCAAAGTAAAGCACAGCAAAGCACAGCCAAAGCACAGCCAAAGCAAATCACAGCAAAACAAAGCACGAAAGACACAATAGAGCACAGCGAAGCAAAGTACAGCACCACATAAGAATGCATGGTAACTCACCGTGTTATAACAGCAAAACGAAATACCAAACTTCTCTCTTTGATGAAGGTCTGTCGTTGAATGAAATAATCCTGATTTGTGTTTGCTTATATGTTTTGTCTAAGTGTTTTATAATTATAAAGTGATTCATGACATTGATAATATGAATTTCTAATCGTTTTAAAAATAGTGTACTATACTTAAAAATAGTGTATTTGAATTGTTCCAATGCAATTGATAATAATGGCTTTGTGCATGACTATAGTCGAACGGATGCTGTGGCAGACAACTTGAAAGTTTAATTGCTATTCAACTGAGGGTTAATGATTATTAATTCAAATTTCTTAGAAAATCATTGTTTCTAACATGCATTCAAAACAATTGCAGAGAATATTCTAGGTTGATTAAGGACATTCCTCGGTTGCTCTTTCATATGCCCTTGAATCGATCCAAGTTCGTATTGACAACGAGTTCACACTCGTCTCGATCTCTATTGCAGATATATCCCTAGAAAGAACAAAGAAAACCGACTCATCTATTATAAATGAGATAGTATAGTCAATCAAAAGAGGAGCCCTCTGGCTGCCTCCGACTGTGGTGGACCAACTCAACTCTATTTGAAAGAAAACTTAAAATGACAAAGTAACATCTTTTGCTGTTTTTGGTTTCCTTGTTTTGTGATATTCCACTTTGTTTGATATGCAAATGTTAAGTGTTTGACGTTCATGTAAATAATGACTTATCGGTGAAGGTTAAATATCTTTGCTATTATCAAACAATTTTTCTCTCCCACTAAGCGACAAAGCGAAGAGGGTCTATAATTATTTCTAACATTCAAAACAATTGCATGTATCGAGAGAATATTCTGGTTGATGTAACAACATTCCCCTGTTGCTCTTTCACATGCACTTGAATCGATCCAAGTTCGCATTGACAACAAGTTCACACTCGTCTCGATCGATCTATCTACCAATGATTTGTTTAATCTTCTTTAAAAACGGTAACCCTTCAGTGCAAGTATATAGGCGACTGATTTTCAAAGGTCGAAATATAGTAAGGTTAGATATACTGCCGAAACAGAGAACGTAGGAGTCTATATATACGAAGGGCCTTCGCTCAATCGCTCGAAACGTTAGACTCCTTATATTCCGATTGTTGTTTCAACACTGCCTACGCAGCACGCTACTTTTATTTCACTATTGTGATTTTCAAATCTACCTCAGACTCGTTTAGATAAAGTAAAGTAAAGTGATTTTATCTATTGAGGGTAACATAAGAGAGTATTTACTTAGATACTGATAACCCAATGCCTCTCACCCCTTGATAGAACTAGTTGAAGAAGACGCCTGGTCAGGCGTTCACTCGGGCTACTAGAGAGCTTAAGCATATTAGGCGTTTTTGAGACACGGACGGTGACCGGAAGAACAGGAATACAATACAGAACTACTGAACCGCGTATTCTTTGAAAATACTTTTTTACCCAAAACAAAGGCTATGAATAATCACATATCTAAACTGTTAGCTCATAAGCTTAAATTTCATCTTTATTTAAAAATATAGATCTTTTATTTTATATTGTAATGTAATGAAATTATCCCCCTTAAAATACAAGTTTTCTACTTTAAAGGAGTATGTCACATTGTATAGTAAAACAACGATGACAGGCCTCAACGTTCTAGAAGTTCCCGTCGTCTCAAGAACGTGAAAATGCTCTCAATGACGTCTTGTGTAGAACGACGACGGCGTTCACTTTGCTCTTGGAATTTAAATTGCTCATTATCATTGTTTTGAATGAAAAAATGCTATTGAATTAAAACGCCGTCCGTGGCAGTAAAACGTCGGTTGCTTAAGCTCTCTACTGCAAACTGGCAGCTGCAATTATACATCGCATGCAGTGCTAAAATCTATAAAAGTCGAAACATCATTGGTCACAGAACATAGTCAAAACACAATGTAATTCTCCGATAGAAAACACAATTCGCAATACACAAAACACGATGGCCTGTATTTAACGTATTTCCACCGGTACCCTGCGTTCATATGTCGAGACCCTTCGGGTATCAACACAGCACGATCATGTTTAATCGGCGATTGTAAGCGTATATAAGATCAAGATACCTGCCAGCGACATTACTAAACAATAACTATGTCTGTGAACACACTGAACACGTCCAAGAAAGAACACTTCACTTCACTTCACTCCACTTCACTTCACTTCACTTCACTTCACTTCACTTCACTTCACTTCACTTCCTTTGCGTTAGGCTTGTTATTTATGCGTCGCTATTTTGAGCCCGACGAGCACGTACGTTTCTACCACGTTTAGAGTCTATACGAACACTGTTTCCATTTATCTAAACTGTTCTCCGTAGAGCCCAGTACAGTAGGAAACTGGAGTACAATAAACAAACTTTATTATACTGGATAACACCATCAGTCATATTTAAATTGTTCTTCCTAGAGGTCCAGTGAGGACCATACTTTATAGGGGCCGAAATCATGTTTTCGCAAACACGATTTGAATTTATAACAAACACATGAACAAACGTAACTTGTAAAATAAAAAGTTGACCAAAAAATATTAGTAACTGAGCTTCGAGTTGTTAGCCCTCCTAAGAGGGTTGGGCCTCTTGAGTGCGTTTGCATGGGAAATTTCCAGCCCTCGATCCTAGGCGAGAACTTGGGTTGTCAATAGCGAGATCTCGCATAGGATGGCTGCATGGCCCTGTCATGTAAATGCAAACACAATTTTACAAGGAATTACGCTGAGATGCGGGATCTGCGAGATCTGAGATCAGGATGGCGCCTGAGAACTCTCCCCTTGACAAATAAAATCGTCTGGTGTTAGCCAGAGTAAAATACTAAAGGCTGCATCGTTTCAAACGAAACGACACAGAGAAAGGGTTAAGCTAAACTGGAAATTTCTTTTCGAAATATGGAATTGAAAATGATTCTTTTTAAGGCTAGGTTCTGATCAGGACAGGTGTGAGAGATAACCTTTAAGACAAGGGCAAGGGGCGTAGCTCTGTTTGTAGTTAACGCAAAGATAACTATTTGTCTTACAAAACCACTTTGTATATATAAGCGCTCCAGACAGCCGCCATACGACACAGTTCAGACCACGGATCACAACTAAACAAACCAAAACTAAACTAACCTTATTTATACTGGATAACTCTATCAGTTATATCTAAACTGTTATCCTCAGAGGTCCAGTAAGGGCCCACCCTCATTGGTCCAGTGTTACTACAGGAGGAAACCGGAGTACCCGGAGGAAACCTGTGGTGTTTGGTAGAGTCAAACTGGAGCACTCTTTTTACATGCGGCCAAGGTGAATTTTTTTAATCAGATAACTGCACCGTGCAGGAATCGAACCCGGTTCGCAGAGGTGAAAGGCACGTGCACTAACCACTGTGCCACCACCAACACCCCAAGATCTAGGTGTTGATTTTACGGAGGGAGGAAAACCGGAGAACCCTGCGAAAAACCCTCATAGCATGGGAGAGATCAACTACAACTCTACTCACGAATTCCAAGCTCGACAACGGAGTCATTCCCAAGCGGTCACCCATCCAAGTACTAACCCTATCTAACTGGACTTAACTTTTGGTGAGAGGCAGCGCGCTAACAGCAAAGGACATTTCCAGACGCGTGGCACAAGACTGAAGAATTGTAGTAAATATATCTTATTAGATGTTTTGGTGTGTAGTATCGCTGTATATTTTTACGAGTTGTGCCAAAATACAAACAACGAGTAAAAATAAACAGCGATACTACACACCAAAACATCTAATAAGAGATTTATTATACAACTGCTCTGCTCAACCAATTTTTATGGAAAAAGAAAACTTTAAAAAGGCCAGAGAAGTAGCGTGACCCGCACCAGGACAAAATAATAAGCACACATGAAGTAGTCTCCCGTGTGTTAAATTTGATTGGCTAACAATCCAAATAACCAGTGCAAATAACTAACTATCCAAATATCGTTGTATATTAGCACTCATTTTTAGCGTTATTTGGACAGTTTTTAATGCAGTTGTTGCTGCCGACCGAAGGGAGGCAGGACACTAATCTGGTTATAAATCCATGTCCTATTTACACGAATTTTTATCCTTAGGTTAGGGGGTGTGTTGGGGTAAGGCTTTCATGAAGTACCTGGGTTATGTAGGACATGGAATTATTACCACTAATCTTGACTTGGGTTAACTGTGTCTTGTGCCCAGATCTCTTGGCCGAATCATGTATATATGCGACTTGAATCTCGGTTTGAAAATGTCTGTCTGTTGACCGAGTTTGTGACGTTTTGTGACGTTTTGTGACGTAGCAGATTGTTCCTATACCCTACAATACATACTCTAGAGGGTTTTTCGACTTTGTGTGGCGCATTATTTTTTACTGTGTAACCCGCAGCCATGGGATGTACTGAACTGTCGATTACAATGAGGCAAGGACTCGCGGCGAGTGCTGTGAGCTACAAATAAACCTTGATTTCAGCCATTTTTCTTGTTTAAAAATTCTATATTTTGGTAAGAGATTTTACGGTTGTTTTCTTCTATTTGCTGCCGTTCAGTGGCCAGTCTTGACAGTTGACTCTTGAGGAAAGCAGTGCTCTTTCATGAGTTTATAGTGGAACTCGACGACGCCACGATAGTGTCAACAGTTGACAGCGTCTTTTATTAATATTTGCAAGGAAACAGTATGTACATAAATGCTTTTGAGAATGATATCATTACGCGTGAGGGATTTCTCTTGCTGAGCCATTTACTAACTATTGTTCTAGGCATCAACATGTCGTCTCATAATGTATTTTACTTAATAATAATTTTTGTACTTCCCAGTCTCCTTCGCAGGTAACCTCCTTGGCTCTTCATATTGGGAAGAGGTGAAAAAAACTTGGGTAGAGTGGGCAAAGTTGGGTGGAGTGGGAAACTTTGGTGGAGTGGGCATACTCAGGTGGGGGGGGGGGGGGGATAGGAAACTCTGCTAGATTGGTGGCCAAACTCTGGCGGATTGGGCAACGTCGGGTGGTGTGGGCAAACTTGGGTGGAGTGGGCAAACTCGGGTGGAGTGGGCCAACACTTGAGTGGAGTGGGCAAACTCAGATGTAGTGGACATTTGGGGAGTGTCACGTGGGCCACAAACTGCACAGAGTTGCTTGCAGAGTACGCTAAAGCTTTTTGTCCCATTTGAGGCAGCACTTCACTTGCGATAGTAACTTCTAGTATAATAATATTCCTTTTGGAAGTCTAATAATAACTCACTGCCCTCGATTAGTTAATTGTGCATGTAAGGTCGTTAACAACTTGCCCAATTATCCAGCGTTAATCTTTTTTTATTTACTCTGTGGTTTTGATAATGCTTTTTTTTTTCTTCTCAAAGGAGAGAGAAGAATAGAGACGCCTAAAAGTCGAGTCATTTGTCGCCAGTTTATCGTAATTGCCGCGCCCTTCTCAATAATAATTAGCGATGATGATAAAATACAATTATTGGATGAGACTTTCTTGATATCAAGAATTAGAGTGTGAGATCGATCTTAACGAGGGTGAGATTGATCTAAACGAGGGTGAGATTGGTCTAAACGAGTGAGAGATTGATCGAAACGAGTGAGAGATTGATGTAAACGAGTGTGAGATTGATCTAAACGAGTGTGAGATTGATCTAAACGAGTGTGAGATTGATCTAAACGAGTATGAGATTGATCCAAACGAGTCTGAGATCGATCTGAAATATAACGAGGGTAAGATTGATCTAAACGAGTGTGAGATCGAGCTAAACGAGTGTGAGATTGATCTAAACGAGTGTGAGCTTGATCGAAACGCGTCTGAGATCGATCTGAAGATTGAAACAAACGGAAAACTTGAACGAGTTCAGGAAAGAGCCTTGAGGGCAGTGTTTAATGATAAAGTAAGCACTTATGAAAATCTTTTGAACAAAGCTGATGTGCCCAGCTAACAAAACAGGAGATTGCAAGATATAGCAATCTTGATGTATAAGGCAAAACACAATCTCTGCCCTCAATACATATCTGACTTGTTAATACGTTTAATATCAAGGATGTGTCTAACCTGCCGGAAACACGCACTTTGATAATTGGTTATAGACTGAAAGCCAGCCGCCGATCTCATCTCGTTCCCACTCGCTGAGAGAGGCGTCTGAATTCAATAGGCGATAATGCCGTCCAGTGACGTCACGTACTACCAAGAAACCTGGTAGTGAAATCTGATTGGTTGACATGTTTCTAATTTGGGATAATTATAGAAATTATAGAATAATAAACAATCTGAATTCCTTCCATCTTGTCAAATATACGGCGGCTGGTTTTCAGACTACAGAATACTCTCAACTTGGTAGATATTTAAAGCAGGGCTGTGATATTTTGGTTCCCGGTGCCTTTGGACTTTCATGTTGACGGCTTTTGAATGGTTCCGAGAGGCGAAGCGGTGAGTATATCAAGTGGCATTGCATATTAATTGAGCGCGGCATCTTGTCAGTTGTGGAACACGATGTCTAGTGATTTTAGAACTACTCATTGTTAAAATATATTGTGTACGTATGTTATCAGATGTTGAATAAGCTTTCATTCGATGTATAGTCAAGTTTCTCCGCTATGTGAAACTTGTTAAAACGTCAAAAATGTGCGACCGTTCTTCGAAATAATATTGTACAAATAGACAGGAAATTGACTTCTCAAGTGTTAATACAGAATTTTAGATATTTTTTAAAATACTGAACGCGCAACATCGAGATATATATCAAACAGAAGCTATTGAAAAATGCTATTTGGGGTAGAAATTTCTAGTTTGTAGCTAAATGGAAAATAGTTTTAAAATGGGGAATCGTCTTCATTTGATTCATTGCGTGAATGTACATGAAATCAGTAATATTGTTTACTTCGAATGCATCATGATCTTAAACCATTATGAAGGGTTTGAAACATTTGCGGCTTTCTAGCCAAAACAGAAAAATTTGAATTTATAGCTTTTATTTAACCCTTTCAATCCATCGGCCTCCCAGGCAGGAACGCGTAAAATCGCCTGGTGTAGGCCAGAGTATAAAAAAAAAGCCCCAGCGGTCAGAGTAGGTTTTGCCATTTTGGTATAACCGTAACTCTTTAACCTTAGTGGCCTAACGACTAGAATGGTTTGCCGTTACAGTGTAATAATATAGCCAGAGTGAAATACTAAAATACAGAATAAAGTGGATTGTAGCGTTCAGAAGGTTTACACTGTAATAATTCGAAGTCAACAATACATTCACGCAATGAATCAAATGACAGACGTTTCCCCATTTTAAAAATATTTTCCGTTTAGCTAAAAACTAGAAATTTCTACCCCAAATAGCATTTTTCAATAGCTTCTGTTTGATATATATCTCGCGATGTTGCGCGTTAAGTATTTAAAAAAAAATCGAAAATTCTGTATTAACACTTGTGAGAAGTCAATTTCCTGTCTGTTTGTGATATTATTTCAAACAACGGTTCGCACATTTTTGACATATTAACAAGTTTCACATAACCGGGAAACTTGAACTATGCATGGATTGAAAGTTTATTCAACATCTAATAACATACGTACACAATATATTTTAACAATGAGTAGTTCTGAAATTACTAGCCATCTTGTTCCACAACTGACAAGATGCCACGCGCAATATGCCATGCCACTTGATATACTCACCGCTTTTCCCCTCGAAACCATTCAAAAGTCGTGAACATGAAATTAAAGTCCATAGGCATCGGAGTCCAAAATATCACAGCCCTGCATTAAATAGCTAACAAGTTGAGAGTATTCTGTAGTCTGAAAACCAGCCGCCGTATATTTGACAAGATGGAAGGAATTCAGATTGTTTATTATATTCTATAATTCTATAATTATCCCAAATTAGAAACTTGTCAACCAATCAGATTTCACTACCAGGTTTCTTGGTAGTGACGTCACTGGACGGCATTATCGCCTATTGAATTCAGACGCCTCTCTCAGCGAGTGGGAACGAGATGAGATCGGCGGCTGGCTTTCAGTCTAAATTGGTTAAATTGGTGTAAAAATGTCAAATTAAAATATACATGCATGATTAACATTTAATTAATGTCTCCAAGTATTCCAGATTGCTCATATAATTGATCCCGAAAAGCATTTGGCATAAAGACAAAATTTAGATTTTAAATTAAATTTAACTCGATCTATATAACTGCACGTATACTCCCCAGTTTTAACATGCAACTATAAATAACTGATGAAATATCTCCCAAATCGAGCTATGATATACGGCTTCACCTTTGGGAACTCTTGTCTGCATATAATTGCAGCATACTTATATAACTGATTTAACTGCTGAGCTAGTCTGCTTGGCATGTTATTGTTATTTATAGTTTACATGAGCCGGGCTAGTCACGCGATTGATTAGGATCTCACTGTGGTTTTAAAACTTGCGTAAACTAAATTTACAAAGAAGAATTGGTTTAGTTTAGATGTAAACAAATCTTAACATTAATTCAAATCTCCTTTTTCGGCCGAGGAAAGATTCTAATAATCGCGTGAGCCCTGCGCCGCAGACGACTAAACCCCGGTATAGTACTAGGTTAACCGTGCTAGCCCAGTCTTACACAAAAAAAATTAGGTTTTTCCACTTTTTCAAATATCTGTTAAATCAATTCTCTATATGTTACTTTTTATATTGCAAACTTTGATTTTTCGCCGTTTACACTGCAAAGTGTCAAATTCTCAAAAAAAAACCTTTTTGCATTTCAAGGTGGTTTGGGTCTTAAAAATTTAATATATAAAACAGAATACTAAAAACGTACATATTTCGTTGACTTTATCAGTATGAAGTCGACATTTCTCTGTGACGTGAATGTGCTTATTCGCTTGTTCGCTTGTCACTAAATTGACAATTCTTAGTTAGAAATTCCATAACCACAAGAAAATCTGTGAACTCACTTTCTCAGAAACACAAAATACATGTTATAAACTGGTAATCATTAATATTTCTCACGCTCTTGTCAGTCTCGTTTTAACAAGAAGCAATGTGGCAGTTAAACAGGTTACATTTTTTGATGATTTTCTGGCAACGAAACGTTCAGTGCGATTTCATCTCATAACAAGAATATTCTCCACATTTCGCGGTTTAGTTTGATATAAGATTTGGGTCGGGTACTTCTTCAGACAACGAGATATTCAGAGAAACGGGAATTGTTTACACCGCAATGAGATGAACTGTTATGAAATTGACAACGAAGATCAATATATTAATCAGGGGGAGCAGTAAACTGTGTTAATGTTCAGTTAAACTGTTAATCGTATCAAAACCAGCCTTGTAGAGACTCAGTCGTTTATTTAACTTAGCAGCAATATTTCATCAAGGTTAGGAAGGAAGAAAATCAATGGACTAAATAAAAACATTACGCTACTTGCGTTTTATTCCACAGATAGGAACACCAATAACATAGAGCCCATCACCACCCTGAAAACTACTCTCGAATGGCATTATGGATACACCTTGTGAAAATTTGACATGGACCTTCCTTCTTGGGTTTGGGGAGGCGAGAACCTCGGTCTCCTATGGGGCATGCCCCCCGGAAAATTTTGGATTTCTAGGGTCTCTGAAACACTATTTCCTGCATTTTGAGGCAAGTATTTAAGAGTGATCTGAAAGCCTTAAATTACATAATTTTGTTAAAATCAAACCAGAACATAGAATGATACGCATCAGAATATCTTTAGATTTATTTATAAACAAGTCGTAAATGTAAAAACAAGTTGGAGGCATTTTGTATTGACCCTTAGTATTGTAATTTATAGCATATGCATGCCTGCAGTATATATAACACATCACTATCTACTCACTTGTGACTTAAAACAACTGTACCCCCCCCCCCCCCCCCCCCCCCCCCCCGCCTACAAGTTTCTCCACGGATTTTAACTTTTCATGAGAACTGTCTTGGAGACCATTTGACTACGCCACTGACCCCTTAAAGTCTAATTCGAGGTCAAAACCGAAAAGCCAAACATATCCTAGGCGAGAGACTTACTAACATATCTCAGTAATGTACCAGTCTAATTTTTTTTTTAAATGTTTTGGCCTAGCTAGACTAAAGTTCGGGTCTCCGTCAGTTGTTGTTTATGTGGTGGAGGTCGCTTCAAGGAACGCCAGAATATCCGACGTTGTTCGACTTCTCGCCGTTCTTTGAAAAGTCATTGGCAGATCGACTATTACTCGGTCGGACTTTACATGATTTCCCTTAAGTCAGGCGCAACTGATTAAAATGGAACCTTATTTCGACGGATTCAGACACCTTGACGTGGAACGTCTCTCGCGCTGTAAGGCGCTCCCAGTCCCGCGGGATAACACTCGCGCGGGAATGCATTTTACTTCTAAATCTGCCTCGACCCCAGTATTGCGCGCGCTCTACGCTATCCCTGATATTTCATGCAGCATATCTCAATGTATATTTAAGCTATCTTTATTAATTTTTTAGTGTATACATTTCTCTCGGAGATGAACTAAAAAAACTGAATTATGTTCACTTGTTATAGAATAACGGTAGTTTTAGTGACACAATTGTAGGCATTTCCTGTATTCGAAAAGCAAAATCTTAATTGTGGTCGCTACGTAAATAGTAGAGAAATGATTCTAGTTCACCTCCTAGATAATGTTGTATGTGACTAAATAAAAGTTATTTCAAATTTTTATCATTATTATGTATTTAGTTATCGGGTTTATAAAAGTACGCTCTATTCACCATGGGGGTGTCATATCTTGGTAACCATGGAAACAATGTACAAGCACAACATATTTTTTAAGGGCCTGTTTATACGGAGGGGAGTTACCCAGTACAACGGTACAACAAACACTGTTTTTCCCACCGCAGTGTTTATATGAGACAGACCACGGACAGATGGGTAACTCGCTTTGGCGAGAACTCGGTACTGGCAGTCGGGATCTCGGCAAAGCGGGATAAATATTTCCCCATATAAACACTTTTCCCCGGCGGGTAACTTGGCATAGCGGGATGAATTTTCTATATTCGTTACTTCATGTCACTTTCGTTGATGATAATCATCTCAAATATTACAACTTGCCAGGTAAACAGAATGTAAAGTTTATCCCGGCAAACCGCGTAACTTGGCTGACCGAGTAACTCGCCTCCATATAAACAGCCCCTAAGTCAGATGAACTCTCCCAACGACTTGGTGTAGATAGATTTTAATTATATTCTATAATTCTATAAGACCACCTTAAGGGTGTGTTTCCGGAAACATCCCTGATAAGTTAACATGAAATTTATATATAAACAAAATAACAAAAATATGAACACCTAAACAAACACCTAAAGAACACCTAAGATAAGTGACAAATTTGAGCAATGGAGTCACACGTTGTCTGTGGGAGAAAACGGAAAATCAGTTATATCTTTGCCGGGATTGTTTTGACTAAACTGAATCAAACGTTGGAAATTTTCCTTGTGTTGTATGGTCTGATTACATCTGCAGCTATATGTGTGGTTTCGTGTAGTTAAACCAATCCAAAGATCTGACTAATTTTCCGTTTTCTCCCACACACAAACAAGTTGCATAGCCAATAACTCAAGAATGGGATAAGATTTGTCAGTTATCTTAGGTGTTCTTCCAAATACAATCTTAAAAAGCTGAATTAAACCATCGTGCTCTTCGCGCCTAGAGATTAATTCTTTCTGCGCAGCATCCGACACTGACTAACGCCAGACGATTCAGTTACTCATCACAGATGAACCACCGACAGGAACGGGTTAAGAACGCGTTGAAAAAAGTGGATTTGTAGTAATACATTGTTAAAAAATTAAACTGCATTTATTCAGTGTAATTGTGTTCTCCAAGATTCCCATACCGATATATAACACTGGGTTGCGACCATTAAGATTCTTAAACCTAATTACTGGTAAAAAAACACCTTTTAAAAGTGTACCTTATATGCTAATATTTTCAAACAAGCAAATTTTTGTTAGTTTTTCCCAGTTTGTTGAACTTATGTTCCTGTTGTGTTTTAGCTTCTAATCAAACAGTAATTCTAATTCAGTTAGTAGTATACTATTAACTGTTCTCCTATGCCAAAAAATTACAGACGTGCGTGACTGAGGTGAATGAATGCGGTGTTATATGTCTTATGACGATAGTCGGGGGCGACTTATTACCATTATAGACCCATTATCTTTCTTTCTAATCATTCACGCTTGGTGCGTGTTCACCAAGCATGCGGAAAGACAATAGTTCATCAGTCTCGAATTGAACTGCTTGGTAATAAATCGAAGAAAGACGCAGCATATCAACCAGAAGAGCCTGGCCTCCGAACAAGAAGGATCTTAGAAAACGCTAACAATCGTCTACTGCATTCAGTGATCAGAGGTAAGTTAGAGAAATTCGTTTTATATATATATATATAACTGATTCGTTTTATATATATATGATATATATATATAACTGATTGTTTCTTACTTAAAACATCGTTGTTGCTACTCTGAGTTTCACGCGGTTAGGCGACTGTGAAAGATTCAGTTATTAAACGGTTTGCTGACGTTGGACAGTTTGCATGATGGCGCGTCACTTTCTAATTCTTTGCGCGGCTAACACTTCCCGCGAAAAATCTTCGTTGGGGGCGGCATTTTGAGAAGAGTTCTGATCTTTTGTTCAGTATTGCATGGTTGCTTGATGGCTTTCAAGATGCAGAGCTTTTCTTCAAGGCAAAGATTGCATCGCTTCCCTCCACTTGAATGAGATGCAGCATGCTTCATAACTGACCAGTTGATGTTAAAAGGTCGTCCGTCTTGTTTTAAATCCCATACATACTTTGAAAGTTCTGCATGTTGTTTGAATATTTCGTGTACTGGAAAGATTTTTTGTGGTTTCTGTGACGTTCTTTAAAGTTGTTTGATGTCATACCAATGTATTGTTTTGTCTCCCCGTTGTCTCTTGTGGTGATTTCGGCTTTGTAAACAACGCTATTAACCAGGCAGTTACCTTGCAGTGGGCATTCATTCTTCCTTCTGCAGTTGCATTTGGTTTCCTCGTTGGTTGTCATCGTTTTCGAAAGGGTGTGGGTGTTGTGCTTTGAGATGGCGCTTTTGAAGTTATCCATACAGCTGTAACTAACTTTTATAGTGTTCCGGTTAAATATCTTAGAAAGGTTGCTTGATTCGGGAAATGCTTGTCGATGAGTTGTAGAAAGTTTCTTCCAATATTGGTTTTGACATTCTTGCTATATGGAGGGTTAAACCAAATGATATTTCTTTGTCGTTTTCTCATGTGTTTGGTGGGTCGCTAGCTGGGGAGTACTGTAAATTGACTTGGAATTTGCTACGGTTGATTGCGGTTTTGTAGGTTGGTACAGCTGATTCAAAGGAGGACTGATCAGATGATAGTTGGGAGATTCTTTTGTTTACTGATGTTGGTAGTTGTTTTATGATCGATGGTGGATGGTTGGAATGGCTGTGGATGTAGATTGGTTCATTGTTTGGTTTTCTGTAGGGTCCGTATATTCCGTCTTGTAAGTTGAAGGTAACATCAAGAAAGTTTACAGATTGATAGTTAATTTGGGCTTGATATAAGAAATAATATAAAACTACGTGAGACATGTTTAAAACAAGCTAAGCAAACAAATCTTCAGGATGATTTGGTTTTATATAGAAGCTATAGAAACAAAGTTGTGAAAAAAATTCGTGAATCAAAAGAGACTTATTACACTAAACTACTAAACGAAAATATCACAAAACCCAAGTTGCTTTGGAAAATCTTTAGGGAAACTGCATCAATACATAAAGATGCGACAACAGAATGTCTAATTATTGATGATGTAAAATACACTGATCACCATGCAATTAGCAACATTTTTAACAACTACTTCATCGATGTTATCAAAGAAACAAGGGACAAAATACCCTCCAACCTCCAGATAGGCTATATACGAAACTGCAAATATATATTGAATAAAAAATACATAACAATTTCAGTTTCAGCATACCTTGTATAACTGAAGAAAATACACGTGAACTTTTAATTAATCTCAGTGTCAATAAGGCCACTGGCCTTGACAGTATTGATGCATTTTCCTTAAGAATGGCAACTCCGGCAATATATGAATCAATAACTAAGCTATGCAACATCAGCATTACTAACAGTGAATTCCCAACGCAATGAAAGAAGCCAGGGTGATGCCTAAACCAAAAGAGGAAGTGACATCTGAAAGATCTAATCATAGACCTCTCTCCATACTTTCTATTGTTTCTAAAATATTGGAAAGACATGCCTATAATAACTCGTTAAATTTCCTGCAATGCCATGCATGGACTATTAACTAAATATCAACATGGCTTCAGAATGAATCACTCATGTGAAACGTTATTAACATCTTACATGACATGATTTCATCGTCAATTGATAATGGTGAAATAAATGGATTAACGCTTCTTGACTTTTCAAAAGCGTTCGACATAATTGATCACAACATTGTGTTAAAAAAACTTGAATTATATCATTTTAACACGGATACATTAAAGTGGTTTAAATCATATATACCTATCAAACCGTTCTCAAAGAGTCAAATTTAAAACCTCTCTTTCCGATTCACTGCCTATATATTATGGTGTTCCTCAAGGATCTATCTTAGGACCGCTTTTATTCATCATTTATATTAATGATCTTCCTCTTGAGCTCCAACAAAATACAACAACTCCTTTTATATTTGCGGACGACTCTACGTTGCTTGCTTCAAGTCAAACAACAATAGATCTAAACCTCAAATTGAACATTGGCATCAGACAAGTGCTAAACTGGGTCAACACTAATCTAATGTGCCTAAATACTAAGAAAACTAAAAGTATGAAAATATTTTCCAGACGAAAATTCCATGCCTTAGATAACTTGGAAGTCAAAGTAGATAATGTAACGATTGAAGAGGTAAAAACAGTAAAACTTCTAGGTGTCCATTTTTCTCTTATGGGATGAGCAGATTAAAGCCGTATACCAAACTGTTAATAAACGGTTATTTTTATTAAAAAGAATAAGACAAAACCTACCGTTTCCCTCTCGCATAATGTTTTATAATTCTCTAATCTATCCTCATCTACTTTACTGTTGCACTGTTTGGGGCAATGCAACCAACGAAAGACTTAATGATCTCTTGAAACTACAAAAGAGATCAGCACGTATTATACTTGAAGCGACCACTGAGAGTCCGTCAGTTGATTTATTCCAGAAACTTGATTGGATTCCAATTCACAATTTAATTAAGATGAGAAAACTTCTTCTGGTATTTCAATCAATCAAAATTTATTAACCATATTAATAATTATTACAGCGAGATAGAGATAAGTAGTAGAGATTTTGCTTTTCAAGTAGAATAGAAATAAGTATAACTTAAGATTTCATTTGTCTATCAAAAATTAATTAATAACAGATTATTTTAACATGTGTTAACAATATTACATTTTTTCTATTAATAAAATAATTTTCCTAATTAATGTATTTTTGAATAAATATGGAAGGAGATTGGCAGAAGAAAACTCGAGAGAGTTTGTGAAATTGCCAATCACCAAAAACTAAGTAAAATGGAAGTTAAAGTGAAAGTAAGTATAATAGACTAAAATAATGATCTAAAAATGCACTGTTTAGCTGTTCATCATTTCGTTAAATAAGAAATCTTTAAGCTTTTTCTGAAAGGATTTTAATGTTTTGGATTGGATAATATCATCAAGAGAATTCCAAAATGATATCCCGCTTTGTGTTAGTGTCATTTGTCTAGTTTTGGTTCTTGCTTGAGTGACATGTATTTTGCCGGCAATTCTGGTATTATAGTTGTGAATCTCATCATTGCAAACAAAGTATGTTTGAAAGACAGAAGGAAGAGTGGATGGGAAAACTAAGCATTTAAACATGAAAGATCCAGTTTGAAATTTATTTATGTCATTAACAGTCAATAATTTTAGCTTAGTAAATAAAGGCTTTGTATGGTCTCTATATCCAACATTAGCAATTATTCGGATGATGCGCTTTTGTAGTTTCAAAATCTTTTCAAGATTAGTACTATAAGTCTTTGCCCAGATTATATTGCAATATTGGATATAGGGCAGAACAAGGGTACAGTATAGTGATCGCCGAGCTGTGGCAGAAATGAGTGATTTTATTTTGTTTATAACCCCCAATGGATTTGGACATTTTTAGTGAAATGATATTTATGTGAGGTTTCCAGTCAAGGTGTTCATTAATAAGAACACCAAGAAATGTTGTGGAACTAACTTGCTCAATTATTTGATTATCAATCTTAATATCAGAGTTTTTGTTGTAGCTTTTATTTCTGGCACAGAAAATAACACATTTAGTTTTTTCAAGATTTAAGGAAGGTTTGTTGGATTTAAACCACAAGGCTATTACATTAAGCTCCTGGTTTATTAACTGTATCAGCTGATTAAGATCAGTACCTGAAATAAAAAGACTAGTATCATCTGCAAATAAGATTATATTTAAAAGGGAAGAGCAATTAGAAATATCATTTATATATATGAGAAATAGCAGAGGTCCTAATATAGAACCCTGAGGAACGTACACTACACGTAACAGTCCTATGTGAAGACAATGTGTTATTGAATTTAACAAATTGTTTTCTATTAGAAAGGTAATCCGAGAACCAGAGTAATGGTGTTCCTCTTATGCCATAATGATTAAGTTTCTCAATAAGAATACTATGGTTCACAGTGTCAAATGCTTTACTCAAATCAATAAAAACACCTACAGAAAACTCCATTTTATCAATTGAGTTTGAGAGGTTATCAATTAACTCCAACACAGCCATAAAAGTAGAGCGGTTTTTCCTAAAGCCAAACTGATTATCAAGAAGAATATTGTATTTGGTAAGGTAATTTAAAAGTCTCGCATAAATTATTTTTTCAAGAATTTTTGAAAAAATTGGAAGTATTGATATAGGCCGATAGTTTGAAAATTTCCTGGTGTCATCGGCCTTAAAAATAGGGACAACTTTAGCAATTTTTAGTTGATCTGGTATTCTACCCACTTCCATTGATCTATTAATGGGAGAGGATATGGGAGAGGATTGGCGCAAGAGGCTCTGCAGCCATTTTAAATACAGAAGGATCTAGATTGTCAGGACCTGGTGATTTATTTGGATTAAGATCTCTTAATATGGTAGAGATTTCATTATCATAAGTAGGGTAGAAAACAAAAGAATTTGGGTATGATCCCTTTAAGAATCGAGAAAAGTTGGTTTGAGTAAAAGGAATTTTAGAAGCAAGATTAGACCAACATTTACAAAATAGTCATTAAAGTTATTAGCAATTATTTCATGATTTGTTATATCATTGTTATTGTGTATAAAGGAATTAGGGTAATTGAGTTTAGGTTTATTTTTGTTTAGCAGGTCCTTCAAGGTTTTCCATGTAGCTTTAATGCTGTCTTTTACGGGTTCAAATTTATTAGTGTAGAAACGTTTTTTTGTTATCCTGAGTAAATGGTTCAGTTTATTTCGATATGTTTTATATTTAGTTTCAGATTTGGTTGTCCTATTTTGCAAAAATTTATTGTAGAGTTTATTTTTTATCCTAATAGATTTAATTAGTCCCTGAGGTAGCCAGGGTTTTCTTGACTGGTATTTTTTTTGTTTAACTTTGATTAGTGGAAGATGCTGATTGTATAGAGTATTTAGATGATCGAGAAAAAGAGCATAGGCAGAATTTGGATCAGTTGTATTATATACTGCACTCCAGTTGAATGACTTTAAGGAGTCTATAAGTCGATGCACGTTCTCCCTAGTGTTATTTCTTTTGTAGGTATAGGATGGGAGTTTAGGCCTAGGCAAATTTATCTCTAGAATAGAGAAGATATAGGCAAATGATCAGAGATGTCAGTAAGTAGAATACCAGATGAGGATGGCAGTGTATAGTTATTGGAAAAAATGTTATCTATCAATGTTGCAGAATGAGTAGTAATTCTAGTTGGTCTAAAAATAGAAGAACATAATGAATAAGATAGCATTGTTTCAAAGAAATCACTAGTAAGATTACATGTTTCAATGTTTAATAGATTTATATTAAAATCACCCATAAGATGTATAGATTTGTTTGAGTTTGTTAAGCTGCTTAATATATTGTCAATGTATTCAGTAAATTTCTTGAAATCACCGCTAGGTGGTCTATAGATTACTCCAATTATAATGCTAGAATTATTAAGTTTTAGCTCGACAAGAATTGACTGACAGACATTGTCGTCTTTACTTTCAAGATTTTTTAGCTGTTCAAAAATGAGGTTATTTTTAAGATATTTAGTGTTTTAAAGAATAAGGCTCCGACATATCTTTACAATTTATTTCAGTTTGTTAATGATGCACACAGTATAAATACAAGATCGTCATTAACCGACTTAAAACTTCCAAAAGTGCACAGTGAGATCGGAAAAACAAAGATTTCGTATAGTGGGGCTATATGTTGTTCAATTCTCTGCCCAACTTCCTTAAAAATATTGAAAATACTTCTATTCTTAACTTTAAAAAAACATTAAAAAATTTCTATTTGGAACAAAATTATAATGTAGCCCATTTAGAGGATTTTGCATGTATAAACTGTAGATACAAATTAACATGCACTTGCACTCAATAATTATAGAAGAGCGTGTTAATTTGATCATTAATCAATTTCACAATTAATGAAGGCCATCTGGCAGAATACTCATGTAAAGATGTTTTTTATACCTTCTTTAAATAAAGTTCAAGTTCTAGTTCATAAGACCAAAATGTTCAAACAGTTTGTTCAAGTCTTTCCTAATTGCTCTGTCGGCTAATCTTCCAATGGTTCCCTTTAGTAAAACAAGCCCGTCGTCTCGGTACTGCCCCACGTTATCCTTGCCAAATCTTTTTGCTAGCTCATTCAAAATAAATAAACCAACAGGTTCGCATTTACGGCGCCGTCGTAACTGCCCATTGTATAACATCAGACGTGGATTGGTTATTTCGCTTGGTCCAGGGTTTCCCGCCATTGAAAAGTAGAGACTTCCGCGGCGTGTTTGATGCATGATGGTGATGTCTTGGTCTGGGATTGTAGTCAATTCTTTGGCCCATGAAATGACTTTATCTAGGAGATCTTCGGTTATAGAAGGGTAGAATTCTGTGATATCGCGGAAGGACAGGAATATGTCTTACCGAGATAAAATAAATCTTACCGAGATTACATAGTACAAGCTCAAAGTTCATTTCAATTACGGTTAGTCACCCCAACAGAGGTTCGTGAGCTATTATCTAACCTATCCGCGAACAAGGCGACAGGTCTCGATAAGATACCTTGTCGCCTTGTTAAAATTGCTGCACCCTACATAAATGAATCTTTGTGTAGCATATTTAATGCGTCTATAGTTTCTGGTATTTTCCCTTCGGACTGGAAGTTGGCGAAAATTATTCCTATCTATAAAGGAAATGAAAAGGACGAATTGAACAATTATAGACCAATATCTATCCTATCGTCAATTTCAAAAGTTCTGGAGAGACTTATATACAATCAATCGGCTCTTACGAAAAGCAATTTTGTAAATTGATTAAGATTCCGAGTTTAAATAAAGTCTCTCTCTCTCTCTCTCTCTCTCTCTCTCTCTCTCTCTCTCTCTCTCTCTCTCTCTCTCTCTCTCTCTCTCTCTCTCTCTCTCTCTCTATCGCTCTTTGATATTGTTTGCTGTCATGCCAATGAAGTGTTTGGTGTTATTTATGTCGCTTGTGGAAACAGTTGCTTTGTATATACTATGCTATTTGTCAGGCACTGTCCATGAAGTGGGCACTTTCTTTCATCCCTGCAGTTGTAACTGCATGACTGTGTTTTCATTTTGTACCTGATTTTGTTTCAAGTATGTGTGCATTGTGCTTCATGATTGTGGACTTGGCGTTGTTCATGCAACTGTAACTGACTTTCACTGTATTTCTGTTGAAAATTTTATGGAGTTTGGGAAATGTTTGTCGATTAGGTTAAGAAAGCCGCGGTCCTATATGTTTGATCTTACGTTTTTGTTGTATGGTGGATTGAACCAAATGATATTGCGATGTCGGTTTTTGCGTGGTTGTTGTGGGATTTGCTGTGTGTAATTTAATTCCTGATTGAAATATATATATATATATACACTCGTTGAAAGTCCCATGAATGAGACTATTTACAAAACATATAAAAATAACTGACTAAACCACTCGTTGCGAATTGCCAAACGCCTGTTATATGAAGAAAAATTAGAACGTGCCAAGACAAATATAAGGAGTACTTGGCGGGTTCTAAATGAAGTCATAAACAGGAAAAAGCGTACTGTCAAGCGTACCTTCAGTCTTTACTATCGATAAACAAGATATTTCTGATCCTATGACACTAATTGCTAATCGGTTATGTGATTATTTTACTAACATTGGTCCAAATTTAGCTAAGAAAATACCTGCTACGTCATGTGCCCCTTGCTCTTTTCTTAGTGGAAATTTTATAAATTCTATATTTTTTGAGCCTGCTACTCAAGTAGAACTTATTGAAATTGTACAGTCCCTTCGTTTGGGAACGGCTTTTGGCTATGATAAGATTCCTATGTGGTCAGTTAAGAATTTCATTGAAAGAATTTCTGAACCTTTGGCACATATTGTTAATTTATCTATCGAATCAGGTATTGTTCGGGATCAGATGAAAATTGCTCGGGTCATACCACTCTTCAAATCAGGTGTTAATAGTCTATTTTCTAATTACAGACCAATCTCGATTCTACCAATCTTTTCCAAACTTTTGGAGAGGGTTGTGTATAACCGTCTAATTAATTATTTAAATAAATACGATATTCTTTGTAAAACTCAATATGGTTTTAGGAAGAATCACTCGACTTCTTTAGCCCTACTTAACCTATTTGATAAGATCACATCAGCAATTGACCAAAAAAAATTTACAGTAGGAATTTTTCTTGATATTTCTAAGGCTTTTGATACTGTAAACCATGAGATTCTGTTCGATAAGCTTGAGCATTATGGTATCCGCGGATTGGCCCTTGACTGGTTTAAAAGTTATTTCTCCAATAGATTTCAATATGTTGAATATAATGGTATTTATTCTTTGTCCAATGGTATTAAGTGTGGAGTGCCTCAAGGGTCAATCCTCGGTCCGTTGTTATTCTTGATATACATTAACGATTTGAGTAATGTTTCAAATGTTTTTGTCTTGGTTTTATTTGCTGATGATACAAGTTTATTTTTTTCGCATGACGATTTATTTTACCTGATGAATGTAATTAATACTGAACTGGCCAAATTAACTGAATGGTTTCGGGCAAATAAATTATCATTAAATGTAAAAAAGTCAAACTATATGGTTTTTAAACCAAGGCAAAAAAGGCAAAGAATTGATTTAATTATAGAGTTAAACGGTAATAGAATCAATCGGGTTAAAGAGGTTGTTTTTCTTGGCGTGATTCTAGATGAGCGTATTTCATGGAAGCCTCATATTTCTTATGTTGCTAGCAAAATTTCAAAGTCAGTATAGGTATTATATACAAATCAAGTTTTTGCCTTTCTAAGCCAGTCTTACGTACTTTATATTTTTCACTTGTATATCCATATCTTCAATATTGCATTACGGTCTGGGGCTCAACGTATTCAAGTAATCTTAATCGCATTATTTTGCTCCAAAAACGTGTTTGCAGAATTATTGATAAACAGTCTTTCCTTGCACATACTGATCCCATATTTAAGAAACTTAAACTTTTGAAGTTCGGTGACATCTATGTGTTTCACTTAGGAAAATTTATGTATTCATACACTAATAAATTACTCCCTTTATGTTTCAACGATTCTATATTACGTGTTAATCAGATTCATAACTACAATACACGAAGCTCTAGTTTATTTTATGTTCCTCATTGTAGAACCAAAATCAGACAGTTCTCTGCTTTTTATCAAGGACCAAAATTTTATAATACGCTGAGCACTGATATTCGTAATGCTTTATCGATTTCTGTATTTCAGTCTATTAAAGTTAAAAACGTACTTTTTTAATGCACTAAGCTAAAAATGCACTTTTGTCTTAAATTATTTTTTCCATGTATGACCCTTTTTTGTTTTTTGTTTTGTATTTGACTTGTATTTGACTTGTATCTTTTCACGCCGCTCACACAATATTGTTTAATTAAACTATAGTGAATGAGGTAGCTCAAAACCTGATAAGTCTTAGGGATGCTATTTGAGCATCCTCGCCGCTAACTACTACATTTGTACTTGTCTCTTAAATTTAATTTTTTCTTGGTGGCAAATAAATGTCTATATGTCTATATGTCTATAAATGAACTTACTCGAAGTGCCTTCGTGGCTGCCGTCAAAATCAAACTTAGCAGACCGCAGCAACAAACACAAATCGAGGACTATTTTTCTATGGTCTATAGCTCTGTCTGAACTGTGAAGAAACACTCTTACAATTTACAAATACTGTAATCAGTTTGTGTTCATTGTTCTGTTTAATTTTTCACTCTCTTTATTCTCAGTTGACTTACGAACACTGAAGGTTACGGCTGTTCATGAGTATTTTTATAAAGCACAAAACAATGGATACACAGTACCCTAAATAGAGTATTTATTTACCGAATATCCATTGTTTTGTGTTTTATTAACACTGTTTTTGATATATTAAACCCCATTTAAACTTTAAATGACAGATAAGCCGCGTGTGGTGATTTTTGTATTGGACCAGGGTTAAGCGGTCACCCTGTATTAAGCGGTCACCAGCTCAATCCCCAAGGGTGACCGCGAATTTCAGGGTATTGCGTGCCCATCATTTTGCAAAGGAGTTGGTGGGCTCCCCACACAGTAAGTAATAGCAAAGAGACTTGCTAGCGAACTAACAACAGCAGAATTAATAACAGTGTTAAACATCCAGAAACTGTATCTGTATTTTGTTGATTTTAAACAATATGTTTACTTTGAGTGGAGCTTGCCAGTTATTTTGAAAAATGATGCGCGCGCAACACCCTAAAACTCGCCTATAATCTTTGAAAGTTAGTGACGTTACAAGCTGGGTGAATATTTAACAGTTATACCATGAGCTCGAGTCGTATATGAGCTCATAGCCAACGAGGCGCTTCGCCGAGTTGGCTATTAGTTCGTATACGACGAGAGCGAATTATATAGCCAAGCACTGTACAAGAAACAAAATTACAGCGAAATGTTTGAAACTTCCGGCATAGGCAACAGGCAACTAATACTTCCACCATGCGTAATGATGCATTCACACAGTGTTTCTCGCTGAGCTGTTCGGCAAACAGCTTCAGTGAAATGTTGCATAAATGTTGCTCGAGAGGCAAAAAATGTGTTAAGCAGATCAACAAAAAAGATTAAAAGGTACCTTTATGAAGTCAAAAGGTGGGTCAGTTGTTTATATTAGCGTTGCTGTCGTGAAAAAGGTTTTGATTTCATGCAAAAATGAAACTGAAACACCTTCGGCAGTGAAACTAAATTACTTAGTTGGTTGTTTTTGAAAAAGAACATGCTTTTTACTACTCCAAATGCTTATCTAAATAAAAAAAGTCTCTTTACTGGTGATCTTCTACGAAATGTGTGTTGTAAGCTTGATTTTAACCGTGAGTTTCTTTGTTTGGCAACAAATTAATATCAACCCGCTAATTTAGTCGTGTTTCTGAAGTAAAAAGACGTAATTTTTAGGTGAATTTTACCATTTGACATGCTAAATTGTGTATTTGTTAATGTATTTTTACACAATGTTGTTTTTTTATACATTGGTTTGCGGGTGTTGATGTTTTTCTGTATAAAAATCCGTCAATTTCAACTCTTTTTGGCAGTTTAAAAAAACATGCCGCCATCTTGTTTTTTTACTACACACGTAAAAATCTCACAGCTTGTCCACAGGATGTGTTCGCAACAGGTCCGTAGCAAGGCTGTTAACAGGTTGTAACAATGCTGTTCATTCAAGAAGCTGCTACAACCTTGTTAGCATCAACCTGTTAACAACTTGTTGAGTGCAGAGCGGTAACAGGTTGTTGGAACAACTTGTCATCAGTCTGTTGGAGTCATCAGCCTTGTTACAAGTTGTCAACAGCCTGCTACAGACATGTTAACAAGACTGGGACAGCCAGTGCGAACACATGACGGTGACAGCCTGTTGAACAGCCTTGTAACAACTTGCTTGCAGGTCTGTAACAGCTTGCGCGTTTTTACGTGTGTAGCACGATATGAGCTGATAGCCTAGTACACACGTAAAAATCTCACAGCTTGTCAACAGGATGTGTTCGCAACAGGCTTGTAGCAAGGCTGTGAACAAGTTGTAACAATGCTGTTCATTCAAGAAGCTGCTACAACCTTGTTAGCATCAATCTGTTAACAACTTGTTAAGTGCAGAGCGGTAACAGGTTGTTGGAACAACTTGTCATCAGTCTGTTGGAGTCATCAGCCTTGTTACAAGTTATCAACAACCTGTTACAGACATGTTAACAGACTGGGACAGCCAGTGCGAACACATGACGGTGACAGCCTGTTGAACAGCCTTGTAACAACTTGCTTGCAGGTATGTAACAGCTTGTGCGTTTTTACGTGTGTAGTAGGGAACCAATATACCAGAATACGCAAAAGCTCATATCCGATAGCATGCTATATAATAATATCAAATTACACTTTGCTGGTAGCCAATTGTTTTATAGATTAGTGTCAGTTTCAGGTGCTGTGAAGTCGTTCTTCTAAACTAATTCAATTTAATTCGGATAATAGTTCAGATAATAGATATTATTATATAGCATGCTATCGGATATGACCTTTTGCGTATTCTGATTGGTTCCCTACTGCTAGGCTATCAGCTCATATCCTGCTAGTAGAGGAAAAACATGATGGCGGCATCTTTTTTTAAACTGCCGTAAAGTTTTGAAATTGACGGATTTTTATACAGAAAAAACCCTCAAACCAATGTATAAAAAAACAACATTGTGTAAAAATACATTAACAAATGCACAATTTAGCATGTCAAATGGTAAAATTCACCTAAAAATTACGTCTTTTTACTTCAGAAATACGACTAAATTGGCGGGTTGATATTAATTTGTTGCCAAACAAAGAAACTCACGGTTAAAATCAAGCTTACAACACACATTTCGTAGGAGATAACCAGTAAAGAGACTTTTTTATTTAGATAAGCATTTGGAGTAGTAAAAAGTATGTTCTTTTTCAAAAACAACCAACTAAGTAATTTAATTTCACTGGCGAAGGTGTTTCAGTTTCATTTTTGCATGAAATCAAAACCTTTTTCACGACAGCAACGCTAATATAAACAACTGACCCACCTTTTGACTTCATAAAGGTACCTTTTAATCTTTTTTGTTGATCTGCTTAACACATTTTTTGCCTCTCGAGCAACATTTATGCAACATTTCACTGAAGCTGTTTGCCGAACAGCTCAGCGAGAATCACTGTGTGAATGCATCATTACACATGGCGGAAGTATTAGTCTCGGTATGAGCTCATATACGACTCGAGCTCATGGTGTAACTGTTTTAAAAATATATACTACATCGCGAAAAATATTAAATACTAGTTGCGTGAAAAACGTCGCTTGCTATTCGTTCTAACGAACGAACGAACGAACGAACGAACGAACGAACGAACGAACGAACGAACGAACGAACGAACGGACGGACGGACGGACGGACGGACGGACGGACGGACGGACGAACGAACGGACGGACGAACGAACGAACGAACGAACGAACGAACGAACGAACGAACGAACGAACGAACGAACGAACGAATGAATGAATGAATGAATGAATGAATGAAATCACAGGCAGCTCTAATATAACTATAAAGTTGCGTAAAAACTTGCTTTGATGCGCAGCTATAACTTGTCATGTACTCAACTGAACTGATTGCTACAATTTTTTTAATTTTTAGATAAAGCTATTTTTTTAAAGCAGTTTTCATAGAACCCAAGAGGGAAAAGTTGTCATGAACCGTTTTTTATTTCTGATCTTATACTTATATTGCAGCTGTTGGATGCATTTATACCAAGGTACAACTGTTGTTACATTAAAGCCTGGCCAAACGCTTTCAACATTTCATTCAACATCGTTCAACATTGTTGAATTCAACATGTTGAAAGCGTTTGGCCACCCCTGTTGAATGATGTTGAACGTTGTTGAATGGTGTTGAATGATGTTGAACGAAATTTGAACATGTTCAAATTTTCGTTCAACACGCGTTCAACATTTCCATTGTTCTCAAAATGAACGCATTTGGCCACATTTCATTCAACTTTGTTGAACAGAGACATGCGCCATGCGCGGGGTATTGTCGATTCCAGCTTTTGTGGTAGCCCGCGTTCAATTAATTGTCATTCATGAATGTTGAACGCTGTTGAATTCATTTGGCCACTCGTGCTTTCAACATTATTCAACATCGTTCAACAATGTTGAATGATGTTGAAAGCGTTTGGCCAGGCCTTAAAGACGTCTCCCTTGACGAGTACATCGTTTGGTGTTAGACAGAGTAAAAACAAAAGTTGTTCCACGTCCAACGACAATGCGCACTGAAAGGCTTAAACTGTTTTCTCTTGGTTGCTTGTGGCTAAAAAAATTACTTATTAGTATTACATTGCTTAGTGTTATATTAACAAGTAGAGTGGAGCGTAGGCAGTGTTTTGGTCAGAACAAAGTGAAAAAGTGGTAATGAAACTGCCGAGATTTTTAGCAACGAAATATTGACGTTTCGAGCCGAGTCCGCCTTCATCAGAGTAAAATGTAATGAAAAAAGGTGACGTAGTTGAGAGTAGCCGATCAAGTGTAAGTAAATAATTAGTGGAAAACAGAAAATTAAAAAGAAATTAAACTGCATATTAAGTTAATAATCAAACAACATGCGTTGTTAACTAAAAAAAATAGAAAAAGTAAAAATTCTTTTTAGAAAATCGACATGCATTGCAATAAAGCATGAAGTCTATTTAAACGCATTTGCTACGAGTGATTTTTTTTAGTAAAATACGTTGTAATAAGTTCCACTTGCATTACTTATTTTGTGACCTTAGTTTAAAACATGTACTTTGCTTTTTACGTCCAGGATTTGTCAAAGGAAATATCCTCACCCTCAAGCTAAAACCAATCAAAAATAATCAATCACACCAAACAGCAAGAAGTGAAGCCAGAAGCAATGTTATAAAAAAATATTGGAGTTGGAATTCAGGTGGAGGAGAAGAGTGGGGCGGTGGGGGCGGTGGGGCTTTGGGGGCGGTGGGGGCGGTGGGGGCGGTGGGGGCGGTGGGGGCGGTGGGGGCGGTGGGGGCGGTGGGGGCGGTGGGGGCAATTGGGGAGGTTCTTTGAACAATTATGGTGGGGTAGGTGGTTGGGATGGTGGTAGACCTCGTGGTGGAGCTGGTGGTGGTGATAGAGGTGGAAGTATAGGTGGTGGTGGAAGTATAGGTCGTGGTGGTGGTGGTGGAGCTGGTGGTGGGGCAGGTGGTGAGGCTGGGGGTGGGGCTGGTGGTGGGGCTGGTGGTGGGGCAGGTGGTGGGGCTGGTGGTGGGGCTGGTGGTGGTATAGGTGGTGGTGTTATAGGTGGTGGTGTTGTAGGTGGTGGTGGTATAGGTGGTGGTGGTAGAGGTGGAAGTATGGGTGGTGGTGGTGGTTATGGTATAGGTGGTGGGGCTGGATAGTGGGGCGGTGGGGGCAATTGGGGAGGTTCTTCGAACAGTGGTGGTGGGGCAGGTGGTGGAGCTGGTGGTGGAGCTGGTGGTGGAGCTGGTGGTGGAGCTGGTGGTGGAGCTGGTGGTGGAGCTGGAGAGTGGGGCGGTGGGGGCAATTGGGGAGGTTCTTGGAACAGTGTTGGTGGGGCAGGTGGTGGAGCTGGTGGTGGAGTTGGTGGTGGAGCTGGTGGTGGAGCTGGTGGTGGAGCTGGTGGTGGTAAAGGTGGTGGTGTTATAGGTGGTGGTGTTGTAGGTGGTGGCGGTGGCGGTATCGGTGGTTGAGGCGGATTTATTTAGTCATTTAGGATATTAAGAATATAGATAGAAAGAAGGGCAATCCCTTAGTTCTTGTTATCGCAAAGTCCGCATTACAGTGTTTGTTTTATTTTTTTAAAATTTTTGTATTGGTGTATTATTGTATTGTACAAACATGAAACTGACAAGAAGACTTTGGAAAAGTAGGGTTTTAATTAGTTAAATTGTAATTGCAGAACGCTTTTTTAATTGTATTTACAGGAATATAAAACTGAACTAAAGAAACTATTTGTAAATATCGTGTTTTTTGTCACCCTTTTTGCGTTTGTCTTCCACGGCATTGCCTTAAACTTCAAAAAATGGTCTGAGGACTCTCGCCGATCTTTGGCCTGAAAGCCAGTAAAGAGTTAACACTATTTTCGTAGACATACCAAACTATTTCGCCCAATTTGTCAGATTTGCTAATCGGCGCGCCTTCTGTGTGATCGGTCAGCGTAAAATCAAATTATCACCAATAAACACTAATATGATTTATAACATAGCTTTGATATAGCAACGTTTTTGATTGGCTGTCGTGCGTGCTCAATAATTCGATTGAGCACGGCAAAAAAGCGCGGGAAAAGATTTCAAAACAAAACTGAGTTTTAAATTGACTTTTTACGGCCTTTTATATTATCAAAATACCGAGTCATTTAATTTTATTGGGTAATAAAGAACAACGACCCAGAAGACATAAACTGGGTCTGGGTAACCGAGTTTAAACTGTCCTTTTGGTTGGATTTTAGTGAACAAAAAAGACTTGGCTACGAAAGTAGAAAAACACAACAAGCAAAACGATTCGCCGACTTGTATAAGGATTTAATGCTATGTTATAAAAGAAATGGCTCATGGTTTAGTCTGCTCCATCGAGTTATGGATGCACTTGGGAAATTGGGAGAGCACTCAAAAATCTAGAGTTGGTCTCGGCTACGCCTCGACCAACTCTTACGATTTTTTCGTGCTCTCCCAATTTCCCGCGTGCATCCATAACTCGATGGAGCACGCTAAACCATGAGCCATTTCTTAAATCACGCATGGCGGCCGCAAAGCGTGCCAGGCCAAACATTTTGTATTGTTAATCAAAGGAGAAGCTCTACCAGGAATATTCTTACAAAGTGAAGAAAGAGAAAAACTGATGCAGATCCGAATTAGCTTTACGAGATTGAGGTATGTACTGTCACTTCTGTTTTAAATACTGTATATTTTAGACTATATCACGATAATCACGAATATATCTGAAGGTCTGAGGGACAGACGGTCAGTATTGAAGTCATTATTAAAACGTATGCGTCAACTTGTTTTTTGCCACTTAATACATGCACTTCTCACTTCTAACTCCCACATAAAAAGTCAGGTAATTGTTAAATCTATATTAACAATAATCTTCCACCGACTTCTGAATATTGGCATTTCATACAGTTAAACAAATATTATTACAACACCCTACTACAAGGGAAAATCTTAAAATATCTTTTATTTCTCTGTGAAACATTTTCAAAGTCATAAGTACATGTACATGTAATATACTCATAATATACTGAGCATCGTAACAAGCTAGCTTGCTGCTAGGCCTGTGAATTGAGTGCTATTTAATAGTTTATTAGTATTATTATCAGTACAGTACTATACATAATTATTACCATTCAAGTAACAGTAGCAAGCTAGTTGATCACTAAAAAATAAAAAGTCTAGTAAAATTCCACCAATGACAACACATTTAAAATTGCTGCTCAATTTCTCTTTAAAACAGATAACTGTTCGTGACCTGGAGAACAATAAAGTTAAATTCCATTATGTTGGATATTCAGAGGAATTTGACGAATGGCAAACTGCACATATTTGTTGAGTCACAGCGACATATTTGTTGAGTCTTTGCCTGAAAGATCACCTGTTTTTGTTTTAACATTTGTAAGAGGAGATGGCACTTTGTATGATTACAGTCATGGTAGTTGGAAAGCGAAAAAATAAGAGATCTGTCAAAATTCTTTGGTAGCCATGCACAAACTAAACTAACATTTATTTAAACTGGATAACCCTATCGGTTATACTAATATATACGGTTATACGGCTTTTGAAAAGATTAGCGTTTTCGCTTTCGAAAGAACGAAAACGTTCACCCATCGCTAACTTGGTGGCCATTTTGGATTATGACCACAACAGGTAGCCCAATACTCACAACCATCGCCTTCGCTTTTTGCAGAGCGGGGGGAAAGTAATGTAACCATGAAACATGACAGAAGAAGTTGTAATAACGTTTCTTTTGTTAATTTTGAAAGGAATTCGAAGAATATACAAAATAACCGAATCAAACCCGAAGCTGTGCCACACGGCCCACATGAGTGCATGACTCTTGACTCTATTTGGCCACAGGGAGCCCGATCCAGTCACTTCAACAATCCTATGTTGATCTTGCCCCTACCTTGTGTCTCTATTACAAAGAGACCTTCCTAAAAACATGTTCTTTTTCAAGAACAAATTAATAATTAGATGCGAAAAAATTAGCCAATCAGAGCAAAATAACTAAATAACCCGTAACTAAATGTTAAACTCGGGATTGCGATGGTTAAGCATGACTGACAAAGACAGTATAAAAACATCAACAGGTTCAGTGTCCCTATGCAGAATTTCAAATGAAAACGGGAAACTCACAAGTCACTTTAGAATCTTTCAAGGTAGTCTTTTCTGGATATTTACCAGCTAGTTTACCGGTTATACTAACGTTTCGTTGCGACATGCAACAAATCCAGATTAAGTTAGTCGGATATCTTGCAGGCTAAACTCAACCCACCATTGGGTAGCCTCATGCTAGACAGAGATTCCCTAACCTCTATCTAGCAGGCCGGGTGACCACTGGGCTGTTAACTCCAATTCATGATGATGGTGATGATGATGATGAATGTTTGTTGATGAGAGAGGGCGATGCGATTGTAGAAGGGTGATCTCAATCTGGGTTATGTCAGGTAGAAGCAATTAAGTGTGTTGTACCTCTCCCTTTATATTTCAATTGGCGTTTACGCCAGCAAATAAATAAACGTGCGACAGATTTGCTTGAAATCGTCTATCTGCTCGTGAATATTCAAAGTCAACTCCTCGTCCACCACACCTACTTACTGGAAACCATATGTTGCGGAGCGACCCGCTGCTGCTACTATACGCAACGACCCGCTGCTGCTACTATACGCAACGAACTTGTATTGAACGTTTGCAGATCGAGCTGGACCTTGCTTGCATGGAAACGGGGGTTTCAAATTTAACACACCCGTCAAAATAAAGAAACACAAATGCGCAGTAGCGATTGTGATTCACCTTTAAATTAGTATAATCGTATTCCTTTTACTATTAATGTTGGTAGGCCTAATACTTCTGATTGTAATACCCAAACTGGAAGCCTTGAACTATAACAATACTTAATATCATATCGATGCAATAGCCAGAGAGGTTTGACCTTCGCCAAGTTTTTTTCCAAATCCACTTTTGTCGGGCACGAACGCCCCTCTCGAACAGCTATTCAATTCAATTTATTCAACTTCAATAATACATTTATTTCATTCTATAATTTATTCCACAATTTTTTGGGAAAAATCACGACCCACGACTTTTTACCCACGATCCACGACATTTTAACGACCCACGACCCTAACTACTCACGATATCTAGACATGCAAACAGTTCAATATATTGATATCTTAATATTTGCTCTATTGAGATATTCGGTGCTTATTATTATACTTGCATTTTGTAGTTGTTGGACTAAAGCAGCAAGGCCAGGGCCAACCTGTTTGTAAACATAATTTGTAAGCATATTTTATATAACGAAGACAATTGTCGGTCACTTGCAAAAGATTATAATTAAAAACCGAATATTCCAACACCGTTCCTGATCAAGATTCGAAAACACTTCATCGAAAGGTAAAGCTATTGTAGACTGAAAGCCAGCCGCCGATCTCATCTCGTTCAGATGAGATCGGCGGCTGGCTTTCAGTCTAAAGCTATTGATGTTGATTCTGATTGTAATACCCAGGGGCGTAGGAAGCAGGGGGGCCGGGGGGGCCGCGCCCCCCCAACATTCTATAAGGGGGTGCCGGAATAGCTTTCGGCCCCCCAAAAATAATTGAATTTTAAAAAAAATTGCAGCGAAATATTGCGCGGATCGGCCAATTAATAATAATAATAATCCATCCTGACTCACGGATAGCATACATTCACAAATCATAATGAAAGAATTAATGAAAGGGCCTAACGAAAGAGGTAGGGGGGCTGACTCCCACGAGGCGCCACCATGGTTGGCTCGGCCCCCCTAAGTTTATCAAGCTTCCTACGCCCCTGGTAATACCCACACTGCGTAAAAAGTCGTGGGTCGTGATTTTTCCCAAAAATTGTGGAATAAATTATAGAATGAAATAAATGTATTATTGAAGTTGAATAAATTGAATTGAATAGCTATTCGAGAGGGGCGTTCGTGCCCGACAAAAGTGGATTTGGAACAAACTTGGCGAAGGCCAAACATCTCTGGCTATTGCATCGATAAAAATATAATATTAAGTATTGTTATAGTTCAAGGCTTCCACGATCCACGACTTTTTACACACGACCCTGCCGAATGGCACAATATCGTCTTGCTAGAGTACGCACAGGCTACGAATCAGTGGCCCGCAAGTTTTGCAAACATCGCTTCCGGTTTCGTAACATCGCTTTAAGTTTCCTATCCAGTTCCCCTTCGATTATTTAAGGAGTTTTCTTATATTATTATTTTATAAAACAAATAAAACATAGCGCTCATTTGCATATGTACTTTTATAAAGGTACGTTTGACGTCATTTGAACACGAAAGAAGTGTAAAGTATGGAAGCCGAGGAGGCTCACTCAGCATTTTCATTTGATCAAATTGCAAAAGCAAAATGCCGTTTAAACATTTCATTTCTCAAAATCGCGAAACCAAAATGCCGTTTGAACATTTAATTTACGAAATAGCGAAACCAATTTAACTTTCGCTGTTCACGTTTCACATTTAACTTTCGCTGTTCACGTTTCAAATTAAGTTTCGCTGTTCACATTTCACATTTAACTTTCGTTGTTCACGTTTCAAATTAACTTTCGCTGTTCACATTTCACATTTAACTTTCGCTGTTCACGTTTCAAATTAACTTTCGCTGTTCACGTT
Organism: Paragorgia papillata; assembly: GCA_035771165.1. NCBI lineage: Eukaryota > Metazoa > Cnidaria > Anthozoa > Scleralcyonacea > Coralliidae > Paragorgia > Paragorgia papillata. The sequence continues at coordinate 2,892,303 of JAWNZC010000265.1, forward strand.
TTACATTTAACTTTCGCTGTTCTTGAACTGGCATAGCTTAGCCGAGGAGGCTCAAACTCTCGGTCCCAGGTTTCCGCGCAATCGCGCATTACTAGAGATCGATAATTTGTTCTGTTTGCGTCTGGTTTTTGTGTAGTTTCTAGGTTTGGTATTCCAAACGGTGAGCACGTTTTATTTTCCGTTAGTTTGTTTTAAAACCGTATTTCCGATACTGTAATACTGTATTAACGTGTTTTAATAGATCACAATAAAGTTGGCAGGGAAAATGCAAAATCTATAGATATTTAAAAGCTTTAGCTGACTCTACCAATCGCCAACAATTTTTTGACATGAAACACCAGTTGAATTTTGCTTTTGCAAGTGTGTATACTATAAACATAAGATGAATAATTGTTCACATTTTTATCATGCATGTTTGTTGTTGCATGTGTAAGTGTAATGGGGTTAAAATTTTCTTGAAGTAAAAGAATATTGAAATTACATGCTTTGCTCTAGATGGAAATATATATATAAAAAAACATATTATTAACCTCCCCCGTGTGGTATATACATAATGAATGCAGCCTTCCTCAGTCTTGGCTCTTTGGAGGTTGTTAGTGAGAATAAAAGCTTATATATTTCACAAAGTTAAATGTTTAAAATTTTAACAACAATATAGGATGTGTTAAATATTTTTAAAAAACTCATTAATAATTCATGAGGAAAACACAAAGAAAAATCATAACCGTATCGTGGTTTTATATCTGATAAAATTTTCTCCTGATTTACATAAACTTTAGCTTTGATTTTCTCGCCTTAGACAACGTTATTTTTCAAAATTACTACGCCAACGAACTTACCAAATGGTGATCGTTTTTTAAGCCATTCAAAACACTCGCAGAACGTGTGGTTATCAGATCTAAAACACTCGGCTTCGCCTCGTGTTTTATATCTGATAAAACACTCCTGCTCGTGTTTTAAATAATACATCTCGTCTGCCCCCTCCCTTCCCTTTATGAATTTTATACGCTGAAATTTGTAATTTTAAATTAATCAACCCATTATTATCTGTTTGTCTCCTGCTTGCTGTATTTAATTTTATGAAAGACAATACCACCCCCACCACTGGACACCCTTGCCTACTAATAATTCCTGCCCAACATATTGAAGGAAACATGGCAAAATTCAGATTATCAAGAGTGTAATTACACCTACGTGTTGAGACGAGACATGACTGCATTGGCCACACGCATTTGTACCAGGTTGCAGCTTGTACAATAAACATGTGCACAATTTGCATTTTCCCTGCCAACTTTATTGTGATCTATTAAAACACGTTAATATACAGTGTCGGAAATACGGTTTTAAAACAAACTAACGGAAAATAAAACGTGCTCACCGTTTGGAATACCAAACCTAGAAACTATACAAAAACCAGACGCAAACAGAACAAATTATCGATCTCTAGTAATGCGCGATTGCGCGGAAACCTGGGACCGAGAGTTTGAGCCTCCTCGGCTAAGCTATGCCAGTTCAAGAACAGCGAAAGTTAAATGTAAAACGTGAACAGCGAAAGTTAATTTGAAACGTGAACAGCGAAAGTTAAATGTGAAATGTGAACAGCGAAAGTTAATTTGAAACGTGAACAGCGAAAGTTAAATGTGAACAGCGAAAGTTAATTTAAAACGTGAACAGCGAAAGTTAAATGTGAACAGCGAAAGTTAAATTGGTTTCGCTATTTCGTAAATTAAATGTGCAAACGGCATTTTGGTTTCGCTATTTCGCAAATGAAATGTTCAAACGGCATTTTGCTTTTGCGGTTTGATCAAATGAAATGTTCAAACGGCATTTTGGTTTCGCTGTTTCGTAAATTAAATGTTCAAACGGCATTTTGGTTTCGCTATTTCGCAAATTAAATGTTCAAACGGCATTTTGGTTTCGCGATTTTGAGAAATGAAATGTTTAAACGGCATTTTGCTTTTGCGATTTGATCAAATGAAAATGCTGAGTGAGCCTCCTCGGCTTCCATAGTAAAGGCTCTACTCATGATCAACTTCTTCCTATGTTCAAATGACGTCAAACACGTGTTTATAAGAGTACATATGCACGGAGCTTTATGTTTTATTTGTTAAATATAATCCTAATAATCGCAATATTTTTATGAAGACCTCGAATATAACAGTTTTAGACTTTGCTTTTGGAAATATATAGCCACACACAATATAATATGTTCCTGGTGGAATATTGTTCAAATTAGATAAGGTGCATGCGAAAGCGTCTGGCCGCGAACTACCAGTAAAACGTTTGAGTAATTAAGACTTGAAGCAATTAAAAAATTATTGTTACGGAACTATAGGAAAACTTTTTCAACATTACTTTAAATGTGGATAATTCTTCTGCTTATCCGAATGGCAATTTTCCATAATAAAATGACTAAATGAGGTATGTTTGTTTAATTTTCCATTATATATATATATATATATATTATTTAAACAAATGAACGTTGCTACTCCGAGTTTCACGCGTTAGCGATCATCAGGCCATTTTTTTTAAATCATCATCATCATCATTTTTTAAAAATAAAATCTATCTTGCTCTACCTTCAAAAGTATCGAGCACTCTGGTCTATTGTAAACGACTATACTTGAACTATTATATATATATATATATATTTTATTTTTTTAATGTATATATATATATATATATATATATATAAGTTTTGTAAATGCCAGATATACGAGTTAAAACAGTAAAAACAAACAAGTGATTTACTTACTGAATGGCATCATTTTTCGAGATATCCTCTTATTTGTCTTAGTTTTATTGACAAGTGAGATGCAGTATAAGGCTGGTTATATTTGTCAAAGAGTTTTTCCTTGTAAAAACCTGTGCAACTGTACTATATAATTTACCCAGTCATAAACTATAACTTGTTAATTACGTTTAGTCAAAACTTTATCGTGAATTTTCGCGATATAGACTTTCAAGTCAATTACAAATCAGGAAAATGTTTGTCTATAATACGAAGCCATCTTTGCTTATAATTAGATAATTTGTTAAGTTTCCTGCCGGCAGGTTTGTTCAGTGTTTTCTTTTTATTGATTTTAGTATCCTTTTATTTAAGTCATAAAATAAACAAAATAAACAAAAAATAATTGTTTTGGTTTAGAAATATAAAAATATAAATTAAAAAAGGAATAAATCACGTCAGAAAATGCAGAACTTGCAACAACTGCACTTATATCTATCAACCGTGTTCTTGATGGCATTCCTTTCATTCTAATCATGATATATCATATTAAACAAATTCAAGCTCAACGAAATCTTTAGAATGTGCTTTAGATCATGCGTAGAAATAATATTACAAGTTTCATACTGTAAGCTAACTCAGTTCAGCTGAAATTCCTGAAATACAACAAAGGATTTTACGTAATTTAGCAAAAAAGATAATTTTTCTTTATTTATTTAGAATTAAACTGATATGCGTTGTTTAATCAACGAAAATCTTAACCTTTATATTATATAAAGCCGTTTGAAAAAGCAGTTTCTTTCAAAGAGGTGGTCATTAAGATGAAATGATATTTCTTCTTGTGGTTGTTAACAGAACTACAGTCGAACCTGTATTAACACCCTTCATTAAGCGGTCATCTGGCAAAGTCCCGAAAATTTCATAACTTTAATACTATTAAAGTGACCTTTATTAAACGGTCACCTCTATTAAGCGGACGCGGTCACCTTAAACGGCTTTATACAGTCCCAAAGTTAATATGTCATTGTTTTGGAACTGTATTAAACGGTCACCAAAAATAATTATAAGTAACACGATATGGTAATAATTGGATTTGACAGCTTTCGTAGTCTTTCTTTAATCACTTAATAGATCAAGTGTCTTAATCGACTCGACATCTTTCTTTATAGTATTATATTAAATTGGACAATTTCCAGCAAACTTGCCCGAAAAAGTCAAAACAAGTACGACAATATTTAATTGATGTGGTTGAAAAGACTAATATTTTCAGCCATTAACGGCAGAAGAGAAGTTTAAAGAACTTGAGTAAAACGTCAACTTTGTTTTTAACCAGTTACACGAAAATGCGTCTCCATCAAAAAGGTACTCGCAGGGAATTTCTAAACTGTAACCAGCGCCTCTGTTTACTAGGGACGTAGCCAGGATTTTGAAAGGGGGGAGCCGAAATCAAAATAAATTTTTACGGGGTCCGGGGGACATGCTTCCCCGGGAAATTTTGAAATCGAGAGTCGCTGAAATGCCATTTCCTGGCTTTGGAGGAAGATTTTACAGACTCTAAAGGTTAAAAAACGTCATATAAAATACTCAATTAACACGCAAACGTCACATAGATACTCAAAATGCATACACTCAGTAGATTGAATACACTGTTTACAGTTTATTTCCTGACACAATGGCATATTGCATCAGTTTTGTAGTTACATGTCTGTTGTTTTATATCAAAAGGGGGGAGCCGCGGCTCCCACGGCTTCCCCCCCTGGCTACGTCCGCCGTTTTAGAATTTTGTTAACCATACTGCCATGAGTTTTGGGACATGTCCCAGCACCAGAGCTTGAGAAACACCATCATTAAAGTATCATCTGAGTCCTCCACATTTCTTTGAACAGCTGCACGTATACTTTTCGCGTTTTGATCCTTCTCAGCTTGTCTTTTTTTTATGATTGCAACGGCATTTGGGTCAATTTTGTTGCTTGGTTCCAGCTCAATCCCCAAGGGTGACCGCGAATTTCAGGGTATTGCGCGCGCATCATTTTGCAAAGGAATTGGTGGGCTCCCCACACAGTAAGTTATAGCAAAGAGACTTGCTAGCGAACCAACAACAGCAGAATTAATAACAGTGTTAAACATCCAGAAACTGTATCTGTATTTTGTTGATTTTAAACAGTATGTTTACTTTGAGTGGAGCTTGCCAGTTATTTTGAAAAATGATGCGCGCGCAACACCTTAAAACTCGCCTATAATAGTTTGAAAGTTAGTGACGTCACAAGCTGGGTGAATATTATCAAATTACACTTTGCTGGTATGGCTACCAGCAAAGTGATTTCCATGATTTTCGAAATGCAATGATATGAAAACGATATTCACTGAAAGCAAACTTCGCACATGCTAACGTATCAGCACAACTATTAGTACACTGATTTTGCTTTACCCAGCTTGTGACATCAGATGAATATCAAAAAATTGTCCTACAAGATGACGGATTATATAAGATATGGAGTGGAGTATAGTGGAACCCCGCCATACGACCTAGCTCGTTATGACAATCACTTTTTTCTTGCGGGAAGAAATTCTTAGTAAAGAAATAAATTTCCAACCCAGCCAGGTGAACAACCCGACATAGTTTAACGCAACTTTTTTTTAACGCAATTCTTTTGTCAAATTCTAACCAGTGTAACACTCCCTCATTAATCCGACCACGTTTATTTTGCCTAACGGTGGTCGTATTAGCGAGGTACCATTAAATATGTTATTTACCGCCTGGGAGATCTGCGGTATAGAAAATTCCTTATTGTTGATTGTTTTATACATTAGTTTCAGGTGCTGTGAAGTCGTTCTTCTAAACTAATTCAATTTAATTCGGATAATAGTTCAGATAATAGATAATATATACTACATCGCGAAAAATATTAAACACTAGTTGCGTGAAAAACGTCGCTTGCTATTCGTTGGAACGAACGAACGAACGAACGAACGAACGAACGAACGAACGAACGAACGAACGAACGAACGAACGAACGAACGAACGAACGAACGAACGAACGAACGAACGAACGAACGAACGAACGAACAAATGAATGAATGAATGAATGAATGAATGAATGAATGAATGAATGAATGAATGAATGAATGAAGTCACAGGCAGATCTAACATAACTATAAAGGTGCGTAAAAGCTTGGTTTGATGCGCAGCTATAACTTGTCATGTATACTCAACTGAACTGATTACTACAATTGTTTTAATTTTTAGATAAAGCTATTTTTTTAAAGCAGTTTTCATAGAACCCAAGAGGGAAAAGTTGTCATGAACCGTTTTTTATTTCTGATCTTATACTTATATTGCAGCTGTTGGATGCATTTAGACCAAGGTACAACTGTTGTTACATTACTCGAGTTATATCTTTATTCATTTCATTCATGGCATTTTAAGACGTCTCCCTTGACGAGTACATCGTTTGGTGTTAGACAGAGTAAAAACATAAAGTTGTTCCACAACGACAATGCGCATGAAAGGCTTAAACTGTTTTCTCTTGGTTGCTTGTGGCTAAAATAATTACTTATTAGTATTACATTGCTTAGTGTTATATTAACAAGTAGAGTGGAGCGTAGGCAGTGTTTTTGGTCAGAACAAAGTGAAAATGTGGTAATGAAACTGCCGAGATTTTTAGCAACGAAATATTGACGTTTCGAGTCGAGTCCGCCTTCATCAGAGTAAAATGTAATGAAAAAAGGTGACGTAGTTGAGAGTAGCCGATCAAGTGTAAGTAAATAATTAGTGGAAAACAGAAAATTAAAAAGAAATTAAACTGCATATTAAGTTAATAATCAAACAACATGCGTTGTTAACTAAGTAAAAATTATTTTTAGAAAATCGACATGCATTGCAATAAAGCATGAAGTCTATTTAAACGCATTTGCTACGAGTGATTTTTTTTAGTAAAATACGTTGTAATAAGTTCCACTTGCATTACTTATTTTGTGACCTTAGTTTAAAACATGTACTTTGCTTTTTACGTCCAGGATTTGTCAAAGGAAATATCCTCAAGCTAAAACCAGCAATCAAAAATAATCAATCACACCAAACAGCACGAAGTGAAGCCAGAAGCAATGTTATAAAAAAATCTTGGAGTTGGAATTCAGGTGGAGGAGGAGAGTGGGGCGGTGGGGGCGGTAGGGGCGGTGGGGGCGGTAGGGGCGGTGGGGGCGGTAGGGGCGGTAAGGGCGGTGGGGGCAATTGGGGAGGTTCTTGGAACAGTGGTGGTGGGGCTGGAGAATGGGGCGGTGGGGGCAATTGGGGAGGTTCTTGGAACAGTGGTGGTGGGGCTGGTGGTGGGGCTGGTGGTGGGGCTGGTGGTGGAGCTGGTGGTGGAGCTGGTGGTGGTGGTAGAGGTGGGGGGGCTCATGGTTGGGCTGGTGGTGGGGCAGGTGGTGGGGCTGGTGGTGGGGCTGGTGGTGGAGCTGGTGGTGGAGCTGGTGGTGGTGGTAGAGGTGGTGGGGCTCATGGTTGGGCTCATGGTTGGGCTGGTGGTGGGGCTGGTGGTGGGGCTGGTGGTGGGGCTGGTGGTGGTATAGGTGGTGGTGGTATAGGTGGTGGAGGCGGTGGTCAAAGTAAGTATTATTTCTTTTAATTATATGCATAGGGTAACACTGGTATCTCTAACTTATTTATTTATTTATTTATTTTGTAATATATTTATACAGGATAATCTACCAACCATTACTAAAAAAATTTTTTATAAAGCCGTGTCTAACTAATGACTGATTTAAATGAAACTATTATTTATAACAATGTTGAAGTTTAACTAAAAATAATTGATTTTACATGATTAAAATATTCAAAAACATTTTGTCGCGATGACTAATTTGCAAATCGCTTTTGTAAAAGTAAATACCCTGGTAAATGACAAACGAAATATATATAAAATAGGAAATTACATTAAAAAGTAAGAAGCTGATTCTTTCTTGTCTAAAGT